>OZ007554.1:150059309-151259309 GCA_963931855.1 Philhelius festivus
ATCGATTTATGAGGTAATCGTATCACTACTTCTGTTCCCTCGCTCGATCTGTTGATCGATAACATCTCCCATTCCCGGCTGAGGAGCTCTCCGTTGAGAGAGAGGATATACCTCTCCAGGCGGTCGTTGGGGAGGTTTGGGCCTTTGACCAGCAGCTTTCCAATGGGTCTGTTGAGATTCCTTATCTCTTCCATCTTTAAAAGCCGCAGGTCGGCGTTCGGCCACGGTGCCGTTGTCTTACTGATGAACTCTTGAAGCCAGTTCAGGGTATCATCGTTCTCACAGTTCATCACCTTGAAACCGTGGAGGGTGATGAGGTTCCCGAAGAGCGGCGGTTGCCTGCTCTTAACGATCGCCTCGTTCACCTCCTCCAGGATCCTTAGTTCAAGGAGCTGCCATTCATCCTCCGTCAGCTTGCGCGAAGGTTTACCGAAGTCGGCAATGGCCACTTGGTATCCCTTCACATTAGCTCGGGAGGTTTTTGCTCTCTTGCCAACGTTATTTGTTGGGGAGTCAGCCGGAGATGTGCTGGAGTTCCTGGCTCTCTTTGAGCATCTCGGCGCTTCTTGGTTTTGGGGGGGAATGTCTGGTGCGTTCGTTGAGTTAAGTACCGTCAAAGATTGTATTAGCTGATTGGATCTGCTCAGCGCTGCCGACTCTTTTGCTGTTAAGGAACCAGGGGTCCTTTTAGCAAAACGCCGAACAATCCTCTCTGCGTTTCGTTTGCGTCGTCTGTTAATTTCAGTCGCGTTGAGGTTGTTAGTCCTTTTCTGCCTGGGCTTATTCGTGTTGATCACGGTCGCCAGGCTGTCAGTTGTGTCGTTGTTCCGGTTTTCGGGTTCGAATTCCGTGGAGGTGTTACGGTCTCCCGGTGGGCTGTGGCCTACTAGGTTACCGTCCCGCTTCCCTTCGTCCACGCCCTTATCAGAGGCAACCTTCATCTCTACCTCCCCGGTTGGTATCTTGGGTACCAAGAGGGGTTTAGTAGATATGTTGCTTGACACTCCGACATGTTTCCGGATATTGTCGTCTGCCTGTTTATTTTCTGTTTTTTGTGTGTCTTTAGAGTTGACACCAGACCCCGACGGTAGGACCTTCTCCCTACGTAGAGATTTCTCAGCATAGGGTGCAGGGGGTCCCATCGGGGTCTTATCATTCGTTTCTTTCCGAGAAGGGAGGTCCGGTTCAGGATTAGCTAATGGCCCATCCTTTCCCAAGTCCTCTCTTGCTAGAAAGATACGAGCGTTGTGCAGCCTCTTTCGTTCTTGCTCCGAGAGCTGGTCCCATTCCAGTAACCCCAACCTTTTAATAGTCCTCTTGCAATTAGAGACCTTGCTGCGTCTAGAGGACGTCGACAGATTGGAGGGTGTCGAGCTTACCATCGAACAGACATCACTGACTTCGTCACTGACATCGATCGCATCACTTGCTCCATCTTCCATGTCAAGGTTGGAGAAGGGGTTAAGAAGAATGTTCTCTTCTTCCTCGGTAAGTTTGATTTTATCGGAGTGGTTCATTTTTGTGCGCTTCTTATATTTATTGACTGCAAGAAAAGAAAAGAAAAAGAAAAAGAAAAAGAGAAAGAAAAATGATAAGTAAAGCAGTCCTTTAAATATAAGAGAAATCAATAAAATAAAAAGAAAAAATGGTGTCACTGGCGACCCCTCCTCTAGATATTGAGATCTGGAGGCAAAGCCCGAGCCGGTAGCCGTGACTACTATCGACATTGTAGCGTATATCCCCGCTACGATTTTCATCTTATGTTCCATGTTTTCCATAGGTTTAGGTCTCTCTTCGTTTGCCCAAACCCATGCTGGCAGCAATTACTGAGACCGCATAAGAGCGTGTGTCTCCGCTGTCCAGCACGGAGTTTGGGTGTAAGCCCCCTCACCACGACAAGGTGGAGACCCTCGAGGGGGAAACTGCAAGGTATTTTAGTGAAGAGGTTTTTTTCAACGAGTTAATTTTCTTTAAAAGAAAAGAGAACAATAGTTTGTCCCAAAAACCTTTCTGTTTATTACTAACTGTGCAAGCACTTACCGAATAAGTTTTGTTTTGATTGCGGCTTGTACATATTCAAAAAAGCAGCTCAAAAAAAGTTAACTGAAACAATTCTTATTGCTAATAAACATTATTTTTGATTCAAAGCCAGATTTGTGAATAAACAAAGGACACCAAACTCAATAATGTTCTACTTGCTTTGCAAGAAGATGTTTTGGTCACAAGGAAAGCCAGTTAAATGGAGGAATTCGATTGATCATGTGACTGATGTTACTTATGCCTGACAGAAATACAAGGAATAACATTTCGTAAAGGTTTTTATCCCGACATAAAACCCTTTACAAAAGCTTAACTACATTCTTCTCAGTACCGAAAACGAGGCCATTCATCACCGTCAACAGCAGAAATAGAAGTTTCAGATTTGGATTCTAGTCCCATCAGTAATCTTGAGATAGAATGTCAGAAACTGAAACTTATGAATCAAATCGCACTAAATGATCTATGTCGTGATTTAAGCTTATCAAAAGACATCTGAATTGCTCGCATCACGATTAAGAGAACTTGGATATTTGGAACCAGGCACAAGAGTCACTTTTTACAGAAATCAAGGTGAGAAATTCGAAAAATATTTTTCGAAAACGGAAGCTTTTGCTGCTGTGATAATGTAATCGAGCATTTAGCTGAATTTGTCGAAAAACATAACCTAAATGGTTGGCGGTAGCAAATATAGTGAAAAGCTGTTTCGAAGGGCAACACAAAACCATCAATTCCCGTTGGTCACTCCACAAATGTAAAAGAAAGTTATAAGACAATGGAAAAACTTCTTCATCTGCAGAGCTACAATTCCTACAAATGACAATGAGTTTTCAAAGTGTTTAAAAAAAGGAAAGAAAAAGTCTTGGTACACTTCCTTTCAGGAGCGCTGAAAATGCACTTCTTGCAGTCATTGAGACTCTTTTCCCCAAAACTTGGGAACTGAAAGCGATCAATAGGGTGAGAGGTTTCACAAGGACCTTGCAACAATGGAAAAGCGGTATGAGGGATTTGGGGATGAAGGCCTAATGGCTGACTACTTCTAGATGAAGATCCGCGATGATTCAACTCAACATAAACGGAAGAGTTTACGCAATAAAACATATTTTTAATACAAAAAGAAAATAAAGAAAAAACATAAATTGTCTTTCTTCAATTATTATTTTATAGCTTCTACATTTAATGTACGATTTTAGTATACTTGCACTTAATTTGTTGGTTAGGAAACTATCTTTCAGCAACTTAAAAGCAGTAATTTAAAAAGAATCGATTTTTTAAATGTTTTATTGCATAAAGCTTAATAAATTTTAATCCGAATAACATAAACAGTATGTTAATGGAAAGAGGAGATTCATATCTTTAAAAAGATATAATATATATCGTCGCCCGAGAATTGGTTTGTTCCATACGCCATTGGCACTTTTTCGAGAAAAACGCATTTAAAGGTTCGCGTACTTAGTACTCCGAAACTGTGCGATAGGATTTTATTTTTATTTTTTTAAATTGAAGTTAGTCTTATTAAGACTTCACCTACCAATTTTCAAAGTGTTTTGCCTTACCGTTAACAAGATACGTTAATCAGCACAAAAGTCTACTTTTTTGGCTTGTATCCCACCTCATACATTTTGAAAATGATTTTTTTTTCCATACACGTGGAACACACAAAAATGAATATGGCACAAACCAATTCTCATCAATATATAATGTGAAAGGCAAGAAAGCATGTAGTTGGATGCTAAAATTTTAAAAGAAAATCGATTATATCTTTGTTTTCAATAAAGTCTTTATTAAAAAAAAACAAAATTAAAAATAAACATTTTTCTTTAAAAATAAACAAAAAAAAATAAAGCAGTTCTACTGGTATAACAAAGTTTTCATTTACAGTACAATATTCTTATTAATTCATTACTTAAAAAGATAGTACATTGTAAATACATTAATTTGGTAAAAACAAAATAAAAAAGCAGTTCTACTGCTATCACTTTTTTAGTTTCTAAATATTAAGCAATGTTTTAAGATATTGCTTATCAATTTCAGGTAAAAACGGTAACAAGTCTTTAAGGTCTTTTTTCTTTTCTTTTGAGATGGGTGTTTTAAAGGTTTGTGTTAATTTTGCAAAAAACAAATTTTTCGGTGTTGGTAGTGCACCTTTGGTGGCTGTTTTAAATAAACTTACAGTTTTGTACTCTTTTTCTTTCGCCGAGTTTTTAAATTTTATTTCAAAATCGAAATTTTTTTCATAAAGTAATATTTTTACTTTGGAAAAAGGTACTTTGCTGAAGTCCATTTTGTTAGCCAAAATGGAATACGCCTTAAAATCTTCAGGAAGCATTTGAATAATTTTAAGTTCAACTTTGTCTGTGTTCATGCTTGTTAAAAGCTTGACTAGGTGAAGTGGACTATGAATCTCAAGGTTTTTCAAATATTTATCGATTGCCGAATGAATACAATTCACCTCCTGAATTAAGGAATGTCCCGGCTCGGAATATCTCTGGACAATCATCTCTACATCACTTCGGTTCGGGAACATTTTAATTGCGGTGGAATTGATTTTGTTCCTATTCTGCGGAACACATGAATCACTCCATAGTATGATGGATTTTAAGGTGGGGTACACTTCGATAAGCCTGTCCAAAATTTTTATTAATGCACTTGCAATGTCATTTCCTGAGCGACCACTATGAGCTTCTGTCCAAACTACGCAATAAGTAAATCTTTTTATACCAGGGATAGCAACTACTGTAGTCGCAGTTAGATTGAACATATTAAGCTTCCTCTTATAGTAAAATGCGGATGCATTTACCCTTGGCAAGCTGAATACACTTTGTAAGTCATAGCTTATTACACATTTTGTTGCATCCAAATTGCTTCTATCTAAATCTCGGTCGGCTTTCAAAAGCTTTTTCTCTTTTATGTGTTCTTCAAATTTAGCTTTTTCGTCCGGTGTCAGATTGTTTTCATTATTTTTAAATAAAACGCATTTGTCGCATTGGTCTTTCTTAGGTTTATGAATTGAAAGATTGAATTCGCTATTGAAAATTGATCGGTAAACATTCTCTTTTACTGGATTTTGATAATCTTCAACATAAAGTCTGTACATCCGAGCTAAGCTGAGATTGCTTTCCAGATATTTCTTATCAGAAGTTGCGCGACAATAATGGGAACTAATCGTGGGGAAACTGTTAATATGATTTCGAACATCAGTTTTTCAGGGGGAGTGACACGTTTGATATTTTTTCCTTTGGTTCTTGGCGTCGGTGCACCAGTTTTTGGACTTGTTAAATTTGGAAAACAGTAATATATTCTTGTTTTACTCACGCACAACGTATTCATAAAAAATGTTCTACAGACGCGTTGCTTACATTTAATGGAATTATCGAAATAATAAAGGAACGAATGATTCTTTGCGTCCTTTTCATTTTCTGTTTGCTTGACTCTTCGACGTTTTACTTTTTTTCGGGTTATGAATTTGAAATAAAAATTATTCTTTTCTTCGTCTGACAGCCTCCAAAACGAATTAAAAATATCTAATCTCTCCGATTCAGTAAAGAATTTTGTGCACATGTAGAAACACGAACTCTTGCATGCAGCCTTCGGACCTTTGCCAGGAATTACCTTGTTGTCGATGGTTGTATACGACTTACCCGATTCTCTGAGCTTTTTTCGGACCTGGGATTTCCACAATTTTGGATCACGCTGTCTTTTACGTGATGGCTTTGGAGATGTGTTTTCACTTTCTGAAAAATATAGTAAAATAAAGGTCCCCTTATGGTTTTTAACTTTTAAGGATAAAATATATACCTGAAGAATCGGATGGCAAGCTTCGTTCATTTTCGTCAACTACAACTACTTCTGTTTCAGGGAGGGTTTTGACGTTGTTGGAATTATTTGGCTGTCACAACTACTATCAGCTGAATAATTTGGATCAGCTCTTGAATCATCACCTTTCGGAAAAATAGCAGTTAGTAGTAAGTATAGTATTGAAATAAATGAGTAAGTTTTAATTACTTGAAAAGTCTCCCGATGATGAAGAGGTAGAACTATCCTTGGGCAAGAACTGGTCATCAAACATACTTTATTTGAAAAAAAAAACAAAACAAAAATATATTATTAAAAAAATATAATATATTATAAATAAGTTGTAAGAATAATTATAGCAGATACTTACTTTAGGACGCCGCTGGCCACAGAATCAGGTTCGGATGACGTAGCGTTTATTGCAAAAACAAAAAAAAAATAAACTTCACCGACCGCGCACGCCCTTCCACTTTGGCAGCCAAGCCACGACTAACTGATTTCATACAATTGTCTCGGGATATCTACACAATTGTAATGGATATGGCACAAACCAATACTAAAATTTTGTTTGCGATCATTGTCCCATAAACATAGCATTTCTTTAACACAAGTGCACGTAGGACAAACCAATTCTCAACATTCTTAGTATTTTTTCTATCCCTTGTCACCGTAATATGCACGTGGAACAAAACAATTCTGACAAAAAACTTGACAAAAATTATATGGAAAAAATGTCCCAAACGCCAAAAAATGGTTTATGGCACAAAACAATTCTAGAAAATGTTGATTTTGGTGGATATGGAACAAAATTGATGTTGGATATCTCGGGATTGAAAAGACGTAGCGCAAATCTGATCACAGATTTAGAAAGAGCATACAAAATTACCATAGAATCCATTCCTAACTCAAAACCGACAAAAGTGGCGTATGGAACAAACCAATTCTCGGGCGACGATATGTTAATTGGATAAACCGTTAGTATGATTTATGCGATTATGTGAAAAAAGAACCAAAAACTTGTTTTTTGCGCATATCTCGAAAGCGCTTCTTTGAAAGAAAAAAATTACATACGTATATTTGATATTGCCCGACGTTTCGATAGGGTTTCACTTGTCGTGGTCACGGGTTTTACTGTCAAACAAGTGAAACCCTGTCGAAACGTCGGGCAATATCAAATTTAAATTTGATTAAAAACAATAATCGCGGTAAGTCCGTAAATTATTCGTTAATTTAAAATATCTCAGTACCACGATAAAAAAAGTCTTAAATCTACAAATATAAAATATGATAATAATAATGATATATGTACCTTCATTTTTTCTTTGTGTAAATGTTTTTAGTATTTTGGCTTACCATGTGTCCAACGGCTAATTTATAATATATTGTTTCGAAAAATGTTTTGTATTTAACCTAAATATTCTCTTCTCAGTAAAATTTTGTTGTAGTATGTTATTAATAAAATGTTATGTAATTGTGAATCCAAAGTAAATTAAAAAGCAAACTTTGAGCAATCTGTTATTCACTTTTTTCTCTAGAATTTAAAAAATTCAAGTGTGAATTATTACTAAGGAAGTTAGACTGAAAGAATAGACAAAAGATTCGGCTGTGAATTGCTTAGTAAGCAATGTAAATGTTTCCGAACGAAGTTTGAAATCCTCATTCAATTTAGCAGATGTTTCTTTACTTTCTTTCATTTTTATCGACTTGCTTATTTTAAAAATTAAGATTGTTTTTTTTATACGAAGATTGTTTTTCGTATTACTCGTATATACATATGTATAGGTATGTTATATAATCAAAAATATTTGTTCTTAAATAAATCTTGTTCCCATTTTTATCGACTTGCTTATTTTAAAAATTAAGATTGTTTTTTTATACGAAGATTGTTTTTCGTATTACTCGTATATACATATGTATAGGTATGTTATATAATCAAAAATATTTGTTCTTAAATAAATCTTGTTCCCGAATTTTCAAAAAGGCGAACACAAAAGCCTTTAATTAAACACCATAGTATGGGTAAAACATAATATAAGTGTCTGATAAAATTAAATGAATAAGAAAAATTATAACCAAGGTTTTGATTTTCCGATACACAACATTATGCATATTGTAGATAATATTAAAATTAAAGGAAACTCTAAATAAATAAATTGTTATTTAAAAGATAAAACGTTGTCTATTATTGGATTGGAAATATTTGACCCGAATTCATAAAAAAACAATGTTTATGCTTTTGATTTTAACAAAAAAGATTTAATATTACTATGTTATTATGTCTTAACATATTTTCAAAAAATGAAATACCTGTTTAATTACCTTTAATGTATATAGTCCAAATGATACTACCTCATTGAAACAAACAAAATAAGCAAATACATTTAAAACAAAAACACATATATTAATATAAGCATTAAATAAAATTAATTATACAAAATGTATTCAATAAGAATGTTATAAGAAAAATAAATTTTATATAAAAATTCCTTGAATAAAAATTTAAATATTCGCATTCTAAAATGAAATGTACAAATTAAAACTCCAACAAAACAGAACATTTTTAACAAATGCAATGAACAAAAAACACATATTAAAATTGATTAAGATACATATAATTTAAAATTGTAGGGTTACTTTGATAAAGACATAATGTTCATGATAAACAAACAAACTCAAAAGTTAAAAACAAAATCTATAAGTACCTATTCAAAATTTTTATAGTATTGAAAAAATTAGTATCTTTGAGCATCATTTTTAAAAATATTGGTCAAGCTTAACCAACTTCCTATGATTTGGATGATACTTTGGTTGCTTTGGGCTCTAAGAAAATGTTCTGAAGGCATGAGAACCTGTCCGAAATTGGTTGACATATCGCACCTCCGGTGCAATATCGACGTAACTGCATTTTTTTCTGAAATTGAGTTAAGATTGACATAATTACCTAAATGTCAAGTTCTATAAGTGGTAAAATCGACGTAATTGTATCTTTGCTATTGCCCAAAAGAAGCCACTTTTTGTATGGACATGGACACAAAAGCTGAAACGTATGGTATTTTGATAGTCAAGAAAACTTTAAACGTGATTCCTCAACATTTAGGAAAATTGCACTTACGTCGTTATTGCACTGGAGGTGCGATATGTACATCTTAATATAATATATATAATTCTTCTGTGAGTGTGTATGTCACTGAACTTCTCTTAAACGACTGGACCGATTTTGATGAAATTTTTTGTGTGTGTTCAAGGGGATCTGAGAATGGTTTAGATTCACAATTAAAAAAAAAATATTCGTAGTTAGCAACGCGAGCACGGGCGGCTAGTATTTACATACAAATTGATTCAAGGCAAGGATAAAAATGTTTATATGGGAAAGTCTATTTCTCCTTGTTTTCTATTTGGTGGGAATTGGCAAATTGTCCAAATAAAATTGTTTATATGGAATATAAAACTCTATTAAAACATATCGGCAGCATTTTTTGGGCTTTAATTTTTTAGGGGGCCAGAAAGTCTATTCTTTTATAGATAAGCTTAGTCAAGTTGCTTAAAAAATTTAACAGAAATACTATTGAACTCAGAATTAAATAAAAAAGATCTATTAATTGTTCATAATGCCATGAATATGAATGCTACATATGTAATGGAAGCTGTAGTATTAAATGGTGACGCAGGAGTAACAGTGACTTTGGTTGAAGATGGAGATGTTGATAAAAGAAAATTAGAGCTTCCAGATTTGGATGAGTCGTTGTTGATGGCCTGGATTTCCTCGAGTATGGATTTATTTTTTGATATAACCATAGGTATCACTGGAAAGATAACGGATCTCGGGAATTTTCTTTGACGGTTTCCATGTCATTCTGTATTGCTTGCGACAGATCGATGTTCAAAACTACCCATATTCCTCAACACAGAATTCAACGCAAGAGAACCTTGAGCAAGCGTTGTCTTAAGAATATCCAGATCGTCTTTAATTGATTCTGTTGGGGATCTATAATTTTTCATTTTTGAATCAATCAATAAGAGCAAATTGGTTATTTTTGTTAGCTCTTTGCCAACGACTTCTGACAGAGCGGGAGCGGGTTCATTACGTTTCGTATTCTCTTTAATTTTATCAAGGTTTTCTAGTGAAGCGTTGATGAGATCTAAATTATAGTTCATAGCAGAACCAGTGGCAGAACCAGATAGTTTTTCGCTATGGGGGGTGGATCTAGTTCGCTCATTTTTTAAAAGTTTTAATAATTAAAAAAAAAAAACAAATAACAAGACTTCATTGAATTCATTATGTATGTCATAAAAAAATTATATTTTTAAAGATAATATGTTATACGCATTAATTTGAATATGAACTAGAATAAATATTGATATACAGTGCCTTGCATAAGTATAACCGCACCTGTAAAAATACGTTTTGTAGAAAATTAAAATGGGAATGACACTTTACTATTTTTTTTATTGAATCAAGTAAATTGAGAAGAAAAAAAAGTTACGTTATTTTCTCTTCTGGTGTTTAAAAATTAAATTAAATTAAAAAACAGATTTTTATATATTGCAAAAGTATAACCGCACAATGCAAACCTCTCTGAAGCTTCATTCAGTTATGTGCTTCGAAATGACAAGCAACAATGCCGCGTGGTAAACATTTAAGCGATATGGAAAAAGTCAAAATACAAACTTTTCGGTTAACTGGCCTAAGCTTAAGGGCTATTGGTAGGAAAATTAAAAGATCCGATCGTGTCGTCCGAAATTTCTTACAAGATCCAGAATCTTATGAGACGAAAATAAGACCCGGGCATCTGCAGAAGCTGACACGTCGAGATAAGAGGCGTTTAATAAATGCTGCATCCAATTCGGGACATTCTTTGTCGGACGTTCGTGACGAATTGGGCTTAGGAATTTCGGTTTCAACGGTTTTTCGTGCCTTAAAAAGCAGTAAAGTGATTGTTCGGTGCAAAATGATGCCAGCTTCAATTTGACAACAGTCGACAAAGTAAGAATTTGTAAGAATTTGCCCAGCAAAATATGAAACGGAATTGGAAAACCATAAGTAACATTCCATTAATTTACACTTAACTCTTGTTATTCCAAATGGCATAATCTAATGAATGTTTTTTTTTTTTAGATTATTTAAGATTATTTTCAGTGGCGAAAAAAAGTTTAATCTTGATGGGTCAGGTGGTTTTAACGGATATTGGCACGATATGAGAAATAAAAAAAGTTTTTTTCCAAGAGGAACTTTGGCGGTGGCAGTTGTAAGGTCTGGGGGGCCTTCTGCGACCGTGGTAAGGTTGCACTTGCCTTCATCTCTGCAAAGATGAACAGTTCAGCTTGCACCCAGGTGCTACAGGATAATTTGGTACCCTACTTAAGACGATTTCGTTGAGTTCGGCATGTCTTCCAGCATGATAATGCCCCAATTCACGTTAGTCGTCAAAGTTTGGGATAGTACGAATCGAATAACATACATTTTATGGTGTTCCCGGCACGTTCTCCAGATTATAACCCTATTGAAAATCTTTGGGAAATTTTGACCCGCAAAATGTATGCCCATAATAGGCAATTATACAGTGTTGCTGAGCTGCGAGAGGCGATTGTGGAAGAATGGAACTGTATAGACGATTCCATATTAAATAACCTTGTCAACAGTATGTCGAAAACAATTTTTAGATTGGTCGAAAATAGGGGCAGCAATGTCCTTTACTAATTTAGCCAAAAACATTTACTTAAAATAAAAAAACAGATAAAAATAAAAAAGCGGTTATACTTTTGCAATACAAAAAAATCTGTTTTATTTTTTAACCACCAGAAGAGAAACTAACGGAACTTTTTTTTCTTCTCAATTTACTTGATTAGTGATGCCATTCAATAAAAAATAGTAGGGTGTCATTCCCATTTTAATTTTCTACAAAACGCATTTTTACAGATGCGGTTATACTTATGCAAGGCACTGTAGTAAGTAAAATAATATTAATATAAAAAATAAATCACAAAATAAAATCCAGTTTTCTGTCCTTTTTAGATAAAACACTTTTATAACCTCGTCTGCTTTTATAAGTATTTCGCGATGAATAGCTAGAGCACCCAAACCATTCAAACGATCCTGCAAATAAGTAAACATCCAAAGCTTATCACACTGTTATTAAAATAGACATATTTGTAATAATCTCACTTCGTTGGTGATGCTTCTTTGTATTGTTTTTATTCTTTTTACTGACTGGAGAAAGTTCTTTCGGGAGTTGACGTTGAAACCGGCAGTGTAACTAATATCTTTAATAAAATATATATAGCTGGATGGAAGCTCTTTTTCTTGCACGTTTACCTATTATCAATTGATGAGAGACGTAAAAAAAATTTCAGAGTGCGTTTATTTAACTTATTTGGTTCATGACTAGTTATGATGAACAATTATCGATCCCAATGGGGGGGATATATCCCCCTGACCCCCCCCCTATCTACGCCACTGAGCAGAACGCATCTCAGGTGGCTATGGCGGACTCTGAAATTCCTTCATTTGTTGTCACCGATCGCTCGTTATTGCATTTAATAGCTAAATGGGAATGGATTTGCACTCATCACAATAATAGTTGAAAAATTTCAGGACTCCAGGGAGAAATGGCTTAGTATTCCAACTCAAACCGATGCAGTGGGGGTGAAATTGCATGTTGCATATTAAATTACATGGAACTAAATCTGCAGCAACAGACAAAATAGTGCAACTAGAGTTATCAGAATTTACGGGCATTTTTACACAAACAAAAGTAGGTTACTTATATTTCAAAAATAACGGACACAAATAAACAAAGACAAATTAAGGAAAGAATGCAAGGGTAATCACAATTTTTTTTGTTTATTTAATGATTTGTTGTTATTGTTACGTTGATAGTCACTTTTTATTTATTTTATGTTAATGGGTACAAAGGAGGCTCGAATATGCAGGGGTAGTCACTTTTTATTTATTTATTTTGATTTATTGTTCTTACGTGAAAAAGTAGGTTACACTTGATGGGTAGAAACAAGAGACAAGCGAGGAGCGATTTGAAAATGCGACTGTTTTTTGTGACGATCAAGAACTTAAAATTGATAAAATTTTTAGATCCGTTTATTTTTTTTTACTTAAAAAAAAAAAACTAATTATACTCGTAACATAAGAAAATGTACGTAATAAAATTTTAAAACTTAAGGCGAACATTCTAGTCGAATTAGTACGATGTTAAAACTGTTTTAGTATGATACTTGGTTAACACGATAGTTTTGCAAACTTTAATTGAGTTTAGCATCATACTTTCTCTAGCATTTTATTTTTTTTTGTCGATCGCTTGGTAATATTCGGTGCCAAGCAGTGAGGGACTTTTACCGCAGCAAAACCAACGGGATCAGGACCAATCTATTAAAGATCGGCAGATGATTTTTATATTTCTAAATCAATCTGGGGGAATTTTAAACTTGTAATACTTTTTTACAGCTTTTAGACAATCAGCTCATGAGGCTTGGTTCTTCTAAGTCGCCGAACATTGTCTTTTACATTTAAGACGGAGCAGTTGTTGCTGATTGTGTGATATAGCGTATTTTTTAATCACTTCTGTGACCATTTCAATTTGAAGGTCGTAATGTAGATTTCTTATGTTCCAAGGAGGATTTATTATTCACGAAGAACTTTGTTTTGAAATTTTTGGGTGGGTTCAGCATTTGTTTTCTTTGTACAGCCCCAGAGCCAGATACTATACGTCCAAATGAGTTTCAGCATTTTCTTGTATAAGATTTATTTGTTCTGGATAGATAGGCCAGAGTTCTGTTTTAGTAACCAGTACACTGAGAAAAATATCAAACATATTCATATTTGAATCAAACTCAAACACATACGATTTGGCATGGAATCGATATCTATTTAATTTTAATAGAAACGTATTTAACCATGTTTGACCCGATTTAAACATGATTTTGTTTAAATTTACCTCGTTTTCTATTTGATTTAAACATGCTTATCTTTGTTTTTATTAACTTTATTTGATGTTGTTTCAAATAGAATCATATTGATTTTTTTTAATATATCCGTATTTGAGTCAAATACGTTTTTGTTAAAGGCAAATATATTTAACTTCAGATTTTTCAGAAATTAAAAAAATTACTCAACACAAAGAAAAATTTAAAAGCACATATTTATATTTTTATTTTAAGTGAAATTCTGTTATTACATTTTTCCAAAAAGTATTTAAATGGTTGCGGAGCGTTTTGAGATCTCATCTTTGTCACAAGCACCAGGTGAACTTAGCCCCTGTTTAAGATCTATGAGCAAATCTTCGTCAAATTCTGGTTCATAATTGGTCTTCTGGAATTTGCTTCCTTTTTTAATTCTTTTGTCGTCTTCTAGCGTCCTATGGGAAGGATATAGAAGTCAAATAATAATTTAATATAATGCATACTTATTAATCAGTATTTTTTTAAATAAAACTATATAAATAAACAGATTTTGAAACAAATATTTTTTTGGACACTTACAATAGAAAGCATCAGCGAACACTCTTCTTCCACTCCTCGAGTTATCTTATCCTTTTATATTCGTGCTTGAAGCAGAACTTCAGGTATCTAACATTATAATGGTATACCCATATCAAATATTTCTTGATATTTTTATAAATTACACGCTTTAGTAAAATCACAAACACTCGCGGAACAAACGCACTCCATGACTTTCGATGCCAAAAATAAGAAAAGTTATGTATTAAGCTACTTCATTTTACTTCAATTCAAACTCGTTCGGGCTTAAATTTAACTTTTATGTTTAATCTCTTACTCTTGTAAATATTTTAACTCCGTTTATATTTAAAACAAACTCCTTCATGTTCATTGTATGTTAAAATTTGTAAGTAAGTAAAATAATTAAACATGTATTTTAAAAATCAAACTCAAACTAATTTAAAAACATATAGTTACAAAACCAAGTCCAGATCTTAATGAAATTCTTAAACATGAATGAGTTTGATTTAAACATATTTTACTGTAAAATAGTAGTATTTTCGAATTTAAACAGATTTGAGTTAAATAATAAACGAATTCTATTTGCCCTTATTTAAACATATAATTAAACATGTTTCTATTTAAATAACTCATAGTACAGTTTTCTCAGTGTAATTTGTCTTCTGGAATTTGCTTCTTGTTTTGCTTCTTTCGTCATCTTCTGGTCGTCCTTTGGAAAGAATATAGAAGTCAAATGATAATTTAATATAATACATACATACTTATTAATCAGTATTTAAAAAAAAACTTTACAAATAATCAGTTTTTGAAACAAATATTTTTTTTTTACACTTACATTCAATAGAGAACAGGGAACAATGATATTAACTTCCACTCCTCGAGTAATCTTAACCTTTATGTTCTTGCGTGAAACAGGTATCTAACATTATATTAGTAGATATATATCAAATATTTCATGATTTTTTTTTTATAAATTACTCACTTTAGTAAGATCACAAACACTCGCGGAACATAAACACACTCCATGACTTTCGATGCCAAAAATAAGAAAAGTTATGTATTTAGCTACCTCATTTTAATTCAATTCAAACTTGTTCGGGCTTAAATTTAACATTTATGTTTAATTTCTTACTCTTGTAAATATTTTAACTCCGTTTATATCTAAATTAAACTCGTTCATGTTCATTTTATGTTAAAATTTTCAAGTAAGTAAAATAAATTAAACATGCATTTTAAAAATCAAACTCAAACTAATTTGAATACATACAAAAAATGAAGTGCAGATCTCAATGAAATTTTTAAACATGAATGAGTTTGATTTAAACATATTTTACTGAAAAATAATAGTATTTTCGAATGTAAACAGATTTGAGTTTAGTTATAAACGAATTCTGTTTGTCCTTATTTAAACATATAATTAAACATGTTTCTATTTAAATAACTCATAGTACAGTTTTCTCAGTGTACATTCTTTACTGTACTTTGAGTTCAGTTCTTCTGTTTTCATTTTTTATGTTCTCTTTCCATTTTAGCTCTATATCCAAAGTCATTCCAAGTTATTTGGCAGTATTGGTGTAAGGTACAGCTTTACCGCTGATGAAAATAGGAACATTATTTAGTTTTTTCCTTGTATAGTTTATATGCCTCGATTTTGTTTCGACGGATAACTGATAACGGATATATCAGGCACCAATATCACAGTATCGTCAGCAAAGGTGGCTATGATAGCGTTGATGTCCAATGGAATATCCCTAGTATATTACAAAAACAGGATTGGCGCTAAGGACACTTCCTTGGTGTACACCGGCTTCAATTTTTTTAGTTCCAAGTAATTTTGGTCGTATCGTACTGTAAAAAGTCGGTTCGTAGCTTAGGATATCAGTATTTCGTGTTACTGCGTGTGAAGGTCTCTATGCAGTTTGTACTCAAGTCCCAAAAGCCAAACTTTATGAAAGGCTTGAATAACATTTAAGAATAAAGCTGAACATACTTTTTTTTTAAATGCTTCTTCTAATTCTATACACTTGGTCTATCGTGGAATGTTTATTTCTAAATCCAAACTGATGGTTCGGGATAAGACTTCTTTCTTTTATTATTTTGCTAAGCGTTTTCAGGAGCAGTTTCTGGAAAACTATTGCAGTGATTAGTATAAGCGATATAGGTCTGTAAGATGTTACTTCTGTTGGTGGCCTACCTTGTTTAGTTATAATAACGACTTCTTCACTTTTCTAATGTGTGCACATATCTAAGCTTAATGCATTCGTTTATTATAAATTGTAGTTTTTTGAAGCATAGTAAAGGCATTTCTTTCAAAACCTAAGCAGTTATTAGATCGTACCCTGGTGTTTTTTTTTTAAGATAGCTTATGCTGACACATGCTTCTTACCTCTTACTGTAAGTCATCTGTATCTGTATTTACTGAGAATGGCTTAAAGACATTCGCAATATTTCTGCGAAGATGTCAGCCTTCTGTGTCGGGTTTTGATCCAATTTCCATCTTGAGACTTTGTTGGAGGGTCTTGTGTGGCGGTCCTTTTAGATGCTTGGCTGCTTTCAATAAGGAGTGTTCGATTAAAGCATTCGACGTCAAACTTTTTAGGAATCTATCAAGCGAGTCATTGTTGAATTCACAGATTTTTTTTTAGTTCATTGTTAAGACGGTTGAATACTGCCTTATCGCTTGGAAGCCTCGTATTTTGAGCTTGTACTTGCATGTTTTGATTAATGGACTTTGGTTCTTCATAGTGTTTCAGGTACTTTTTTATAAAATCTTCCTCTAGCTTAATCGGCTGGATTCGGCGCGTGATACAATCAAACAAATCTCTAAATTTTGTAGTTTAACTCGGATGCATGTTGTAAAAGACCGTTTGCAGTCCATTTTATTTTTATTTTCAAATGTTTTGCAGACTGCAATTGCTTTTGCAGGTAGAGTTTCTGATTTGTTTTCAGTCGTCGCTTTTTTAGTTTCAACACTTTTCGTGTCTTGAAATTGTCTGGCAGCGATGGTTGCCTTGACAGTTAACACATTTCGCTTTATGTTTTTTGTAGCATGGCTACCTTCACATTTAACACAAGCGAACTCTTAGTTGCAGTATTTGTGTGTGTGTCCAGAGGCTTGACAGCGCTTACACTGTGGAAAAATCTGTGCCTTTGGAAGTGGTTCAATTTTGACAACTATACACTGCATTTATCTAATACTAGAGATCTTATTTTTGTCGTCGTTAATATCCCAGTAGAATCTTTTAATATCTCATTTTTAATAAGATTATTGGTATTAAGAGCTTTAAAGCGTTTTTGTATAAGGCCTTCGACAATTTCTTTGGCAACAAATGAGGGGTGAAGGCTTCTTGCTACTAATTTTATAGATCTTACAGCTTTATTTTCGTACGAGTGCCACTGAATTTGGTTTTTGTTCAGTTTCTCGCTTACGCATCTATACGCATCGGCGTCTTCAACAGCGACTTTCCAGTTATCTTTATTGTATGATGTATATTTAAAGACCTTATTTGTACATTTCTCTACTAAGCTCTTGGCCAAACATTTCCAGTTCCGAAATCATGATAGGAGGTGGTGCAGAATGCCTGTTGGATTTAAGGTAAGACAAGACTTCTTTTAGGGTACATCTTTTATGACTTTATTTAATGGTGTCAATCTTGCAACATTATCTGCTTTTGAAGCTAACAGACAGCTTTTAGTAAAGTTTCAGGGCTACCCTAAGCTTTTCGTTTCTTGGATTTTCTTTTATTGGACTTTCTTTCAGTTTCAAGCACCAACTCTTCTTCATCTGTATGAAACTCAGTTGCAATTTTGTGTGTGTTTGCCGCTGCACCTTTCTTGTCTAGCAATTGTCAATGAGGAAGTCGAGTTTTTCTAGCAGAGATTTCGTTTTGCCATTCCTTGTAATAATTATCGATTTCAACTTGGTGGACCTGGTTATATTCCTTGGAACATTCCAGACCTTAACTGTCGAACTTTTTATAGTTGGTTCATTTTTCTCTAAGGACTTCTACTTCATTTGGTTTTTGTGTTGAGGTTATTAATGGGATAACCCTTGGTGCAGTTCCTTGCGTGTTTGTGCTCCTCCTTTTTCCTATTAGCAATAATTGGTCCTCCCCAGAATCCATAGGACCGATCTTCGAAGAGAGTGGATTAAGCAGTATAACTTGATTCCTACCTGGGGTATTTAATCTATTTGTTTTACTCATTGCCATATTCATTATTGTTTTAACTATTGTTTTTTTAACATAAATATTTCATTCACTTCTTCTATTAAAGGATTTCAAATTCAGCCGCCCTAATGAGATCAGACGCTGACTAATAAGCCGCACATTGTGTGTCAGATGCTCTTGCATTTTTCGCAGAGCTGGTTCTTAAGAGTGACATCTTACATTTTGCTCCTTGTTCCTGAGAAGGTAACTCAGGTATCAGAGCTCTTGGATCTAATAGATCCAACGCTCATTTTTAGTTCACCTATCGGCTATCCATCATTTGGAGGTGACGATGCGTTTTTTCTCTAATAGCTATTTTATTTTATGAGTATTGTCTATCATTGTTTTAGGTGTGTTCTGAAGCAATTTATTAGGAAAATTGCTTTAGTACGAAACTAGAAAGAAAGTGTTTAAAATTAAGACTGAGTTGCTAATATATTTTAAGGTTAGCAAATTGTTAAGTAGTATCATACTAGTACCTTAACAATAGGTTGTTTAAAATCTTGCGTCAATATTTTTAAAACGGTTAAATAAAAATCTTAAAATAAAAAAGGAGGTAAATGATTCTCATAAAATAAATGCTTTTTCAACCTAATGTACCGTTCACCCACATTATCAAACTTGAACAATAAATACATAATTCATATATAACATACTTTTCTTGTCAACGATATTTTTAAGATGAACAAGATGATTCTAGAATTTTTTGGAATAAAATAATAACATTTTTAGTTCATATACATAGGTATGTACATTCATACGAGTACTATGGAAGTAATCTAAAACTGAGTAAATTCAATTGATGAAGTTATAAAGAAAAACCTACGAGATGTACATAAAAATTGTAACAAAAAAACTATATTCAAAAAATTCTTATCTTAGACTTATTGCATTTATTTGTGTTTATGCAAGCATTAAAAAATACTTGGACAATGTAAATATACCTTTCAGTTACAAGCAAAAAGGTAGAACTATCATCTGCCGAATATTTAAAACTAACTGATGGGCGTAGACGTATGTACATGTAAAACAAAATCAGTTCTTATACATACATAATTACACATAAAAACGTTTAAATAGCAAAAATTAATATGAAACACTCAAATTAAATTTTTCCTAACAGAAAAGTGTATTATTTTATTTGTAAAATAAAAATATCGTTGAAAATACCATTATGCCTTAAGGGTACCTGTTTTTCTTCAATACAAAATAGAAAAATACATAATTAGTATGCAATATTCATAAAATTATAAAAGTTTTATTTACCTATGTAAATCTGTGGCAACAAGGAATAACAACAGTCGACTTATGTCAAAAATGAGTTTTTGATACCATCCGATGCGCAGTAAGCCATTTCGTCTGTCATATTTTTTCGTATTTTTATCACAAACGGTTAAAGAATTTAAGACAAAAGAAAAACGACATAAGTTAGTATTTACAGAGCTTGAAGAAGGAAAAACAACATAAGTACAATTCTTTAATTTTTATTTTCTACTTGTGCTTTTATTCCATAGTGAATAACCAAATCAACACACACATAAGTTTACTTATGCTCTCTTTCCAAAACAATTATGTATATTTTTTATTCGCGATCATAAGTTTACTTGGGTTCTTTTTCCAAAGTAAAATTGTAGCTTACATGCAAATAAGTTGACTTGTGTAGTTTTTCGAATATCCTTTATGTACAAAAACCAGGCACAAGTTGACTTGTGTATATTTTCCTTTTCCTTATTATACCTATACAACAACGACATTTATGTAAGTCATATTTTTATCAAAATTAGCTGTAAATTGACATAAAATTAATTCTTTTTAAATTCAAGTAGGTAAAATCTTACAGTAATTTCAGTCATTTTCGCGTCTAAGCTTTGTCGATAAGTCTTGTACCTGATTTGTAATTGCAAAATTAGCATTCAAATTGCTCTCCTGAAGAGTAGCAAAAACCGACTTATGTCATTTTTCCTTGTTGCCACAGAACTATACGTTCAATAAAAATACATATATGTACATATGCATGTAAGATGATATTTAAAAATAAGACGCAATTAGAATAAAATATATTAAATTAACATAACTTATAACAAAACGAAAATTGATAAAATACTTCGTTTTATGTGTTTTTGATTACAAATTGTTTTTAATTTCAAATACATACATATTCATTAAGAAACAGATACATTTTTTGTATTTTTTATTTATGAGCTTTTTGGATCATTTTTTTCCTTATGCGAATTAAAACAATTCAATATTTACTCCCTACGTTTCGTTGAAAATTCTCAACTAAATTCTTAAATAAATAAATACTTTAAAACAATTTAATACAAAAAACTAAACCAAACATAAAAAACACTTATATCACAGGCGGGTTACTTTATCACATTAGTGTAAGCTGTGCTAAGCTTGTCCTTATCCTCTTTTGTTTTCATAGTGAATTCAAGCTTTTGCTGAATGCGTAAGCTCTCCAGTAGGCGTGTTTTTTTTGCAAGTCCATATAGAATTGTAGAAAAAAACGACATCGGGACTAAGCGCTTTACATGCAAATGCAACAACTACTTAAATCTATACAGAGTTAGCTAAGACCAGATAATTTTCGAGAGTTACTCTAAGACCCGATAAAAAGGTGATGCCAAAACAGTATTATCTATATGTTATCGATAATTTGTTCAGGGACGTCAAAAGTGACGTCATACAATACAGCTCACAAATGTCATAGCGTACACAGTGCTTCCAGCTATTTCGAAAAAAGCTCCTAAATCCCGATGTCGTTTTTTTTTACAATTCTATATGGACTTGCGAAAAAAAATACACTTAGTGTATTTCTTATGTTTTCTCTTTTCTCTTTGTCGAGTATTCGTGTGTTGTCCAAATCAGCTGTGTGTCTATGGTCCAGTATGTGCTGTGCTAAAGCTGTTGTTGTTCGTTTATTGCGTATGTCAGCTTGATTCTCTGTCAGTCTTGTTGATAATTATCGTTTTGTAGTTCCAATGTACACCAGCATGCTCGTTGTCTATCCCCTTGCATTTTATTTCGAACACGACCGCGACGTCGACGTTGTGTTGGTTTTTTGTCAAATTTTGGAGGTTTAGTGTTTGTGAATTATGTTTCGTAGTGCTATATTTGATCTGTGTGCGAAAATTATTATTCCTCTCTCTTTTCTCTCTTTTTTTTTTAATTTCCAACAGATTATACAAGGTTTTATTGTCTGTCAAACCAGGTATACAGGCTGTAGAGTATAAGGTATTACCAGCTCCATTTGTTTTTTTTAAATTTATTTTCGGGTATGTGTTTCGAAAAATTTTTTTCATTTAAAAGTTCGTTTATAATTTTATTTGGAAAATTATTCTTTTTTGATATTGTTCGTATTTTGTTGAAATTTTTTGTATGAAATCGTGGATGGCTGATATCTATAATTTTGTTGATTAAGTTTTTGGCACTGTTTATTTTATATTTCATGTGTTGTGCTGAGAGAAAGTTAATCATTCTTCCAGAGGCCACTGGTTTCGCATACCAATCCATGATAATTTTGTTGTCTGTTCTGTGTAGGTTGGTGTATAAGTAGGGTAAAGTGTTATTTATTTCTGTTTCAATTGTGAATTCTAGTTTTTGATGATATTCATTAAATGTATTCTTTATTAGAATTTGATCCTGTTTTCTTATTATTGCGAATATGTCATCAATATATTTAACCATACATTTTATTTTTATATTTGTTTTCTTGATTTTTTTCCGTAACGTCGTCTAAGAAGTCGTCCAGTCCTATGTTGGAGTGAGTGATAGTGGGTTGTGGATAGTGTGTCTTCAAATTAAAAATAACTGTTTTCTTTTAGGCAAAATTGGAGGATTTTTAAAAAGACCTTTTTGTGAATTTGTGTGTATTCCTGTACTTTTTCCCATTTCACCATTATAATTTTAATTGCTAGGTATATTGGTATGTTCGAAAACAATGATACCACGTCAAAAGTGATAAACTAATTCGCCTGTGATATAAGTGTTTTTTCTGTTTGGTTTAGTTTTTTGTATTAAATTGTTTTAAAGTATTTATTTATTTATTACATATTTTTTTAATTAAAAATTTGAAAAATTTGTAATGTAAAGTCATACAGAACTTACTTGTTAAGTTCCACAAAATAATTTTCCAATGTTTCAAAATTCTAAGTATAATTGTGTTTATTAAGTTTCAATAAAGTGGGACCCCTGAACGTGTTGAGAATTGTCAACGAAACGTAGTGAGTAAATATGGAATTTTTTTAATTCGCATAAGGAAAAAAAAATGATCAAAAAAGCCCATACATAAATAATACATTGCTATTTAAAGATTTGATCAATATACATATTATAAAGACACATTTTTCCTTAGGTTTGTAGTAAGATTCACATACAGTAAAACCCGCTTAAGAGAAAAACCCGCTTACCTGCAACACTTTTTTCATCCCCAAGTATTTTCCGACCAATTTCCCTTAAAACACTCCGCTTAAATGAAACTCGCTTAAGTGAAAAACCCGGAAAACTGAAACAGTTAATTTTTAATATTTTTTATTAAAAACAACTCTCTTAAGGGAAAAAAAAATTGAATCGAACAGAACAAAAATTTGCTAGTTTTCGTTTTTCAATAAATTATTTTTGTGTTATTTAATCGTTTCAAGGCAAGCCCAAAAGATAAAAAAAATATTGTTTCTAGCATTAAATCTCCGCTTAATGGAATTTTTAAATCCGCTTAAGTGAAATTTTTTTTCACTTATCCGAACTCCGCTTAAGTGAAATTATTTTTCACTTAAGGGGGGTTCGCTTAAGTGAAAAACCCGCTTAAGTGAAAGAAAGACTGTGACATTTTGCCGTTTCTCTTAAGCGGGTTTTACTGTACTACGAGTCTTTACCATCCATTTAGTTGCTAACATTTGATCAGGCTTTTTATCAAAAATATACTAACGGATTTGCTGCGAAAGTTGCCACGATTTATCGGATGATTATGTGCATTTCGTTATTTTACACACCTCTCTGTCAAAACGAATAAGAATTTTAACAATTTGCGCAATGTGCAAAAAGTTATAAGCATATAAGTTTTGTTCATTTAAAAAAAATCAGAATAACTTTTATTTTCTGGCATTTCAGTGGACAAGTTTTTGTATTCAATGTTTCAGACAAATCCATTTCATGTTAGTTAGACGATTATATTTTATTTTGTGTTATTTTATTGACATCCGAAAAATATTATTTTTTTTTTATTTCCGGCCTCGGAATATCAAGGCCATCGGTTGATTATTGCAACGAAATACTCTCGATACGTCAAATTTTAATATGTCCCTTACCTGTCATACCACATCATCTGTCAAGCTATGAATTGCTATTTGCACGGCACCTTAGAACGCACTTAAGAAATCACTGAGTTACATTTAAATTGTTTGTGTAATCTTCTTTGAGCTTACGTTCATCCCACCACGACCTATCTGCTCTCCAGATGAAAGGGTGAAATGAGATATAGGAGACTGATTGCCAATTTGCAACCAACCTAATTGACATTGTTTTGTGTTTATTAAAAAAAAAAAACTTAATCGAAGTTACCATTGCCCAGTTGATGGAAATTCATATGGCATCTTCTTTAGTTTTTGCTATGTAACTTTCAGGATTTCAGCTTCTTTGGAGCTTTTGATAGCACTTGGTGTTTTTCTTTTCTTTCTAGCTACAAGGCTATGATAAATAAAATGCATGACTGGGTCCCACGTACTTGCTCTTATGTAAACGACTAAGAATTTCAAAAATTATTTTTATTAGAGAAAAACTGTTCATAAGCATGAAATTCATTATTTAAATGACTAAAACAACTCCTTTAATAGTTGGAGCTAAAAACAGAATGTCATGTGATTTAAGCAAATATTAAACAAAAATTATAAGCAGTTGTAGTGGTTTCTTAAAAAATAAGCTTTTATATACAAAATTTTTAAAACATTCTTAAGAAAAAATTTTGGTACTCCAATTTAAATTTTTTTTTACTGTTTGAATAAAAAATAAATTTCCAAAATAAAAATTTTGCGTCGTTTTTAAAATATCGAATTTTCAAAAAAAAAATAGTTTTTTTTTAACTCAAAAAATATTGAAATGAAAATATTGTTAAACCTTTTAGAAGCTTCTCAATACGAAATTTCATTAAAATCCGTTCTACCGATAATGAGATTCAAAATTTGAAAAAAATGGTTTTATGGTAGGTACAATCAATAATAACTTACATTTTTTATTACATTATAGATCGTAAGAATTAATCGAAAGAAAAAAATTTTATCAAAATTTTCGGAGCCGTTTTCGAGAAAAATACGATTTTCGAAAATCATTTTTTAACATTTTTATGGAGCCTTCCGTTATTTTAAGGTTAAATAATCTTTTTTTCTCACATCTTTTAGATTTTATTAGGAATCTTTTATTTATCAAGTTTAAAAAAAATGAGCAGGGGTTTTTTTTTTTGAATTTTTTTTTTAATACGAAAAAAAAAATTGAAAATTTGAATACACAATAATATTTAAACTTTTGGAGAGCTTTAGCATAAAAAAATGATCAAAATCGGTTTTACCGCTTTTGAGAAAATCAGAAACAAAAAAAAATGATTCTAAGGGAGGTACCAAAAATAGCCAGTTTTTGGAAACTTTTTTCAATCATTACCTAGCTTTTAGAGCTGTGTCAATCGGGATCGATTCGATTTTTTTGATCCGATCATCGAAAAGTATTGATGATCGAAATCAATCATTTGAATCGATCTCAATCTCAATCATTTACATGATTCTCGATTCTGGATTCTCGATTTTCTATTTCAATCTCAATCATTTCAATGAGTCTCGATTTTCGATATCAGTTGACTCGATTAATCATGATTTACTTGATTTCATTTCTTCCGATTCAATCAACGTGGATTATGAACGCCAAACGGACGGTGAACTGGAACTTCTGGGTTGAACTCGGCATTGAACAACATGATTGATCGGGTTAGTCGTTGATGTTGTAGGCAGCAAAAACAATTATTGTTGGGTTGAACTGATGTTATTTGATGTATCAGGATCCGGTATGTTTAATGTGGATTTTTGGACGTTTCTTAATCCATCGGCATCGTAGCCATCCTTTGATTGAATTTCACAGTTTATGACTTGACGAATGGAGGACGAATTCAGTTATGACGTACAAAGTATATTTCGTACCAAATGTTAGCCGAAAGCCCTAAAATTGCTCTTTTCGAAGCAACAAATAAAATCTCTTTTTCTTGAATTTTTTGACACTTTTTAATCCATGAAGTAGCCATCATCATAGAGTATTTTGTGAGAACTATCAAAGCCACAAGTCAATCTTATCATCGAAATCGAAATTAATATCGAATAGGAACAGTATTGAATCATTTCAGTGAAATGAAAATGATCGAATGATCGATTGATTGAAAAGATCGGATCATTTTCGTAATCGATTGTTGAACGATTCGATCATTTGAAATGAACGATTTGCACAGCTCTACTAGCTTTAACTAAATGAAATTTTTTAGATTTTTTTTTTAAATCTGTGGGACAGATTCGTATGGCAGGTACCGTTATTTTTGGTCTAAGAAAAAAAGAAAAAAAGTGTGAGATAAAAATTTAAAAACGATATATGTATACCAAGTTTGACGAAAATCGGTTCAGCCGCTTAGGCTGTAGTGGAAAGACAGACAAACAGAATTTCGAGACCCACTTTTTTCGTCTTCGTCTTTCGTAATGTCAACTCTCAAAAAAATCATACGAATCCATAAATTGCCTTATAGGGTAAGACACCCAGTGACCGACACCCGTAAGAGAAATTTTGAGTTTGCAAATTCATAACTTTTCTTTCGCTGGATCGATTTTAATGATTTTTGTGTATTATTATAACTGTTAATAATTTCTTTTACAATATTAAAGAAATAAATATGCGCTTGGTTACGGACACCCTTTTTCTGTAGCTTTTCACACTAAACTGTAAGAGGAATTTTCGGCAACAAGTTTACATAAGCTCGTCAAACGTTAAAATCGAATAATTAAAAGTTTTAATTCTACATTTCAATTGACAATTGGGAATATCATGAATCCTGACTCATAAGAACTTGTGGTTCGTCAAATATGTATGCGAAAACTTCTGTTTTAAATTTGTTTTTCACCAAAACCGACACCGAAATAAAAACAGAATATATTTAACTTGGAAGGTTTTTCAAAATACTATAATTTTTTTCTAATATATAAGATAAATAAATATTAATACGCACAAAAACAAAAAGATACATCTACATACGTATGTACATATACAAGAAATCCATTTAATTACAAACCCTTAATGCAGGGATATTATACATATTATGTATATAAAATCTTTTTATGCAGTAGGTAGGTACTTATAAAGTTATGAATAAAATGAAGATAAATTATTATTTAAATAAAAACAAGCAAACAAAAATGTAAAGGCACTTAAACTGTTTTCAACAAGTAATTGCAATTAAAAATAAATAATATAATTTGAATGTTAGTCATAGTTAGTTACTGAATTAAGAATATTTATATAAATATTGTAATTAATCAATACGTTAGTACGAGTAATCTATGTTAAAGATGGGCAAAGAAAAGTGCTAATGTATTTTTCTGTTTTTGCACATGTACCATGGAAGTTTCTGAAAGTTAACGTTTTTTTAACTTGTATTTTACAAATCTTCTTCTTAAACTAATTTTGCCCAGGCATTTTGTAATAAATTTCTGAAAAATGTGGCTTTATAGCAATATAAAAAGCAGTTTACAAATAATGAAAGGAAAAAAGAAAGACAAAAACGATGGTGTCCGTAATTAACATCCTCAAAAACCTCTAATCGCCCCGGTAATAGACACCCCTGTCGATCACTGAATTTATTGAACATTACATTTTAGTTATGAACACCCTACGTTAAATTAAGTTATTTTATTATTTTAATAAGAAAAAGTTAACAAATAGATCCACTAAATATTGTTTTGAAATAATATGCACTGTCCCATATATAAGAAACACGGATAAATTAATAAAATACTCATTTATACTCAAGTGTTTCTTAAGGAATTCACAAGTTTTCTTTGATTTACAGAGGTTCTCAACTTACATCTTTTATTACACGTCAACGATTGACTACAAAATATCAATTGAAGTCTTTTGTTATGACATTTGCACGTCTAAACACGTTAAAAATAGCCTCGACAGTATCCAGCAACAGGAAACCTTAATAAAATGAAAAAAACAGTGATAGGTGACCATTTCATTTCATTTCATTTTCATTTCATTTATTGTAAATACAAATCTTTTACATTAGATTGTTAAATCTTTATGGTTGTAAAAGTATACAATTTGGAAGAAAATTATACAATGAAGCTGGAAGATTAATTCAATTATAAAATTAACTTTATCCTAGGCAACCTTTTCATACAAAATTATATTTAATAATCAGAAATAATCCATAAATTATAAATAATTTACTCACTACTTAAATGCGAAAGCAAAACCTCATTGAAACCGCGTGCACAATACTGTCTTCTTATATTAAGGGGGTCGGTCCCTAGGTAGTTTACCCTAGTACCTATAAGTCGCAAGTAAAAATTGTAACCGTTCCTTAGTTTTTTTTATAAATAATTCCAAAAAGTGCGGAAGAACAAAAAGTTAACTTACTCTAACTATCTTCAACTTTCTTTAACTTTTATATAAATCTGTTCAAAGAAAAAAAATTTAAAAAAACAGAAAGGTTCTATGCGTCAGGAAACTGATGCTTCACTGTTAATTCATGAATATCTCGGCTGCCCTCAGTCACAATGAACTTTTTTTTTGTTTTCAATTTATAGAAAATCAGTAGGACTATAAAAAAAATTTTAAGCTAACAAAAATGTACCGTTAAATAGAGTTTTTTTCTCAATAGTTATGAAAAAAGTATTAAAAATAAGAAAAAAAAATGTCTAAACTAACCGTAATTTTTTTCTATTTGTTTAAACAAATTGAATTAAAAGCAAATTGATAGAAAATATTATTATAAACAGTACAAAATTTCTACTTTGCGGTATACTGGGGTTGAGATATTAATTAAAACGTTCCGCTTCCATTAGTGGTAGAGTTGATTTTTTTTAATGTAGGGAATCACAAGGACTTTAAAACTAACCATCGTTGAATGAGCTTTTTTCCTAATGATCACGAAAAAGTGATTTTCGAACACCAAACATTTATTTTTACTTACTAAATTTTTTTTTATTTGCTTAAACAAATTTTTTTTATATACCATAATATCTAATGTTATTATGAATAAAATTATGTTTTATTTTATTGTATTTTATTGTATTCTAGAGCCCAGATATTTGCAAAAGACCAAAAGATGCCACAAGACACGTTTTTACCAATAAATTTGTTAAAAAAAAAGTATTTAGGTGGTGCAAATTTGGTTTTAAGCCTTTAATATAAGCCATGAAAAAAACAGACCATGGTCTGCGCGCAAGGACATGTTCTTTTTAAAGACGCTTTAACTGGACTATACGTTGCCGATGGATTAGAAGTTTTAAATACAAGTTTCTTTTTAAAAATGCAATAAAATGAACAGGCTAGTGCATGAAATGTATAGCTGTTGAAATCGATGGCGAGTTAATGTTCGTGAATTGAGTCTCACACTCTCGGCTAGAGCAGCCATATTTTCGACTGTGTCCACCGTACGACGACTGGGAGCATGAGTGTTGTATACTAGAATTCCAGTCTCATGAACTTTTTGCATAAGCTTGCGTACAGCAAGCGCGTTGGGTGCTTCATTTCGGCCAAAACTTTTTTTTTTTTTAAAACGCACTGTTTGGGCTACACAGCACTCACTTTGAAAATAAGTTTTCAATATTTCCCAACGTTGTTCAAGCGTAAAGCGACTCATTTCGTTCAGTGGAGGTGTAATACTGACTTTCAGTCAACATTTCGAGCGGGAAACAGCTGTCAGTGTCAAAATAATCCTTGATTTAAAAAGAAACCACTAGATGGCCCACCCTGTATTTACTTTGACTATTTCCATTACTAGATGGGAATGATGTCAATCAGTTTATAAGTTTCTGAGAGATAAAATACAGAAACCTCAAAAAAAAAGTTGGAGGATTTAGTTCAGTGTTAACACCGTCTATAGGAGACCAATAAGAGCCTGATTAAGGATTAAGGAGCCTGAAAAAATGGATCGTGTAATCAGGATACAAAAGTCAAGCTGAAGTATCACATTTTCGTGCAACATTAGAGGCGTTCACATTCACAAATATCTTTGACAAGCACGGCATGATTGGATTGATTTTGATAATGTGAACGCTCCATCCAGCGGCTTGTCAAGAATGCAGAATGGATTTCAAAGTATTTTGATATTTTGGCTGCATGACAAACATATTTGAGAATGTGAACGCATGTTTGTCAAGTCTAAGGCAAATTTCATTTTCTACGAACTTTTCGAGCTGTCCACATCGTAAGAAAATATACCAAAATGAGTTTTATAAGCAAAATCGGTAATTCAGGTGGCTGTATGTTTTCTGCGAACTTTGAATAATTAAATTAAGTAAATTTCCCCATCTAAAATTTCATCTATGCTTTTAGTTTGTCCGCCATTGTCAAAATTGTAATGAGAAGTGTTGTTTGACAACATGTTTGACGAATGTGAACGCTAATGTTTTTCGACAATCAAACATCATGCCTTTCTTGTCAAACCAATTAGAGAATACGAATGTCTCCATTTATGCTGCGAGCAAATAGTTTTAGTATGACCTTCTTTTAAACGATGCAATATCAGTTTGCAATTTTTAAGAATGTTGACAAGAGACGTATGTGATGGAGGGGATAAAAGCAATTGCTGAGGGCGACAAAATTACCGAGTTATTGTTCTTTCATTCTTTTTGGTTTCTTTTATTTCTCGAGTGTGTTTCATTTTTAATGTTGCGTTCGCTCAGTGAACTTCACTTAACTGGGTAAAGATAACTTCTTTTCGCTTGAACAAAGTCTACTTTTATTAAAACTCGCTGTGTTCAAAAGCACCTATACAATCAAAAGGAAGCCAAAAGAGAAACAGAGACAAAAAATCGTTTTGGTGTAAAACCAGTCTACTTCGTATCAGTAAAGCCTAGGCCTAAATCTCTACGAAATTTAAAAAAACAAAATAGAACGTCCTCTCACCAAACCGTCGATGTAAAAAGAATGGATTGAATACTCATGCACTCATGCTTAATATGTGTATACACAAGTTCAACCAGAATTTACTAATACACTTCTAATGCATCTGAACAATGTATATCTGATCTGGCTTAAAAAACTCTACTTTATGTACCTGTAGCGGAGTTCTGAGGTGCGTTTTTTGACTTTTGAAATAAATAGGTTCGTTCCTTTACTTTGAAACTCTAAAGGTAGTCCAATGCGAACACTGTCTTGAAATTAACTAAAAAAAAATGCAATGATAAGTTTAAATGATTGTGGCGGTCGTATGCGCCTTAGGCGCTCATATTTCGATCGATGCGATAGTTACAGGACATCGTCCAAGAATACGTTTCGAGGGAAAGCGTTAAGTACATCTGTATAGGGCTACTTTCATTTATTTTAATACTTATACTTATACTTATTTTAATATTTAAGTACAAGTGAAAGGAACAAATTGTGACAAACAGTGGCTTGGTTTGAGTATATCCAAAGTCACAAACAACATAAAAGAGAAAATAAGGTTGATTTAATTTGAATTTAATTGTTATTATTATATATGTAAACGTATTATTTCTTAACAAAAATGTTAAATTTAGCAAGTACTGTTCCTATACTTAAGACGTCGCCACAACCTTTCGTCTTCTTGGTAGTACCTTTGTATATAAAACTTATAGTACTATCTTTTTATATATAACCTCCTATAGTATATGTATTATCAGGGAGCGTGATTTTGTATTGCTAACGCTAGCCTGGTGGTGGCGCAGAAATTAGCGCACGCTAATTTATATACAAAGATAGAAGTAAAAAAAAACTTTACAAACAAAATAGTTTTGTATTTGCCAACTGAGAAGTGAAAAATGGCAGTGGTTTTTAATTTCACTTAAAGTAATTTCGAAATTATGAAATTGAGTGAAATGTAGGACACTGAAAACAAATTCACTCGATTTGGAAATTCGTTTTCATTTCGATTTCACTCTATTTTTGGAACCTGACTGATACAGATTTTGAGCTGAAAACGCAAGTAGAAGCTAAGAACTGAAAAACGAAGATGCTTTTCATAGTTTATCAATATCTACATATATAATTGGGGACACAAATTCCTTTCAGTAATGTTTGAGAATGGACGATTATTGCTTAAGGTTGCTCTAAATAAAAACGACACAACAATTAAAAATGCGCTACCAATGGCATATACTGGCATATACTTTTCATATATCTACGGATCTGGATCGAATAATTTTTTAGCACGTGATACAAGTATAAGAATAATATGGGCTCCTTCTAGGGATGCATATTTTTCATCGATTTTTTGTTATAAGATGCATCGAAAAAACCGATGTATCGAATGCCTCCGATGTATCGGTAAACATCGATGTTTTTATACAATACATCGAATAAAATCTTCTGAGTAGCATCTTATACATTTTCATTTAGTGGTGCACAAAATTTCATCTGTTAATTTTGAAAATTAATTCAATCTACATATATTTGAGATGAGAAGTGAATATAATTTTAATAAATAAACTTTCAGGTTTTAATTTAAGGGAAGCCGGGGCTCAACGGGCCGCTTAAGGATTATTGTTAAGCAAATACAAAAGTTGTAATATTAGGTGCGTTTTATTATTCACAAATCTATCTGGATCCGGATCTGGATTAAGTTTTAACATGTATTACAAAAACAATTTGGGATCCTGTTTTCTATCGGGATCTATTTCAAAGATCCAAAAATTAGTTATTACACTGGCGAGTAGATGGCTTTTTATGGTAAGGTAGTGTAAGCTATAGTGTAAAGAAAAAAGACAAGACATAATTTAAAATTTTCAAACTCAAGGATAAAAAGAGACGGGCTAATAACACTGCTGTCAGTAAGATCCGTATCGTTTTATTTTCAAGGGAAGATCCCGATCCGGATCCAGATAGATTTGTGGATAATAAAACGCACCTATTGTCTACGGATCTATGTATGTGGATCTGGATTATCGTTGTGTCGAACGCTTTGAGAAAGTGGGAAATTGATGTTTTTACTGAAGGTGAAATAGAAAGTTTGATAATAAGCTTGAATAGAGAAAGCAGTAGCAACAACTACTCGTCGGCATCGGAGTAATGACGTGATTTATTTTTACTTAATTAAGTTTATTCTGTGATTTATTTTGTACCTAAAAAGGGCTTAGGCCTATTGGGGATATTCTTAAAAAACGCACCAGCTATCTTACCTCTTGATAGTGTGGAAAAACATAGATTCAATTTATTTATGTGCATATGTTACCGGAAATGTATGAAACCTAGGAATTATATACAATTCCTAGGAAATGTATACAATGACGAGTCTATTTAGGAAATGTATAAAAAGATTTGTAAAAGATTATTTAAAACACATATTTCCTAGGAGATGTATATATTTCCTAGGTATTGTATACAACTGCTAAATAATGCTAGGAAATGTGTTAAATTAATAGATATTATATAAAAAAAAGTAAAAAATAAAACACCAGTCCACTGGAGGACTAAGTTCTCACTTAATGGGAGCGAAATCCACTTTACTAAAGTGTTCTTTGATATATAAATTCCCATGTTAAGCCATGGGAACGACACGTATAAACAGTGAGGTATGTAAGGGGGGGATGCTGCCCCCCTGCAACCCCGCTGCTTGGGCACACTATAGGATTTGGGGTAGGTGCGAGGTTGGGTGTATGCAAAGTTGCTGCTTAGGAGATTTATGGAATTCCTAGGCAATGTGTTGGAAAAAATTAATTCACACATTTCCTGGCGAATTTTGGCATTGTATACATTTCCTAGGAATTATATATAATGACGGATTACATATATCCGGTGACACATATATTAATAAATAGTTGGTAACTCTATCGATATTTTTACGAGACTTGCGGCAATGTAAATGCTTACTACGACAACCCTGTAAGAGCTTTAAGATAAAGATAGCTTGTTGACATTAATAATGGTCAGACCGAAAGGCAAATATCGTATCTTCCCTGTATACTGCAAATATAAATTGAACAGAGTATAGAAACAAATTATTTATTTATAAAGGCATTTTTGTAGGTTATAATTTGCTTGTAGGTGCGAATACTTATTTAAAAAAGGGTTTGAATATTGTTTTACTTTTGCTGTGACGTATTTTTGGAAATATAAGAAAATAATTATCTATTTTGATACATACAGTGCATCACAAAAGTCATGGGACAAGAGCAATTACATTATGTATCTAGCAATCTAATTAAAAATTAAGACAAAAGCAAACACTATATGCAATCGATTTACTGATAAGTAGTAGCAAAAAAAATCCAACAAAGAAAATTGTCAATTTACTAACTAACGGGAAAGTTACAGCACATAATATAAGCAAATACAAAATTCTATCTCACAAAAGTCATGGGACAAGACTAGAAATAGCGGCATTTTTTATTTGTCTTTGATTTTTCATTATGATTATTGCTTTTAGTTAATACTTCGTGGGGTTACCCTTCGCTTCGATAATCTTTTGGAGTCTTCTTGGTACCGATTTTACTAAATTGGTTGTCTCTTCGGTGGTAATAAGGGACCATATATATCCCAGAAATGTTCAATGGGGTTAAGGTCTGTGGATTGAGGTGGTGCTTCGATGACCTTAGGACAATTGTATATAAGCCAGGACCGAACAATAAACGATTTGTGTTTGGGATCGTTATCCTGGTAATAACCAAATGTGTTGCGAAGTCCCATTTTTTCAGCGCTTTGGTGCAAATGGTTTTTCATTATGTTTAGATACACCCACTGAGTCATTGTCTCTTCAATAAAAACCAAATCGCCAACACCACCAGCCGACATACACCCCCAGACCATAACTCCACCTCCTCCATGTTTTACTATTAGAACTAGGTTCTTCTTTTTAAACTCTTCATTTGGCTTTCGCCATACTGTAATGCGCCCATCACTCCCAAAAAAATTGAATTTACTTTCGTCTGCGTATATGACATTTTGCCGATAGGTAAAATCGAAATTTTTATGCGTTTGAGCGAATTGCAATCTTTTCTTCCTATTTATTTCGCTGACATAAAATTTCCTCCTTGCTGCTCTTCCGTTGTAACGTGCCTTTCGTATAGTTCTTCTTATTGTTTCCGGATTCACTATTTTTCCAGTTGTTTCCTCTAAGTTTGCTGCCAGTTTTGGTGCACTAATCCTTGGGTTTTGTCTTATTTCTCTTAGGATCTTCCTCTCATCACGAACATCTAACAGTTTTGGTCGGCCACTACGCGGTTTGTTTTCTAATCTCTTTTCTTCTTTATATCTTTTTACTATATTGAAAACTGTCGAATGACTTCTTTTCACTATACTTGCTATTTCTCTTACAGTTTTATGTTCCTCGTAATTTAAAACAATTATTTTTCGAATTTCTTCCGATGTTTCTTTTCGCGGCATGTTGTTTATTAAAAACTGCACTATTAAATTGACTTTTAAGCACCGGATTATTTTTTTACGACTAGCTAGCCAATATAGGAGTAGCGAAATGCACTAATCATAATGAAAAATCAAAGACAAACAAAAAATGCCCCTATTTCTAGTCTTGACCCAAGATAGAATTTTGTATTTGTTTATATTATGTGCTGTAACTTTCCCGTTAGTTAGTAAATTGACAATTTTCTTTGTTGGATTTTTTTCGCTACTACTTAGCAGTAAATCGATTGCATATAGTGTTTGCTTTTGTCTTAATTTTTAATTAGATTTCTAGACACATAATGTAATTGCTTTTGTCCCATGACTTTTGTGATGTATCTATATTTATGTATTTGTAACTTATTATTTTGTGTTAGTTATTTTGAAAAGGTTTAAACGTTTTTCTTTCTTTGTGAAAATTTGTTTTGAAATGTCAAAAAATTATTTTTTTAGATAAGTACATGGGTTCCTAGTTATTTTCGTTAAAAGGCATAGGTATACATAATGAATCGTATTTATAGTAGTGTTCCTTAAACATCGATAGTCGGCACTTGCGATAGTCAACGATAATTTTTGAAAAACACCCGATAGTATCGATAGTTAATCGATAGTTTCTAAGAAGTATTTTTATCAACACTTGTAAGGACTATTTTTATTGATAAATAAATACAGTGTATCACAAAAGTAAGTAGGCACTCATTGCTGTCGCATAGACATGTTAAAATAAAATTAAATTCCGTCATGAATATTAGGAAAAATGCATTCATAATTAGGCTTAGCATGTTAACATCATGTTGTAGGCAAATTTTAGCGTTTAACATTTTATTTATCTGCAGAACATCACTGTTTGTTCAGTTAATCGCATTTTCTATGCCACAAAAGTAAGTAAGCACCTGCAGCATTTTAAGGTTAAATATTTAATAGTGTAGTTAACTTCGACTTTTTATTAATTTTTGGTTGCTTATCTCTCTTTTCTATAATTTTTTTTCAGTTTAAGATTAATTAATAATTAATAAAAAGAAATGGCTCTAAGAGGTAATCAACACACTATTTGGAAAATAAATCGGAGTACGATAATGGTAAAATTGTTAACAAAAGACCATCTACTATACACGAAATAATAGCCAAATATAATAATATTGGAAGTTTGCAAAATGACCATCGATCTAAACGTTCTCTCAAGCTCACTCCACAGGAATGCTGTATTATTGTTTGGAAAGTGAAAAGGAATCCCAAAGTAAGCGCACCAAACATATCAGCAGAAATAACCAACGAAACAGGTAAGTCATCTAACCCTCAAACTTTTCGACGAGTGTTCTACCAATATGGTTATGATGGTCGAAACATTAGAAAGAAACCTTACGTTAGTAAAATAAGTCGCCAAAAGCGGTTCTTCTTTGCAAAAACCCATGAATCTAAGCAAGCAGAATTTTGGAAAATTTTTCTAAAATTAAAGCTAATTCAATATCCACGGCTAAGATGAACGCAGAAATGTTTAGAAAAAAAAAACACACAGCTTGATTCATCGAACATGTCAGGAACCGTGATGCTCGGTGGTGGAAACGTTGTGGTGTGGGGGTGTATGGCAGCATCTGGTGTCGGCAATTTATTGTTTATAGATTCTTTGATCTTCGACTATTTGAATATTTTAAAGAACAATCTTCAGAAAAGTGTCAATAAACTGGGTATGGGTAGGTCATTTGTCTTCCAGCAAGACAATGATCCTAAACATACTTAGCATGTTGTCAAAGTATGGCTGATTTATAACGTCCGAATCCATCTCAAATCACCACCAGAGACGCTCCACTTGAATGTCATTGAACATTTATGGGAACATCGTGACCGACAAGTAAGAAAACATGAAATCAGGACGAAAGATGATTTAAGGCGTGTTCTTCAGGATGAATGGTCTAAAATTGGACAAAACGTTACGCAAAATTCGGTTAACTCAATGCCTCGACATATGAAAGCAGTCATAAAAGCCAAAGGGTAGTAAATGGATAAGATTTACAAAATAACTCTAATGAATTCAAGGTTTATCTGAACTGCTTACTTACTTTTGTGATATAAAATTGTTATTTTTTTAGTTTAAGTCGAATAGTTCTTTAGTTTTTTTTAAATTTTTATTTGAAATGTTACTTTTTAGTTCGTAACACATATCAATTACAGACAAAAATATTAAGTTTTTGTTCAACATTACTATCGATTGTTTGAAGGAAATGATCTTTAAGCTAAGAGGCGCTTACTTACTTTTGTGATTCACTGTAAATATTTAAGCCCTAATATTTTCGGTTTTTTTCTAATTTGACGAAAACATTAAATCATTTTGTTTAAAAAAAAAATTGCTCTAAATAAATTTTACTCATAGAATGGGAGTCGACTCTAAATATTATTTTTAAAACATACAGCACATACAGCCTTATTTATTAGATCTCACTAATACTCGGTCCAAGCACTTACTTCGGGCTTAAGTTACATAAGACAAATCCTTATTTATAAAATTATTTCTTGACCGTTATGTCAAATATATTATTAAAAAATAACACCAATCTAAAATTCTGGTTATTTTAAACGTTAACAAACCCCAGCTTATTTTCATTATCATTCAATACAGTTTAGAAACATAACTATTCATTTGGTCTTAGTAACAAACAAAAAAAAAATTGTTTACACTCTTTTTTGTAAATTTTTCATCATGCCATTCATTTAGATACTATAACGGCTTTAAAAAAAAAAAATTGTTGTAAAGTTGAAGTAACTTTACTCCTAAAACGAGTAAGTAACTAAGGCTGATAGAGTATATGAGGAAATCCAGCGTACCTTAAGATTTTCGTTTCAAAAAAAATCAAATCATTAGCACACCAAAACAGTTGATGTTTTTATAATCAAAGTAACGTCAGAAATGTAAATCAAGTCGCGTTCTTAAAATTCATCAATGCATCAAAAATTAATTGATAAAAATATGTCGAGTTTCTACACAGGTGCACACAAAAATAAAAAAGTAGTTAATTTCAAAAACCGAACCTACATATCCTTACGTATTTTGACGCGCTGAATTTGAATTTCAAGTTAGAATTGGTCCATACCTTTTTTAAATAAATTTATGGGTACCTTCTTATGATCATCCTACATACATCCTCATAAACCTACCTAACATACCTTACAATTTAAAAAATAAATAAACAGAGGTTATTGCTCCAAATAAGCAGGTACCTAGTTGATTATACTTTATAGTTGCTAATAATTATTACTTTTGTTCTTCAAAAGACTCAAATTGAACTTTATAATAACAGATATAAATAATATTTACACTTAATGATAGGTACCTAATATATACATAGTTCACACATATATTCATTTGTGGATAAGCAAATAAGTCTAACAAGAATCATTATTGAGTAATATACTTACCTATACCTAAGTACTCTCTATTTGAATATAAATACATACAAACAAACATATCAACTTACTTACTTACTTAGGTCCTCGGACCTGTTACGTCCGTGTGATTCCCCTTGCGGGGCATAGGACCCCCACTACTCCTACGCGCCATCGTGTATGGTTTCTGGAGATGTACCTCAGCTCTCTCCAACTCTTCCCCAGTTGTGCTGAATCCTCTTCGACCGTTCTTCGCCAAGTACTTCTAGGTCGGCCCACTCGTCTGCCTCGCTGCGTGAGAGGGTTCCATTGCATCGCTTGACTCTCAATGCACTCGTGGCCTTTTCGAAGCGTATGTCCAATCCACTGCCACTTACGTTTTCGTATTATAGAGTCGATGGGTTCCTGACGTGTCCTCGCATGAAGTTCATCATTGGAAAATCCGTAAGATGTTTCGCAGACATCTATTTACGAACATATCAAGCAACGTTATGTTTTGGTTAGATGCATCGAAATTAACAACGTTGCCCCTCGCCGATTCCCATCGAGCATATGAAACGAAAAAAAAATTAGAAATAAACAAACTGAAAATCATTTCCTCATTCTTATTATTCTCGCCATGATGCTAACAACTGAAACAATTATCTCACTCTATTCTCCATTGCTATCCCAACTTCCCAACCCAAATTATTAGTCTCCATCGTATATTTTTATCTACTACAGCGCCAGTGGCTATACCACTTTCACAACTTTTTTTTATTGTTCCATGAGACTACTATAGAGTTTATATGCAAGAGTTTTTCATAACTTAAGCTTTCTGTCTCACTTCCACTTCATAAAACAAAATAAAACACTGTAGCGCCTTTAGGCAGATCCACGACTGACTTGACTATTGTGGACAGTTGTGCTGGGTTATGAGTTGTGGGAGTTTTCATCAAAAGAAGAAATGCAATATATTTGAGTGATGTGAAAAATCGCTTATGAAATGTAAAAGTAGTAATTTGACTTTCTTTAGAATATCAAAATAACACAGGTTACCAAAAATACAAAATTTTTAAAATATTTTTAAGAAAAAAATTTTAGAACGCCAATTTAAAGTGTTTATTGATGTACGAATAAAAATTAAATCTACAAAAAAAAATACTGATCCGTTTCTGAGATATCGAATTTTCCAAAAAAAAAAACTAGATTTTTTTTTCAAAATTCAAAAAAAAAATACTTTTTTTTTAAGTTTTTGAAATGCAATGTTTCTTAAACTTTTTAGAAGCTTGTCTATAAAAAAATTCATTAAGATCCGTTATGCCGATAATAAGAAATTCAAAATTCAAAAAAATCGTTGTGTGGTAGATACAGTCAGTAATATCTAGATTTTAAAATTTTTTTTATTAAATTATAGATCTTAAAAATTAATAGAAATAAAAAAATTTAAACAAAATTTTCGGAACCGTTTTCGAGAAAAATACGATTTTCGGAAACCATTTTTTAACTTTTGTATGGAGGGTACCGTTATTTTTAGGTAAAATAATTTTTTTTTTTCTCATTTCTTATAGATTATATTAAGAAACTTTTATTTATCAAGTTTTAAAAAAATCTAGCATGGGGTTTTCGAAATATTGAGTTTTCAAAAAAAAATTTGAAATTATTATTTTTTGAAAACTTGAATTCACAATAATATTCAAACTATTGGGGACCTTTAGCAGAAAAAAAAATGATTAAGATCGGTTGTACCGTTTTCGAGAAAATCAAAAATCAAAAAATGGTTCCAAGGGGGGTACCAAAAAAAACTATTTTTTGGAAAAATTTTTTCAACCATTAGGTAGCTTTAATTAAATGAAATTTTTTGAGTTTTGTTTTTAAATCTGTGGGACAGTTTTTGAGAAAAAAAAATATTTATAAAATTTCGAAAAAAAAATCGTATGGCAGGTACCGTTATTTTTTGGTCTTAAAAAATCAAATGAAAAAACATCTGGGGGGAAAAATAAAACCCATATCTACCAAGTTTGAAGAAAATCGGCCGAGTCGTTTAGCTTTTTAACTACTCGTAGTGTTTTTTTTTTTATAATTTACTCGCGCTCAAGGGATTATGATTAACCCTTTTAAATGTTTTAACACAGCGCGGGCGTGAAGTTACGGAAGAGAAAGAAGGATAGGAAAGATGTGTGGCACGATGTTTGAGACTGAAGGTGGTTGTCTCAGATTTTTTATCTCCAGGGATGGCGGCTGAACTAAAGCGGAGAGCTGCCGTGTCTTATTTCTATGTCCCTTATAATTCGCATTATTTTTTTATTCGTATTCATCCTTGTTGGGCATACTGGTTTAACTCAATCACATGTTGTTAGTGTCATGCCTAAGCAACATGGAATGAGTAAACCAGCAGCCCATTGATGACAATTTTAGAAGGTTTTAATGGAATTAAAGAACACATAGACGACGGCATGGATCAAACCTGTGATAATGAGGTTGACAGGCGAGCACACAACCATCGCTCCACGGCCACCCCTAATGGCTAATCCTTACCTTAAAAACCATACAAATGTTTGATATTTCATCATTAAAAAAATGATATCAAGATGATTTGAGTTTTCAAATGTTGGCAGATTGAGATAGAGATAGGACATCAAATTTGTTTAATCGCAATTACAAAGGCTAGTATTTCGTCTAAAATAAAACCATAAATGAAGTTTCTATCTTTCTATTTTTAGAAAATTATGAATTTATGCAAACAAAGTTTAAAATTCGTTTTATTATTAAATTAATTGTCATTCTTGGCCTTTTTTAATTTATATAATTGCTGTCCAAAAAGCTGTTTTTGTAAGACAAGAGCTTCACTTCGAACATTGAGTTTATATTGCCTCTTCTGTTTCTTCAGAGAATTTTGCACTTGGTGATGGAACGAATTGGTTGACATTAATATACATACATATGTTCTGATTAAAAAAAAACTTCAGTTAATTCGATCCACTTAAAGATTTCATCCATCTAAAAATTTTACGCTCCTCAGTTTAAATTTTTAATCTACAAGATATGAGAAAAATAAATTCATTTTACCTAAAAATAACGGTACCCTCCATACAAATGTTAAAAAATGGTTTTCGAAAATCGTATTTTTCTCGAAAACGGTTCCGAGAATTTCGTTTAAATTTTTTTCTTTCTATTATTTTTTAATATCTGTAATTTAATAAAAAAAATTGAAAACAAGATATTACTGACTGTACCTACCATAGAATGATTTTTTAAAATTTCGAATTTCTCATTATCAGCATAACGGATATTAATGAAATTTCGTAGAGAGAAGCTTCTAAAAAGTTTAAAAAACATTGCATTTCAAAACTTTAAGAAAAATATTTTAAATATTTAATTTTTATTCATACAATAATAAAAACTTCAAATTGGCTTACCAACATTTTTTCTTAAAAATGTTTCAAAATTTTCTTATATAAAACCTTATTTTTTAAGAAACCACTACAAAGACTTATAATTTTTGTTCTTGTATAAATCTATATTTGCTTGAATCACATGGCATCCTATTCTTACCTTTAACTACTAAAGAAGTTTTTTTAGTCATTTAAAAAATAAATTTTATTCTTATGAACAGTTTCTCTAATAACATTCATTTTTGAAATTCTTAGTCTTTTACATAGGAGCAAGTTCGTGCGACCCAGTTGTGCATTTTATTTTTCTTCATAATGGCTGTATGGCAGATATCGTTAGTTTTGGAGTTAAAACAAATTTTGATTTCTCCTCAACGAAGATCCTCAAGTACCAAATCACGCATTTTATCTTGTGTAGTTTAAGGTAATTAATATCTGTATTGTTTCCAACATCGAAAAGGAACGTTTTTTATAGTATGCTGGTTCTTATGTTTAAAAATAAGACAACAATGGAAATAGATTCCATTAGATCGTATGCTGCATAGACTGCAAAACCAGTTAGAACAGCCATTGGGCCTTGTGAATAAAAAAAAAGCTAAAGCTGAAACTTGGATTTTTAAGTAAAAGCTTGATTTTTAGTGAATAAAAATAAGCTTAAGCTAGCTAGTTAAAGATGTTTTCTAGTAATAGCTATTTTAAAATAGCCAAAGCTAAATTCATTAAGTTTTAGCTTGTTTTCCTAGCTTAAGCTTCGATTTGTGTGAATAAAAATAGCTTAAGCTAGAATATTATAGTTAAAGCTACAAAAATTTCAAGATTTGTTCGACCTGTCTAGAAAGCTTTGACTAGTTCTTATTTTCAGTATTAACTTGTGCTTAACTTAATTAAACATAAGGGAATATCTCAAAAAATAGGAGTGTGAACGTATAGACCCAGAAACTGACATACGAAATGTTAAAAACATGTTTTAGCCGAAACCAATAGTTGCCCTGTAGAACAGATAACAAATTGAGGCAAAAAAACCTTCCTTTCGGTCATACATGTACCAGTTTTAGCTAAAGCTAACTAGCCGAAACATGTGAATAAAAAAACGAACACCTTAAATTACGAAGCTTAAGCTAGAATTTTCCAGCATAAGCTATTTAGCGTTATCATTTTTTTATTCACATAAAACAAAGCTTAAGCTAGTACTGTCTAGCTTTAGCTGCTAGTAAAAGCTATGACTAGTTGGCTTTAGCTTCCTCCAAAACAAGCTTAAACTTTTTTTTTATTCACAAGACCCATTATAAGGTCTTCCTTTCAGTCCTATAGTAGGTCCCCCCTTACTTGAAATATGAAACCAATGGAGCAAAATTTTAAACAACCTAGTATTAAGTTATAAGTGCGGTACTACTTAACAATTTGCTAACTGTAAAGTAGCTTACTAACTCAATTGAAAGCTCAAATGACCTCAACTTCAAAGTGCGTTCCACCCAGATACGACAGTGGGCTCATCAGTTAGATGCTGTAGTACCCTTCTAAGACATAATTATTGACCGATGTTTACCGACTCTTATAAAACTTACAGCATTAATAGACTGTGAATTTTATTTTTCTAGGGGAATTTAACTAAATTCAGATATTTTTTTTTTTTTTTTACAAAACTAAATTGCTAGTTTTACAAATTTTTCAAAATTTCTAACAAAGGTTTATATTAAGATTTAAAACAATTTCATGGAAACATGTTGATTTAAATTGACCTGAATTAATTATTGTTTTATCAAACAAATTGATATAAAGATTGTACAAATTAAATAGTTTAAGTATTTTATTTAATGGAGAAAATTTTTCATAATTGGTACGATAATTTGAAATAAGTATACTCTCCGATATGTTCCTTAAATTTCTTTGAGGAATATTAAAGTTAATACGAGACCCTTCTGTCAAGAGTCTACAAAGAGTCTACTTCTGTTACCGTTGATTAATTTTACAATGAAAACAAAACATAATTAGGAACGTCTGTTCTCGAGACTGGGTATATCAATAAGTCTAACCCCCAGTTTCACAGTGAGAGTTTAAACTTAAGTTCTGCTGAACCTGAACTGGAGTTTAATTTTGAAGTTTAACTCGTAGTTTAAGTATATTGTTTTCTCTTTCTATCTGAATCAAAGAAGGAACAATCAAGGAAAGTTTGCGTTGTTTCAGTTGTGACCTGTGACAGGAAACAAAAATTAAAAATGAAAATAAATTATATTTTCAAATGTTTGAAGGGGTTGTCGCACTGAGATTTAAACGGCAGAATAGTGTCGTTTAACTTAAACTACAGAATGAACTCTGTTCAAGGAATCTGAAACCAAATTTGGAGTTGAACTGAAGTTTAAACCAAAAGTGGGGTTTAAACTTCCACCGTAAAACTGGGGGTAAGTCTGTTGTTATAAGGTGGGAGATCATAAGGATTATCCCAACCTAGTCCCCTGAGCGCAAACCTAATGAATCTTTTTTGAACCTGTTCTAGTCTATTTTTATGACATTCGTAATGAGGTGACCAAACCTGACAAGCGTATTCCAGAATGGGTCTAACAAAAGCTATAAGAAGCTGCTTTGTCACGAAAGGGTCGGAAAATTGTTTCGATTCTCTTTTTATCCAACCAAGAATTGAATTAACTTTATTTGAAATGAAGTTTATGTGTTGAATGAATTCAAGTTTGCGATCAAATGTGACACCAAGAATAGATATAAAGGTTTCATGGGATATTGATACACCATTAAACAAATAGTTAAACGAAATAAAAGAAAACTTTCTTGGAAAACACATACTGTTACATTTATCGATATTAAGAAACAAACAATTATGAGTGCCCCAGTCAAAAAACGAAATAAGATCACATTGCAATTATTTACAATCACGAGTATTTGAAATAGTTTTAAAGATTGTTACATCGTCGACGTAAATGAGGCACTTGGAGTATTTTAACATAGATGGTAAGTCATTTATAAATAAAATAAAAAGGATAGGGCCTAAATGAGTACCCTGTGGAATTCCTGAATTGATTTTAAACTTATTTGATTCGCAACCGTTAAATAACACCGAATAAGATCTATGGAATAAATAAGATTGAAGCCATTTTACAAAATTTTCGATAAAACCTAATTCTCTTACATAATTTAAAAAGCAAAACACGATGTGACAGCTTGTCAAAAGCTTTACTGAAATCAGTAAATTCACAATCTACTTGTTTACTGTTTTAAATAAATCAATACAATTTTCAGCTAATTCTATTAGAAAAGTAACAGTAGAACGACTTTTTATAAAACCATGCTGATTAGGAACAATAAATGATTTAACATAAAAACATAAAGCTTCACAAATAATAGCCTCAAAAAGTTTAGGAATCACAGATAATCTGGCAATAGGCCTGTAGTTTTTCACTTCGTGTTTTTTTCCCTTTTTTATGTAGAAGCATAATGAATGAACTTTTCCAAATAGATGGGAATGAACATAAGACATTGAAAAATTAAAAAGAATAGACAAAGGTAATGACAAGTGATGTACACAGTTTTCAAAATAGTAGAGGGTACGAGTACGAGTATACCATCAGGACCTGGTATACAGGATACAGCTGTCGTCAAGGTTAGATATAAGCTTTACAATGTTGTCGATATCAATGTTAAAGTTCATATCAGTCAAGATACCTAGAATAATAATGTCCGTGGTGAAATAATTCAATTGAAAGCTTAAATGACCTCAACTGAACTTTCAATTGAATTAAATTCAATCAATCCACTTAAACAGAAATAATTTTCTTATTTCATATATCTTCGTAGTTTACTAACTCTTTCTTAATTTTAAACATTTTCTAACTACACAGTATAGTACTAAGGCTATTTTTTAATTGTTCTAAGCTAAAACAATGTCAGTTTGGGCAAAAAACGAAATAAACTTTTTTGATGTTTGTAAATTTCAAAGGTATGAAAGTTAGCACGATACTAAAAAAATAAATAGCTGTTTGATGATTTTAGCTTTGATAAAATATGAGAAAATACATGTACAAAATCGTCATTTTAACCAATTATCTTACTAACTTTTTAGTAGATTACTAACTCTTTCTTAATTATATGAATATGAAGTTGGCACAATAATAAATAAATAAAATAGTTATTCGATGATTTTAACTTTAATAAAATCGTTGTTTTAACCATACTGAAACAGCTGTAACATGGTATTATTTCAACTAAAATTTTGCACAAATGTCTTTAAGGCTTAAATCTCGAAAATAATTATTGCTCCTTATATTAAATTTTAACTTGCTATATTCAATAACTTTTTTGAAAGTTAATGTTCACAAGTTATGTTAAAGGTTTGATAATGAGGCTGATAATAATTTTTTTTAACGAAAAAGCTTCTAAAACCATCTTTGCCACAAGAAAAAATTGTTTGAATAAAAGAGATATTTATTAGTAAAAATATCAAATTTTATCAAAATCATTTAAACTGTCTACAAAATATGTCGAAAAAAATTGTTGTATTGAGATACCGACGATTTTAAGCATTTTCTAGATTTCTTCTAAACATTTTTGAAAAATATAAAATATTATACCTAATATATACTTGATGTGTAAACATATACATACCGTTCTGAGTTCATATGGAAGTATAGGCTAGGATAGCAAAAATGTTTTTTTTCCTTTATTTTCTGGTTGTTGCCATGACGAAAACATCTAATTTTCCTAACTCTCTTACTCCCCTTATTATTATCAGAATCAATATAATGTCACCGTCTCACTCGGTTTATGCGTTACACACCAATTCAACTCAGTATTCATAGATTTGACGACATCAGCGTCGGGCAACGTCTCAACAACGATATATAAAAAACCTTCTCATAATATTATTCTAGATTTCATATGCAATGACACCATTTGAAATTTGAAAGGTAATATTAAAGTTAACCTTTTTGTGAGGTGAACATAGTATACAAGAATTTATTTAATCTGAACTTACGAGTAGCTAATCCTTTGGGGTAGCAGGTAGCTGAATTCTTCAGATGGTTTTCTATTCCAACTGTTGCACTTTTTCCTAATTGTTAAGGGTTGGCGGGTACTCGACTATTCAATCCTTTTATTATTATTTTAAATATAAGTAAGTAAGTATACACAATTAAAAATTTAAATTTATTTTTGTGTCGATCTGCAAATTAATGTAATGATTTGCGACTCATTAAACTTTGCTATCTGTATCTAATCGGAGTGTTTCTATTTTGTGCTTTTTTAACCTTCTCAACCTGTCCCAGCTTAGCAGCTTGTCTCTTTATTTTATGTTGTAGAACCAGAAGATAATTTTATTATTGTCTTTCGTTTTGTTCCTTCAAACCGTTTTTTATACTCTGTCCCTTTTCTAATTATTATTGGTGTTACTACGTAAAAAAAAAGCAGTAAACCATTTCATTGTTTATGTTTGTTTTTACTCTTTTGAAGATACTAATTGACTTCGATATTTGAAAGTACTGAAGTAGTTCTTAAAAAAAAAGTATTAAAATTCAGGATTTAATAGCATGTACATTATGTTGGATTTTGGGATTCGTAATTTTTCCATTTGGAATTCTGGAATTTGAGATTTTAAGCATTCTGGATTATGGGACTCTCATTTTCTGCCGTTTGAGATTTTGGAATTCAGGATTATGTCCCCTTCCTATTGCCACCAGGCCACAGGTGGGTCTTAGATCCATTAAAAGAACACGAAACAAGGAAATAATTATTGACAGATAAAAAACACTTGGCCACTATTAACTTACAAAATCTATGTACTCGTACATACATATTATTTGATAAATATCAATCTAGTAAAAATATCACTCATTACAAGCCTTAGAAAATATATGCTTTCAGGGGCCTATTTCACAAATCATACATTACATACAATGTATGATTTTGACAGGTTTGATGTATCATTTCTGTTTCACAGAATTGTTGTATGACCACTGTCATACAACATTGTAATCGACTGGAATATTTCCAATGAGATTCTGTAATTTGATGTAATGTATGATAATCAATTTATTGTAATGATGTATGTAATGTATGTGATGTATGATCTGTGAAACAGGCCCCAGGTTGAATAAATTGAACATTGGGTTATACAAATTTAAAAAATAATCGGTGGGTGTTTCAGGCAAGAGGGTACTGCTCAAATACACACAGGTGCCCTCTGCTTACCAATTCCGCGCTGGGCAATGTTTCAGGCCAATATTTTTTATTTATTTATGTATTTAATTATTTCGTAGATTAAACCGTTTTTTTAGTGTTTGTTTTGAATTTTGGGTTCAAACTATTTTCAAATAGTGATAAAAACAACAGTCAGAAAGGTGTTGTTATAAAAATATCATATTTAATGTAGATCTTATTGCATTTTTATATGAATAAACTAAAATTTGTATGTATACTCAATTAAAAATTTAAAACTTTGCTTATAATATGTAAAAAGTTTTGATACATTTATTATACTGGTTAAAAAGTCTTCTTACAAAATTTAATAATATATTCATGTAATATCTATTTGATAATATAAGGTGAAAAGGGGACTGTCTTTAAAGTCGGGATAATGTCAACGCCTTCAAAAATATAAATTCAAAAAAATGGTACATTCGAATTTTAAGATACTTAAAAGAGAATTACTTACAAAACAAAAATAAAAAGCAAAAATATTTATAAGAATTTATTTATATATTTAAATATTTAAAAATAAAAAACATGAATACATATAAAAATAAAAGCAAAAAGAAATGAAAGAGATATTAAGAGATTGTTAGTAAGTAACTGGTATTAAGAAAGGTGCAAATGGAAGTGTGAATATTTAGGCTGGTATGAGTCAAAATGCAGACATTTATTAAAGAAACAAAACGTTTTTAACATTAATAATAAGAAAACAAACAAATTTAACATATTTTAATATTTTAAATAACGTAGGGAAGTAAATTTCCTTTCATTTTTATACTAAAAATCAACCAAAAATACAAACATTAAAACTAAAAATACGAAGAATACAATATTTAAAAAGAAAAGATTACTTAGAATTTAGTAATATATGTATATTACAAATATGAAATAAGGTGGCTTGTAAGTTGTATATTACAAAAAAAAAAATCAAATGATGAGAAAAAAGTATGCATATTACCATAAATATATTTGACATAATATGTTTCAAAACAAAATATTTGTATTATTATAATTTGGAGTACTTGTATCGGATAGGTATGTATAGGTACTAGTGTACTTTGATGACGAAGAGATAAACATTAATCAAAAGACATATACGATATGTACACACATTCTCTATCACTTAAGCCTAGTATAGAGGTGGTTTTCCAAGAGCACTTTTGATTGTTAGAGTCATTTGTCTATACATGTATTGTTCATAATTCAACTGAAAGCTCAAGTGACCTTAACTTTTCCCAGGTTTGACACTTGAACTTGAATTGAAATCAGAAGTCATGGCACGAGTACGATAACTTGGCCGCCAAGATTTGATGACGGATTTTTCTAGAATCGTCAAAAATAAGCACTTTTTACTATAGGAGGGGGGGGTCTATCTCCCCCCGTTTAGGAGGTAGGGGCACTTTTAGAAAAAATAGTTTAAATTGAAAAAAAAAATATTAAAAAACAACGGCAACACCTACAATAAAGTGCTATACTGCGTTTGAAAGCCAGAAGATTGTTCTATAATCCTGCATTTAAATTTTATTACTCATATCAACAGTTTTTGAGAAATTCGCATTTAAAGTCCAAATTTTGATAAAAAAAACGTGAAAAAAAAAGTTTAGACCGGTTGTTTTCAAAATTTTGAAATGAAATTGTAAATTAGCTGATATGTGTTTCATGTATCTATCAGTTCTTAATCGAACACAAAAAACCGCATGGTTCTATGTCTTCTGGTTTTTGAGAAAATCGAAAATAACTAAAACTACTTTTCTACAAAATGTTTGATATTTTTTGCTTCCTTACATAAATAAATCAGTGCTAGCTTCCAACATTACAATATATAAACAGTAAAGTATGTATGGGGGGGCATGCTGCCCCCCTGCAACCCCCCTGCTTGGGCACACTATAGGATTTGGGGTAGGTGCGAGGTTGGGTGCATGCAAAGTTTCTTTTGCATTCACAGAATCTGTATTTAAAAAAAATCAAATTTATTCTATTTATCCAATGTCCACTAAATACATATAAAATACAATAAACGATCTTGAAAACCAAAACAAACTTCCGACCATGTTCACCAATACATGGCACTATTTTTCTATCGAAAATACTGCCTAGAAATGAAATATAAGGACGAGTTTTTATCAGATGTAAAAAAAGTTTACCCTTGTTATACCGATGGTGATATATGTGAGGGTTTACAGTTAAAAGACATCGATCCTCCCACCCTTCAGAGCGAAAATTTAGAAAGCGTTTTACCGCCAAAACATCCTCGGCTTCCCACCATAAAAGAGTAACTCAACGAACTCGACAGTTATAGTACGGACGATGGCTTTATTGACGAGACTTACACACCTTTTTAATACATTTTGACCATTTTTAACTAACTATGACTGACTAACTCCTGACTAACTGACAAAATAACTGACCCAGATGCAATTCTACCTCCTCATGGTGCATTCTGGGTAACGCTAAATGAATTGCGGTACTGAACTAACAAAGATTCATTATGTTCATTAACATTAATCCTTAAAATGGAATCACCGTCACCACCAAAAATCAAAAAAAGTAGTTTTGGTAATTTTCGATTTTCTCAAAAACTAGAGGACATAGAACCATGCGGTTTTTTGTGTTCGATTAGGAACTGATAGGTACATGAAACACATATAAGTTAATTTACAATTTCATTTCAAAATTTTGAATACAATCGGTCTAAACTTTTTTTTCACGTTATTTTATCAAAATTTGGACTTTAAATGCGAATTCCTCAAAAACCATTGACATGAGTAATTTAATTTAAATGCAGGATTATAGAACAATCTTCTGGCTTTCAAACGCAGTGTAGCACTTTATTGTAAGTGTTTCCGTTGTTTTTTAATATTTTTTTTTTTCAATTTAAACCATTTTTTTCTAAAAGTGCCCCTACCTCTTAAACGGAGGTTTTCTCAAAAACCAGAAGACATAGAACCATGCGGTTTTTTGTGTTCGATTAAGAACTGATAGATACATGAAACACATATCAGCTAATTTACAATTTCATTTCACAATTTTGAAAACAACCGGTCTAAACATTTTTTTTCACGTTTTTTTATCAAAATTTGGACTTTAAATGCGAATTTCTCAAAAACTATTGATATGAGTAATAAAATCTAAATGCAGGATTATAGAACAATTTTCTGGCTTTCAAACGCAGTATAGCACTTTATTGTAGGTGTTGCCGTTGTTTTTTAATATTTTTTTTTTTCAATTTAAACCATTTTTTCTAAAAGTGCCCCTACCTCCTAAACGGGGGGAGATAGACCCCCCCCTCCCATAGTAAAAAGTGCTTGTTTTTGACCCCCCTACAAAAACCCGTTATCAAATCTTGGCGGCCAAGTTATCGTACTCTCCCCGAAGTCATTTTCTAATTTTCTTCATATTCGTTGTTCTGTACTGTACTTTAGGAGAATTTTAGTATTTTTAAATAAAGATAATGGTCAAAATTTTTGTCAAATAAGTACGATGATTAAACATTTTTAGGATAGTACTAGGTTGAAGCGAAGATTTTACAAATTTTAATGGAATTTCATACATTCTCTTTAAATGTATTACAGTTAAAATTTTAGTTATTCTTATAGCTTAATGTACACTTGGAATCATACAAAAAAATGTCAAAAATGATGCGTTCGCCTCGTGTTATGCATGAACGGTCATTGGACAGGACATCTTCATGAGAAATATGTGTCAACTGCATCAATTGAAATTAAAGTTTGGCAAGGAAGAAAGTGACATTTTGAATCTTCAAATGCTCCACCGAAAGATTTGATAAAATATAAAAATCAGACTAATAAATTTGAGCTTCTTAAACTTCATGGAATTTGTCATTTTGTTCATAGAAATCGAATTTGAAATGTTTATTTATCAAGAAAAAATATATATACTGTAATATTTTTACTAGGTTCGTTAAATAAAACTCATTACTCTTTTTAGTATTTGTTCTTTATTTACACTTTCCAATTCAAAACAATATATCACAATTTATAATCAACTCATATACTTTTATTCAAATTTAAATCACACTTCCTTAATAATACTTTCCACAATCCAATAAGCAAACTTTTGCACACTTTCATAATAAAAATCAACTGTCTTGTGGTCACCGTGAACACTCCCCTATATACTCAAGTTGGTTGTTCTCGAAACCAATTCGCGAAGGTTCTCGTCTTAAAATGTTCTAGATGGTTGGAATAAGGGGAAATACATATGACATTGGAAAAGAGCTTTTTGTTCCTTTCATAAAGTAGATATGCGCTGTATAAAGCTCTGTATCAGTGTTGTGCGTAACATTGCCCCCTTCTTAAGATTGTTCGTCCCGAACGATTCTATCTCCAGCTTCGCCACTGTATCGGTGCAGTCGATCGCTATGCACAACTTTTAAATTTCTTTTTGACCCTTTTTGAATTCGGTAAACGACATCATTGATTTTCGTGACGACAGTATAAGAGCCTTCCCAGTTTTGTTGAAGTTTCAGCGACAATCCCTTTTGAAGATGTGGATTATACAGCCATACACAATCTTCTACTTGAAATCCTGTCGTGTTTGCTCTTGTGTCGTACCTTGTCTTCATTCGATCGCTGTAAGCGCTCATTCTAGTCCTGGTCCTTTCGTGGACGTCGATTAGCCTCCCTTTTAGGTCACTCACGTAATCCCCTGTTTCCTGAGACTCTTGTGAAGGGTGTCCAAACTTTATCTCACTATATATATGCTTCTTCCGAATAGGATTTCAGATGGTGTTTGTCCTGTTGAGCTATGTATTGCACTTCGGTAGGCCATCAAAAATAGTGGTATGTCCCTTTCCTAGTTTCTTTGATAGTAGCCTACGACTTTAGTGAGGTGCTCTTTTAAGGTCCGTTTGAATCTCTCAATCATTCCATCAGATATCGGGTGAAGTGGTGCCAAAGAACGCGCAGACCTCTTGGAATATGGTCGACTCAAAGTTCCTTCCTTGGTCAGAATGGAGCTCCATAGGCACACCGAACCTGCTTACCTAGTTAGACACAATCGGGTCAGCCACGGTCTTGCCTTCTTAGTTCGGGATAGCGTGTGCCTCAGGTCATTTATTTAAGTAATCCATTACCAATAGAATGTATTTGTTTCCAGCATTTGTTTCCGGAAATGAGCCAGCTACATCAACAGCAATCCTTTCAAACGGTGAGCCAACATCATTTTTTGTTGCAGTTTTCTACCAGGTCCTTTGGTTGCAGTTCAAGCTTCATAATTTCGGCACCACTTTTAACGTCGTCTCTTGCATGCAACCAGTAGAATCGTTGTCTCACTTTTTGTAACGTCTTGTTGACTCCCCAATGGCCTCCTGAAGGTCCATCATGCATCTCTCGAAGAACCTCTTTGAATTTCGATTGAGGTAACACAAGCTGCATCACATAAGATCTACCATAAGCGGGTTCCCATTTCGCCGAAGAACACCTTCTCGCACATGAAGTGAGTCCCATTGTGCCCATAGATCATTGGAATCTCTGTATTCTGGTATTTGAGTACCTGGTTGCCAATATCCAAAACTACTTGAAGTCCATTCCGATTATGCAATCGTAACATATATTTGCCACCAAAAATTTGTGTGAGAATTCTAGATCAGCAATTAGAATTCTAAGTCGAACTTCACCATGAACCCTAGCTGCTTCTCCTGTGGCAGTTCTTAGACGATAGCTATTGGTGTTTTGTATCCAATTCAGGTGCACTAGGTCTTGACGCACAATGGAGGCTGTGGCACCGGTGTCGATAGTAACCACACGTTTGTTGCCCTTTACAGTTGCCTCAACAGTCAGATTTGTATTGTCTCGTTTAGTCTGAGAAAGCTGCATGGTGTTTCTGGGGCCACCGATACCAGAAACCAGCTTCTGCACCTCGAAGTTGGTTCCTACTTGTTGAGAAACCGTTCGGGAAGTAACACTGGTGTTATTGTTACCTTGTTCTGAGTTTGAACCTCCGTGACAAGCTCTTCTTGGTGGTAATCGACATTGACGCTGTAAATGTCGGTCTTGTTGCAATTACAGCACTTTGAAAGTCCATTTCGTTGGTTCCTTTGGACATCAGTTCTTCCGCATGAGTATTCTTCAACGATGGCTTCTCTAAGTCGATGTACTCCGCGAGAAGCTTGCTCTGCTGCTTCCATTGTCAAGGCAAACGCTAAAGTTTCAGAAAGCCTTCGTTTTTCAGCAGTTTGCACGGCCCTTTGAAGATGTATGTCGGAAATAGCGCGAACAAATGCCTCAACTGCAAATTGGTTACGGATTTACTCTCCAACATCTGGATATGCAAGATGAACAAGGCTTTCAATGTCCACTTGGAGTTGTTGTAGAGTTTCGCCCCTCTTCTGAACTCTGGAATAGAGTTTTACTTTGAAGACTTCCTTTATATGGCTATTGCCAAAGCGTTCGTGAATAGTCTCAACCAAGAAATTAAAGTCGCCGCTCTTATCTGCTGGTATGGTTTGCAATTATTCTGCAGCTGCTCCTCTAAGAGCAAGGGTTAAAGCTATACACTTATCAGCCTCAGCCCAGCCATTTGTTGTGGAGGCTGTCTCGAATTGCTTCTTGTATATTGACCAAGAAGTTTGTCCATCAAAGGTAGGAGGAAAGTTTCCCTAATATTTATATTTCGAATACGGTCTAACTCTTTTGAAAACATCTCCATTTTGTTTTCGACTTGATTCTCTAGCAATGAAACACGTTCATCTAACTCTTTTGAAAACGTCTCCATTTTGTTGTCGACTTGATTCTCCAGCAATGAAATACGTTCATTAAGTGCAGATACATTCTTCTCAATGTTAACAAGCTTGCCTTTTAGCATGTTTCTCTGCTTTTCGAGAAGGTCTTTTTGTTGTTCTAGGCGTTTGAGAATATTCTTTTGTTCGTTTTCTGTTCACGAACATTCTTCTGTTCATTCTTTTGTTCATTTCGTTGCTCGTTGAGACGTTCGAGAACATTCTTTTGTTCTTTCTTTTGTTCATTTCGTTGATCTTCGAGACATTCGAGAACATTCTTTTGTTCATTTCGTTGCTCTCCGAGACGTTCGAGAACATTCTTTTGTTGTTGAAGCAGAAGACTAATCATATTTGAAACATCTACATCGTCTTGAAGCAGAAGACTAATCATATTTGAAACATCTACTTTTTTACTTACGTCCACTTCCTCAGCGTCAGCTTCAAAAACCAAAATGTCCGGGTCTTCATTTTGTTGTTTCAAATATTCGGCCAAACGCAGAACAAGCTCGTTTTTCGATCCTGCTCTAGAAAGTTTTCGCTAGCCTAATTCACTTTTCAGCTCATTGCAGTTGAGCTCTTTCAGTAATTTGCTCATTTTTATTATTATTTTTTTGACGCACATTTCACTGCACAATAAGTTTCATCCCCCTTCTGACACCAATGAAATATTTTTAGTAGGTTTGTTAAATAAAACTTATTACTCTTTTTAGTATTTCTTCTTTATTTACACTTTCCAATTCAAACAATAAATCTAAATTTATAATCAACTCAAATACTTTTATTCAAATTTAAATCACACATGTTTAATAACACTTTTTGCAATCCAGTAAGCAAACTTTTGCACACTTTCATAATCAAAAATCAACTGTATTGTGCTCACCGTGAATACTCCCTTATATACTCAAGTTGGTTGTTCTCGAAACCAATTCGCGAAGGTTCTCGTCCTAGAATGTTCTAGATGGTTGGAATAAGGGGAAATACATATGACATTGGAAAAGAGCTTTTTGTTCCTTCCATAAAGTAGATATTCTATTTTCCAACAGATGGCGCTGTATAAAGCTCTGTTTCAGTGTTGTGCGTAACAATACATATATACAAACAAATAGGAAAATAAAATTTTACAATGCAACATTTGAAGGCAATCAATCGGAAGTCCAAGAGAATCAAATCGTAGCATACTTTTGTAGTTGCTATCTTTATGTATCCACTTGAATGAAACACTTTTTGTTCGCGTACAAATAATTTAAACCATAAGGAAATACAAAAAAACGAAATGATCATTTGCGACGACAACGACAACTTTTGGGCATACAATACAACCGAACCGAACAAGCGAGTCGGTGAAGTAGGGCGAATTAAATAAAATGCACGACTGGGTCGCACGAACTTGCTCCTATGTAATAGACTAGGAATTTCAAAAACGAATGTTATTAGAGAAAACTGTTTATAAGGATTAAATTATTTTTTCTTTATTCTTTTAGTAGTAAGATAAAAACAAAATGCTATGCAAATATGAATTTATGCAAGAACAAAATTTATAAGTCATTGTAGTGGTTTCTTAAAAAAGTAAGCTTTTATAATACAAAATTTTAAAAACATTTTTAAGAAAGAAATTTGGTACGCCAACTTAAAGTTTTTATTATCGTACGAATAAAAATTAAAACTCAAAAAAATACTGAGCCATATTTGAGATATCGAATTTTCCAAAAAATAAAATATTTTTTTCTAAAGATTCAAAAAATGCTATGTTTTTCAAACTTTTAAGAAGCATCTATATGTATACAAAATTTCATAAAAATCCGTTATGTCGAAAATGAGATATTCAAAATTTTAAAAAATGGTTCTATGGTAGGTACTGTCGGTTATTTCTTAATTTATTTTTTTTTCAATTACACTAGTTTACAAATTTTCGGTTTTTGGCGAGTACCTCAACAAAAAAGTATTTTCTAGACTAATTTTGGCTCTCTGAACACGAAAATGGCAATCATTTAATTTTCCAAAGAAGCGTTTTCGAGATATGACCAAAAAACGTGTTTTTCTGCTCCTTTTCCATGTATAAGCCAAATTCTCAAAAACGGTCGAACTAATTAACACATACTTTATATTTTTGAACAGATATTTTGTTTGTCTTTCCAACAGTATACGACTTGTGTAAATCGGCCCAACAGTCATCAAGAAAAAGCCGTTCAAAGTTTCAAAAAACACAATTTTTCGCCGTTTTTTGAAAATCGCTTGTTTTAAGTCATTCCGTAAGGATAGACAAAAAAATATTTAAAATAGTTTTAAGATCTCAGGTGAAAGATATTGTTTTTACAAAGCTAAAACGCACAATATCAATGAAATCGGATAATAAATGTGGAAGTTATGAAACATTACGTGAAGGCAGATCATTTCAGTTTTTTCTTTTTTTTCATAATTTTTATTGAAAATATGAAGTATTTTTTACACTTCTTCTTTTATGTGGCGTTGAATCTTTTCCATGATAGCAAGATCCTGGTGGAATCTTTCACCTTTTTCATCGCTTTCAGCTCCTAAATTCGAGGGAAAAGTTTCCAAATGGCTGTGCAGGAAGTGCATTTTCAAAGACATGCGAGCACCTGTTTTTGAAACACTAATCTGCTAAATACTCACCAATAGCATGAAATGTAATCATCATTTTTTCGATCAATTGACGATAGTTTGGACTTCTGTAGTTTCCCAAAAATCCATGAACTACGTCTTGAAAAGCATTCCATGCTCTTTTCTCGTTTTTTTTTTAGACAATTCAAAAATCCGGTGTCACTAAACAATTTTTTTATCTGTGGACCAACGAATATACCCGCCTTAATTTTTTCGGTCGACAGCTTGGGAAACTTTGTTTTCAAATATGTTAATCCTTTGTTTTCGGGATCATTTGCTAAGGCTTTTACAAAACTTTTCATAATGCCGAGTTTTATGTGCAATGGTGGAAGTGTTACATTTTGTTTTTCAACTAGTGCTTTTTCAGCAACGTTGCTCTTTCCTACTACATGATTTTCACGAAGTGACCAATTTCGTTGGATGAAACGCTTTTTATCTGCTCTGCTATCCCAAAAACACAGAAAACAGCAGTATTTTATGTAGCCACCCTGCAGGCCAGTAAGTAAAGCCACGACTTTTAAATCACAGCAGATTTTCCAGTTATAGGAATTGTATATCACAAGTTGAAGAAGTTTTTCCATGGTTTGTAGTCCTCTTTTACATTTGTGGAGTGACCGATTGGGATTGATGGTTTCGTGTTCCCTTTATGAAGTAAAACAGCCTTCAAGCTATACTTGCTACCGTCGATAAAAAGCCGCCAATTCTTAGCTTCGTGGTGTTCTCCAAATTCAGCAAATAATCCTGTCACGTCATTGCAATAGCAAAAGTCACCCGTTTTTGAATAATACCTTTCAAATTTCTTATTCCGATTTCTGTAATAAGTGACTTTTGTTTCTGCTTCCAAGCAGTTACATTCCTGCAATCTCGAGGAGCAACTCAGACTTCTCTTAAGATAAGTTGAGATCACGGCATAAATCATTGAGTTGGAATTGATTAAATAGCTTTAGTTTTGGACTTTCAATTTCCAAACTGCTGATGATACTGGAACTCAAATCTGATACTTCTCCAGCTGTTATTTTTGTTCCTGGTGGTTCTTGTTTTGGATACCGAGAAAAATGTGGCGCCGTCTTTGTTACTGATTGTACTTCGGGATAAAAGCTTTCCGAAAATTCCCTCCTTGTATTTTAGTTAAGCAGAAGTAACAGTCAGTCACATGATCAATTGGGTTTCTCCATTCAACTGGCTTTCCAAACGATAAATACTTCCTATTTCCGTTTCCAAATGCAATTAACCTCACAAAACACGTACCACAGGTTGACAATATAGCATTACTTTACTATAAAGCACTACAGTAAATGCTCTGAATTTGTATATTTTTGCCAACAATTCTTAAAAAGGTAGATAAAACTAAAAAAACATATTTTTTTTGAAAAAAACTGAAATGGTCTTCCTTCACGTAATGTTTCATAACTTCCACATTTATTATCCGATTTCATTGATATTGTGCGTTTTAGCTTTGTAAAAACAATATCTTTCACCTGAGATCTTAAAACTATTTTAAATATTTTTTTTTCTATCCTTACGGAATGACTTAAAACAAGCGATTTTCAAAAAACGGCGAAAAATTGTGTTTTTTGAAACTTTGAACGGCTTTTTCTTGATGATTGTTGGGCCGATTTACACAAGTCATATACTGTTGGAAAGACAAACAAAATATCTGTTCAAAACTATAAAGTATGTGTTAATTAATTCGACCGTTTTTGAGAATTTGGCTTATACATGGAAAAGGAGCAGAAAAACAGGTTTTTTGGTCATATCTCGAAAACGCTTCTTTGGAAAAATAAATGATTGCCATTTTCGTGTTCAGAGAGCCAAAATTAGTCTAGAGAATACTTTTTTGTTGAGGTACTTTTTTTGTGTAAACTAGTGTTATATGTCGTAAGAATTAATCCAAAGAAAAAAAAATTATCAAAATTCTAGGCGCCATTTTTGAGAAAAATACCATTTTTTAAGATTTGTATGGTGGGTGCCGTTATTTTTGGGTAAATAATTTTTTTTGAGAAACTTTCTTTTATCAAGTTTAAAAAAAATCGAGCACGGGGTTTTCGAAATATTGAGTTTTGAAAAATTGGTTGTAGGTAGTCGAACAAGCAGAAAGACAGAATTGCGAGACCCGCTTCTTTAGTCTACGCTATCATCGTAATGTCAACTTTGATCAAAACCTCGAGCTAGATTTTTTTCCGAATGCATAATTTCAATTTGCCTTATATGTAGTACCTTTTTAGTAAGAATGGACTGTAGTATGTTGAATAATTTGTAATTTCTGTTTGCTGTTTGATTGGTTAAAATTGATTGTGTAATGTTGTAATGAAATTGTTTAATAAATGTGTAATGTTTTTTATGATTGTCAATACAATATTATACTTATGTTGTGTGCTGTCCGATGGTCCAAATTGAAAAAGTAAGATTTTAGCAAGTTAATATTTAACATAGCGGATAAGAAAAATGAGCACAAAGGAGATTCAAAGATAAACTCAAGTTACAGTACTATTAATAAAAAAAATATGACAGCGTTAGAATTAAATTTAGTTATAACAATAAAAATATAGGGTATTATTTGTTATGTTGGGCAAGTAAAAAGTGTAACAACAGCGACAATAGTTGCTGCGACTACAGCTAGCTATAAACGAGTGGGTACAGCAATTAATTTAATTTTGGGGAATTATTAATCAATCAAATTAATGCAGCTCCGTATACACGGTTGAAAATAAATAAAGGGGTGCCAGCACTTTTTTGATAAATTAAGGTAATTGCAAGCCTTCGAAGCGTAAACCGACGGTTCAGCAATTATTAAGAAAATAAAATAACGACTGGGTCGCACGAACTTGCTCTATCTAAACGACTAAGAATTTCAAAAATGAATGTTATTAGAGAAAAATTGTTCATAAACATAAAATTCAATTTTTAAATGACTAAACCAACTTCTTTAGTAGTTGGAGCTAAAAATAGGATGCCATGTGATTCAAGCAAATATTAGCTTATGCAAGAACAACAATTATATATACTAGTTTCTGCTCTGCTCTCTAACTTTGTCAAAATCAAAGTGAATTTCGAGACCCTTTTTCGTGCATGGATGATATCTTATTTTTCAGCGACCTCAGTGTTTTCGGCCAATCATCGTCGTCTTTCAGGAACACTAGACATACTTGCGTGTGGGAGCCAAACGCAATTAAAACCCTGCGGCCTTCCAAGTCACATTTTAAACACCCCTAGTTTCGGCCAGTCATCATGAAATTTGCCAACCCTTAGTTTCACATCCAGGAGTGGCAAATCCCATGAACGAATTCAGCTGTTCGACCGAATTTTATCCTACAAACAAAAAAGGAAACTTTCTAAAATAAAAAGGGATCTTCACAAGTTCTTCAAATTTAGTTTAAGCAGTCATTTGTGGAAACTTAGTGCATCCTTATTTCAAAACTAAAATTAGGAAGGCGAGATAGGCAGTAATATTATATTTCGCGAAAACCCTAATTCTTTTAATTTTTGCGCAGATTTGGGGACAACTGAAGGGACTTGCCGTTAGCGTTCCATCTTTTACAACCAATAACACAATTATGGTGGGCATTTACTATTTAGCCATTCTGCAAGCGAGTAACATTCAGTATGCCGCGATCCACTCTCGTCCGCCTCCGCATTTCTTTTGGGTTCAGATCTAGGTTGTTGAACGTTGGTCGATTTCTTAACCACATTAATGGCTATGACCACTTTAGGGGCCACTAAATGTCATCCACCTTGTTTCTTCAAAGTACTGAGAGAGTTGAATTAAAAATTAAAAATTTTATCGGATTAAGCAATTATAATTCTTCTGTCGTTTGCAACAACTTACATGTGGGAATCAGAATTTTCTGTATATGTTGGAACGAACTCAAAATATTGATTCTGCTTCGATGCAGAGCCAGATATTTCGCTGCGTTTGTTTCAAATTCAACCAGATATACCACCATTGTGCAAATCCAAACATGCACATATCTCTTACTTATTTCTTTCATTTAATAAAATAAAAAACAATTCAAAATAGTTAATGTATTTTACAACTGTTTCCCAAGAAGCTCCTAAACTGTTAATGACTATAACAATAATGTGTCTTACAATTCGTTAACTTATCCACAAGGTTTGATAACAAGGGAAAAACTGCACTAAACAATCAATTACTTCAAACCATATAAATCAGCAGGACAAGACGGTATAATACCAGCCGAACCAAAAGACAAGCGAGATTATTCTGTCAATCCTAGAAAAGCTCTTCTTTGGTACTTGGTAGCTGTTGAGATATAGGGTATTATTTGTTATGTTGGGCAAGTAAAAAGTGTAACAACAGCGACAATAGTTGCTGCGACTACAGCTAGCTATAAACGAGTGGGTACAGCAATTAATTTAATTTTGGGGAATTATTAATCAATCAAATTAATGCAGCTCCGTATACACGGTTGAAAATAAATAAAGGGGTGCCAGCACTTTTTTGATAAATTAAGGTAATTGCAAGCCTTCGAAGCGTAAACCGACGGTTCAGCAATTATTAAGAAAATAAAATAACGACTGGGTCGCACGAACTTGCTCTATCTAAACGACTAAGAATTTCAAAAATGAATGTTATTAGAGAAAAATTGTTCATAAACATAAAATTCAATTTTTAAATGACTAAACCAACTTCTTTAGTAGTTGGAGCTAAAAATAGGATGCCATGTGATTCAAGCAAATATTAGCTTATGCAAGAACAACAATTATATATACTAGTTTCTGCTCTGCTCTCTAACTTTGTCAAAATCAAAGTGAATTTCGAGACCCTTTTTCGTGCATGGATGATATCTTATTTTTCAGCGACCTCAGTGTTTTCGGCCAATCATCGTCGTCTTTCAGGAACACTAGACATACTTGCGTGTGGGAGCCAAACGCAATTAAAACCCTGCGGCCTTCCAAGTCACATTTTAAACACCCCTAGTTTCGGCCAGTCATCATGAAATTTGCCAACCCTTAGTTTCACATCCAGGAGTGGCAAATCCCATGAACGAATTCAGCTGTTCGACCGAATTTTATCCTACAAACAAAAAAGGAAACTTTCTAAAATAAAAAGGGATCTTCACAAGTTCTTCAAATTTAGTTTAAGCAGTCATTTGTGGAAACTTAGTGCATCCTTATTTCAAAACTAAAATTAGGAAGGCGAGATAGGCAGTAATATTATATTTCGCGAAAACCCTAATTCTTTTAATTTTTGCGCAGATTTGGGGACAACTGAAGGGACTTGCCGTTAGCGTTCCATCTTTTACAACCAATAACACAATTATGGTGGGCATTTACTATTTAGCCATTCTGCAAGCGAGTAACATTCAGTATGCCGCGATCCACTCTCGTCCGCCTCCGCATTTCTTTTGGGTTCAGATCTAGGTTGTTGAACGTTGGTCGATTTCTTAACCACATTAATGGCTATGACCACTTTAGGGGCCACTAAATGTCATCCACCTTGTTTCTTCAAAGTACTGAGAGAGTTGAATTAAAAATTAAAAATTTTATCGGATTAAGCAATTATAATTCTTCTGTCGTTTGCAACAACTTACATGTGGGAATCAGAATTTTCTGTATATGTTGGAACGAACTCAAAATATTGATTCTGCTTCGATGCAGAGCCAGATATTTCGCTGCGTTTGTTTCAAATTCAACCAGATATACCACCATTGTGCAAATCCAAACATGCACATATCTCTTACTTATTTCTTTCATTTAATAAAATAAAAAACAATTCAAAATAGTTAATGTATTTTACAACTGTTTCCCAAGAAGCTCCTAAACTGTTAATGACTATAACAATAATGTGTCTTACAATTCGTTAACTTATCCACAAGGTTTGATAACAAGGGAAAAACTGCACTAAACAATCAATTACTTCAAACCATATAAATCAGCAGGACAAGACGGTATAATACCAGCCGAACCAAAAGACAAGCGAGATTATTCTGTCAATCCTAGAAAAGCTCTTCTTTGGTACTTGGTAGCTGTTGAGATATCTGGAAGTAGAGAGTGACAGAGAGATTGCCTATGAGGATGAAATTGCTATTGCCTCATCCTAACACCTTAAACGATTTCGTAGAATATGTTTTAAACAAGCTTACAAACTGTGCCGATCCGTGTGGACTGGGGGTTAACCCTTACAAACCAGATCTTGACCTTTTCTCTAGGAAATATAAAAAACCCTATATAGACGCCCCTTCAATTAAAGGTATAATACTGACATCTGACAAAGCCGAATACTTGGGTCTTATTTTAGGTAGGAAGTAAAGTTGAAAACCTAGCATTGAAGAAAGAGTTAAAAAGGATACAGTGGCACCCTTCTTATGCGAAAAATCCATTGGGGATAAATAATTGCTCCAACCCCGCAATAATTAATTTTAAGTAGCATCGATTACATCATCCCTGAGATTCAATTTGATAAAAACTTTAAGCTATACATCCCGTCGAGAGAAATCTGGGAGGAGATCTCATTTTTGAATGATAATTCAATCCATTTGTACTCCAATGGATCAAAAGCTAATGACAGGGTTTATGGAGGTCGCGTGTTTCGGGCTATATTAGCTTAAAGTAAACGGGTTGTCTTGGTTCCCTACACTACCATTGGCCTGTTTCTCAGATCATACACATCATACATTTCATACAACATACACTGCCGGTCATAAGGTTAGAAGCAGGCATTTTTGAGAAGTAAAATCGACATTTCTCCCGTTACATGATGGATTAGAAAAAAACAACTATGGTAAATGAGAGACTATTTTGTTAACAACAAAATATAAAATTTGGGTATAAGAGAGATTTAGCTAACGGAACTTTTATGACAAATTGTAAAGTGAGTCAAGAATATGCGAAAATTAATCGGGTCATTAGATTAGAAGCATTGAACAAATCAACGTTGTTTTGTGAAGTGAATAAATTTTTGTTCGGTTTAAACGGTACATTTTATAAATTAATTGTTCTTGATTGAGATTTAATAAAAATGGGCAAGAAAAAATGTTTGACAGTGGAGGAAAGGGCAAGAATAGATGTTTATTGCTCTGAAGGTCTTTCATGCCGTGCTATAGCCCGAAAAATAAATCGAAGTGATCATTGTGTCAGTAATTATTTAAAAAATCCATCGTCTTATTCAAAAAATTATAAAGGAAACACTTCCTCTGCCTTAACACTTCGCGAAACGCGAAGTATCCTTAGAATAGCGTCAAATTCAGCTTTATCGGCAGCTAAAATAAGGGAGAAAGCTAATGTTAAGGCCAGCTTGTCCACTGTTAAACGCACGATTCGCCATTCTAAGCACTTAAAGCGCCTGAAGCTTAAAAAAAAACCACCACTTAATGACGCAAGGAAGAAGCAACGCTTGTGTTTCGCGAAAGAACACATGAGCTGGGATGTGCAAAATGGAATGACCACAAATGATTGGCGGAAGGTTATTTTTTCCGACGAAAAAAAATTTAACCTAGATGGGCCAGATGGTTATAATTATTATTTCCATGACCTGAGGAAAGAGGAGCGGTTTTTAAACCGTCACCATAGCAGAGAAGGAGGCGTTATGGTCTGGGGCTCAATTTCATTTTATGGCGCTATAGAATTGGTAGTTCAAGATACCAAAATGACTGGGAAAACCTACAAAGCCTTGCTTGAATCAGTATTCCCCAAAATTAGCGAGGTGTTTGGACCGATTCCATGGATTTTTCAGCAGGACAACGCTCCCATACACACAGCCCGAGAGGTAAAATCCTTCATTGCGAACCAAAACGTCCACTTGCTGCCTTGGCCACCATATTCCCCGGACCTAAACATAATTGAAAATGTGTGGGGCTGGCTTACACGTAAGGTATATGAGGGAGGGAAGCAATACGATGACAAGGAAGCGCTAATTCATGGTATCAAATTGGCCTGGAGTGAGATTTCACTGGACTACTTGGAATCTCTTTATAAATCCTTAAAAGATAGAATTTTTGAAGTTATTTTGAAGGCTGGTGGCAGCACACATTATTAAAAATCTAATAAAAGCTAAAATAAATAACAAAATATAAATAACTGCATTTTATTTTCATTTATTTGATGTGCTTCTAATCTAATGACCCGATTTATTTTCGCATATTCTTGACTCACTTTACAATTTGTCATAAAAGCTCCGTTAGCTTAATCTTTCCTATACCCAAATTTTATATTTTGTTCTTAACAAAATAGTCTTTCGTTTACCATAGTTGTTTTTTTCTAATCCATCATGTAACGGGAGAAATGTCGATTTTACTTCTCAAAAATGCCTGCTTCTAACCTTATGACCGGCAGTGTATCATACAATTTTCTGTTTCTCAGATTTCATTGGAAGTGTTGTATGAAATTTGTTTTGTTGTATGATGTGTATGATTCTGACATTTCATTATTATTTGAGTGTTAGGGTAATATAAATCTCAATTCTGTTTTCTTGCGAAATAAAAAAGTTAATCTTTTAATCTTATTTGTACATTGTTTTGTTACTAAATAAATTGAAATTGAAAATTAAAAATTGAAATTGAAAATTGTTAGACAAAAAAAATAAAGTTTTACTAATTTAAAAGTAATAGATTATGGGTGATAATTTATAAAGAAAACTATGGAATTACTATACAATAGTATAAACCATTTTCCTTGATTAATAATTATTGTAATTGATTATAATAGTTGATTACAAAACTAAAATTTTAAATATATAGCTAAATTAATCATTCTTGGATTTTAATGGAACATCGACGCTCCAAACTTTTCCATAAAGCGCGGAACAGATTGAACCAGCAACAGCACCGTCAACAGCAACAGCAGCTGCCATTAATTTCGAGCCAATGTATTTCAACACACATAAGAACACTGAACAGCAACGCCAACAGCCTCGTTAGGCCAAAGTCCTAAATTTGCTGTTGCTGGTGTAGTGTTATCAACTTTCCCACTGCAATATTCAGTGGCACCACGATGCAAAACAAAAAACAAAATTGGAACGGAGCTTGTTGGTTGCTGATATTGTTATTGGCCGCGTTCGCCTACGTATCCAAGGGTATCCGGATATGTTGTTGTAATCTCATAGGAAAAATCAGCTGATGAACGAAACAGCTGATGTCAAACAGGAATCTAAAGCTATCCAATATTTTTTGGTATACTAAACTATCCAAGGTGAATTTTGAAGAACAGCTGACATTTCAGCTGATCTATTTTCTTTTGTGTCGAGTACAGAGTTGGCCGAACTGTAACTTTTTAACATTTGTTACATCTAGTACTAATTTACTAATTTAGAAAAGTAGAAGAGTAGTTGTGCTGGTTGCATTAAAGATCTCATTAGGATCCTAATGAGATTTTATTCTTTGAACTTCAGATTTTTCTTGATTAAGGAGGTATTAAACTCAAATTCTTTTAGGGTTTTCATAGAAGTATGAAATTACCATAACTCTTAATCGTGACTCGTTATGTGATTATATGGGCATATTTAGAGCTGAGTTTTCACAAAAGGATTCTTATAAGACTATAAGCTTATATAAACTTATTGCAAGAAAAGAAAATAGTTTAGCTATAAGATTTAAGTGGTTTTAAGCTGCAAAAGTGTTTACCTCTTAAAATAATAATGTTATGAAACCCAGTTCAGTTTCATAACAGTATATTAATACTTAGGTATAGCAATGAGACATAAAAGAGTTGTATAGGAGTTTTTTTTAGATTTCAAGAGTTTAGCTCTGGGGAGTATGTTAGTTAAGCTTACTCATTTTTAATAAGCGAAGTGAAAATGGCTGGTAGAAAGCTACATAATTATTGGGCTGAAGGTGGATTTAATCCAATTAAAATGGAAAATGATCGTACTGGAGCTCTCTTCGACATGTGTGCTGCGCTTCTTAAAAAAAAAACAGTTTCAAGTTTCAATGTAGGGGAGAGTACGATAACTTGGCCGCCAAGATTGAATAACGGGTTTTTGTAGAGAATTAGAAAACAAGCACTTTTTACTATGGGAGGGGGGGTCTATCTCCCTCCGTTTAGGAAGTAGGGGCACTTTTAGAAAAAATGGTTTAAATTGAAAAAAAAAAATATTAAAAATCAACGGCAATACTTACAATAAAGTGCTATACTGCATTTGAAAGCCAGAAGATTGTTCTATAATCCTGCATTTAAATTAAATTACTCATAGCAATGGTTTTTGACAAATTCGCATTTAAAGTCCAAATTTTGATAAAAAAAAAGTGAAAAAAAAATTTAGACCGATTGTTTTCAAAATTGTGAAATGAAATTGTAAATTAGCTTATATGTGTTCCATGTATCTATCAGTTCCTAATCGAACGCAAAAAACCGCATGGTTCTATGTCTTCTAGTTTTTAAGAAAATCGAAAATTACCAAAACTGCTTTTTTGATTTTTGGTGGTGACGGTGATACCATTTTAAGGATTAATGTTAATAAACATAATGCATCTTTGTTAGTTCTGTACAGCAATTCATTTAGCGTTACCCAGAATTGCACACCGCCACGGGAGTTGAATTTTCATTTGGTATTAAGCCAATTTCTTCGAAAAAAGTAATGTTTTTTTCGTTGGTCGACACTAAATCACCGAAAGAAGAAAATATTGGAAAATTATTCAATTTGGGATGGAGTAGTGGATGTTTAACCGCCATTTTTAATTTAGAGAAAAAAACACTTCACTCTTACAAAAGTTGAATAACGAATGACCTTGGTAAACAATAACTTGTACCACATTTTCATTAACGAACAAAAAACAACGGTACAAATTGGAATGTTAGCTTTTTTTTATCTAAGTTGGTATACTTTGAACATTTCAGTTGCTTTATATAAATTGGTATGTAAGACACAAACATAGATACATATTAAGAAATTATATATATTTGCTGCAGTCGAGCAGTAGTGAATTACATGTGAATTTTTCAATTTTTTTTCAATTCAATTCAATTTTTCTTTATTCTTATTAATTTGATTAATAGAAGTATGATTATGTAATTAACAGCAATAAATAATAAATATAATAAGAATAGTTAGTTTGGAACTTTGGGCTACTTATATAAATATATGTATTTAGTGGACATTGGATAAATAGAATAAATTTGATTTTTTTAAAATACAGATTCTGTGAATGCAAAAGAAACTTTGCATGCACCCAACCTCGCACCTACCCCAAATCCTATAGTGTGCCAAGCAGGCGGTTGCAGGGGGGCAGTATGCCCCCCCATACATACTTTACTGTTTATATATTTTAATGTTGGAAGCTAGCACTGATTTATTTATGTAAGGAAGCAAAAAATAACAAACATTTTATAGAAAAGTAGTTTTAGTTATTTTTGATTTTCTCAAAAACCAGAAAACATAGAACCATGCAGTTTTTTGTGTTCGATTAAGAACTGATAGATACATGGAACACATATAAGCTAATTTACAATTTCATTTCACAAATTTGAAAACAATCGGTCTAAACTTTTTTTTCACGTTTTTTTTATCAAAATTTGGACTTTAAATGCGAATTTCTCAAAAACCATTGACATGAGTAATTTAATTTAAATGCAGGATTATAGAACAATCTTCTGGCTTTCAAACGCAGTATAGCACTTTATTATAAGTGTTGCCGTTGTTTTTTAATATTTTTGTTTTCAATTTAAACCATTTTTTCTAAAAGTGCCCCTACCTCCTAAACGGGGGGAGATAGACCCCCCCTCCCATAGTAAAAAGTGCTTGTTTTTTACCCCTCTACAAAGTCATCAAATCTTGGTGGCCAAGTTATCGTACTCGTGCCTCAATGTAATTACCAGTTCTGGGTTTTCATTTTTTTTTTTAAGTTTTTCGGTAATACTTATATGTTTGTACCTTGTACAATAAATTCAGCACTGAAAAATATCTTTAAGTCATGTGTTTATAATCCAAATTCTTTGATTATGCCAACGAAAATTATTTGTGTCCAAAAATAAACTTCCCATCTATCATGTATAATTCCTATAATTATTCATCCTTATGGTAAATGTAACATTTTCAGTTTTTTTACAAACCTTCCTAAGATCACAAATATGCAAAATTGTTTGGTTTCCATTATTCTATTTTTTTTAATGAATTAACTACGTATGTAGCAGACTTAACAAATTGTAGTAAATTAGGCATGTAGTTGATTCGGCCAACCCTGGTCGAGTAACGTCGTTTTTTTACTTTGACATTAAGGCCGGTATTCACCGAGCGCTCATAACTTAAGAAGCTCATAAACCTATTCACCAAGCAATATTAGTGAAGATCTACGAGCGCTCTTAAAAGTTAGGAGTGGTCCCGACCACGCACGCATTTGACTCGAATCCATGTGAGCAATGCCAAGTAGAAGAGTATCCATTTGCTGTCAAGACCAGCGTTGCCAATGTGGCACGATCGTGCCATTTTGACACGGAAATTTTCTCGTGGCACGGTGGCACGAAAAGTTTCAATATGGCACGTTTTTTTTCATTAACCTTTTTAAAAAATAATTCAAACATACAAAGTATTTTTCCACACTTCTATATTTTGGTATCAGAATCTTCTCATCTATTAGAGTGCGAGATAGATGTTCTTTCGAAATAAAAAAATTTTTGAGATTGGACTAGCCGAAGGTATTTTTCTTGAAGATTCAAAAACGTTCTAGGATAAGTTGTACAAATTAAAAAACAATATTGACGAAGGAATGTTCATTAACATTTCAAAATTTATGTTGACTCTTCTTAGTTTGCCTCACGGAAGTGCATCAGCAGAGCGAGTGTTTTCAAGGCTAAGTAATATTAAGACAAACAACAAAAACAGACTGTCATACAAAACAAATAATGCTAATGTCATATAATAAAATTATTAAGCCTAATAATTGTCAAAATTTCAAACCTTCAGCTAATTTATTTATTTAACTTATTAAAACAAAGCTTTATTACTTGCCAAAAACTCCTGTTTCTGGAAAATACTTATACCTACACGAATAGAGGAAGTGATTTTTTGTTTGTTATTTGCTAGTAATAGTATTTAAATAAGATCTATTTTTAAAGAATAACTTGAGTTTTTTTTCATATGGCACGAAAATATAACAAATGGCACGTTTTTTCAAAGAGTGTGGCACGAAAATTTTTTTTTGGGCGGCAACGCTGGTCAAGACGAACATTCCACAACATTTCACAGTTTGGGTATGCCTGAACAAGAGAGAGTGGCTCTCTTTTTCTAACTTCGAAAAACACTTCTGAGTGGTTGGTGAATACCCCAAAGAAATTTCAAGTTAAGAGCCTCGTAAAGTTAAGAGCCGTTTAAGAGCGCTCAGTGGATACCAGCCTTAATGTCTGTATTTATAAGATCGCTTGGTTCATTATAGAAATATTCTCCTAGATGAAGTTTGCGTCTATAAGATATAGTAGGGCATGCACAAAGAAGGTGTGGGATTGTTTTCTCTTCCTCATGGTCCAAGCAACTCCTGCAAAAATCATTTGATAGTACACCGAGTCGTGCGGCGTGTCTACCTATGAGACAGTGTCCAGTTATGACACCTATTACGGAGCTGATCTGAGATCTACTGAGGGACAATAGACATTTTGATGGTTTCAAATCCGGTTTAGGCCAGATTTGTTTGGTCGCCATACAAGTGGTAGTGTTAAGCCATCTTGTGTTTGATTGTTCTAGAGCAATTCGTTTCAGCATAAGTTCACTTGTGCTATAGGCATACCTTATCGGGCAAGATAGGCATTTCCGTTCCAATTCTGGCGATGCCTGAATATCTGAGAAGATGCGGATATCCGTGCTAGATATCACGTTTTCTTTAAGCCAAGACAGTACTTCGCTAAAATGGTTTGGTAGGCGGAAGGAGAGACTAAGGTTTAGTCCATCTGAGTACACTCCACCACCAACTCCGTTTTCAGTCTTCGATCCATCTGTATAAAAATGTACTGATTTATTTTCTATCAAAGCTCCTTCCTCCCAAGCTGACCTTGAGGGAATGGCGACTTCAAAGTTTTTATCGAAAACCAACAAGGGAGTGATGAAGTCGGAGTGACTTGGAAAAGTTCTGAATAAATTCAGAATGGTGGTGTGGCCAATAGAGTTATTGGTCCATTGAGAAATGGCTTTGAGACGTACAGCTGTGCTCGCGGCCATTTGTTTGCTGCAAATATCTAGGGGTGTCAGGTGTCAGGAAGTATATTTAGTGCAGCGGAAGGTGTCGAGCGGAGAGCTCCGCTGGTGGACATACACGCTGAACGTTGTACTTTGTTTAGTTTATCGCGATTTGTCGCTTTATCTAAGGCCGTCTACCATACGGTCACCCCGTGAGTATCGGTCTGATGACCGCAGTATATAGCCAGTGAGTGATTTGTAGAGACAAGCCCCCCTTGTTCCTCACGGCTTTCTTACAAGAAAAGAGAGCTACTGTGGCTTTCCTTACTCTTTCCTGTATATTAGGTTTCTAACTTAACTTTTTATCTAAAATAACACCCAGGTATTTAGCTTCATCTGAGAAAGAAAGTGAAACACCTTTAATAGATAGGGGGTCTAGTTGAGGAATTTTGTATTTCCTTGTTAAGAGGACTAGTTCAGTCTTGTGGAGGTTAACACCTAGTCAACAGCGATCTGTCCATTTGAGTAGCTTGTTGAGAGCAGTTTGTATGAGTTCTATTAGAATTTGAAGATGCTTTCTTGATACGGCAATGGCAATATCGTCAGCGTATGAAATCACTTTGAATCCCTCTTCTTCTAGGTCTATTAGCAGTTCATTAACTACCATATTCCATAGAAGTGGGGATAGGACTCCACCTTGTGGAGTACCTCTACTGACTGACCTTCTTGTAGTAAAGCTATGTACCAAGTTCCGCATTTAGTTTTTTTTTTTTTAGATTAGGTTGATTTTTATTTCCACAGAAGTTTTAACAATGATTTGGTTAATGCAATCAATATGATGCATGGCATTGCCGTCTGCCTGATTGACAACTAAAATTATAGCTTTCTATAGATTAAAAAAAAAAAAAAAAAAAAAGAAAGTGTAGTTTAAGATTAAAACGCTTCATTTGAAATTTGATGTCTGTATTTAGGTGCTGTTTTGCAATATGCATATAACTTTGTGACATCCATTTCCTGTAGAAGGCTTATGATTTCATTATTTGAAAGAAAGTCACTGCCTAGGGTATGTCTTCTTGTTTCTCTCATTATCGCACATCTTCCAACAAAATGAAAAACATCCTCGCGCTCTTTCAAGTTGCACAGGTCACATAAAATCGGTAAGTCCTCGCGGTGTGGAATGTAGTTCAGATTATGGAGTTCTCCTCTTAACCGGAACATGCACGAAATTTGTTCGATAGTATAGTTGTCGTTTAAGTAGTTTCTTTCCCGGAGATCGTAATCTAGTCTACTGTAAATCGTACGGTGTAGTGAACTTTCGGCTTGCTCCGTGTATTGTACTCTTGAGGCTTCATCCAGACGAGCTATTAAGCGATATAAGGTTGGTTTCCATGAGGCAAAGTTACTATAGTTCAGGTCAACATCCACCTGCTCGGCTAGTTCTATCCAGTCTTTAAACCATCCACTTCGGGATTGGATTGTTTGAAGAACTACTTTCTTTGGAAGACGATAACTTGGCATATCGAGAACTTTGAGGATGTAATCGACCTGAGGATGTAATCGACCTGCAGCTTGAGTGTTTTGATGAATAAAGTCGATGAACCCGTTTTCAATATGATCATGTAGTTTGGCGTACTCGAAGGAAGGTGGAAAATCGGTTATATGTAAAATCTGAGCAGTTTTTCCACTTGTTCATATCCCCACGCTTGCGCCGCATAAAACATAACCGATTCCGATACATCTTCGAAGACTCTGAATTTACTGGTATGTGTTATTTCCTTATTAAAGATTTGCTTCCATCCTGCGTTTATAGCTGTTTTCACCTTAACAAGTTTGTCAGTGAGATGTTTTCCAATGCTCAGGTTCTTAGTAAAGCAGACTCCTAGATACTCGTATTTGTATTCTTTCACCAACTCTATTCTTTCACCATTATAGTGACATTGCTCACTTGCACACGATCTTCCTCCGCCATTCTTAAAAACCATCACTTTGGATTTATTTAAATTTACCACTTGGTTCCACCTTTTGCAATATTCAGCAAGCTTATTTATCATTAGCTGAAGGGACTGCGGTGTATACGCGAGCAGGACAATGTCATTCCTCATTTATAATTCTGCTTTTCAGCATGAAATTTATTAGGTCACCAAGTGAGCCATCTACGTTGAGATTCTGCAGTGCCTTCACTATTGCAGCGCTGTCGACATTGTTGAAGGTGCCTTCTATATCTAGGAATGCAACTTGAGTGTAGTCTTTGTGATTTAGGGAGTGTTCGATGGTACGTACCAAGGTAGGGTAAACTACCTAGTGACCGACCCCCTTTCAGTAATGGTCACCTATCACTGTTTTTTTCATTTTATTAAGGTTTCCTGTTGCTGGATACTGCCGAGGCTATTTTTAACGTGTTTAGACGTGTAAATGTCATAACAAAAGACTTCAATTGATATTTTGTAGTCAATCGTTGACGTGTAATAAAAGATGTTAGTTGAGAACCTCTGTAAATCAAAGAAAACTTGTGAATTCCTTAAGAAACACTTGAGTATAAATGAGTATTTTATTAATTTATCCGTGTTTCTTATATATGGGACAGTGCATATTATTTCAAAACAATATTTAGTGGATCTATTTGTTAACTTTTTCTTATTAAAATAATAAAATAACTTAATTTAACGTAGGGTGTTCATAACTAAAATGTAATGTTCAATAAATTCAGTGACCGACAGGGGTATCTATTACCGGGGCGATTAGAGGTTTTTGAGGATGTTAGTTACGGACACCATCATTTTTGTCTTTCTTTTTTCCTTTCATTATTTGTAAACCGCTTTTTATATTGCTGTAAAGCCACATTTTTCAGAAATTTATTACAAAATGCCTGGGCAAAATTAGTTTAAGAAGAAGATTTGTAAAATACAAGTTAAAAAAACGTTTACTTTCAGAAACTTCCATGGTACGAGTACATGTGCAAAAACAGAAAAATATATTAGCACTTTTCTTTGCCCATCTTTAACATAGGTTACTAACGTATTGATTAAATACAATATTTATATAAATATTGTTAATTCAGTAACTAACTATGACTAACATTCAAATTATATTATTTTTTTTTTAATTGCAATTACTTGTTGAAAACAATTTAAGTGCCTTTACATTTTTGTTTGCTTGTTTTTATTTAAATAATAATTTATCTTCATTTTATTCATAACTTTATAAGTACCTACCTACTGCATAAAAAGATTTTATATACATATGTATAATATCCCTGCATTAAGGGTTTGTAATTAAATGGATTTCTTGTGTTATGTACATACGTATGTAGATGTATCTTTTTGTTTTTGTGCGTATTAATATTTATTTATCTTATATATTAGACAAAAATTATAGTATTTTGAAAAACCTTCCAAGTTAAATATATTCTGTTTTTATTTCGGTGTCGGTTTTGGTGAAAAACAAATTTAAAACAGAAGTTTTCGCATACATTTTTGACGAACCACAAGTTCTTATGAGTCAGGATTCATGATATTCCCAATTGTCAATTGAAATGTAGAATTAAAACTTTTAATTATTCGATTTTAACGTTTGACGAGCTTATGTAAACTTGTTGCCGAAAATTCCTCTTACAGTTTAGTGTGAAAAGCTACAGAAAAAGGGTGTCCGTAACTAGGATTTCACGGGTGTCGGTTACTGAAAAAAAGGTGTCTGTCTGGTCATCAACCGATGACCGAGAGAATAAACCCTTCATCAGGGTCATCGCTGACACATCATTTGTGTCTACCAAATACTTGGTGCCCTCCGCACCCACCACCAGCCGAGCATCATCATTTCATAAATTCCATTCGATGGCCATCGAATTGCGACACATTTTGATGCCACCTTCGGGTATATCTATAGCTATAGATATCACCATGCAAGCCAGCGACGATAGATACTTTTCTATCGGCTACACATCACCCAACGAAATCGTCACCCACGGGCCAGTGACGATAAGAGATACTTTTCTGTGCACAAGGTACACAGGCACACACACCCCGTATAGTCATATGAGGGATCGTATACAGTGGATAGCATAGCATGGCACCATGGGTTGCTAACAGTCTGGACTATGGATACCAGATACTTATTGTCGCCAACCGATCGTTGCTGCCCTATATTTTGCATGGATAAATATAGCAGTACACTGGAGGTTCGAGTATAGTTCTTGGAAGAACAAATAAACAACTCAACGTTGATGGCTTACCCTCAGATGACTATCCCACGGATCATGGCAATAGCTGCTGGTGTCGGCACATTCTTTCTGGTGTGCCGTTGGATATCGAAGGCGTGGGCATGGTACCAGCTACTGGACTCCCTTCACCGATGGGAGCTGTGGTGACGCTGCATTTTTGGACACTGGCTGGTGGCTTCGAGGCCATGAATTGGACTTGGTCTTGGCAGTCGATTATTGGCATTCGTATCGTCTCGGACTTGGTCTTATTATTATCGTTTTGGATTTGGGCTTAGTGAGTTGATTATTGGCATTAGTTTCGGACACATTAAAGACTCGTGGAGTCCGCAATTCACTCTTGGCATTCATTTTTTGTAAATAATTGAATAAATATATTTTGTAAAATTAACTTGGTGTTGGCAGAGTGCCCTTTCGTTCTTGGAACCTTTTTTGTACCCCGACCCCTGTGTTCGGAAGTTTAATTCCCCGACAGTGTCCGTAACTAAAAAAATAGTAAGCTTTTACGATTTTGTTTTATTTATTTTTGGAGTTTCGTACATATTTATTTCTTTAATATTGTAAAAGAAATTATTAACAGTTATAATAATACACAAAAATCATTAAAATCGATACAGCGAAAGAAAAGTTATGAATTTGCAAACTCAAAATTTCTCTTACGGGTGTCTGTCACTGGGTGTCTTACCCTATGTAGCGCAGTTTCTACCGATTTTCCCTTACATTAAGCGTTGTGCTGTAGAAATAAGGTTTGGTTCAACAATCGTTCCAGAGTTTTAAGAAGAAATGGCGATAAACTGATTGGTCTAAGATCCTTGGGCGTAACGTGGGAGCATTTACCAGCTTTGGGTATAAAGACTACTTTAACTTCTCTCCATATAAGGGGAATATGAACCAGGTTTAGACAACCTTTCAGTATTATCTCTAAAGTGGGTAAGATAATATCTGAAGCAACTTGGAGTTCAGCTGGTATTATACCATCTGGTCCCGCCGATTTGTATGGATCCATTAACAGATAGGTCAAAATTGAGTAACGTAAAGATACAGGCTTTTGTAAGCCTCAGATCTCATGAATAGTTTATCATACTTTAAGGATACCAGGATTCATGATTAATTCATGAATTAGTTTTAATTTGATCCGTCAACAAGTAGGACAAATTCTCATAGCAAGATCTTTTCTTGCAATTTCCCAAAAATCGTCTTTTTCGAGTTAGGTCAGTATTCCATTAAGCATTCGATGTGTCAAGTCCCTGTTGCAAAACCCTTTATAACTGTCCACTGGCTCCTCTATGTGGTCAGAAAGCTTACGTTATGAGAACCCACCGTTTTCAAATTTGGAAATTACTCTAACTTTTCGTTTCGCACCTTTGTTCTTTCAGAGACGGAAACAGCACAATGTATAAAGATATCTGTTTAATCAGTTTCTAATAATTCGAAACAAAAGTCCTAGGTTTTAATTGGATTTTAACTTAACATTCTTTTATTTTGTTTTAAATGAATAATATAATCAAACCATCATCCTTATTTTGTACAATAACCAAGAAGTCGACAAGTTGTACAAACTGTTCCGGTTCATCATCGACTTTCCATGGTCGACTTCATCATCGTCAGCTCATTGAATACCAAATTATCATTAGGTGTGTTTTGTTGAGCTTCTTAATGTACACATTAGGAACTGTCCAAGAAAACGATTTAGCCTTCCAGTTACATTAAGACATTTTGATTCTAAATGTTGCACAGCCTGCTTGGTCTGTTTACTTCAGGCTTTTTTTTTTGTTTAATAAAATGCACGAAATCCCAGAAGAAGTAAGTTTGATTAAAAACAAAGAACAATTTTTGATAATAAATCTATTAATTATCCATTAAATGATATATTTTATAGATAATGAGAGAATTGGCTAGATCCAGCAAATATGAATTTTTTTAAACAGTTTCTGAGTCAAGCAGTTCGAGCAGTTCAAACTCGGAAAGTCCCTGTAAAGAAGAACATCCGAAAGTTATTAATTTTTTGTGTACAATTGATAATTACAGTGAAAATGAGTTCAAGTCACACTTCAGATTGAAGCGTTCAACAGTAGAGTATATAATTTGTAAGTTATCATATATGATGAAGCATATAAGGGATCACATTATCTAATTATTTTTCTTTATAATCCTAGCACTTTATTCCGAGTCCGGGTTTTCCCCAAATTTACCACCCGTTCCGCCAGCCTCAGCAGTGGCATTATCGATAGCACAACCACAACCATCAGAAAGACGGAAATCAATACATTTATAAGGTAAAGTAACGATTCATCCCTATTTGTCTGTCTGTCGAATTAATGAAGATTTCAAACTTCATAAATGTATTTTCAGTCCGACAATGTACCGTACCAACCAATGTGCTATATTCGAAGAGATGGCAGCTACAGCTATATATAAAAACCTCCAAACGGAAAACAGATAATTGTAACGCGTTTAACGTGGTAATTCGAATTACTTACCGCTCGTTTTTGTTTTTAATTTGCCCTATTTATTTCAAAATAAACAAAAAAAACTTAAGTTTTCATTGAATTTGTTTTGCATTTATTTATTCTCTTATTTTCATCATTGTGAAAAGCGCTTTTGTGACGGTACCCGCGAGGAAAAATCAACTACAAACTATTCAAATACTTTGAAAACTGATATCATTATGGTTTAAATAAGTTACTGTCCTTTTTGAGCATTCTGTTTTAAAATCTACATCAATTTTAAAGTCTCAATAGCTGCAGTAATCCTTTGGATTTCACTTGACGACTCAGCTAGTTTGTCAGTATTTGCGGTCTGTACATCGGTTGGAACTTTTTGTAATAATCAGCAGCCGACATGGCTTGATTTAGTTTGCCGACAGTCTGTTTGAGTTGTATTTTTTTCTTCTCGAGCTTGGTTATTTCCTTATCGGCTTCAATCATACCTTTAAGTAGCAAATGAATTTCACACTGCCCCGAGACAGTTAGAATAGCACAGCCTTGGGGTACTTCTGTGTCAAAATTAATTTTCGAACAGAATGCCACTGTTGTGAGATCATTTGCATACTTCTTAAGTATATCGTTTGGTTGTGAATCGGTACAGACAATGAAGGCTTCACTTTTAATCTTATTTTGAATATTGTAATCGCTACGAGCTGAATGAATGATACGTGCTGCTTTTTGGACAAAGTCTACTTCACGCTCAACTTTTTCATTACGGCATGATGTGTTTTCTAAAGAAAAAATTCACAAACTAAATGAATGCCATCTTAATTTGGACATAAATTGAAAATATACCTGGATAAGAAGCCACACATATGCTAGGAGTTTGCTCTAAACGTGGTAACGTCTGATAGAGCTCTTCCGATATAAAAGGCATAAATGGTGATATTATCCGAAGGCCGAAATCGAGACAAGTGTAAAGAGCTTTGCGTGCTGATGCTTTCTGGTCATTAGTTCCGTTTTGGAAGATTGGTTTCAAGCACTCGAGGTACACATCACAAAGGTCATATAACCAGAAGCTATAACATGCACTTGTTGCTGTAGCAAATTCGTAATTTTCAAATGCTGTATTGCATGCTTCGATGGCAGCAGCTAACCGAGATAAAATCCATACATCCATATTGTTCTCCTTTCAGTAATAGTTATATTAGTTGTATTTTTTTCATCTCCACCAAAGTACATAAGGGCAAACTTTGTTGCGTTCCATAGCTTGTTGCAGAAGAAACGGTAGCCTTGGATGCGGTTTATATCCAAGTTTATGTCACGAGCTTGAGTGATGTATACGCAGAGAGCAAAACGCAACGCATCCGTTCCACATTCGGGAATCCCGTTGGGAAAATCTTGTTTCTGACCGGCTTTGGCTCTTTCGATTTCTCTAGGATCTAAGTTAGAGGTAAGCAATTGCTCATGTAATCCTGTAAGCAGAGGCGTATTTAAGGATTTGGCGCCACGGGCTGATAAATTTTGCCGCCCTTTAGAACAATAAAAATAAAGTAATAAAAAATAGTAATTAAAAACAAAAAATGCATAATATTTGATGTTTTCAAATTTTTTTCTTTGTTTACAAAATTCATTAACAATAGATTCGCTATCTAAATTTTCGGTCAGTCCAGCTTCTATATTTAATAAACCTAAACTATTAAGGCGTTCTTCGCTAATGCGAGACCTTAAATAGGTTTTTATTTGTTTCAATACGGAAAACGATCTTTCTGCACTACAATATGTCACTGCAGTGCACAAGTATATGTATTCTTAAAGCAACCTCAACATATAAAAATGCTTCTTTCAATCCTTTTTCTTTTATATGAAGGTAATACAGTTTCAACGTCTGTATCAACACCTTGAATTTTTTTTCATACTCGTACAATATTCAGCCATATCAGGAGTTTCGCCCGAATGTCATTCCACCCGAAAAATATCCCTTTTTTCTTTTCCCCTATTTTGAGTTTCACCCGAAAAATGCACATCTTCGAAAAATTCCCCTTATCATGAGCATTCAATTCGGGCGAAACGTCACACGTTTTACCGCTAAAATTTTCACTTAAATTTTGGAGGCGAAGTGGACGACATCAACTTTAAAATGTAAGTTTTTCGACATTAATGTTATTGTTTATTAACAAAAATGAATTAATTTTTGTTTTATTTTTAGGAGCAAAGCAATTAACTCAAAGCAAAGTGATGTACTCTTGCTGAAAATGCAGGAAAACCCTGACATTGCAAGAGGGTTTGTAAAAGAGAATAAAAATAAAATAACCGCATTTTGGAAGCAGCTAACACTGGAGTTGAATAGCGCCGGACCTCCAATTAAAAGTGAATTTGAATGGAAGAAGGTAAGAAATCAATATTTTTTGTATTGGCATACAAAACAAATCATTATCAGGTGTGGACCGACCAAAAACGATACGTGCGGAAGAAGGCCTCTCAAAACAGAATTTATGAAAAAGGAACAGGTGGTGGACCTAACAAAACCAAAAAGTTCTCTCCCTCTGAGGAGGCAATTTTCCAACTCGTTGGAATAAAGACAGCAGTCGAGGGTGTCGCTGCCTCCTCCTCGTTCGGGCTGCATCAGCCCAAAAACAAACAAAATGAGAACGAGAACACTGAATCGCAATCATTAATTGAATGCGCTGAAAATTAATACGAAGAAATGCAAATGGAAGAAATCCAGGAGATCGACATTTTTTCAGCTCCACCACCTGTTCCTTCTCAAATTAACGAGAATAATGCCACCGCTCGAAATAAAACAACAGGTGGCCAAAAAATTATGACTGGCAAAATAAATACCCAAGAAGTTCTTATGGACGAACTGGAAGTCCAAAAAGCTCTTTGTGCAAAGGTTGGTGAGGCTATCGAAGTGTTCAAAGAACATACATAATAAGGAGATGGAAACCAGCATAAAAAAGATGTACCGATCTTTAGATAATATCCAGTATCAGCAAAAAGAACAGCTAAAAGAACAGAAGCGTCACAACTATGAAATGGAGAAGTTGCGAAAAGCTGAAATTGAATCAAAAATTAAAAGAAATCAAAAACAAATCGAACTTGAAGAATTAAAAATCAAACATATTGAAGAAAAAGAAAATATGTAAATGTTCCTTTGCTAAGTTATTTTTTTAAGTTTTCTTTTGTTAGTTGAATAACTTACTTTTTTTGTTTTTTTTTTTTTGTTATGAGTATTGAAATAATTTTATTTTTTGTTAAGCTTGATATTTTTTTGTATTTATTTTTTTACCAAAAGCTGTGAATTTGCAACAAAAAGTCTTTAATATACATATGTATATTCTAGTTTTAAGTAAAAGTTCTATTAAAACAAAAAGTTTCATATAATTTATAACTCTATTGTTTATTTTTTTTTATTATAGTGTATTTGCAATGTCATTACGAATGCGCTGTCCTGCAGTAAGGTAGCTAGAACTTGATTCAGTTCCTTGAACATTTTCAACTTCATTCAAAAGTTCTTCACAATCGAAAGCTATGTCACTTTTATAGCTAATGCAAATGTTATGGAGTGCTGCACAAACATTTATAATTTTGATTGCTTTCGCGGGCGAATAGTGCAATTCCCTTGCACCTAAAAGGCATCTCCACCTGTTCTTAAGAACGCCGTTTGTCCTTTCTATAATATTTCGGCACCGCGAATGACCTTCGTTAAATTTTTCCGCTGCAGAATTACTCTCAGGAGTTCTGAATGGAGTTAAAATCCATGGCTCCAAGGGATACCCGGCATCTCCTAGCAACAAAATCGAATTAAATTTTTAAAATAATAAAGTTTTGAATAACAACCTAACAGCCATACATTAACGTCATTCTGCAAATAGTCAGTCTCCATTTTGGATCTTAGATCACTTACGTTCCATATAAAGGAATCGTGGCAAGCTCCGGGATGCGTAGCATCTATGAACCGGATTCTCAGTTGATGATCGCATACCTGTAAAACAATTTGTCATTACCTACTTATACATCAGTGATATTAAAAGTTTTTTTTTTACCAGCAAAACATTTAAACTGCATCTTCCTTTGCGGTTATAAAATAAATGTTTATTAACTTCAGGTGAAATTATATTCACATGGGTACCATCGATGCATCCAACAACTCCCGGCAGCTTGTATTTAACAAAAAAAGATTGTCTTGTTTGTCGTTGTTCATCAAGTGTTGGCCAAGTAATCCAGTGTGGGCAAAGTTCTTTTTCAAATATGTTGAGAACTTCGGAAAGTACCGCACTCACCGATGATTGTGCTAATCCAACCTGATAATCATTACCGACACCTTTTTGGTATCCACCCTCTGAAAAAAACCGCAAACAAGCGGAAGGTTTAACAATGGGTGGAATTCCAAAGGATTGCACTTTTAAGGGTAATGCGGTCGATAAGATCTCCAACAAATAAGTAAAAGCTGCCTTGTTCACTCTATAGAGCTGTTGAAATCTGAAAATTATTTATATTTAGAGAGTAAATGAAATTTAAAATGTATTTCCATTCTTACAATGGTTCAGGTAACTGCAACGGATTGGAGTGATCTCTTAACTCCCTCCGAACAATCCGCCGCAGTGTTGCCTCTTCCTCTTCTTCTTCCGCAAGTAATAACACATGCATGGCTATGCTTTGCATTTTAATATTTTTAATGATTTTTTTTAAGTTTTTTATTTATATTTCTTAATTAAATTATTCTTCGTAAGGAAAAATATCATCAAAACGAATTTTTTTTTATTCGTCGCTTTTCGGTTGTCAAAACTAAAAGATTGTTAGGTTTGTTTATTTAGCAGAACACGAATAGCCACAATGCTGAAAAACGGAGAGGGAAATTTTGTGTATCCGCTTCTAACTTTTTTTTTTTTTTGAATAAATCGATTGGAGAAGGATTGAAAATAGCATCATTGCAATCAGTGGCCTAAATTTTAACAGATAATTGCAAAATCGCTCACATTTTGAGCTTTTTTTTATAAAAGAAAGAAGGAGGCTCAGATTTTATTATCTGTTTTCATCACAGAGATGGGGAAATTTATTGAGAGCTCAGTTTTCCGAACATACCTACTTTTCGAACTGTCAGCTCTAAATTCGAAGTGAAATCTTATTCGGGTGAAACTCCTGATTGCTTTTTAAAATCCGGGGGAACAAAAATATTTCGGGTGAAAGGTTATTCGGGCGAAACTCCTGATAGGGCTGATTGAATTGCTTGAGTATAGAACCCCAAAGGTGAGACAATATTGCTGTCTCAAGGGACTTCAGGGACAATAAACCGCTAGCTTCAGTTTTCACTAAAGCCTTCTGGTGGGCATCATTTTTAAAGGCATTGAGAGCCGAAATTTTTAGTGTTTTTTTTTGTGATAATGTTTTCGTTTCATTGGAATTTGTTCCAAAAAATAGGTAAATGTCTGTAAATATTTTTATTATGGAAAATCGTTCATAAAAAATTTATAAAAAATAAGAATAATAAATGGTGAAAAAAGTGAGTGACATGTTACAGTGATCTCTCTAACAGCCGGACACTCACGGCACTGAAAAAATTGTTATGCTTGAAAAACTAAAAAAATTGAATTTTTTTAAATCTTTGAATTTTTTGTTTATCCTTCATAAATATTGTAATTTAGACAATTGGGGTGGCTTGCGTCATTTCGCTTGTATGTTATGAAATTTGAATCGCTTCAAGAAATATTAATAATTGGCCAATTTCTAGGGGCGGCTTGCGTTCTTCTGCTTGTATAGCTTGAAAGTTCAATCGCTTCAAAAAAATATTATAAATTGGCCGCCCCTAACAGCCTTGCCACCCCGGGCTGTAGCCCTTTTAGCCCTAGGGTAAATACGCCCCTGCCTGTAAGTCTGATTTGCTGCATTATTTCGATTGGCGTTTATGTAGCTACTCAAACGGCCAGGTTCACATTCTCATCATCAAGAATATTTAGGTCGGCTGAGTCAATTATCTCTTGCTTAATTTGGACATCAGCACTACTTGTTGTTGACGTCGTTGACGTTGAAAACTTGAAAGTCTTCGGCGTCATTCAGTTTCTCTCGCTTGATTACTATTTCCAGGAAGACGAAGAGGCAAATTTCTTTCTTCTTGGACAAAGAAATTCCGGCCTTCTAGCACTATAAAAATTGAGGAAGAATTGTGTTTCCTCTTTGGTGCAACCCTTCTGTCTGGTCATCAACCGATGACCGAGAGAATAAACCCTTCATCAGGGTCATCGCTGACACATCATTTGTGTCTACCAAATACTTGGTGCCCTCCGCACCCACCACCAGCCGAGCATCATCATTTCATAAATTCCATTCGATGGCCATCGAATTGCGACACATTTTGATGCCACCTTCGGGTATATCTATAGCTATAGATATCACCATGCAAGCCAGCGACGATAGATACTTTTCTATCGGCTACACATCACCCAACGAAATCGTCACCCACGGGCCAGTGACGATAAGAGATACTTTTCTGTGCACAAGGTACACAGGCACACACACCCCGTATAGTCATATGAGGGATCGTATACAGTGGATAGCATAGCATGGCACCATGGGTTGCTAACAGTCTGGACTATGGATACCAGATACTTATTGTCGCCAACCGATCGTTGCTGCCCTATATTTTGCATGGATAAATATAGCAGTACACTGGAGGTTCGAGTATAGTTCTTGGAAGAACAAATAAACAACTCAACGTTGATGGCTTACCCTCAGATGACTATCCCACGGATCATGGCAATAGCTGCTGGTGTCGGCACATTCTTTCTGGTGTGCCGTTGGATATCGAAGGCGTGGGCATGGTACCAGCTGCTGGACTCCCTTCACCTATGGGAGCTGTGGTGACGCTGCATTTTCTTGGACACTGGCTGGTGGCTTCGAGGCCATGACTTGGACTTGGTCTTCGTCAGTTGATTATTGGCAGTCATTCTAGAATCGTTCTTAGCATCGTTATCGTTTGGATTTGAGACTCGTGGAGTTCATACGACTTGGTCGCTTTTTGGTTAAATAAGAGGGAAAATACATTTGTAAATAATTCAATAAACATACTCATATTTTAGTAAATTAACTTGGTGTTGGCAGAGTGCCCTTTTAAACTTGGAACCTTTCTTTTAGTACCCCGACCCCTGTGTTCGGAAGTTTAATTCCCCGACACCTTCCTTTTAGCTGAAACAGACAATCAAAATAAATAAACACGAAAAAAAGATTTGTGAGGCAGTAAATATAGATACCTCTATTAGTTTTGTATTTTCTTTTTTCGGAACTCATCGCTGGATCAACTTTTAAATTAAACAAATCTGAAATCAAATCAGCCACAGGCACAAATAAAACCATAATTTCATATGCCATATGTCATCAAAAAAAAATATTGAAAAAGGATGTGTTCATGAACTATAGGTCATTTGGCAACATAAACTAATCATTACACATTCTAAATATATTGAAATTGATAAATTGTGGGGATAAATTTCAAAGTAAATGTTATTGTTTTTATATATTTTTACTTATTTCGTTATTTTTTTCATAAATTATTTATATATTACAGATTTACCTACTTCGTTAATAATCTTATCTAAAATAGCCATACTTACCGAACATATTCATGGAAATCTTGCAGAGATACCAACTTAACACTATTAAGAAAAGAAATTCATTGGAAAGTAAATGTATACATTAAAATTACTGAAGAGCGAATGTGCTGTTAACTTGTTGTTGTATTTACATGCGCAAAATATGCTTAATGTGTAACATTTCTTAATGTGTATATTAAGAAGCTCAACAAAACACGCCTAATATCTATCCAATCGATTTGACACGCTTAAGACAGTCTGTCTCATAGTTACATTCGCGATTTTGTGCGGTTGTTTTGTCAATTCCTTGATAATTATTGCCACCAAAATTATCAAAAAGTTGCACCACACAACACAAGCAGTGAAATAACAAAATTTTACTCGTTGGATTTTTTTCTTGAAACCTCAAAACAAACAATATGAGCCTTCTCGCACAAACTCGCTTGAAAAAGTGGTAAGAACAGTTTATGTGCGAGATGCATGCGATAGGCATGTGAGAAACTCGCAACACTCACATCAAATATCGCTTCACTGCGCGCACGTATATTAGAATCAATATAAATATTTTTCTCGCACGCAAACGCTTTTCGCATCGCATCGCTTTTTCGGGCTACTGTACGCGCAACCTTAGACGTCAACATCGAAATTACTTTGAAGGATGCTACTTCCATGTACGACAACATTCTATTGCAAGGACAATGTTGGCCAGTTGCAAATAAAAAGAACCGACTTATAACCATGACAAGAAACAATTCTGCAGTTCCATCATCGAGTACAAGTAATCCCCCGGCCCATCACCATATTGCTGTTAATAATAATTCTTCTAAACTCTCACATAATTTCCTTGATCCTCTATTTCCACCAACAGTCAAAATGGCAACAAAAATTCGCTGACCTAAACGTTGATGGTCGCTATGATATATCTCGCCTCAGTGATTAACACACTGAAAAAAACTGAACTATGAGTTATTTTAATAGAAGAGTGTTCAATTATATGTTTAAATAAGGATAAATAGAATTCGTTTATTACTTAACTCAAATCTGTTTAGATTCGAAAATAGTATTATTTTACAGTAAAGTATGTTTAAATCAAACTCATTCATGTTTAAGGCTGGTATTCACCGAGCGCTCATAACTTAAGAAGCTCATAAACCTATTCACCAAGCAATATTAGTGAAGATCTACGAGCGCTCTTAAAAGTTAGGAGTGGTCCCGACCACTCCTAACTTACGAGCGCTCTCTTCGAAAGTTTGTTCGCTAAAGACGTGCCACGCACGCATTTGAATCGAATCCATGTGAGCAATGCCAAGTAGAAGAGTATCCATTTGCTGTCAAGACCAACATTCCACAACATTTCACAGTTTGGGCTTTGTATATATATTTTAATAGTACTCTTATGGAACACGATTTTAAGTTAACTTATTGTGCCGCAAAATCGTAAGTGTGGGTATGTTAAGCAGTACAGAGTTGACGTGGAAGGAGAAAATATAAGCAAAAAAAGAAACGAGGTAGATATATATTTATTCTGACAACAATAAAGAGGGTAAGGGAGAAAATATTATCTGCGTTTCTTTTTGCTGTCAGAATCAATTGTAGGTAGGTATATACAGTTTTATATGCCATGCGCGAGATGAATACAAGCAAATAGTATTGAGAGTGTATGAGAGTTTTTGTGAATTTTGTTTCATTGCTCATGCAATCTTGGTTTGTTTAAATTCTGATACGATTAATTACCGAGGTTGCCATTTTATGGACTTTGTAATAAGATCTAGAGGAATTTGAACTTAATAAACTCAAATGGTTTTATTTCGTTTTTGAAAACTAAATAATTTCAAATTGGCTTTATTTCGTTATGGTAACCAAAATAATTTTATAATAATAATTTTATAATAATTATTTGCAGTGGGTAGATATGTACATACACAGTTAGAAAACTATTTCTTTAAGAAAATCTTATAGGTACGTACCTATATTTTTATTAAAGAAAATAGCTTTTGCATAGTATGTAGGTACATACCCATAGAAAATTGTAACAAAAAATAGTTTTTATCCATATATTTTGTAAAAAATAAGATATTTGCCCTGCGAATTTTGAACAAACAAATATTTTTTTTAATGTTTGTCTACGAATTTAAAAGAAAAATTTAGCTTTTTTTTATTTTGTTAATATAAATATAAAAAGTAAGAATTTTGAATATAAGAAATTTCTTTAAAATTCTTTTAGAAAAAAAAATTGGGATATTAATTTTAAGTATTTGAAAATAAAGATTCTAGGAAATATTTTCAAAAATTAATCGCTCAAACATTTTCAAGACATTGATTTTTCAAAAACAATTTTTTTAGATAAAAAAATATTTTTTCGTATTCTCTATCATCGTAAAGTCAAATTTGATCAAAATCTCGAGTTAAATTTTTTCCACATGCAAAACTTGCAATTACATAATTTGGTGAAAATAATATAAAAAAAATTTGGTACGCCAACCTTAAGTTTTTTTTATTGTACGAATGAAATTAAGTTTCGAAATAAAATATTTAGCCGTTTTTGAGATATCGAATTTTCCAAGAAAAAAAAAAAACAATTTTTTTTCCAAAAATTAAAAAAAAAAACTCAAAGCTTTGAGCAATGTTTTTTTAAATTATTGGAAGCATCTCTATAAAAAATCCCTATTTCGATAATGAGATAATTGTCAAATATCAAAATTTGAAAAAATTGTATCAAAAAACGAATTTTTATCTTTAAACGCGATTTGCGGCTAAACGGAGCCTCGTAGACCCCTCAAAGTTGACATTTTCAAATGTGATTTCTGGCCAAACTATTCATCCTACAGAATTAAAAATTACATATTCGTGATCTAGGGAGTGCCACCTTTCAATCCACGTATGAAACGAAAAACGAAAACGCTTAAAAAGTATTTTAAGCGTGTAACAAAAAAATATTGTTTTTAAGTAAAATTTCCTAAAATCGTGCGCTAGCTTTAAGTTTTATTACTGTACGAATGGAAATTAAATTTCGAAAAATTTGTTTCTTTTTATTAATTTTTGTATATAAAAGCTTATATTTTTAAGAAAACAACACGAATTATAATTTTTGTTCTTGGAGGATACCGTTATTTTTAGGTAAAATACATTTTTTTCTCATATTATGTAGATTATATTAAAAAACTTTTATTCATCAAGTTTGAAAAAAATCGAGCATGGGGTTTTCGAAATATTGAGTTTTCAAAAAAATTTTGAAATTTTTTTTAAAAATCCAAAAAATAATTTTTTGAAAATTTGAATACACAATAATATTCAAACTATTAGGGACCTTTAAGCCTAGTATACAGTTCTTCTAAAAAAAAAACCAATGCATTTCTTATGGGAGAGTTTTTTCCCGAAAAAAAACTTTTTTCATTTCACCAAACTGTAAACCAAAATCGAAACAAAAATTTATACTCACCACAATTTTTTTTCACGCAAAACAATGTGCATCCCATTGTTTTGACGGAAAAAACTTACAGAAATTTTTTCATGAGAAAATTATCAAAATCCGTCGTACAGTTTTTGAGAAAATCGAAAACAAAAAAAATGGTCCCAAGGGGGGTACCAAAAATAACAATTTTTTCTAAAATTTTTTTCAACCATTACCTAGCTCATTGTATATATATACAATGCCTTGCTTTAACTAAATGATTTTTTTTTTTTTTTTAAATCTGTGGGACAGTTTTTGAGAAAAAAAAAATATTTATGAAATTTCGAAAAAAATTCCAAAGAAAAAAACATCTACCAAGTTTGAAGAAAATCGGCCGAGCCGTTTAGCTGTAGTCGAACTCAAATGTTTAATAAAGTGGTTTATTGAACATAATAGTTCTTCATAACTTAAAAACTAAAAGAGATAGAAAGAAATGGAGTATGCCATTCGAAAGAGCATGTTTGATTTATAAAAACTGCATTTCTAACTAAATTTCGCCAAAAATGCTCTTTTGAACAAGATATAACTCAGACGACAATATGCACAGAAATAATTTTCTTCTATCCCAAAAAATCGCCAAAAAAGTATTGAAAGTATTGACCTTGAAAATATTTGCCTACAGAAAATAACAACTACCAAATCCCCACACACACCTACATTCTACTCCAATGTACATAGTATGTGCCTTTGTTCTCCTACTTTATATACAGTATTCCTATTGCTGTCACTGTCATGTATTAAATGTCTATCTGTTAAAACTCTGCCATAGGCATCTCTGCTAATTTAGTAATTATGGTGCCGCTTGGTTCGCCTAGTCGCGTTCCTATTCATGATAGTACTATAAAAATATATATACAAAGGTTTGGGTTTGCCTGAACAAGAGAGAGTGGCTCTCATTTTCGAACTTCGAAAAACACTTGCGAGTCTGAGTGTGTTCTGTTGCCCACATCGGTTTTTGTTCCCCGAGTGTTTGTGATCTTACTAAAGTGAGTAATCTATAAACAAAATGGAAATACAGTGGATAAAAAAAGTATTGGCAATTTTATTTATTTTAGATTTCATGCCATTGTAATAGGTTTTTTTTTCAAAAATGTATTTTTATATTAACAATTGAACAAAACTACACCTTTTGGGTGTATTTTTGCTTTCTTCGATTAAAAGTTTACGAAGAGAATAAAAAAAAAACAGTAAAATGTTCATAAAAAAAGTATTGGCAACACTCATTGATTTTTAAATAAGTGCCGTTATTAAAGTACCGGAGGCTAGTTCATGAACAAAAATAGTCAGTTAAAGTGCTTTGACCTATAATCAAGCTTCTCAGTTTAAGAAAATAAAAAAAATCGAAATGCCGCGAAAGTCTAAGGAGTTGAGTAGTTGTGTTAAAAACAAAGCTGTAATTTTGCGCCAAGATGGTTTTTCATACAAAGAAATCGGTGAAAAGTTAAATATAAGTTTATTCACGGTTAGAAGTATCATAAAAAAATACGAAAACACCGGGTCAACGGAAAACATGAAAAGAACAGGCCGACCTCGTATTTTTTCTGATAGGGAAAAACGTGATATTTTGAGGGAAGTGCAAAAAAACCCCAAAAAAAGTGCCCCGAACCTGGCAGTGGAGTTCGAAAACACTACCGGTAAACATTTTAGTGTGCAGACTCTTCGTAATGTTTTGCACGAATCAAAGTTTTACGGAAGAGCTGCCAGAAAAAAACCATTTATTTCGGAAGTGAACCGGAAAAAACGTTTGGATTTTGCCAAAAAATATTTAAACAAACCCAGGGAGTTTTGGGAATCGGTTATATTTTCGGATGAATCAAAGTTTAACATTTTTGGGAGCGATGGAAGGCAATACGTTTGGAGGAGACCTAATACCGAACTGAAAAGACAAAATGTTGTGTCTACCGTGAAACATGGTGGAGGGAGTGTTTTAGTTTTGGGCTGTATGGCGGCAAATGGTGTGGGCAATCTAACCTTTATTGAAGGTCATATGACAGCCATAATGTACATCGATATTTTGCGAAGGAACTTAGCGAATAGTGCTGATAAACTTGGTCTTAGGGATTCGTTTGTCTTTCAACAAGACAACGACCCTAAGCACACCGCCTTAAAAACTCGCGAGTGGTTGGTCTATAATGCTCCTAGACAACTTAAAACTCCCCCACAATCTCCGGACGTTAATCCTTTAGAGAATTTGTGGAATCATTTGGGACAAGCCGTCAGAAAACATAAAATTTCATCTAAATCTGAGCTAAAAAGGGTAATAACGGAAGAGTGGGCCAAAATATCGAGTGACACCACAAAAACTCTCGTTTATTCAATGGGCAGAAGATTGCAAGCTATCATTGATGCCAAAGGATTGCATACCAAGTACTAAAAATTGCATTTCAGTACTTTTAGTAATTTTTTTTCTTTTGCTAATACTTTTTTGAGATGTGATTTTTTGTTTTTTTTTTTTATTTTTTAATATTAATGTTATTAAATTGAATTTAAATATCCTTATTTAGTTAACTTGTATTTACTGCTTTTTTTCTAATTTAATTGATTTTGTACAAAGTTGTTAAAATGGAATAAAATTGAAAAAACTATGATTGCCAATACTTTTTTTATCCACTGTATACCATCATATAATTTAGATACCTTAAATAGCATGAATACAAACTGCCACAATACCGTTTATATAATTTTACCTAAATTTCGGTTTCAAGCAAGAATAGAAAGGATAAGATTAATCGAGGAGTGGAAGTTAAGTTTTTAAGTTATACTTATAGCTTGAATTAAGCTGAATAAATGGGGGTCAAGCCCCCACTAAAATTAATATCCCTGCTCTCTATGGTAAGTGTAAAAAAAAATATTTTTTTTCAAAAACTGTTCATTAAAATAGCTTTATTTAAAAAATAATTATTAATATGCATTATAATAAAATATTATTTGGCTTTTGTATTATTCTCAAAGGGCGACTATAAAAGAAGAAAAACGGATCAAATTCCAGAAGACGAATTATATGAAACAGAATTTGACTAAGATGTCTTCAAAAATTTTAAAGCAAAATTAAAAATCATGTGACGCTAAGTTCACCTTGTGTCAATGATGATATCTCAAAACGCCAATCTCCACAACAATTTAAATACTTTTTGGAAAAATACGAGTATTATCACAAAATTTCGCTTAAAAAAACATTTTAGTTTGAATCGTAGGTGTTTAAAGAAACTAAATAGATATAAAAGTTTAGAATAATTAATATCTGTTTGAAAAAACTGAAGTCAAATATATTTATCTTAAACAAAACACGTATTTGACTCAAACACGGAAATATTCAAAAAAATGTCAATATGATTCTATTCGAAACAACATAAAATGAAGTAAATTAAAACAAAGATAAACATGCTTAAATCAAATAGAAAGTGATTTAAATTTAAACAAAATCATGTTCAAATCGGGTAAATATGTTTCTATTAAAATTAAATAGATATCGATTCTATGCCAAATCGTTTATGTTTGATTTAAATATGAATATGTATGATATTTTTCTCAGTGCACGATTCCATCTGTGTTTATGGTGTAACAAGAACCAAAAAGGTCTCCAAACTAACATGAAAAAAAAATTATATCCAATTTCACTCCAAAAACATTATCCCATTCATTCCTAGCTTACCATAAAATTTAGTTTTTATTAAATCAGTGCAAACTAAAATTCTATTTTCAGTTCATTTATTCAATTAAATTTATATTATTATTAAAATGAAACCATTTAGCAAATCCATAAATAATACGATACTAAATAAATTAAAAGAAGGAGATTCCGTTAGGAAAATTGCACAATTATTGAAGGTAAGCAAGAGCTCTGTGTAGAGAATTAGACACAAGTTTAAGGGTGAACTGAAAAATAATGTTGGAGGAAGACCTTGGATACTGAGCTCTGCAGTTCTCGACGAGTAATTAGACATCTTGCTACAGAAGAAGCAACTTCGGATGCAAATGCATCAGCACTAGTTCGCAGAGATACAGGCAAAACAGTAAGCAATTGGACAATTCAACGAGCCCTACATTCGGCTGGCTTTAGAGCCTTGGTATTGTACAGATGGAAGGCAATGGAATTGGAAGAGAGAAGGACAGAAAACGAATGTAAAAGATTTCATTCAAACAGTAAAGCATGGAAGGGGAAATGTCAAAGTCTGTGGCTGTATGACTATTTATGGAACAGGTTCTTTTCGGAAAATTGATGGCATCATGAAGAAAGAAATGTATCTTGATATTTTGCAAAATAATTTAACAGAAACTATTGAAAATATGCCGGTGCCTGAAAATGAGATAGTATTCCAACACGACAACGACCCCAAGCAATGGTTAGAAAACCAAAATTTTCAAGTACTACAGTGGCCTGCATAGAGCCCAGACCTTAATCCGATAGAAAATGTCCTACTTAAAAATGGCTTTGTTGAACAACTACGGGTCACCACCATCGTCAGTCAAAGTTCTTTGGGAACGGGTTCAGGAACAGCGGGATGAAATTTCTCCTGAATATTGCAATAAACTCGTCAAAAGTATGCCGAGACGATTGGCAGCATTAAAAAAAGCAAAAGGACTCTGGACAAAATATTAAAAACTTGAAAGTTAATTCTTCCTACAGCGGTGCAAAAGTGGTCCAATATCATTTTGTGTTTATAATCACATAACAGAGGTGTTACTGATTTAATTTCTATTATTTAAGTTTATTTGATGTTCAATATCACATGGATGTATATGTGACGTTTTGTGAGGATAGGAAAAATATATTTGTATGAAAAAATATAAATCTGTGACCATGGTTGCCATAAATAAATAAATATAAATATAAAATTTAATCATGGCATATAGAATTAACGAAAGTTTTTTATGTTTTCGTTAACCTTATTTTACTAAGTACCTTAAATACATGTAAATAAAATAAAATAAATACTTTAAACGCAGGTTTAAATAAAAGAATTAAAATATTTACTTTTATATTTTATTAAAAAGAAAAGAGTTTTGTTTCTTAACGAAAAATAATCGAGTCCTCACTCGCCAACGTCTATTTTTTTAATCCCCCGATTCAGCTGCCCTCTGTCGATTGTCTGGTTTACTAAAGAGTGAATTCAGCCACCAAATTTGATGATGGACGTGTTTTACTTATTGAAGAGTAGGTTACAGCTCGGCCTCTCCTGGCCCTTCACCGTGCTCGGTGTCATCATCCGTTTCGCTGTCATCGACCTCTATGCCATCTAGGTCTGGTGCGGCCAAACAGAATGATCTCGTCTTCTCCGCGGTGAATACTGAGTTAAACGGTTTAGTAGATCTCTGCATGCCAGGGATGTCCTGAATGATATACCTGTCGTGGTCCAAAACTCGTGTCACAATATACGGACCCTTATATTTAGGCTCCAGCTTCCTTGACATGCCTGTCGATGGCGGTTCGTTTTCGATGAGTACGATGTCATACCGTATCTTCCAGGCGTCTTTGCATCTTTCAATATTTTCCAGCGCGTGTTGTCGTTTAATTAACATTGGCGTTTCCTCTCCTGTTGAAAATTCATTGCTGATAGCATCAATAATTAGGTTCATCTGAGAGTCCCTCAGATCGAAGTCAAATAAAAGTTGATTTGGTGTAAATCCAGTTGTTGAGTTTATTTGAGTGTTCACAGTCCACTGAAGATTTTCCACTTCCAAATCCCAATCTTGGCCTACTTCTACGACGCACGGTCCGAAAAAATGACAAGATAGTTCTGTACGCGCGTTCAACTTGTCCGTTGACATGTTGTATGTTATGTGCTTGACAGTAGTTCGTAAAAGATTTTGAAGTGAAGCTCGTACCTCGATCCGATATAATTTTCATTGGTGTTCCAAAATAGGATCGTAGCTCGTTCAATATCCTTAAGACTGGTTGCGTTTTTGTCGTGCGAACAGGTTTAACGATGATATTTCGTAAAAGCATCTGAGATAGCAACAATGTACTGGTTTCCTTGTCGGCTTTTAATAAACGGTCCCAGATGATCAATGTGAAGCGTATGAAAAGGAATCGGGTTGGTATTCGAAATATAAATCTCCGGGAGTTCTCCCAAAAGTACACTTGTTATACTGACAATTAATACATGCGGCGAGATACTTCTTCACGTACTAACTTCTTCATCTTAGGAAACCAAAAATGTCTTTGGATTCGTTGCATCGTCTTCTCTAGTCCAAAATGACCATTGTCATCATGTGCGTACATTACTATACGCCAACGAATAGCTTTTGGAATCACCAACCTATTGTGTTCTCCTACTCGTCTGTACAATCGGTTCTTCATCACTATATAATCCTTAGATAACTGCTTCCACTGATCTGAATATCCTCCATCGGTAATAGTCCGGAGAATCTCGGCTATCTTCGGGTCATTCATCTGCATTGTAGCTATGAAGTCACTATTATTCATATCTATTTTCATTATGCTGCTTCGAACAATGTCGGGTTCCTTTGCTTCACTGAGTGGTGCACGGCTGAGTGCGTCGACGTGTCGCATTCGGTCAGCGCTTCGGTGCTCCATTTGAAAATCAAATTCTTGTAATTTAAGCCACCAACGAGCAATTCGTGTCACCAGCTCCTTACTTTGTTTTGTTGTCGTAACAGCAGCACAATCCGTAACCACTTTGAATGGTTTCCCAAGTAAGTAGATTCGAAATCGTTCCAGTGTCTCAACTATCGCCAAAACCTCTAGTTTATGGCTGTGAAACTTCTGTTCGTTGTCGGTGCAATGTCGACTGCAATAAAATACAGCCCGGAAAGCCTTCCCATCCTTTGACTGCATCAGAATCCCTGCTAAACCAATGCTACTCGCATCAGTATGTACCTCGTGGATGCGTTTTGGATTGTAAATGTCGAGCACAACATTAGAACTAAGAATAGTTTTCAGTTTCTCGAATGCTTTTGCCTGTTCTTGTTCCCATACAAAATCAGCGGTCTTACAAAGAAGTTTTGTTAGTGGGCGTGATATGGCCGCATAATCCTGAACAAACTTCCTAAAATATCCAGTAAGGCCAAGGAATCTTCGTACTTCGTGTATATTTTCGGGTTTCCGAAAATCAATTATCGATGACAATTTTTCTCTTCCAGGGCGAATACAATTTTCCGTCACTCGATGCCCCAAGAAAACAATTTCAGATGCCAACAATGTGCACTTGTCAATTCGAATTGTAAGTCCACTGTCACGAATGATTTCTAACAATATGGCCAACCTATGAAGTCCTTCCTCGATCGTGTTGCTAGGCTACACGGATTGAATACTAGAGACCTCCTCTGCTTTCGACTTGGCAATCAACGAACAAACACTGCCAGGGTCGACGAGGGCCTTTACTTCGTGAATGTTGTTGAGAATAATCTTCTTGATGATAATTGGAGCGGACTCTTCTTCTACGAGTTCAATTTTGTTGACGTTGCTTCTCGTTGACTGGTTACAAACTGCAGCTACATGTACAGGACGTTGACACTTAGTGCAGCGGTCTCTCTTTTGTGGCTTTATGCAATCAATGGAACGATGACCTGGTTCGTTACAGTTGTAACATCGCAGATTAAACTTCGTCGGTCGTGTGTTGTTTTCTGGTGGCTTTTCGGGAGCTGCTCTGCGAGTCGCAAACTCAACTTTTACGGTTGTAGTAGAGCCTTTGAAATCGTATGTTCTAATTGACTTGAGCAGATCTAACAACGATACAAAATGATGTCCAGACAAAGCGTGTTGCATCTTGTTGTCTCTTAACCCTCTTATGACATATGTTATGATCGCATTGTCCTTTAGGCCAGCTTTTCTTCCAATTCCTACCATTTCATAATAGAAATGCTCTGGACTTTGGTTAGGGTTTCGAAACGAGTTTGCCATATCAAGATGGACGTCGGCATCATTTGAATCATTCGGGAAATCTTCTTGTAGCTGATAAGCAAAATGATTCCAACTTCTGAAAATCATTTGCAAACCATCAAACCAAAATTTCGCAGCACCTTTCATCTTAGCAGGAAGTGCTAATAACAAAATCTTCTCCGGCCACTGGTATGCTTCAATGAGCATGTTCGTACGCTTAGCGAATTGATCGGTGAAGTTCGGTCCAGTGGATTGAAATCTGGTAGCACGTCTATCAGATCACGAACGTTCGGCATTGGCCGAACATGAGGCGAGTAGTACGAGGATGGCCTTGGAGGTTCAAATCGGTGCATGCTTGCAAATATCGTCGGTGCCGCATTAAATGGGCCGTTTCGGTGTTCCGTCGGCGGAGCATTGTTTCGCCTATTGTCGTATTCACTCGGAGATTCATTGCATGGAACATTTGGATGTTCTTTCGGTGCAGTATTGTACGGAATATTCTGATAATCCCTCGGTGCAGCATAATATGGAGCATAAAGGTGTTCCCTCGGTGCAGCATTGTATGGAATATCAGAGTATTCCATCGGTGCAGCATAATATGGAGCATTACGGTGTTCCCTCGGTGCAGCATGATATGGAGCATTTCGGTGTTCCCTCGGTACAGCGTTGTATGGAACATGAAAAAAATGGGAATTTTGAATCGTTGTGTGCGCTTGGGAAGAGCATGCAATAAACGGATGCATACTTACTGTTGGTTGAGTTGCAGCTGTAAGTGCAACAGTAGAGCTGGAATATTTCGATGGTATCTGGATCTGGGCAGAGTTTGCAGTAATGGTTGCAGCGTCTCGATTCGTCATTGAACAAATCACCGGTGCAGTTGTTTCAATAGAATAGTCAGATGGCGCCGTTGTGAAAAGCGGTTTTTGGTGACGACATAAACTGCGGTGATTGTTCACTAATTGACTGAAACATCTCAGCCGGTGAAGAAACTTCCTTCGCTGACAAACTTGCAAGAGCATGTTCAAGTGTATTCACTTTATTGGCAAGTTCTTGTACTTGCGACTTGTTTGCATTTTCCAGATGGTGACCAATTTTGTCTACCAGACTGGCTTTGGTTCCGCTGCTCGAAATATTCAACTCTTGACACTTTTCTCTTAGCTCAGCGAGCTTCAATTTATTCAAATCGTGCATTTCAACTTCTTTTATTTTTTTTATTTATTTATTTATTAATATAATATTCTGTTAACAATTTTTTAAATACCTGTCTTATTTCTAATTAATTTGTACAATATATTAAGAGAATAGTTTATAGCATTTGAATTTTTAATTAAAATTGAACTAATGCCATATATACAGATTTTATTTGAATGTGGGGTGGACATAATATATGTAGATAACGATGTATGGTAAATATAAAATGAGTTTTAACGACTTAAATGGATTTGAACTGCATAAAAAATATTCAATTATACGTTTATAAATAAGGAGAATAAAATTGAATCAAATGACGTAGTTTAGCAAAGATTCGATGTCATAAGTATCGAAATCAAGAAGCCATGATTTAATGGATTTTAAGAACTGTTGACGGTTTCTAATGCTTCGTAATTCACTTGGAAGGCTGTTGTATAATTTGCGGGAGACGATGGTGTATGAATTCCTAAAAAGTGTAGTTCGAAAAGTGATTGATCGTACAGAGTTAGCATTTCTCATGTTATATACGCTGCTTATAGGGCTTTCCAAATAACCACCCCTCATAAAAAATATCTTCAAAACTTTAAAATAAAACAAGTGCCTTACTGGGAGAATACCTGTTTGTCTGAATAGATCTACAGAGTGAGCTAGGCGGGCAGCGTTGCATATCTTTCTTAATACACATTTTTGAAGGACTGTTAATTGTTGGATTTTATTTAAGTAAGCGCCTCCCCAACAACTAATACCATATTGTAACTTTGAGTGGAAAATGCCCTAGTAAACTTTTTTTAACGTGGAGAACGAGCAATATTTTTAACCGATAAAAACATCTTACAGTTGACAGAAGATATTGTTTAATATACATAATGTGTTCAGTCCATTTTAAATGTTGGCCAATGTTTACACCTAGATACTTAAAATCTTTTACCATTTGAATATTAAAGCACGTGTTGCAGCAAGTTTTTTTCGGAATTGAAGCTATTAACCGAATGAGATACTGAACAATCGGTATTGAAGAGTCCAAAACTAGAACAAGACGGAGCATGGAAAAATACTTTAATATCATTTTGTCCATTAAGTTCAGTGCTGAACAGCATGAGTTTGGTTTTGTTACTGACAACAAGTCTTAATAAATGTACATCATAGTTTATATCCGAAACCAAATTTAATGGACTAAGTGAATCGTATCCAATTGCTATATCATCAGCAAAGGCATTAACTTTCCCTAAAAATGGTAGATTAAAGACTGAATTTATATAAATCAAGAAAAGAATGAGCCCAAGGACTGACCCTTGTGGTACACCCAAGTTAATACCCTTTGAATGTTTTTACCCAAAAAATAACACTACCCGCCATATAAATGTTAAAAAATGGTTTTCGAAAATCGCATTTTTCTCTAAAGAGGTTCCGAGAATTTTGCTAAAATTGTTTTCTTTCAATTAATTCTTACGATCTGTAATTTAATTGAAAAAAAAAAAATAATTTGAAATCAAGACATTACTCACTGTACATACCGTAGAACGATTTTTTTTGAATTTTGAATTTCTCATTATCGGCATAACGGATTTCAATGAAATTTTGTATAGACCCCGTGTGCCAATAGTGTTTTTTTGCATAAAAATGTATGTTAAGTGTTTATAAAGAGTTCTGTGTTTTTGTTTTTTGTGTTTCGTAAATTTTTGAGTGTTTTATGGGTGTGACTACCGGCGGGTCACACGGCACCTGATGAAACTGAAATGCATGAGGTGCCACGTGGCGCGACTTAAGAATTTAAACGCGGAGCGATTGTAAAAAAAAAATCTTTATTAATTTAACGAACAACATAGAATGAATACATCGATATTCTTTTCTTTGCACATAAGGTGCCAAACAATATTTAGGAATTTTAAATAGAAAACAAAAGATTTAAATTACAATGTTCTTTGGAAAAGCCAAAGATATCAAATGCACAGAAGGTGCTTACAGAGTTATAATGCTACATTGTTGCAAGTTGCAAAGTGCAATCTTGCATTAAGAAAGATAAAATAATAATAAATATGAATAAATGTTGATACAAGTTGCAAAGTGCAAGCTTGCATATATTGATTCGTAACTGCTCCCCCCTTAGCGCAGCGACTTCCAAAGGGCGTTGTCTCTTGAAGGAGCGGTTGATGGTGATGCCTCTGTTTGTATTTGTGTTTGTTGACCTTTCTTCGAACTGTTTACTCTTAACCATACCAGCAATATAATGATGGTAATTATTGGGACTAATATGACCCATGTTGAGATAAAGTGCGTAGTTGAATTTGTCGTAAGTAAATTGATTTTATGTCTATTTATAAGTTGTCCTAGATGGAGCTTTTTCAGCGAAAGATGTTGGTTTATTGTTGGGGACGTTATTTCATTTCTTGTAGGGGGATGTATCACGACACTATCCCAGAAGATGTGGGGTCTGGAATCGTAAGTTATGTTATTGATGATTATCGCACAACTTTCAAAGTGAAGGAGTGCGGTGCCGAAGATGTTGTACTTGTTAATGCCACAGGTTGTTTCTATGCTGGTGTTTTGTACATTTACTAGTAATATATAGTTTTCCTCGGGTTGTAGAATTTGGTTTGCCTCTAGTCCTTCCAAAATATTACATTTAGCTGGCTGATTTTTTATGATCTCTGGTACGCAACTTCGAAATACGGCTGGTCGTTGGTCTTTTGTTTTACACAGGTAAATATTCTCTAGGAGTTCGCATGGTTGCTCGAAGTAAAGTGTGTTGGTCTCATGTAAAGCAAGATAGGGGTGAGTGGATATATAGAGGGTTTTGTTTATAGGAAGGGGAATAATGTGAAAGAAGGTATATTCTGGTTGAGATGTGACAGGAATTCCAATACTAAATACGATAATTGTATTATTAAAATATGCATGTAATTGTAAAATCTCATAAATTTTCTCATCTGAAGAGAAATCAATAGATTGGGAATTAACAAGATCTTTTATTTCCTTAAGTTCGGTTTTACTTAGAATTTGTTTGGAAATGATACCAAGTTGTGCAAGAATTATTGCTTCAGCTATGTTTGTTAAATGATTATATAATAGATCTATGTTGAAAATTATCTTATGAACGTATTGGAGATGTTTCAAAATTTCATGGTCTGTTCTAATTGCATTATTTATGTTTGAGTTATAGTTGTGTAAAAAGGATTCTATTATTTGTTGCTGTTCGTTTATATGTCGAGTTATGTTATCAAATCTCTGTATCATGTTCTTGTTAATACTTATTTGTTGGTTACTCTCATTTTCTAAAATAATTTGATTTTGTCCCAGTTTTTTGATTTCTTCATTGATGTCTTTTGCGTCAGTTGCGTCCATATTTCCCGTTATTGTCTTTATTACTGTCCCTAGTCCGTCTATAAGGCCACGTTTGATTTTTCGTCTTGGTAAAATTGATTGGTATTTAAGTTCCAGTTGGTTAAATTTAGCGTTTGCTATTTCTATGGGATCGTTACATTTTCCCGCAAAACAGTTGCCCGTGTAACGTTTGCCCGCCAATTTTTTTGATACTTTTTTGACGTCAATCCCGCAGCACGATATCCCGTCGCATGATATCCCGTAGATTTCTTCACGGGATTGGCAGTACTAAATACTACTTTTAAGATAGTACTTTTTGGATTTATTTAAGCAATAGTGCTTCCATAAAAATCCTCATTCCTCAGTTCTTGTCAGATCTCAGTGGAGGTAAGACCTCAAGAAGAGATCTTTGGCTCAGTTGTATTATGGGGTGATTGCAGTTTGGGCTACTGGGTGTTTGGGTGACTGGCTTGTTGAACGAAGAACTGGTGGGTGTTTTTAACGTTAATTAGAAAACAAGTGTTTTTATTTATTATTTTTTATTTATTTAATGAGAAACAACTCTTTACTTTTGCTGCCAAACTTCAAATAAATTAAAATAATTTGAGTTACATTTTATTGAGATGGAATAACTGATGAGTCGCGAAATGCGACAAAGTAAATTGTGTGCAAGTGATGCACACAATCAATCGTGGGTGGAAGCTTTATCTTTATATGCAATATATATCATATCAAAAATGATGAATAAAAGGTTATATAGGAATATTTATAATTTTTGGAATCCGGCTATGATGCTTTTCATAATTAATGAGCACAAAGAAATTGCTGGAAAAAAGAAATGAAAAAATAATTTTTATTTATTTTTTTATTTTTATTTATTTTAAGCTTTTAAGCTCTGTATGCACAAAATCATTGTAAAGCATTTATTCTACGATAGTTTATATATTATATCTATCTATTAAACCCTTAAAATGTATTGCAATCCTTGAAGAAAATATCTCTATAACAATATTGCAAGCGATAACCACAACCACCACCATCATTGCACTTCATCCACCAACCACCCCATCCATCAACCATCCTGTGCACCAATAATTACTATGTCCACCACTTCAGTCAACCCACCAACGTCACCGTCGCGTCCAACAACCATGTACTCGGTATCCCAATCCCAAACCTCTAGCAAGACATCTCTCATCTCTCGATGTCTTTCTTCTATGCAGGTCTAAGAAGAACTGAAGATTTTTTTCTAAATCTCTCCTGCTCCTGCTCCTGCCTTTTATTGTGCAACTTATTTGGTCCTTCTTCCTCCGTGATCTCTCATGTTAGTGTGAGCGTGTGAGCATTCTCACTGGTCACTGGTCAGTTCACCAAATAGTGATTAATACAGCGCTGTCGCTTTGTATCAAGAAAAGTAGGAATCGGCGGGCAAACGTTACACGGGAAACTGTGATACGGGATATCGTTTTACGGGAAAACGAGTTACGGGAAAATGATTTGCGGGCAAACGTTACACGGGAAAACGTGACGCGGGAAATCGTTTTGCGGGAAAACGTAGCCAACCCATTTCTATTGTGTCGGTATTGGTGTCGTCTGTCTCTAGAACTTGGAGAGATTTACGGATGTTGTCTATATTTCGTTCATAGTCGCTTAATTTTATTATATGTATGAATTTTTTATATGTATCTATTATTTTTGCTTGGCCTAATCGTAGAGGTAGGAGTCCATAGTTGTCCGTCAAGTTATGAATCTCCAGTCGTTGTCCCAGTACCGTGGTCATCATTGTTAGAAACCTGAAATTTTCTTTTTCTTTTTATTCTTGCTTTATGGACCTTTTTTGTATCGTTAGTAATGACTGTCACCTTTTTATTCGTTCGGACCTTTTGTTTTTCTAAATCTTGGTGTTAATTTATTTCGCCTACATTCTTTCCTAAATATAATTTCTCCTACTACAGGGTTAGAAGGCTGTTCCCTGTTTTTGTTTCTTTTTTCTATTACATTGTTCCTTTTTGTTTCTAACAGATTTCTAATAGATTCGAAAAGGTCTCTTTGAAAGGAATTAAGTTTTTGTAAGTAGTCGTGTTTGTCGTTGTATGTCAAGTTTTTGTTAAAATCATAAGTACGTCCGTAAAATAATTCGTTTGGGGTATAGTTGGTTGACGAATGAATTGCATTATATGTAATAATGGTTTCAAAAAGTAAGTCTTCGTGATCCTTGTCCCTATATTTTTCATTAATGATTCTATATATTTCAGTTAGTGTGGAATGCATTCGTTCAACGGGAGAATTACTCGAAGTTTGTTGAAAGGAAGTTACATGTAAATCTATATTAAATTGTTTACAAAAATCTTGGAAAAGGTTAGATGTAAATTCTGATCCTTGGTCACATACGATCTTGCGGGGTATGCCGTGGAGGCTTATAAAGTGTTGGATTTGTTTTACAATTTTGACACTGTTTCGGGTAAGTAAGGTATAGGCTGCCCAAATTTCGAAAATTTATCGAATAATGTGAGGATACTTTTATTGTTTATACTGTACACATCTATGTGTGCAATATCTAGGGGCTTTAATGGAATTTCCGTTTTCTCAAAAGCTAATTTAGGGGGTCGTCTTTCGTATTTTTGAGTTTGGCATGTGAGGCAATTATTAATTGTTTGAGTTTTTTTGTTTTTCATGTACGGGAAGTAATATTCCCTATTTAAGTGTAAGTATGTTTCTGTAATACACTCAAAAAATTTATTAGTAAAATGGCTACGAATGATATTCGTAAAGAAAATATTTGTGCATTGTACGAATATTCGTAACATGTACGAAGTATTTGTACAGTGCTACATCTACGAATGCATTTGTAAAGTTTTACTAATAACTGTGGTAGTATCCACGAATCTATTCGTTTAATGCACTAATTTTATTCGTAAACAAGAAGTTAACAATTTTGTGGAGTACATTGTACGAATTATTGTGTACATATAACTAATAACATTCGTTAATTTCTCGTACGAATGACTTCGTACTTTAATCTTTCGCATTCGTAGTATTTACTAATAAATTCGTACTATTTACTAAGTAAAACTAATATTAGTAGACAGAATTCATTCGTAGGTTGACCGTACGCATGATGCGTAGAATGTACTAATAACTTCGTATTTTTATCAAGTACATTAGTATTATTTACTAATCATGAGTATAAAATAATATGTGTTCAGCTCTAAAAATTAAATGTATTGCATTCGTCAACACGTTGAAACGTGTTTCTTGCTGCAGTGAGTCTGAATTCATTAATAATTTTGTGAATTCATACGGTGTATGTATAAGATACAAATCTTGAGGACCAGATCAACATCGAAAAGACGAGGTGAGTAGTTAGACATACATACAGCAGAACATACATATGTGGGAATTTTTTACTAAAGGAATTTTAATGTAAGTACAATTTTTTTTCGAAAGATTTTCAATATCAAATGTTAAATTTATTTTCAGTTGCCCTTAAAAAAAAGGAGTTTGGAAATATTACTTTCATTTTTAATTATATTTATAATAAATTAATTAATTTTAAGATACTTTTTATTTTGTTTTTAACATTATTCATATATATGACAATAAAATGAATTAAAAAACTATTTTTAACTTAAAAAATACATTAACTTTTGTTATTATTTCTTACAATGGATATTTAAGGAAATTTCAGAGAACATATTAATGGTAGTAAGTTCTACAATAATATTCGTACAATATACGAATGGAGCTGTATAATTTACGAATGAATTACAAGTGCATTAGTAAATATTACAATGATATTCGTACAGTATACGAATGGCATTGGTAAATATTACAATAATATTCGTACATTGTACCAATAATATTCGTACAATATACGTTTGTTTATCTACGAATACTAATAAAATATTAGTAAAATGTACTAATAAACGTCCATTTTACGAATACTATTCGTGGCTGAAAACCACGAATAAAATTCGTAGAATGCACGCATGAATTAGTAATATTTACACACGAAATTTTTTGAGTGTACCTCGGTAGTTGGAATTATTGTGGTATTCAGAGATGATTTTATCCTGTTCATCATTTTCTGTTATATCAGTTAGGAATTTTTTGCATCTTAATAAAGGAAATGTCTTGCACCTTGAGAAGTGTGTTGAGTACACTTCCTGAACTAATTTAAATGTTTCATCATCGGTCATTACTGCTATTAGTTTTTTTGTTGGTAGGTATTCCTTAAAGTAGGAAATTATGTCGTCTTTAGAAAAAGTTTCCTTTTTAAAGATTCGCCTTTGTTTGTTTCTAAAAATTAGTTTTAATAAATTTTGAGGTGATTGATTTGAAGACTTTTGAAATATTACTTGCAAGTTAAACTCGTTTAGGGGTCTTTCTGATATAGGGATACCATCGTCCAAATTTTCTTCGGCTGAATGGATGGTAGCAGCTGTCGTTTCATTGAGGTTAAGTTCGATTTTGTTAGGCAATTTAATACGACTGAGTGCGTCAGCATTAGAGTTCAAAACTCCCTTTTTGTACACAATCTCGTAATCATATTCTTCTAGTTTTAATCTCTAACGTACTAGTTTGGAGTGAGGCTCTTTTAAGCTCATAAGCCACTGTAATGGTTTATGGTCCGTTACTATCCTTAATTTGTTACCGAAAAGGTAAGGATGAAAGTAATTGGTCGCCCAGACAATAGCAAGGAGTTCTTTCTCTATTGTCGAATAAAAGAGTTCGGAAGTTGTTAGGGTTCTGCTGGCAAAACAAATCGGTTTATCACTTCCGATAGGTCCCTGGGATAAGACTGCACCTAGCGCAACGTTACTTGCGTCTGTTGTAAGCACAAAAGGCTTAGAAAAGTCAGGGTATTGCAGGAGGGGATCGTTTGATAAAATGTCCTTACATACTTCGAAGGCTTTCTTATACTCATCATTAAGAGTAATTTCTGCACCCTTTTTTAAACATCTGGTTAAGGGTTTGGTAAGTTTCGCAAAGTCGCGAATAAACTTTCGGTAATATCCCATTAAACAAATGAAAGATTTAATCTCCTTTGTTGTTTTAGGGATGGGAAATTCTTTTATGGCTCTTATTTTATCAGGATTTGGTTTAACCCCGTCTTTCGTAATAACATGTCCGAGAAACGCTGTTTCTTTGCGCAAGAACTCGGATTTATTCAGTTGTAGTTTAAGGTTTGCCTTCCTTAACTTTTCAAATATTTTTTGTAAACTCTCCATATGCTCTTGTAGCGAGGTTGAATAAACGACAATGTCGTCTAAGTAGACAAGGTAAGTTTTTCCAATAAATTCCCTTAGAACATTATCCATCACTCGTTGGAATGTGGAAGGGGCGTTTTTCAGCCCAAAGGGCATTCTTACGAACTCATAATGCCCACTCTCCACCGTGAAAGCCGTTTTTTGGATATCTCGCGGATCCATCTCGATCTGATGAAAACCGCTTGCCAAATCAAGGATTGAAAAATAGTGACATTTCCCCAACTTATCTAAAATTTCGTTTATGTTGGGAAGGGGGTATTTGTCATCTATCGTTTTGTCGTTAAGACGGCGATAATCTATGACTACCCTCCATTTTTGTTGACCTGAGTCCAATTTTTTGGGAACTACCCATACTGGGGAACTCCACGGAGAGAAACTTGGTCTTATTATGCCTTGGGTAAGCATATCTGATATTTGTTTTTGAACCTCTACCTTATGTATGAACGGGTACCTGTAAGTTTTGGTATATATTGGTAATTCGTCTTTTGTCTTTATTTGGTGTTTAATTACGTTGGAAAATGTTAGATTTCCTCCTTCTTTATAGAAGATATCGCAATAATTTCGACAGAGTTTAACGATTGATTTTCTTTCTTCTGTGTTTAAATGTTCTAAGCGGATTTCGTCAGAGATATCGTTAACATGTTGACTGTAGTAGTCCTCGAATTCTATTTCTAAATTATTTAATTCTCTTGTCTCAAATTTGAGAGTGGTTGAACTTTAAGGGGATGTTGTAAGAAAAGTATTTTATCTAGTGATGCATTGTTCTGAACTTCTATTTCAGAGTGCCAATTTTTTGCTAAATAGATACCTTCGATAATATCTATGTTTTCAATTTTCATTGCAGGTACAAGGATGTCACCAATTTCTTTATCTACAGGAAGTTTTTGCTGTGATTAGAGTTTCATTGGGTAGATCAATATTAGCTTTAAGGAGTTTAAGGGCATCAAGTCCTAGAAGCCCATCAAAATAACCATGGAATTTATATATTAAAAAATCAAATTCTCCCTTTTGCTCAAATTCAATAAAAATGGGAAGTTTTACATGTCGGTCTATACTATGTTTTTTCAAAATTGTTGTAATTATTGTAGGGGTTGTTACTTTAATATCGTCAGGATGAACGTACTCTGGGTTAATAAATAAATAAATGGGGGTGGCCGTGGCGCGATGGATGTGTGCTCGCCTGTCAACCTGATCACAGGTTCGATCCCTGCCGTCGTCATGTCGCTTTAATTCCATTAAAAACCTTCTAAAAATTGTCATCAATGGGTTGCTGGTTTACTCATTACATGTTGTTCAGGCATAACACTAACAACATGTAATTGAGTTAAACTAGTATGCCCAGCAAGGATGAACACGAATAAAATAATGTGAATTATAAGCGACATAGAAATAAGACACGGCATTTCTCCGCTTTAGCTCAGCCGCCATCCCTGGAGATAAAAATATCTGAGACAACCACCAACAGTCTCAGAACATCGTGCCACACATCTTTCCTATCCTTCTTTCTCTTCATTAACTTCACGCCCGCGCTGTGTTGAAACATTTAAAGGGTAATCATAATCCCTTGAGCGCGGGTAGATTATAAAAAAAAAAAAAAAAAAAAAAAGAAGCACCTGTGTCAATTAGGAATTTTTAATTTTTTTCAAAAGGGGAAGATATGTTTATATAGGGTAGAGAGTGACCGTGTTTATTTATGTCTAAGTAAATGGGATTGTCGGGGCAGGAATATGAAAATTTGTTTCGCCCGAATCCTCAGAGTGATTTGGGGAGTATGCATCCAGTTCGGGATAGTAATTTTGTGGATAGTTGTCTTGATATTCAATAGGATCTACAGGTTCTGGTGGATCATAGATATTTCCATCTGTTGGGGTTGCTTCTTTTTCTTCATTGATATTATGCACTTGAGCGTTTTGTCTAAAAGCATTGTTTTGCCCAGAGGGGGACTTCTTTATCAGGGTTTGGATAGTTGATGATTCCATTGGTTCGGGTTTTGGTTGGATACTGTGTCTCTGAAAGGATGACTGTTGTTGAGGTCTAAACTGTCGGGAAAAGGACGGTTGATTCTGATAATTAACTTGTGGTCGAGGAAATTTTTGGGGTGGATATTGTTGTCTTTGACAGTTTGGTTTATATAAATGTTGAAAAGATTGTGGGTTTGTCTGTTCGAATTTAAAATTATGAGAGGGATGGTTGGGAATAATTTGCGATGATCTATAATTAAAGTTTCTATTTTGAATATTATTAGATGTGTTAAAGTGTTTTGGTATTTGTTTGTTCGCATGTTTGATATAAGAAATGTTTTGTTCCTTAATGCAGTTGGCGAATGCTTCTGCTAATGTCGTGGGTTTCATAGACCGGATCTTCGGATCTTCGATTTTGTTACGGATTGCCCGTAGAAGAATTTTGCCATATCCTGGATTGTTTATAGAAGTAACGATAAGAAGTATTTCTTCAACGTTCGTAATAAAATCATAAAGGAGGCGGGGATTGCCATCGAATTTGGGTAAATCCTTTATGGCATCCGGAATTTTAAGTAAATTAAGAGCTTCCATCTGGTTAGCGTTTGCAGAAGGATTTGTCATACTGTCTGAATTATTTGAATTAGAACGATCAAAATCTTTTGAAATATCTCTGTTCTCACAATTTGATTCTTTACTATTAATAATTTCAATATTTTCTTCTTTGCTTTCACTATTGGTTTCTTTTCGATGAGGTTTTCATCTAAGTCTAAATTTATATGTATTTGGCATTTATTGGAATTAATTTTTTTTATAGAAATTTTAAATAGGGATAAAGAGGATATATGTATATAAAGGAAGTTTCTTAACTTCACATAGACTTACACAATTCGAAGAATAGCAGGATCCATAATAACAGGTTTTAAAATTGTTCTATACTTTTTTTTATTAAAGCTTAATTAAAGTTTTCTTTGATTGATTTTTTCTTTCACAGATTGATTTAAAAGGTTTTTCCCGTTTCGAGTAATTGAAAAATTTTATTTATTATTATTTTTTTGTTTGTTTGATTAATTACACTTTAGACGTAACACACAAATTGATTCAATATAATTTTATGATATATTTTCTTTGTTCCTACGATTTTCTCTCGTTTTGGAATTGAATAGAAAATTTTTTTATTGAGATTATTTATTTAAAAGTAACACACAATTGATTCAATATAATTTTATGGTATATTTTTTTTCCTACGATTTTCTCTCGTTTTGGAATTGAATAGCAAAATTTGTTTATTGAGATTATTTATTTAAACGTAACACACACTATCTATGGTTTGATTTTTTTCCACAAGTCCTACCTTTTGTTCTCGTCTAAAGATTCTTATTCTCGATTTTTCTTCAACGATTTGCTCTAGTTTTAAATTTATATTTCGAATACCGGACTTAATCGTAAAAACGAACACTGTAACTGGTTTTTGAATTAATTGATTACCGCCACTTTATACCAATATTCTTTCGGTATTGTACACGATTAAATATACACGACGATAACAAATACAGCGACCGGCATCCTACCGACTGCGCCGCTTAAGAATTTAAACGCGGAGCGATTGTAAAAAAAAGATCTTTATTAGTTTAACGAACAACATAGAATGAATACATCGATATTCTTTTCTTTGCACATAAGGTGCCAAACAATATTTAGGAATTTTAAATAGAAAACAAAAGATTTAAATTACAATGTTCTTTGGAAAAGCCAAAGATATCAAATGCACAGAAGGTGCTTACAGAGTTATAATGCTACATTGTAGCAAGTTGCAAAGTGCAATCTTGCATTTTAAGAAAGATAAAATAATAATAAATATGAATAAATGTTGATACAAGTTGCAAAGTGCAAGCTTGCATATATTGATTCATAACTCGCGCCGGTGGTCACAGTTATTTTCGTGTATATTCTATCTCCTGTGAGGCTTTTTGTGAACAAGTAACTTTTTATCATTCACAGATATTAAATGATATACCATAATAATTTTGGAAAACAACAATTTCGCAATGAATCCCAGTATGTTTTATGGAAATCGCAACCGAGACGAGGATTCCGATGATGATTTAGATTTTGTGGCTTCTGATTCAGATGAATACATGCCGTCTGAAGGAAATTCAAGCGATTCTGAATTCCTCGAAGATTCAGAATCGTCTTTTGATGAAGAGAATGAGCTTTCGCAAAAAGTTGTGATGCCAGGCGTCTCTTATGGACCTCCAACCGAGTGGTCAACAGTTACTGGACAATCTCTGAAAAAGTTCACCTTTGAACAGAATGGTGCTATAAGCATTCAATATCCAGCATCAGCAATACCTGATGGTTACTGAAGAGGTCTAGCAACTAATTGTTACCGAAACAAATGCGAATGCCAATCAATTTTTACGGAGCACCACTATAACGCGTGATGTATATGGGCATTGTGAAATACCCATCTATTGCTCACTACTGGAGTACTGACAAGTTTTATCAAAATGCATTCGTGCCACAAGTGATGTCGCGGAATCAATTCCAGTTGCTGTTGAAATTTATTCACTTTGCGGAAAACTCAACTATTAGTGGTAACGGTTTGGGAAAAGTAAGTAGACTTTTGGACCTACTTGAACAAAACTTCGTCAACGCTAGAAGCCCGAAAGAAATTTTAGCAGTTGATGAATCAATGGTCCCTTGGCGCGGTAGGCTACAATTCCGGCAGTACAACCCAGGGAAATCTCATAAATACGGTATAAAAGTCTATAAGCTTTGTGATCCAGTCGGGTATACTTACACAAGTGCCATATATGCAGGCAAAACTAATACCGATAATCAAAGAGGCACCCCTACCCAAACTTCTTCACACTCGACTCAAATTGTTTTAGACCTAGCCGAAAAATATTTAGACAGAGGTAGAACCATTGCGACCGACAATTTTTATACGTCTGTTTCCTTAGCCAAAAAACTCCTTGCTCGTCAAACGCACCTTATTGGAACTCTACGCGGTAACAGACAAGGCAATCCAAGAGATGTAACGAATGCCAAGCTCAGGAAGCATGAAATAAAAGGGCTTGAAAATTGCGGAATTGTAATTGCTAAATGGAAGGACAAGCGTGTTGTTCTAATGCTTAGCACATGTTTGGAGGAAGTGCCAACTGGTAAGCGATCGAGACAAGGTGAAGAAATAAAAAAAATGCCAAGCAAGGTATTGACATATCTGATCAAATGGCTTGCTATTTTACACCTCTACGCAAAACCATTAGATGGTATCATAAAATAGCATTTGAATTTCTTTTGTCCACATCAGTTGTAAACGCGTTAGAGCTTTATAAGGAAACTAAAAATTGTTCAATTTTAGAGTTCAGAAAGTCGATTTGCGAAGCTTTGTGTAACACTGTCTTAGAAGCACATGCATCATCATCCAAAACAAAGCACGTTTTGAAGGAAACCGAGATAAGAGATGCAAGAAACAGGAAATTAAGAAAACGGTGTGCAGATTGCTATACTAATATAAGTCAAAGTGAAGGCAGAGACGCTGCAGTCAAAAAGACAAAAAAGGTAACAACATTTTGTGGTACCTGTGACGGAAATCCTACATTATGTTTGGAATGATTTAGCAAGCATCAAATTTAATTGTAATTATGTATAAGTTATACAATACAAATTTTTCAAGCATTCAAAGTGAATTCCAGTTTTATTTTTATATTATTATCTTTTCTTTGTTTTTTTTTTTTCAATAAAATCAATCCCCAAAAAAATTGGAAAAAAATGGGTAAAAATGCGTTTTTTTTTTTTTTTGGTAATGATTATATGTAATACTTTTATCTATGTGCCGATGAAGAAAAATTGGTATTTGAATAACAGGCAAGGGAGAAAAAAATCATACAAAAAGGTATAGCTTGAGACCGCGGGCGGTGTACACGGCCTCTCAGGGATTAAAAGTTGTGCCCGCCGGCGGCGGGTCACATGGCAGTGAACGTGTCAAATTGGGCTTCCAAAATTTTTTCTTAAAAATGTTTTTGTATATAAAAACTTAGTTTTTTAAGAAACCACTACAAGGAATTATAATTTTGTTCTTACATAAATTAATTTTTGCTTAAAGCACATGGCATCCTTTTTTAGCTCCAACTGCCAAATGAGTTGTTTTAGTCATTTAAAAAATAAATCTTATTCTTATAAACAGTTTTCTCCAATAATATTCGTTTTTAAAATTCCTAGTCTATTACATAGGAGCAAGTTCATGCGATCTTGTCGTGTTTTTTGTGTAGATTATGAAAAACATAATATAAACATATAAGAATATAATAAAAAAACTTCATTCGATTGCTTGTAAAAAAGTTATCAACAATTTATTATACGTGAATAAGTGCGTTTACAAGAACATTTAAAGCCCTGAAACTATACTCTGTTCAACAAAAATATGCAGTGTGGGCAAGATAGGACGTTTGCCTCACATTCTGGCTACAGTGAATTGCATAAATCTGTCCTTCATTAAAGCTCTCACAGGGTTATCGTAGTGTTGATTTTAAATGGACCCTTTTTGTAAAGCTCTAAAATCAAAAGCACCTCAACAGAAACCCAAGGAAAAAAACTGCAGAAGCTACCAAATGAACAAGGGTAACTCTGAAAGCACATCAATATTTAATGGGGGTTGAAATTGAATAGCACCAACAGCCATAGGCCACAGCAATTCAGTGCACACTCAGATGTGCAGTCAATAGGACGTCGGGTCGACGACGTCAGATGCAATCGAAAATTTATGGGCGCACAAACACTTTTTTATGGAGGAGTTCTTTCAATTTAGTATGGTGCAAAAATATAGCACGCTACTGATTTTGAAAAAGCTCTCCCATAAGACGTGTACTGCATATTTTTGTTGGATGAAGTATAGTATAAATTTTCATTTTTTTCATCCTGGAAATTTTTTTCTTTAATCCGTCGTAAATACTCGTACTTACGAAAATAAAAAAAAAATATTCTAGAGAAAAAAAATATTCTCTAAGATTTGATAAAAAAAAAATTTATGGCAGATAGGTACTTATTTAAAATTAAAACAGTTTAATTACTAATTTCCATAAAATTTAACGCCAATATATTTGTTATAAAGTTTGTCATTGCAATCATTATGCTTTCTAGAACACACTGTATCTTTGTAGCATTGGTTGAGAGTTCTCGCTTGAGATAGTAAATATTTTATTTTGCACCAGAATTGAAAATTTCAAATCAAATGGTAGGCATATCTCTTTATTTCAATACCTACAAGAACCATACAAACAAGAAAATGTATTCAGACAAAAAATTTCAAGCAAACAATATATCTACCTCAATACATACTCACAAAAACTTACAAACAAGAAAATATATTCCAACAGGAAAAGGTCAAAAAAGAACATTTTTTTTTTTCATTTCCACCACTCGGAAATCTCTCTTTCTTATCCTACTCTCCACTATCAAATTTGACTGGTTTCAGCGCCACCACAGGCTAGGGACTCTAACATAAAATCACGTCAATTGATAATACTATAAGATACAAGGATAATAGGGCCCTACGCCTTTCGAGACTATTTTATCATCCCCAGGACAAGTTCGTGTCTCGACAAGTGGTTTGTCTGCTTATCTCAGCATCCATTCGGCGTTACCTTCTTTCGGCAAGTTGTGTACAAGGATTTTCCTTGTACTGAGCCTAGGGTCAAAGTGTCACTCTCTAGTACTTTATATGAGAGTATAAGCTAATTTAACATATACATACAAACAAATTTGTGAGCATCGTTCATATACTCCTTATCCAACCATATGCCGGCAGTCGTTTAACTAAAACGACAAGCTTCTAGAAGGGGTAATTAGCATTTGTATAAAACGAATATCGTTATAATGGTTAGAAGTACGGAGCTGCATTTTCATTTTTATTTAAACCAATTATAGTTTCTTGAGACCTGTAGTTTCACTAGCGTTTAGTAAACTGACTACCGGAATAAGGGTGATGATCCTGGTCATGTTGTTCTATTTTTGACAAATGTACACACAAAATAAGTCACACAATAGATGTGTTTTATCGTCAATGATCCATAAAGATTATTCCTTGAAAATAAAACTCATATGGATCTTAGCGACAGCAGTGTTATATGCCCAAATGCAGCTTACACTACCTTACCATAAAAAGCCATCTATCCGCACAATTTCAAGTTTTTTTTTATGTAATTGTTAATTTAACTTAATTTTACAACTTAAGTCATATTTTGAACAGCCTCGAATAATGGTAAATCTTGCCGTTTTCTTCTTCGTTCACATTTTGGACAAGGGTCTAGTTCGTTCAAGCAACCAGCATGAAATACTGCTCCACAGGGTTCACACTAAATTGAACAATTTAGGATATTATAATTCCTATTAAACAGATTTTAAAACTTACTCGATATGTTGTGTCAATATGAAACGGATATAAGACCTTAGGACTATTACAAATTTCACAGATGAATCCTTTGACGCTGCACAAGAGACAATTAAGAATATGTCGTTCCCCAGAACTTACTGCTTTTTGAAGCTGATTAGCAAGTGTTCCTCGTCGAATTATGGTCAAATCTCCGATAGAATATTGATGTATGTGCTCAAAGAGGTAATCTTTCATAAACACTAACCGTTGCAATTCTTCTATGCTTGAAGGGCAGCATGTATAAAGATATGCTCGTATGAAGTTAAGACGGATGCGGAGCGACTGTAACTCTGCCATTTCTTCAGATGCATGATATATATCAGGATTAAGAAGCTGAAATTAAGGTCACATTATTTTTGTGAAAGATAAATGTTAAACCAATTTGCCTTCAAATCAATAAAGGGCTGGTATTGAAACTCAGCAAGAAATGCAGAAACTCTTTTCGAAACTGGATAACGTCGGAAATCCCAGTTATAGATGATTTTTGCAGGTATAGCAAAATGTTCCGCGTCCATACACGTTTCACAATAATAGTTTCCGCTAAACGAGCAAACTCTGTAAAAATATAAATTTCGAAGGTTAAAAATTGACATATTTTTAATTATTATATTTCTATTTTTCATATACATACATATATATACATAATACTAATGTAAAAAACAAAATCATGCGATTTCAGCTAATTCAAAAATTATTTTCAATTGATTTATGTTGTTCATGCCTTATTACTATAAGGCAAGTTATGCATTCGTACAAAAATGGAACTTGAGATTTTGATCAAAGTTGACATTACGATAATAGCGAAGAATAAAAAAGTGGGTGTCGCAATTTCGTCTATCTGTTGGACTTCAGCCTAAACGGCTCGGACGTTTTTTCCCCCCACACTTGTTTATTTTTTTTAAGACCAAAAATAACGGCACCTTTTTTTTCCTCAAAAACTGTCCCACAGAATTTAAAAAAAAAAATCATAAAATTTTATTTAGTTAAAGCTAGATAATGGCTGAAAAAAAATTTCAAAAAATAGTTATTTTTGGTAGCCCCTTTGGAGCCATTGTTTTTGTTTTTGATTTTATCGAAAACGGTACAACCGATCTCAATCATTTTTTTTTATGCTAAAGCTCCTCCAAAGTTTGAATATTACGGCGTATTCAAATTTTCAATTTTTTTTTTTCGGATTTAAAAAAAAAATCATTTTTTTTAAAACTTAATATTACTAAGGCCCCATGCTAAATTTTTTTCAAAGTTGATAAATGAAAGTTTCTTAATATAGTCTACAAGATTTGAAAAAAAAAAAAATTGTTTTACCTAAAAATAACGGTACCTACCATAAAAATGTTAAAAAATGGTTTTCGAAAATCGTATGTTTCCCTAAAATGTCCGAGAATTTTTACGATATATAATTTAATAAAAAAATGAAATTAATATATATTACTGACTATACCCACCACCGAACCATTTTTTCGAATTTCTCGTCATCTGCATAACGGATTTAAATGAAATTTGTTATAGAGAAGCTTCTAAAAAGTTTAAAAAACATTGTACTTCAAGACTTTAAAAAAATTGATTTTTTATAAGAAAAATCTTTTTTTTTTTGAAAATTTTTTTTTATTCGTATAGTAATAAAAATTTTGAGTTGGCGTACCAAAATTTTTTCTTAAAAATGTTTTAAAAATTTTGTATATAAAAGCTTATTTTTTTAAGAAACCACTACAAAGACTTAAAATTTTTGTTTTTGCATAAATCACATGGCATCCTATTTTTAGTTCCAAATATTAAAGCTGTTTTAGTCACTTTAAAAAATGAAATGAAATTCTTAGTCTTTTACATAAGAGCAAGTTAGTGCGACCCAGTCGTGTATTTTATTTAGTTTTGTATTTCGATTGTATAAAGTGAGTAATTCAAATTGTTTTTTAGAAATATTATTTTACCTCTATAAATTCGTGTTTTTAATTTTGAAGTTTGAGGCGAGATACTTGCCGAATGTTCGAATATTATTCTTTTACCAGGTTTTTGGATTGTTCCCCGAACGGTAATCTGGAGTAGGATTAAACTTATGTTTCTTTATGTTTACCGGGGTTATTCGAAAACACGAGAATTTTAATAAGCATACATTCTTAAATGATTTGGAGAATTAATTAAACTAGCCGACCCAGCTCTCGAAATTTGAGTGCCAATTTATTTATTTAATTCATTATCATTCAATAAAAGACAGAGAATTCATGATTTTTTTAAATTGTGGAATACAATGAAAAGTACCTACTAAGCACTCAATCCTGGAGTCCAAAGGAAAACAGTTATGTCGTTTTTATTTGGCAATCCGGAATCTCTCTCCGATCCGGAATCCCAACTGAACACTTTTTTGATTTTGATGATTCTGAAGTTTTTTGTGATTGTATATGTGAAACATCAAATGTGAATAAATGTTTGTTGAAAGATACACTTTGCACAATTAGGATACAAAAAATCACAGCTGTTGAGTTTGACGTTTAAGCATTTGAATGTGTGAGTGCTTTTGGTTTCGATTCTGATTTCAAATCCAGAAGCAAATTTCTCTTCTTTTCAGAATCTGAACTGTCATTTTTTTCCCAAGTGAACACTTTCAGAAGAGTCCAGAAGGCTTCCGGATTGCCAAATAAAAACGACATTAATGGTAAACAAACTTTCAAACCTATACACATTTTTGATACATTAAATTTTTTTTTTCGATTTTTTCATGGCATTGTTCTTTAACTGTTGTTATGGCCATAATATTGGAATCGAATCCACGTCGCGACGCGTCGCCGGAGTGACGTCAACCTGTGAATTTTGTGTTACATCTAAAACTTTTACTCTCATAATTTTTTCATATCACGGCAATAAAAAAATATTTACCATTCTGTTGGAACTCGAACCCACGTCGTTGCATTGACGTCAACCTGTAAATTTTGTGTTACATCTAAAAATTTCACTCTCATAATTTTTTCATATTACGGCAATAAAAAAAATATTTATCATTCTATTGGGACTCGAACCGACGTCGTTGCAGTGACGTCAACCTTTGAATTTTGTGTTACATACATGTGATTTTTTTTTTTAATTTCACTCTCATCATCTTATCATAACGCGCCTAAAGAAATATAGCTAACTTCAAAAACATAAATTCAATTTACTTTTGTAAAACTTTTTTTGTTAGCACATAGATCGGCCAGCTGTTTACTGTCAACAAAAAATGGCCGCGTTCGCCTACGTGTCCAAGGGTATCCGGATAAGTTTATGTTGTTGTAATCCCATAGGAGAAATTAGCTGATGAACGAAACAGCTGATATCAAGCAGAAATCTAAAGCTATCCAAAATTTTTTGGTATACTAAACTATCCAAGGGGAATTTTGAAGAACAGCTGACATTTCAGCTGATCTATTTTCTTTTTTGTCGAGTACAGGGTTGGCCGAACTGTAACTTTTTAACATTTGAAAAGTAAAGTTTGTGAGTAGTTGTCCTTGTTGTATTAAAGATCTCATTAGGATCCTACTACAAAGCTTTTATTCTTTGAACTTCAGATTGTTTTTTGATATAGAAGGTATTAAACTCAAATTCTTTTAGGGTTTTCATAGACGTATGAAATGACCTTAACTCTTAAACATGACTTGTTATGGGATTATATGGACATATTTAGAGCTGAGTTTTCAGAAAAGGATTCTTATAAGACCATAAGCTTATATAATCTAATGGCAAGAAGAGAAAATAGTTTAGCTATAAGATTTAATTAGTTTTAAGCTGCAAAAGTATTTAACTCTTAAAATAAAAATGTTATGAAACCTAGTTCAGTTTCATAATAAGATATTAATACTTAGGTATAGCAATGGGATATAAGAGAGTTGTATGGGAGTTTTTTTTTAGATTTCAAGAGTTTAGATCTGGAGAGTATGTTAGTTGGGCCTTTTCATTTTTAATAAGCAAAGTGAAAATGGCTGGTCGAAAGCTACATAATTATTGGGCTGAAGGTGGATTTATTCTAATTAAAATGAAAAATGATCGTACTGGAGCTCTCTTCAACATGTGTGCAGTGCTTCTTAAAAGTAAACAGTTTTAAGTTTCAATATAACTACCAGTTCTTGGTTTTCATTATTTTTAAAAAGTTTTTCGGTAATATTTATATATATGTATGTAACACAGTAAATTCAGTTCTAAAAATATCTTTAAGTCATGTGTTCATAATCCAAATCCTTTGATTATGCCAAAGAAAATAAACTTCCCATCTATCATGTATAATTGCTACAATTCTTCATCCTTATGGTAAATGAGACATTTTCAGTTTTTTTTACAAGCCTTCATAAGATCATAAATGTGGAAAATTGTTCGGTTTCCATTAATCAATTTTTTTATGAATTAACTACGTATGTATCAGACGTAAAAAATTGTAGTAAATTAAGCATGTAGTTGATTCGGCCAACCCTGGTCGAGTCATTTTTTTGACTTTGACATTAAATGTTACGTATGCGGTTTTCGTCGTTCGCCAACGTATCGGATACTAAAGTATCTTAGATACCCTATCGCACTACGAGGCGAACGCGGCCAATGACATAAATGGAAGTGTTCCGAAAATGAGGTAGGTTTGAGCCCATGGAACGCATTCAGCCATGTTCGTCGGCATTTTTTACGACGCTACGTCTCACGTCTGCATTTTCTATCTTCTTTCTTTCCCTGACAAATACATTTCGAGTATTTTGTATTCTCTTTTTTCGCAAATATTTAAAATTCAAATGCAGACAATTGTAAATAAGTTTTGAAAATAATTGACTTATACAAATACGCAGAGCTTACACTTTTGAATGAATACCCTACTATTGTAAAGCCATAACTGCAATGAACTTGAAAAGTGAAAATGTTAAAAAAAATCTGCTGTCCTTTTCCAACTCAATTTAAAATTTTATCTCCCATCTCAAAAAACCAAAAAAGCCAATTTTTCACTTTTTGAAGACACGAATACATTGAATAAATTGCTTCAGAAAATGATGTCGCCAAACTGAAAGCAACAGATGTCGCTAGTGTATGTGTGTATTCTTTTTCATTTTTTCACTTATTGTAGTTTTTGCAAAAATTGCAGTTAACGCTTGATGGTTTAAATGGTTCTACCTTTTTACTTTTTCACTTTTTAAAAACACTATTACATGGAATACATTTTTTCAGAAAATTACCGATAGATGTCTGAACTGAAATTGTATGGTGTAAATTATACGCTCTTTTCAGCAACAGATGTGGCTAGTGTATGTGTGTATTCTTTTTCACTTTTTGCAAAAAAATTGTAGTTAACGCTTAATGTTTCAAAATTTTATTATAACAGCTCAAATACTAAACAAACACATGCCTAATATTTATATTGATAATATTTCTTCATTTAGGGAGGTTCACATTCAACAACAACAACATATTCATCAACTTTTATCGTGTTGGCGGATTTGTGTAATACAGAGAATAATTTGTGCGGGCTCCAGGTCAATAAAACAAGATGTTACTGGTTAAGCGACGTTTCGAGCATGAATACGCTCTTTTTCAGGCCTTTTTATTCGAAATTTAAACAAAAAATTTGTATGTCAGTAAAACATATTTTAACAAAATACAGTGTCATAAAACTTACAATAAGCATTAAAAAACCTGGTTTAACAACATTAAGACATATATGAAAAATTCTTCGCACTTAAAACACTGCAATAATAATGAAATTAATTAAAATTTAGCAAACAATTACAAAATTTAAATTATTCATTACATTTTATGAATATTTTTTAAATAAATTGCAAAAAATTACAAAGAACAAAACTACCCAATTTCACACAAAAAGAACAATTTAATTTTGTTTTTCCCCACTGTTTCATGTTCTCCTAACGAGTTGGCTATACATGTTGCAGAGATTATCACAATCAGACCGTCTATTGACTGTGTTATTTGTGTTTATGATTTGCAACATCTCTAACAACATTCTTTTACCATGGTGCCTCTCTACTTCTAATACCCTCACATTATCAAAGTATGATCTATATTCTTCCTCTATACAGTGAAGTGCAAGTGCAGTTTTCTGAGCACCACCATTCTTGATATCGGAGCGGTGGCCGGAGAGTCGATTGCGCAGCTTTTGTTTAGAAGTGCCTATGTACTCGTATACCGCTGAACATGCCATTTCTTTCCCACCTAAGCAATCGATTTTGTAGACAACGTCTGACTTATCCATGTTGTCCATCGTTCCCTTAGTGTTAGTGAAGAGTAAAGATTTCAAAGTGTTAGCGGATTTAAAAGCTATTCTCGTCAACTCTTTATTTCTTATCGGCGCTGCTATCATACGAGTTGAAAGAGATGGGACGTAATGTCCACCTTAATGTTTCGGGTTCTGGCTTTGGGTTTTCGCTGAATGCTTTCATTTTTCATATTCTGGATTTGACATTTTATGTGTCAGTCGATTTGACATTTCTAATTGTTTTTGTTTTTGTTTTCCGGGCATTTTTTTGCACTTTTTGTTTATTGTTTTAAACAATTTCTTTGTAGTATATTTGAATAATTTTGGCATTCTGCACATCTATGCAAAAAATGCTTTCGTTTAATATGTAATTAATGCCCCTTCGGCTTTTGTGGGCCGCGAAGTGTACCACAAAAAACATGTTCGCCGTTTTATTATATGATTATTTAATCCATCTGGGGCCGGAGATCGGGTTGAAACTTAGAAGAGTGCAGACGTGCCTCTCTACTCTCTAAAAATAAAATAAAATAACCTAACCAAAAGTAAAAACGTGTTTATTTTAAAGTAAAATTTTTCCACATTTAATAAGTCTTTGTGACTAAATATTAGTCGCTAACATTAAAAGCTAACTTTCCTAACATCCTAAAAATAAATTCAACGCCGGATGGTTTATGATTGCGACGAAAAAAATAGGATCACTTTCATAACCTAAAGTGCCCAGAAGTTCTCACCAACGAGAAGATAAAAAGTTGAACCTCGAAATGAGGTATAAATCTAACAAGGGGAAAACACCCGGAAAAAGGAAGATTGATGCAGCCCTCCAACTCCTTGCATTAAGCAACAGTGCAAATCCCGACACAAATTTACTATCGGAAGCTCCCGAAAAAGTAATTGATACAGAAGAAATCGACGACGCCGACACGTAGCTCACTCCTAGCAGGAAGCGAACCTGCAAAAACAAAAGCCGCAGCTGCAGTCCTGCGGGCAACAGTCTGCTGAACAACAACCAATTCTCAATCCTGGGTCTTGGAATGAAGTTTCTACCGTCACAAGCCAACAACTGGGGCTTAAAAATTGACCACCAAATGCAGCAAAACACGGACGCTATCCAAGATAACAACGAAGCCAATGTCAGGAGAAAGGAAGCCAGCGTTGGACCTGAAAACTCAACACGAGACGACAGCATCAATGGAACGGAGCATTTGCGCTCGAGGGGTAAGTACTGCCCTCCTATCTTTTTGAAAAAATGTGAATATTAGTAAACTTATTAAAGACTTCCGCGAAAATTCGGTACCTTTTAATTATAAAGTGATTAATCTTCTGGAACTTCTAAGGAGGTCCAACAATATTGAGGCGCACTCCTTCACTTTGAAGGAGGATCGAACCGCTAACGTCGTCCTCAGAGGACTCACTCTTGACTATCCTGAGTCTGAAATTCTAAACGAATTGAAAGTAAGAATCCCAAACGTGGACAGTCTCGGTTTTTGAAACTTTAAGATCAAAAGCGAACAAAACACGATATAATTTATTCCTATTCAGACTCCAACCGGGCACGGGTCCCGAGGAGCTCCTGAAAATCCGCTACCATTTGAACAAGCGAGTTCATTGGGAGAAGCCCAGTGGCAATAAAGGCGCACTGCAATGCCGTCGCACAGTGCGGTATTTTGGTCGAAAACCTGGCCAAAAATATTTGGGCACATTTTTCATATAAAATAGGTACCAAATGACTAAAAAGTTATAAAAAGTTATTTGGAAGGATAAATTTTCATTTTTTAGGTACAGTAAAACCCACTTAAATGCCCATCCCGATTAGCCGAAAGAAAAAAAACTATTAAAAATCAAAAAAAGCACGTACAACACTGCGCTATAATTTTTTTAAAGCTAATATTTTATTCTTTGTTTTGTTTTCTGATTCAAGTTGTTTAATTAAATAGTTTTTGAGAAATTAAGTTTTAAAGTTGAAATTTAGAAAAAAAAAATTTTTTTTCGGTTTTTAATTTATTTTTTTTTTAAATTTGTTTATCAAGGACATTTTTTGTGTCAACATTCAATGACCTGATATATTTTTAGTCAAATACTAAAAACATCATTCCGATAAATGTCATAGTTTATAAGAAATTAGAAAAAAATTGAAAGATACTTTTTTCTAGAAAATCCCTTTTTTCCTTTTTTTTATGAGTGAAATTTTCTTAATCCGGGTGTTCAAATTTCATTCCAAAATTTTATGTCCCAGTATGCAGGTAACCAAGTCTAAGATACCTGCGACCCTCTTAATCCAAAATACGAAGAATTCGAGATGTGGATTAGTTGTATATTTTATGAGTACAGGTCAATTATTGAATAAACAGATTAATCCTTTTTTGTTTTTCCTTCCGCAACTTTTGTTTTATAGCAAGTAATAAAAAATGACCAGGATTAATTTAATTTTATAGTTTTTATTTTATTATTTATTCTTCATCTTTCATCACAACCTCCATCACTTTTGCGACATCAATATTTCCCGCTGCTCGTTGACTCATCTGTGCTGCGTATGTCAGTTTATCAAAGGACACACTCTTTCGAAGTTCCTCTGTTTTTCGACGTTTTGTTCGGTCACTTGATTCCCCGAACTCTTTGCTTGGGCGACCTTTAGACCTTCCGGGAAGTATGCCAACAGGTAGTGTTACTTCTTCGCTAAGCCACTCTTCATTCTTATCCAAGAAACGCTTTTCTGTGCAGTTGCAGAGTTGCCATCTCCGTTTATAGTTCGCTTTGAACACCTTGATAATTTTTGTAAGTTCATTTATTTTCTCTGGGGGACAGTTTGTGATATCCATACATTTTTTATCCAAATCTTTAAGTTTACCGTCAAGGAGTCTATGTGAGCTTCCTCTTACCAACTCATGGAGCTGTTTCCTGGTCAGAGACAAGGTGAAATTAGAGTCATCTGGAATATATGGTCGCTTGAAAGGAGTTTTTTTCAAATGCTTTGTTTTTTCTTAGGTGAAAACTTGTGAATGGTTCTGAAATGCAGGATTGTTCTACATATCCAGAAGTTAAATAATATATATGACAAACTTTGTTGCGGGGTGTTGCCAATATTCAAAAACACTAATGTTTGGTAAAAACAACGGAAAAAGTGCAAATTTTGTAAGTACATTCTTTAACTCATCGATATGAAGAACTTAAGTTGAATATATAAAAATGTCTTTGCTTAAAATATTGTACATACCTTAGTCGACTAGCTGACACATCTGATGAGGTCATAAGAGGTTTAGGCACAGTTGGACCTGATGCACAGAAGCGTGACCCATGGCTGATATACATCTTGCTGCAAAAAACTGACGACTATACCAGACAGCTTTGGGCCGTCAAAGCATCAGAGAAAAAATTTCACTCATTCGATGATTTCATCAAGTTTATCAACGAAAGGTGTGACGCATTAGAAGCCTACGCAGAACATAATCCATTCTCTGATTCCAATAATATTCAACAACAACAAAATACGATGCAGACACAATCAACGAACAGGTTTGGTTATGCAGCACGAAATCCATTCTCTGATCCAAATGGTACTAAACAACAACAAAATGCAATGCATGCACAATCAACAAGTCGGTGCCCCAAGTGCAGCGGCATTCATCCGCTTTTTAAATGTCATTTATTTAAAACTTTGCCTGTTTCAGAGAGACGAAAATTAGTTCTTCGTGCGAAGCTTTGTTTCAACTGTCTACATGATGGTCATCAGACGTCATCATGCAACTCAACATTTAGATGCCATTATTGCAACGACAAACATCACTCCTCTCTCCACCAGCATGACCAAATTAGAAGCTACTACACCGACATTGCAGATGCAAGTGCAACATCAACTTCCAGCAGCAGTCTCACTAAAACACCATCTCAAGATGAGCACCAAGAACAATTCCCATCTCAATCATATTCGGCATCAAATATTACAAAATCAGCCTGGTCAACTCTCCTTCCAACTGCAATAGTAAACGTACAAGATGATCAAGGTAATTCCAGAGCATACAGAGCACTCTTGGATTCTGGTTCCATGGTGTCTTTTGTATCTGAATCATGTGTACAAGTGCTTGGTCTCAAACGTAAGCATGATCGTTCTTCTATTTGTGGTTTATCAGCCGTCGAAGTCGCAGTTACCAAAGGTGAGGTAACACTTGAGCTAAATACATCAATTGGCATAGTTAACTTAAGAGCTTTGATATTACAAAAAGTCACATCGTCATTGCCGTTAGTTGACATATCACCAAAATCATGGACTTGGATTCACGAGCATAAACTAGCCGATCCATTATTTTACAAGAGCCAAAACATTGACATACTTATAGGAGCTGATCACTTTTTCGATGTACTTAAGAATGGACAGATTAAATATTCAGCTCACGAACCAATCCTCCAAAATACTATATTTGGTTGGATTGTTGCTGGTCCACATTATCAATCTAACAATCACCTAGACCTAGAGAATCCAAAGTCTTATCAAGTAACTGTTGACTGTGACATCGACAAAGCATTAACAAAATTTTGGGAGATAGAAGAAATCTCAGCTACAAACAGTCAATATACCGATGAGGAGATGCATTGTGAGACTCACTTTAAAACTCACCTTCGCATCAACTCGGACGGTCGCTTTACTGTACGCTTGCCGTTTACAAAATCACCTCAGTGTCTTGGCAATTCGAGACGAACAGCAATATCATGCCTTCTCTCTATGGAGCGTCGTCTAGTTAAGGATCCCGACCTGTATCAGCAATATCGCGACTTTATGAATGAATACATTGCCATGGGGCATATGCAAAAAATCCCTCAAAGTGAAGTCAACATTGCAGACAGCAAATGTTTTTATTTACCTCATCATTCAGTTCTAAAACCTTCAAGTACAACTACAAGGGTAAGAGTTGTTTTTAACGCATCGCGCAAAACCTCGTCTAATGTGTCTTTGAACGATATCCTGGGGGTTGGTCCTACCATTCAACGAGATCTCTTTTCAATTTTGATTAACTTTCGACAGTATAAGATACCGGTTAGCGCAGATGTGTCCAAGATGTACAGACAGATTCAAATGAACTCTCAAGATTGGAACTTTCAAAGAATTGTATGGAGAGATGATTCATCAAATAAAATACAAGATTATTGGCTTACAACTGTGACATATGGCACGTCTTCAGCTCCATTCCTTGCTACTCGGGCATTATTTCAAATCGCAGATGATTGCATTTCAACCCATCCCACCATATCACATATAATCAAAAATCATTTTTATGTAGACGATTTGCTAACGGGGGCAGACAGTGCAGAAGAAGCAACAAATATTCGAGAGCTGCTGGAGAACGTTTTAGAAGAAAGGGGATTTGAACTTCGTAAATGGAAAAGCAGTTCTAAAGAATTCATAAAAAAGATTGATTCTGACAAAAGAGAAACGGAATGTATTAATTTTGATTCTGAGCCCACAAAACTTTTAGGCTTATACTGGAACCCAGACGGTGATTATTTTAGTTTCCATACATCGTTGTCCAATAAACTTTCAATTACCAAGCGCACAATCTTATCGGAGTCTGCAAAAATCTTCGACCCACTCGGTTTACTGTCACCTGCAACTGTTGCCTTAAAAATCCTCTTTCAACAACTCTGGGTAGTGCAACCAAATGGAAAAAAATTAGATTGGGATGACATCATTCCTGAAAGGTTGGCTGAAAAGTGGCGTGTCTTTACAGAAGAATTCAAATATTTTAAGAACATCAAGGTTGAACGATGGATTCATACAAGAAATCTAAGAAATTGCGAGCTTCACGGATTCTGTGATGCATCAGAGGCGGCATATTCAGCCGTTATTTACTGCAGAACAGAGCATCAAGGAAATATATACGTCAGAACTGTCGCAGCTAAAACTAGGGTAGCTCCACTGAAACAGCAATCACTTCCGCGTCTTGAGCTCTGCGGAGCTCTTTTGCTTGCGAAACTTTTCGAGTCTATACGAAAAGCCTTAAACGATGAAAAACAATATTTCAATATCCATATCAATATTTCAATATCCATATCAAATTTTTTTCACAAAAATCACTTTTAAGATTAAAAAAAAACACACAGAAAATACACTTTTTTTTAAAAAAATCGCAAACACACTCGTGTTTATTCAACAAGTGCAAGTTGCAACTGATGGTGTCGCGAACGGGGGTGACGAATTTATAGATCGACTTCACTAAACAGTAGCCTGGCTATATACCTGTTATGGGACACATGCTTAATCCTGAGAGTGAAAGTTGACAAAATTGATTTATGGCCACGTTTCAGGTCAAAATACCACACTGTGCGTCGGTGCCTTGTGCCAGCACATACAAATGTGTACAATGTATAGCCCCACGTGAGCCGGGCCACTGCTCCGTCACTAAGCAGGAGGGAAGTTTTGCCACTTGTGTCAACTGTGGCGAGAACCACCCAGCTAACTTCAAGGGATGTGCATCCTACAAAAGATTCGAGGCCAGCAGAAAAGTAAAACTGCGAGATGCCAAAGAAAAACAAACCGAAAGAAAAGCCTTCTCCAAAGCTATCTGGAATGGTAACTTTGCATTCCTGGAGTTCCATACGCCAACCAACTTATCGGATCGCGCACCCCACGGGGTCCTGGCCCTTCTGGCAATCTTCCCTCCGCGAAAGAATCCGTTGGTGCAGCCTGCACAAGTGTTCTCAACGACTTTATAAATCTTTCTAAATATCTTTTTGGAATCGAGATGAACCAACTTATCTCAAAAATAGAAAAATTCATGTCAAATCTAGGAAACTTCCAGTCACTCGTTAGTAAGCGATTAGCTTATCTTGAGCTGGTCAATCAGCTCCTTGTCAGTCCTCATAATGGCCATTATATTTTTAAATCTCACATTTCGTCCTTAATTAATCAGGCTAGGAGAATAGAACTTACAAAAATTCTCCAAGCCAGCAAATTCACAGTGGCTTTCATACAAGAAACCCATCTAAACAGTATAAACAAAGTGGGCTTTGACGACTACATACGTCCTTAGAAAAGATGAACTGCAGGGAATGACACTGTGTCAAGAAAAACGTTATTTACGAATTAGTGAATTTCACAATTTTAAATTACTCTCATATTAAACAACTCGAAACGCTTGAATTATAATCCTATAATTAACTTAATTCACATTTTTCACTAAGCCAAGCCACTAAGAGCGCGGTACTCGCACCCATAGAATAAGTTTATAACAAGTTATTTACCAAACCAAAATCTTAGTACAAAATCTTTCTGTGATACTTTAAAGTATGTAAAAACTGTCTTTGTCAGTATAAATTGACACTATCTGTGCTAAACACTCATAATATTCCATATACAGTGGTGGACACAAATTTAGCACACTGAGATGGGTACTACCATATTTTTAATTTTCTCTCTTGTTTTGTTCCAAGCAACGGTACATTTTGAACTAATATATATGACAACAAATCAGAGAAAACAAAACTGTATATTTTCATATGCAATCCAATTACATAGTGAAAAAATCGTTGATAGTTTGTCATTTGCATTGTTTTTGGTTGGACATCAATTTAGCACGTGTACAAATTTTGGTTATTTATTTTTAATTAGTGGGTTTTTAAGAGAACAAAATTATTTTCGAGATAATTTTTTATCTTCTTAATGTTATATATTCAAATAAAATTTAAAAAAAACATTAAATAGTCATGGCATTAGGGCAATGGTGTTCTGAGGACAAAAGGAGTATTATCATTAAGATGAAGTCAAAGGGTCGCACAGTAACGGAGATTTCTGAACTGCTAGAATGTTCCAGGAAGATGGTCTACAATGCTTTTAGACATTTTGAAAAGTATGAAGTGACAAAACATGTAAAACAAGCCTCTCGCACACGAAAGACAAAAAAGAGGAAAGATAAATCATTTACATGTTATCAACAAAGGATCCATTTAAGACCTCTAGTGTCATTCGAAATGAATTAATGGAGAATTACAATGTCAATGTATCCTGAAGAACCGTGAGACCACGCCTGAATGAAAAAAATTTGAGAGGGTGCATTGCGCAAAGAAAACCATTGGTTTCGAAAAAAAAATCTGAAGGCTAGATTAGAGTTTGCCAAATTACATCTAGGCAAACTACTAAATTTCTGGAAAAATGTACTTTGGAGCGATGAATCAAAGTTCTGTCGATTCAAATCAGATGGAAAAAAATATGTGTGGCGTCCACAAAATAAGGAACATGATCCAAAATACACCATTAAGACGGTGAAGCACGGTGGTGGAAACGTGATGGTCTGGGCTGCCTTTTCTTGGAACGGTGTTGGTCCAATAGTGAAGATAGACTCCAAAATGGACCAGCACCTGTACAAAGATATTTTCTCGAACCATATGATTCCATATGCCGAAGATAATTTGCCGGTTTTATGGCGCTTCATGCACGACAATGACCCTAAGCACACTTCAAAACTAGTGAAAAGTGACTTAGAGGTCAATAAAGTGAATGTTTTAAAGTGGCCTGCTCAATCGTCCGATCTGAACCCGATCGAAAATTTGTGGAATGACGTTGAGCAACACATTGAAAAACAAAAAACGAAAAATTTTACGGATTTGTGGCAAGAGATACAGAATGCTTGGTATTCAATACCTAAGCAACGCTGTGAGGCCTTATACGAGAGCTTGCCAAGAAGACTCAATTCAGTATTAAAGAACAAAGGATTTCCAACAAAATATAAAAGAAAATATAGTTTTGGTAACGGTAAATAACATAACTAAGCAATTTTAATGAAATGTGCTAAATTCATGTCCAGACAAAAAAGTATGTTTTCTGTTATTTTTTTCATTTTTTTCTTTCAGATATAAAAAATATAAGATTGTATTTTGGAAAAATATACTTATATCCGTAAATAATGTAAATAACATAAAAATGAAAATATTGAAATAGAAACAAATTATGTAAATATAGTTTAATGTTTTCTTTTATTAATGTGCTAAATTCTTGTCCACCACTGTATGGAGGGCTCACAGCTGTACCGAACCAAGTCATTTTAAAAAAATCCAAAACCAACAACAAAATTTCCGCAAATGAACTATGTATAGTTCATTGCAGCTCTAAATGAACTATGTAGTTCATTACAGCTCTAAATAGAGGTCAATTTTGCGGAAATCCTGGCGTTAGTTTTGGATTTCTTTCAAATGACTTGGTTCGGTACAGCTGTGAGCCCTCCATATGTATTCTTTATATAATCTATATTCTAATTTTTTCTATATATAACCTATATTTTAAACACATATGTATTATAGTATATATTTTCTTTTATACGTTCTAAATGTACAGTGGTGGAAAAATAATTAGAAACTATGAAAAAAAAAACAATTATTGTTTTCCTTTCCTAAATTTTGGCCATATTAACTAGTCAATACAAATAGCAAGTGCATAAAATATAAACACAACTATTAGTAGTCTCTTCTTCGCTCTTCTTCTTTTTTAATGACGGAAAATGGAAAAAAATTATTAAATTTTGAGTTTTCAAAAAAAAAAAAAAAAAACGCCGATTTCCTTGGAAAAATAATTAGAAACGACTTCAATTTTGTTAATTAACTGCAAACATGGTAAGTGATTGGATTCGAAAAAATCTTAATTTATCTTTCTGATGGTTAAACTTATATCTCCAGTACGCAAAATGGGTAAAAACAAATGCGTAAGGTCATTGTGCAGATGTAATGTTCAGGAAAATCTTCCATGGGAGCCATTGCAAGCCAGTTAAAATGCTCAAAGAAGATGGAACATAATGCTATAAAGGTTCACACCGAGACTGGCAGCCTTGAAAACCGCAAGATGAAAGAGAGAAAAAGAAAAAAACTCCAAGAGAAGATCATCTCATAGTCCGACAGAGTAGGGTCAATCCTTTTGCCACCAGTCAAGCAATTCGTGATGCCATTTCATCCCAATTAAGCCATGAAATAACACCACGGGCTAGGCGGAATCATCTTCTCGAAAGTGCCTTGCGGGGATGTATTGCTCGTCAAAAACCATGCCTTTCAAAAACAAAAACCTTAAACGTCGTTTGGAGTTTGCGCGAGAACATTTAGAAAAACTGCTATTATTTAAAAAAAAAATTATGGATGAATCCAAAGTAAACATATTCGTATCAGATGGCCAATGTTATGTGCGACGTCCAATTAACCAGGAGCTAAATCCCAAGTACACAATCAAGACAATCAAGAATGGGGCGACGGGTCTTCTAGAATAGGAGGACTAGCGGATATGTTTATATAAAGATCTCGAAGGGCTTTTGCTACTGTACGATTGCGGAAATATACCTGTCCCATCGAATGAATCGTAGAACTACCAGTAAGATGAGCTACAAGTACATTTGCTTTATCTAAAGAGCTAGTTATCTGGTTTTAATTGTGATGAGCGTTGGAACCGAAGATGAAGTTTAATTTTTTACGTTCTTGATAAATGACCATAAATTTCTGTTGCCTTTGGGACATTGCAGGATTTTGTGCTGTAATTTTTGGTTATGTAAGAATTTGGTTCTTTTTATATTATTATTATTTTATTTTTATAATTATTTTGAAAGTCAACATTTTGAAATAAAGTAAAAAGAAAAATGTAAATTGGTTTTCTAAAACATTTAACTAAATTAGGTAGAAATTTAACCTACTTATGGCTTTATTCAATTCATACCGCAATGAAAGTTGTGAATTTTAATATCGGTGTTTGATAAAATTAGATCCACATGAATATTTTTTTTTTTTTTTATAATTTACCCGCGCTCAAGGGATTATGATTACCCTTTAAATGTTTCAACACAGCGCGGGCGTGAAGTTAATGAAGAGAAAGAAGGATAGGAAAGATGTGTGGCACGATGTTCTGAGACTGTTGGTGGTTGTCTCAGATATTTTTATCTCCAGGGATGGTGGCTGAGCTAAAGCGGAGAAATGCCGTGTCTTATTTCTATGTCGTTTATAATTCACATTATTTTATTCGTGTTCATCCTTGTTGGGCATACTAGTTTAACTCAATCACATGTTGTTAGTGTTATGCCTAAACAACATGAGTAATGAGTAAACCAGCAACCCATTGATGACAATTTTTAGAAGGTTTTAATGGAATTAAAACGACATAGACGACGGCAGGGATCGAACCTGTGATCATGAGGTTGACAGGCGAGCACACAACCATCGTGCCACGGCCACCCCCATATATAAACTGCGATCGAGAAATGAAATAAAATATTGAAAATTCTATAGGTAGTCATTTTTTTAATGAAATTGCTTATAAGTTTAACTTAATTTTTTTTTACAAATTAAAATGTAACTGTTCAAGTCGATGAGAAAATTTACAACGTGCTTAAAAAGTCATAAGTACCTCTCGAAAGTGATTTCACAAAATATCTAATGGTTGGATCAATATTCTGCTTTTCAAAATTCTATTTCTCAACAGTCGCTTATTAAAAATTTTGCTTTCATAATTCTCATATTAAAAATTTTGCTTTTTTTCACTTTTCAAACGTTTCAGGGTAAACGAACAAACCTCATATTTCCTTTCTCTAAGCTTGACGAAGACTGGTTTTATTGTTTAAAGTAAAGTATAATCGAGTACAATATATACATATATATATAAAGAATACTCATAATATGATAGGTGCAAAACTGGCATCCCCTCAGTCTTTCAGCAAAATTTGACTCACAAATTAGTCACATCGATACTCGTACAACTACCACGTACTTGCAAGGTGTTCTGCAAGATGAAAACGGAAGTATTTACAAAGGAAGTAAAGTTTGTAAACTAAACAAGTCTTTGTATGGGTTAAAACAAGCTGGTCGTATAGGGAATCAAAAACTTGACAAGAATCTTCAAGACATTGGACTCAAGAGATCGGAAGTGAATCAAGGATATCGTCGATGACGCGTGCAAAGTGTTTAAATCCAATTTTTTCGAAAATGAGATTTTGATGCCATCTGTTAGATTTAACCAAATAATACAATCCCTCAAACCAAGAATTCCAATTTTGTTTAAAATAACCGTTAAAATGGCAATTTAGAAAAAAGTGTAACTCCTTTATCTATCAGTTCAGCGAAGTTGTAAAAGGTTGTGAGTGACATCGTGTTGTGAAAAAAAATTAAATATTCGTGAATATTAGCTTTTGTTATTAGTTTTGATAGCTTTTATTTAATAATAAATTGCCAGTAGCTACCTTACAATAGTTTTTTTAAAAAGAAAATCAATATTTTCTCCACAAATCTCCTAAAAAGTGGTAAAGGAGTTAAACTATTTCTACTTGTCTACTCTAATAGAAAAAAAATAGAAACACGTTTCTAGTGATAGCCATTCAGTATTCAAATTGAAGCACTCTGATAATGCATGGAATACATTAGATGTACGGCGGGGCTAAACTCTAGAGTTATGTAGTTCGTGAACGAACTAGTTCACGAACTAAACAGGTATAGGTATAGAAAACTAATTTGTATTGTTGTATTTGTATTTTTCGATAGATTTTTTAAACATAAAAAAAATTAGAAAATTGTCCAAATTGTTAAAAAAGTTAAATAAATCAAAAGTCAAATAAATCTTGGAATTTAAGGAAATTGATATTTATAGAAAGATAAAATACAAATATTTTACCCATGTTTGATGAAGTTTTGATCTATCCATTTTTTTTTACCACATTTTAGAAAAATAAAATTTTTCCGGTCATTTTTGATTTGCATTGCTTTAATTGATAGTTTTAAAAATCAAAGTTTAAGGGATGCTAGAAATTATTCTGTGATTTGAATTTTAAATATGAATTGTTTCAACTCATCGTTGGTGACGCGTGCAGAGTGTGTAACTTCATCGAACCAAATTTTACAGGAGAGTAAAAAAACTTCCTATTTTCAAAGTTAGTGGTGATATTTTCATGAAATTTTAACTACTAATTTTTGATAATGTTTAATATTTATCAATATTACTCAAAAGTGAAATAATGCGCCATTAAATATTTTTTTTGGATATACACAATTTGCCTTGAAAAATGTGTCGCTCGCTCGGGACTTACACAGTTTTCTTATTTAGTTTTCCTATGAAGTCAAAACTTTCTGGTACAAATAAAATTATTAAACAAAACTAGTAACACTTATACTTTGAAAATTTAAACATTTTATTGAAACAAAAGATAACAGGAATAAATACTTCAAATTTATTTTGAACACGAAAATACAAGAAATTTAATTGGTACAAATAATAAAATAAAACTAGTATTAAAACTTCAACTAAATATAACGAAAAAAAAAACTTTATATTCTATTATATGAAACAAACATACAAGAAATAAATAAAGCGATTTACTTTGTGACAAATGGAATCGCATCATAGAAAGCATTATAGTATATTCCGACTCTAAGCTTTTCTTTAAAACTTGTCGTATTTTTCTTTTTTTGATTTTTCTCCTTTCTAGATAGGTAATGTTGATGTATCAATTGGGATCTGTTTCATCAGAGTTGTACTATTTAGTTCATTTGATTGATTGATCAATTTAGTTCAATTCACCCTACTGAACTAATTCGTTCATTTTGGTTCGAAATTCTTTATTTACCAGGGGGGTCATTCCGTAACTCGATTATCGTCAGACGATATCGTTTGAACGATAGCGTTGCCTTTTTTTGATTCACGTAAGTCGATAATCGTCAAAACGCTATCGTCAAAACGATAGCGTTTGGACGATAGCTAAATAGGTATCGTCTTGATTTAATTTTGAATTTTGTAGGTGACTGTAGTTGAGTGATTGAGTTTCCACTGTAAATTGACATTTTGTATTTTTTTCTATTGAATTGACAGATTGACTACAGTTTGAGAGTTTCTAAAATGCATACAAATCTCTAAAACTGTGATCGTTTGACGGGACGATGGTAGTCGAGTTACGTGAAGCAAATCATGGACGATATCGTCGACGATTATCGTTTTGACGATTATCGTTTAGAAAATTACGGAATGACCCCACAGGAAAATTTATAAGAAACACTTTCTTTGACCCGATAGTCGGTTGTATATTGTCGCTATCTTGAATTAAAATCGAGTTTGCTTTTCTCCAATATTACTCGTAATTGTAAACCATTGAAATAAATGGAAACAATTTCATATTTAAAATCCAAATGAATAATTTCTAACATTCCTTAAACCTTGATTTTTAAAACTATCCCTTAAAGTAATAAAAATCAAAAGTGACCTGAAAGATTTTATTTTCAAAAAATGTGCTATGTCAAAAAAAAGGATATATTAAAACTTCATCAAACATGGTAAAATATTTGTATCTTTCCAGAAATATCAAATTCCTTAAATTCCAAGATCATTTTGATTTATTTGACTTTTCTAACAATTTTCTAAAATTTCTTATGTTTAGAAAATCTATCGACAGATACAAATACAACAATACAAATTAGTTTTCTATACCTATGCCTGTTTAGTTCGTTGAACTTGTTCGTTCATTAACTACATAACTCTGGAGTTGACCCCCGCCGCCGTACATTTAATGTAGTCCATGCATTATCAGCTTAAATTTGAATACTGAATGGCTATCACAAGAAACGTGTATCTCCTTTTTTTCTATTACAGTGGACAAGTGGAAATAGCGTAACTCCTTTACGACTTTTTAGGAGATTTGTGGGAAAAATATTGATTTTCTTTATAAAAAAAAGTTGCTACCGGCAATTTATTATTAAATTAAACCTATCAGAACTAATAACAAAAGCTAATATTCACGAATATTTAAATTTTTTCACAACACGATGTCACTCACAACCTTTTACAACTAGAAATTGTGGAGATACACTTTTTTCTTCACTAAACTGATAGGTCAAGGAGTTACACTTTTTTCTAAATTGCCATTTTAACGGTTATTTTAAATAAAATACGGAATTCCCGGTTTGAGGGATTGTAGTATTCGGTTAAATCTAACAGATTGCATCAAAATCTCATCTTCGAAAAATTTGGAGTTACACACTTTGCACGCGTCACCGACGGCGACGTTATGTCAAAAATGGTTAAAATTCCAATTATGAGTGATATTAGTGAAAAACAAAGTCAATTTTAATTCAAGATAGCGACAATATACAACCGACTATCGAGTCAAAGAAAGTGTTTCTTATAAATTTTTCTGTTAAACGAACTATTTCGAACTAAAATGAAAAAAAATTAGTTCAGTAGAGTAAATTCAACTAAATAGATCAATCAGTCAAATGAACTAAGTAGCACAACTCTGATACAACAGATCTCATTTAATACATCAACATTACCTATATGGAAAGGAGAAAAACCAAAAAAAGAAAAATACGACCACTTGCAAGCTTTAAGGAAAAGTTTGGGGTTGGACTATCATGCTTTGCATGATGCAATTGTATTTGCCACAAAGTAAATCGCTTTAATTATTTCTTGTATGTTTGTTTCATATAATAGAATATAAAGTTTTTTTTTCGTTATATTTAGTTGAAGTTTTAATACTAGTTTTATTTTATTATTTGTACCAATTAAATTTCTTGTATTTTCGTGTTCAAAATAAATTTGAAGTATTTATTCCAGTTATCTTTTGTTTCAATAAAATGTTTAAATTTTCAAAGCATAAGTTTTACTAGTTTTGTTTAATAATATTATTTGTTCCAGAAAGATTTTACTTCATAGAAAAACTAAATAAGAAAACTGTGTAAGTCCCGAGCGAGCGACACATTTTTCAAGGCAAAGTGTGTATATCCAAAAAAAAAATATTTAATAGCGCATTATTTTACTTTTGAGTAATGTTAAAGTGCCTAAACTCTGGGCACTTTTTCTAATTAAATCAAAGCGCAACGTTGAGAGTACAATTTAAACTTTAATTGTACTCTACTAAAGAGCGAAATTAAAAATGCTGCCGATCTCCTTGAAAAGTCAAACTATACTAATTTATTACATCTATTTAAACTAACTTAAAAGGTAAAGAAACAGAGTAACAAAATAAAACTAGAAAAATTATAGCCGTTAAGCTTTATGTATGTACATATGAATGCTAGAAATTAGAATTCATGATTTGGTTTACATAATATGTTGCAGTAAATGTTAGCAGTTAAAACGATAAAAAAAAATAGCAAGTATAAAATAGGGTAAATTATGATTTGTATGCTGCTTGAGCAGAACTTAAAAATAATTATTGATTCATTTATATAAAGTCAAGATTATGTGATATAAAGTTTATGATGGTTCATATTGAGACTGAACATGCCGGCCACCTTGAAGGTTCACATCTTCAACCATAGTTACATCGGAAGTGGGTAGAGTTTGTTGACTGTGCGTTTGTAGATACCAAGTTTGGTTTTGACTTCAACCACACGTACGATGCCATCTGAACCAGGGAATGTTTTTATTATCCGACCCATAAGCCATTTATATGGGGGTAGGTTGTCGTCGTGTATAAGAACTATTGCGTCTGCTTTGAGAATTTCTGATTTCTTATACCATCTGGAACGTTCTTGTAGACTTAAAAGGTAATCTCGAGACCAGCGTTGCCAAAATTGTTACTGAATTTGTTGTAACCTTTTAAATCTAGTGAGTCTTGATGTGTTAACGTCTAGTAGACAGGGTTCTGGAATGGACGTTAGCGGGCGTCCTATGAGGAAGTGGCCTGGAGTGAGAGGTTCCAGGTCATTCGGCGACGATGAGAGCGGTGTGATTGGACGTGAGTTCAATAATGCTTCGATTTGAGCGGTGAGTGTGCTAAGTTCTTCATAGTTTAGCGATGCATTTGCTGCTACTCGAATTAGGTGATGCTTTGCCGATTTGACGGCTGCCTCCCAGAGGCCGTCGAAATGAGGTGATCTTGGTGGGATGAATCGCCATTCCATTCTGTCGACTCTACAAAGTTCCCGAATTTCCGACATGCTTTCGCCATCAAATAGTTTGGCTAATTCGTGCAATTCATTTCGGGCACCCACAAAGTTTGTTGCGTTGTCGCAGAATATTGTTTGACAGATGCCGCGCCGGGCGATGAATCGTCGGAGCGCTGCAATGAACGAGGCGGTAGTAAGATCGCCGACTGCTTCTAAGTGTACTGCTTTAGTGGTGAAGCAGACGAAGACAGCTATGTATGCCTTTATGATCGTACGAGACCGCGGCTGATAGCGTAGCTTAAAGGTGCCGCAAAAGTCTACACCCGTTGTAAGAAACGGACCTCCCTGGTGTTACTCTTTCGGAGGGAAGATTGCCCATAAATTGTTCAACAGATTTTGGTTTGACGCGAAAGCATCGTTGACATTTGTTGAATTCTCGACGAGCCATGTTTAGTCCATCAAGAGGCCAGTACCTTTGCCGAACTATGCCCAGAAGTGACTGTGGAGCTGCATGGAGTGACTTTATATGATAAAAAGAAAAAATAAGATTAGTTAACAAGTTTCTTTTAGGTAAAATTATTTGATGCTTAGAATCATAACTAATAGAAGCGTTTTCTAAACGCCCTTGTACTCGGAGCAAGCCATCTCCACCTATAAATGGGCAAAGGTTTCGAAGGCGACTGTTATGGTCAACTTCCTCATATTTTTGAAGGCGGTTGTATTCATTTTTGAATTCTAAGAGCTGCATGTTTAGGATTATACCGTTATGAGCGAGACTACTTTCTTCTACCGTTGGAAGAGTTGAAAGTACTGAGGTAGTTTGAAGTTTACGTGCTTTGTTGAAGAAACGATAGACGTAAGCAAAAATTCGTTCTAGCTTAGGGAATGAGTTATTGTATTTTACATCTGATATGATGCAGTAGAATTGCGGATGTGCTGCGACGAGCGCCTTGTTGGATGATTTTTGTTCCGGAACGTCTTCTAAGAAGGTAGTTGCTTCAGCCCTTCGCCAGCCTTCGTGTATTGAGATTAAGAAAGATGGACCTTGGAACCTGAGAGAAGATATCTGCTGTACACCCCCTAGAAATGAGATCGGCTGGATTATTTTTTCCTGCGACATGTCTCCATTGTTCTGCTTGTGAGAGTTCTTGAATCCTAGCTACCCGATTGGCGACGAATGTAACCCATGAGTAAGATGGTTGAGATATCCAGGCTAAAACAATTTGCGAATCTGTATGATAGAAAATATCGTTGATTTTGAGTTGAAGTATGGTTCTTAGCCTATCATTTAACTCGACCATCATGACGGCTGCTTGGAGCTCTAGTCTAGGTAAAGTTGTCGACTTTATTGGACTGACACGAGATTTGGAACAAATGAGATGACATTTTACTTCGCCTGATCGGCTAAGTGAACGCAGATAGCAACACGTTCCATATGCGACTTCACTACTGTCGGAGAACGCATGGAGTTGGATATCTACATATTCCGAATGGCCAAGGAGATGTCGAGGGCAGGATAGAGATTTTATGTCGTTTAGTTGCTGAATATAGCGATCCCATTGTAGGCTTAGCTCGTCTGGTAGTGGTGAGTCCCATCCTAATTTAGATTTCCAGAGTTGTTGCATGAACAATTTACCTTTTACGATGACTGGACCGATTAAGCCTAGAGGGTCGAAGTTTTTACCAAGATCGGAGAGAACTGTCCTTTTTGAACCTTTATTGTCGATTTCTGGAACATAATTGAACTTGAAGACATCTTGGTGTGGTTGACAAATCATTCCCAAAGTCTTGACTGCCTCGGAGTTGTTTATGATGATGAAGGGCTCCCTATGTTCTACTGGAGTGTCTTCTAAAATTCGTTCATGATTGGCGCAGAATTTTCTTAGTTCGAACTGCCCCTTAGCCAATAATGAGATGATGTCTGTCTTAAGCTGGTTAGCTTCCAAAAGATCATTGGCTCCTGTCATGAAATTGTCTACATAGACACCATTTAAAACAGCATGGGCTGCCTTAGGAAAATGAGCCTCTTCTTCTTCGGCTAACTGAACGATACATCTAATGGCTAAGAAAGGAGCAGATGACGTGCCGTATGTCACTGTATTTAAGTGGTAGTATTTAAGCAATTCATTGGGCTGATCCCGCCAGAGAATCATCTGGTACTTTCGATCGTCTTCGTGAATTAGGATTTGCCGAAACATCTGGCGAATATCTGCCATGAATACGTAGGCGAATGTGCGAAAATTAACAAGTACTGTAAATAAGTCAGGCTGTATGGTTGGTCCAACCATAAGCAAATCATTTAGCGAGAGATTTGTTGAAGTCTTAGCGGATCCATCAAATACTACTCGAAGCCTTGTAGATGAACTGTCTTGCTTGCTTGCGCAGTGGTGCGGTAAAAAGTAGTTCGAGGTTGGTATATCTTTGATTTCTTGCATGTGGTTAAGATCTCTGTACTCGTACATGAACGATGTGTAAGGCTGTTGTAGTTCCGGATTGGAGGCCAGCCTACGTTCCAGGGTTTTAAACCTTCTCGTAGCGATGTTGAGTGAGCTTCCGAGCTGTGACGGATCTCGTCGAAATGGAAGCCGAACAATGAAGCGCCCAGAATTTGTTCGTGAGTAGGACTGCTTGAAGTGTTTCTCACACTCTTCTTCCTCTTCGGTAAGAGTCTTAGACGGAGCCTTGTAATCTTCAAGGTCCCAAAATTTTTGAAGAGTCTTTTCTAGACTTACAGTCTTCGAAGTGATGTGATTGCAACGTTGCAGTTCAGAAGCGATGAAGGTTTTGGTTGCAGCCTGCCAGCGACTACCCATCCCAGTTCGGAATTCTGCAAGATAGGGAGCTCAGAAGCTAAGCGATACTGTTCCTGTCTTAGGAGAGTGAAAAGTAGCTCTGCATGTCAATTTTGCTTGGACGAAAAAAGAATGGGTCAGCTAAGTTAAGCTTCTTTAGTATATCCCACTCATCGACATTGATGAAGCTATCAGGATGGTTGCCAGTTATTTGCTGTAAGACGTAAAAGTTAACTGTAGCAGAGAATTTACTGAATCTTGAGTATATGGACGTGGTGATTACGTGACGTATTGTGGAGACAGAGTTTCCAATACCGCTAATGGGCAGATCAGTCCGTGTGCGCTCAAGACCAAGCTGTGTAGCACACGATTCAGACATGAAGTGAAGCTGTGAACCTGAATCTAATAGGGTTCTGCATAGGAGAGGTTGTCCGTATTTGTTAAGAGCAATTACAAGCGCGGTGGCTAAAATGATTTGAGAGCGATTTTTCGTGTTTTTTGATACTAATGATGATCCGATAGTGGAAGAAGAGGATGGTTGATCTTTGATTATAGGAGTGGTCATAACAGGTGTAGGTTTAGCTGTAGTGTTTGTATTAAGCGATGTTACTAGTCAGGATTCCTTTGAAGGAGTTTCTGGTTGTGCAGATTTTGCGTTACAATGATCGTGTATCAATGTATGATGCAGTTGGTTGCAAGAACGACACTTGTCTATGCTGCAGGAAGCGGTAAGATGTCCAGTTTTGAGACAGTTTAGACAGAGTTTCAAATTAGTTGCTGAATTATAGCGCTGTTTGGGTGAAAGATCTAAGAATTTCTTGCATCGACATATATTGTGACGGGTGCCAGAACAATAAGTGCAGAGCTTTTCATGAACGGTAACGAGAGAAGTTTGACGTTGTGTATAATCCTTTTTAGATTGTGGCTTAATATTCCTTGCGGCAGAATAAGTAGGAACTGAAGGAACGATACATGACCTTTCGTCTATATTATAGGCACGAGTTTCCTGCAATTTCTTGAGTTCCTCAAGAGTTGGGAATCTATCATGTGAACGAACATCATTCCATTTATCCAATGATAAGCTGTCTAGTTTTGAGCAAACTAAGTAAATTATTATATCGTCCCAATGTGCTGTAGGTCTACCTAGCGATGTGAGGGCACTGAGGTGAACGTTGAGTTCGTCTAAGAGTGCGCGAAGCTAGGATGCGGAATTTCTCGGAACTTGGGGGAGGTTAAATAGTTTTTTAAGATGATCATGAGCTATGACTTGCCTTTTGTTATATCGAGGGATCAGAGTTTCAAGTGCTGCTTCATAGTTGGTTTCTGTAACCTCTAGAGCACGAATGCAGCTGAGTGCTTTTTCACTAAGCGCTGAACGTAGGTAGTGAAATCTAGTGACATTATTCAAGGCAGGATTATTGTGAACTAACGTGACGAATGTTTGATAAAACGATGTCCAATTAATGTAATCACCCGAAAAGTTAGGTATAGGAATCTTTGGAAGGCGGATTGGTGTGCCTCCAATTGTGGTGTCAAGTACCGTATTATTCGAAGTTGATAACCCTGATGGATGCCTGGCATCGCTAATTGAGGTTATTAATACGGGACGTATTTCAAAATAAGTTTCCTCAAACTCGGCTCTAACTGTAAAAGTGCTTTCCATTTCATCAAGTTCCTCAATTTTAGATTGAAGGCTTTCAAAATTATTTTTGGTAGATTCAAGAGATTCCAAACGAGTCTCGAGCTCGGCAATTAGAGCTGTAGAAGCACGGTTCGAAACAAAATCCTTGGCTCTTCCTAATTGACCTAAGATCACTTGACGTTTCGATCTAAGTTTCTCTAATTTTGCCTTAACATCAGATATTGTAATCAAATTTTTGCAGCCTAATCTTAATTCAAGTTAATGTTCGTCGAAATCTCGATTTATTTTATCACTTCACTTGCAAATCATAAAATAATTAAGTACTCACGAGTTATCAACTGTTACCAGAATACAGTAATGTTCCGCTATGTGAGATGAGGTATCCTTCCCGTTATGCTGCTTCAAGCGTGTCACCGTTATCTGTATGGTGCGTTGTGGTTCTTCTTATACCGTTGATGTGGTGTCACCACATTGGAATCTAGCCTTAGTTTATATTGATACTCCTTTGGTTCATGTAGGTACTCTTCTATGTAACAATATCTCTGGCAGCTACTTGTAGAAGAACAGCGTCCAAAGATTGTGCAGTCTCGATGCGAATTATATTAATTGTTGTTTTATGTATGTAAGTCGAAGGTATTCCAATTAAATTAGATTGCAGTTAATGCGATAATTAATTAGATCTAGCCTACCTGTTATGACCTTTCCAACGAGAATATTATGTTGTGTTATATGCAGCTTGTGCGATAAGAAATCTATTTCTCGATCCCTGCTGTTGATTCTCCAACCATGGCAGCTTTAATATGCAGAATCCGAGCAAAAAGTTTGCAGGTGATACAATGTAATAATCACTGCATCACGTCGGGGTCACCAATGTTAAAGTGCCTAAACTCTGGGCACTTTTTCTACTTTTTCTAATTAAATCAAAGCGCAACGTTGAGAGTACAATTTAAACTTTAATTGTACTCTACCAAAGAGCGAAATTAAAAATGCTGCCGATCTCCTTGAAAAGTCAAACTATACTAATTTATTACATCTATTTAAACTAACTTAAAAGGTAAAGAAACAGAGTAACAAAAGAAAACTAGAAAAATTATAGCCGTTAAGCTTTATGTCTGTACATATGTATGCTAGAAATTAGAATTCATGATTTGGTTTACATAATATGTTGCAGTAAATGTTAGCAGTTAAAACGATAAAAAAAATAGCAAGTATAAAATAGGGTAAATTATGATTTGTATGCTGCTTGGGAGAACTTAAAAATAATTATTGATTCATTTATACAAAGTCAAGATTATGTGATATAAAGTTTATGATGGTTCATATTGAGACTGAACAAGTAATATTGATAAATACTAAACATTATCTAAAATTAGTAGTTAAAATTTCATGAAAATATCACCACTAACTTTGAAAATAGGAAGTCTTTTTGATCTCCTGTAAAATTTGGTTCGATGGAGTTACACACTTTGCACGCATCACCGACGGTATATTTATGCATATTCCCCCTCCGTTAGTCGACTTCTTTAAGATGCGAACAATTGCAGATGGTTACCCAAAATTTGAAAATAAATCGGTGGCATCTGTTGCGTGTTTAGCGTATCATTAAACAACGTCTGTCATAACCATATTATAAATTTGAAATTCCAAATCCAATGCAATAGATCTGTTTACTTTAAAATGTATAATCCTTATCGAACATACGCATAATCTCTCCTGCAAATTAATAAGTTTCCAACACGATTATGGGACAATTTTTGTCTTTTATCAAAATGTCCTTTTTACTCCAAACAATCGAAAATGATAACATCACTCTTTGATGTAATGCTTAATACAATGTTCGTTCAAAAATGCTTGCTAAAAAATACCGAGAATACACAACGTTTGGGCATACATGGCTTGCCTAACATAAATCTTATTCCAAATTCAATGCAAAACCTGTTCCTTTCTTACCTTTTAATCAACGTATGAAAAATGAGTTGTTTGCATTCATTACGAAAATTCAATAAAGGAAAACCAATACCAATGACGAGGTAATGAGTGCAACTTCTTTGAAAAGGTGGTAGATAAGTATTTTGAAGTAAAACTTGTTTTACGGCATGGGGGGTAAAAAATTGTCAATGCAGTTGTCAGTGACATGTCAAAACGACATGTTATAAGTCAAAGACAGCGACATATTTTTGGAATTATTGTTCGAACCGTATTCGAGATTATATTATTATTAATATTAATATCTCTAAATTTCCTTGCACACAAAAAATCAATGAGCTCTAAGAATATTCTCAAATGCTATATACAGTAACAAATCTTTTATCGTGTTCTTCTGTTTCCTTCAATTCAAATAAAAATGGGACAACTCATAATAAAAGAGATGCTCAGTGAGTTAAATTATAAAAACACTTTAAAATGTAATCCACTCGGCGTTTCATCAAAAAAATGCTTTGCTACCTCCCATGAATTTATGTAGCTACATACTACTTCTACTAAGAAAAAATGTTTCATAGTTTATACATTTATTTAAAAAAACACGAAATCCATTTCTCATAAGTTTCCACACTAAAAAAAAATAACACATAAATTATCATTCTATTCTTTTTTAAAAGGATCAGAAAACAACCCACTTCTATTAAATAAAGACTAAAATGTTCCACCACCCAGCATATAAGGGGTTATAAAGTTTAAGAAAAACTATTCTAAAATTAAATATCGCAAAAAAAAATTTTAATTGAATTTAATTCAATAGACTACAAAATCAAAAATAATAATTAAAAAATATTGTTCTTGAACGACGTGAAATCGGATTAATAAATAATAAAAATATGTCGTACACTTTAAATAATTTCACACATTTCTTTTTTACTTTAAATAACATACAATTTACTTAACGAACACGAATTAAAGGGTTTTAAAAAGGAGTACCTTGAATGCATTTCGGAATGATTCATTCCATCTTCAGCATCACGACTAAATCAAAAAGTGCAATGCGTGCTTTGATGTGTATTTTGATCTCGAGTTGTTGTAGGTGGTATTATATAAATCGAGAGAACAAGTTCAATTCTATATTACCGTTGTCCAGATTCAAAGAGTTTGTGTCTTTTTGCATGTAAAAACTCTCGTATGCGTCGAGCTTTCGGTCGTCTATAATCTCTTTTACAAGTTTTACATTATGAATATTCAAACATAAATGATTATTGTTCAGTGCGTGTGCTGCTAATGCAGATCTATACGGCTGGTTGTTACGAATGTATGTTCGATGTTCTTTGAAACGCGTTAGGACATTTCTTTTTGTTTGGCCATAATAAACTTGTTTCGATAAAATTCACACATGAAATCGAGAAAGATGGTAAATTACCATTCCTTGATTTAGAATTGAAAAGAAAGAACAAAACAGTTGAACTAGCTATTTATTAAACGACTAGCACAAATAGAACAATAACAAGGGACTCAAATTGTTGCATACAGCATAAACACGCAGCTTTTCATGCAATGGTACATCGGTTATGCAGTTTAGATCTCTCGGTGATGAACTACATGAACGAATGTCAAATAATAAAACAAATCGCGCGAATAAACGGATACCACGAATCCTTGATTGATCGTCTTATCAAAAAACATACTGAAAAGCTAAAAAGATATGAACTCTCAACTTTGTTTTCACAAAATCGAAAGCTTGATGAGAAAAATATTCGTGTCGCGTTATCATAATTATGTACCAGTTTTAACTAATAAATTAAAAACGAAATTCCGCGAATACGGTATGGAAATTGTGTATACAAATCAGTACAAACTATCGAATTTATTGCGTTCAACAAAAGACAAAATTGATAGTTTAAACAAATCGGGAATATATGCAATTTAGTGTAGTGAATGGGAAAGTGTTTATTATGGCCAAACAAAAAGAAATGTCCTAATGCGTTTCAAAGAACATCGAACGTAACAACCAGCCGTATATATCTGCATTTGCAGCACACGCACTGAATAATAATCATTTATGTTTGAATATTGATAATGTAAAACTTGTAAAAGAGATTATAGACGACCGAAAGCTCGACGCATACGAGAGTTTTTACATACAAAAAGACACAAACTCTATGAATCTGGACAACGGTAATATAGAATTGAACTTGTTCTCTCGATTTATATAATACCACCTACAACAACTCGAGATCAAAATACACATCAAAGCACGCACTGCACTTTTTGATTTAGTCGTGATGCTGAAGATGGAATGAATCATTCCGAAATGCATTCAAGGTGCTCCTTTTTAAAACCCTTTAATTCGTGTTCGTTAAGTAAATTGTGTGTTTTTTAAAGTAAAACAAATTACGTGTGTACGACTTATTCTTATTATCAAAAATAATACTCTTCTTCTTCTTAAACTATAACTCCAATTTAAACTCACTGAGCTGGCGAGAATCCAATTCCAAGAGGATGTGCGCAGGATTTACAAAGAAATCCTTGGGCATCCAAGCCGGGTTCCCGAGCCAATTTGCATAATGTTTCTACCATATCTTGCAGCTCATCAATTCTAAATTTTTCCGAGACTGAATGCGCGATAACCTCGTAGTCAACAGTTATCTATTAAAAAAGTAACTATTACTTCTTCGAACTATTAAAGTAGCTAGCTAGTCCATACAATGCTGTCCTCTTCTTGTTGACTGCTACTTCCAGCTTCTCCACTTTCATTTCCATGTAATCCAACAAACTTTTCCCAAACATTGGTCCAGTCAACTGGTCTATTATCTTCATGTTTTTTTAGCAACGTGTTATAGCTACATCTGTCGATAGGTGAACGTAAAGAACTTACCGAACTGTCATTACTTATCGATCGATCAAAAGTAACTCTTTCGTCCATTGGTGTGCTATTGTTATTTGTAAAATTTTCATCAGCTAGGTCTGCTGACCAAGATGTATGCATTAAGTTTGTCAGTGAGTTTCCATGAAAAGGTTTTTCGCAAAAATCTTGCTCGTTTACACTTTCTTTGGTATTGGTGTGCGAGCTTTTTCTTGTTTTTGTCATTCTACGAGTAGTATCTTGTTCAACAGTGACTGTTTCAGTAGTAATATCTTCCTCTTCGTCAATTTTTTCCATTTCGTCGACTTTTTGCAGAAAAATATCTAAATTTTCCCCATGTGTCAGATCTTCAACAGCAAAGTTTGATGTTCGACTGAAGGGAGAGTTGGAAATAGATTCAGAAAAGAGTTCATTTGTTTGAAGTGGTCGTGGAGTAGGAATATTGACAACTTCGGTAATAGAACTAACTACGTCAATTCCGCTGCTAATCTATTGAAAAATAGTCGATTAATTAATCATTCTTTTAAACTAAATGATCATACTGGACATGATTTCAAAGGCAACGTCCATACACCAGCTAACTGTAATGAATAATTCGGCCATTGATTAAGAAGGCTTGAATTTACTGGAAGATTAATTTGAACACACGATTCAATGCCTTCTATTATTTTTGAAGCCACTTCAATAATATCGAAATCTTTAAGAAAAGCATTACTTTTGTAGTAAGGATTAAGGGCGGAGCTGTTTTTACGTATATTATTTAAATACGATGAAAATAGTGATTCATTCAGACTAGCTCGAACCCACGAGCGGCAATATCCGGTTTCCGACGTTATTTGAGAATGAGATTGAATCTGAAAGAAAATATTGATGCATGGATGTTAATTTAAATGGAAAAAGTAAGAATTATGTAAACATATGGTAAGATAATAAGATATTTTAGTCGTGGACGAAACCAAATTAAAAAAATGATCAAGTTATTAACAACGTTATCTCTTCTTTTGGATACAAAATGACAAGAATTCTGAATTTATTTAAAAAAAGGGACACCATTAACATGATTGTAATTCTGTTATTATTAATTTCACATTAGCAGGGAAGGTGGGTTTTGCTTTCGTAGCATTAAATTCCAAGCGGTTCATTTTTCCGAAATGGACAATGCTTTCAAAATCGGAATTGCCTATTGCTCCCAAAAATCTTTTTGATTTTGTTGATACAAACGCTTGTAGTTTTAGCTACCTCAAGATTCTTTATTTTTTCCACAAGCTTCGCAGACTGATTTACGTTTCTTTATTTGCAACTAATACCTTTGTCGTTTATAACTCATTAATTCAAGAATAAGCAATAACAATTGATGTTATCACTAGATAATTTGTTTCGATTGGATTTCATACTTTAAGCGGTTAGATTAGCGAACATTCGCTATTTTTGGGGTTACAAATTCGCTAAGGTTTTGACTTAATTTAGTCGAATCGCTTTAAATAATAAGAGTCTAACGAATTTGCAAGTTTTTTAGTTCGATTCGCTATTCATAATGAGGGCCTACCACACTTTGACGTTTCAGTTCAACATCCGAAGGATGTGTCTTGTGCACATCGGAACTACTTATAAATATACCATAGAAGAGAGTCGTTGAAACCTAAGGTACGCATTTTCGATAAGAGAGCTTGAGGTTAGATTCTATCAGATTTGTCCCATTAAATCTTTAACCGAACCTTCTCTCTTTAACCGACTAGTTTTGGTGCCTGAAAAAATATTGAGGCTGTCCCATTTGGCTCTCCAGTATCTATTTATTTATTTATTCCTCTATAGACTATTTAGTTTTACAGACTAATAACAATATTTACAAAATTAATTTATTAAGAGTTTAGGTTAAAAAATAAAGGATCTTAGATTTATAATCCATTCTATTTATTGATAAATCGGTTTCATTTAAATAAATATTTAATAAATATATACACCTAGTGAAAGGTTCATTGCAACCATAATTAGACCTATGTCTTGCACAGTTTAAAAAATCTCACTGCGCATTCTTCTTTCTGGGACATATATTTCAAATATATTAAATATTACTGGGCTTTTGATTCTGTAAGAAAAAACATCATGAACAAACAATAAACACTGAACAAATCGTTTTTTGTAGGGAATCAAGACCGATTAAGGTGCATCTTGAATAATACGATGGAGTATCAGTCTTCATTCGTAATTGTTTTACAACGAACTTGGTCACTGGCGGACTTAGGTAGGGGCGGAGGGGGGGTACGCCCCAGGCCTCCGAAGCCTCCAAATCCAATTGTATATACCTACTCATAATAATTTTTGTCATAATGTTTCTACATCACGAAAGAAGCAAATTTGTATGGGACCCCAAAACCGTCATTTTATAAAAAAAAATAAAAATTAAAAAATATTCACTCCGGAAGTTAATTATCCGTTCGTTATTTTTCTGTTTAAATCAAATTTTATAGTGAATAGTTTTTGAGAAATTTATTCTCAAAATCAAAATTTCCAAAAATAATTATTTTGTTCAAAATACCTTTTCCCATTGTACATCGTTAAGTATTAGTTTTGTCTTAAATATTCAATGCTCTTTTAATTTTTAAATCAATTTAAAAAACCAAGATGCTTAAAAGTCTGCTAGTTTGCCTAAAAATTAAAAAATAACAAAAACTACTAATGTTTCTTTGTAGTTTTATAAACATCAAAATACTCGTAAAACAATGTTAAAACTGTGACATTAATACATGTATACACATTTTATCAACCTTAATTTTTTTTGACGTTGCAACGATTACAGGAGTACAAAATATTTCCCTCTCTTTTCTAGTTTCCACTCATTCCACTAAAGTTAGTCAAATTCATATTTTTTCTTATATTAAATGTTTATACTTAACAGATTTCCCTTTTTTCCTAAGCAAAGAAATTTTGCCATGATTTTCCAGCACTGCGAAGCCACGAAAATGAAACAGATACAGAATTCTTAACGTAGTAGTGCCGAATGAAGGACGGAGGTGCTCTGGATGAAGTTTTGAACACATCGCCTTCTTGATATAACGCCATTTTTACCTCAGCAAAATCTTCCTTTCAGCGGTCACCGTAAAGACGTTTTATCAGAAAATTGAGACAATTTTTTAGAATTTTTGCAACTAATGATTGTCCAGTATTAAAGAAACATTGTTAAAAACTTGAAAAATCCGCGGGCGGGTCAAAGAGAGTACCATCCTATTTGTCAGAGGGGATACAAAATGACTTTATTTTCAGTTTGAATGAACACGTTAAGAAAGAAATTCTCGCAGATAAGAAAAAAGCTTAGTACATACTACGGAATGATTTTTGAGAGCCCTCCCGATGAACGCAGAAATGACCAAATGAGTCAAATAATAAGATACGTGCATTTAAAAGATGACATTGCAGAAGGTCGAGAATCCTTCTTAGCACCTGTTTTGGAACTGCAAAGAAATTATATTAATTTTTCTCGTCCTCTACACAAATATGGGAATTGCTTTTAGGAAAAACAAGGAGTTTGAAAATTGAAACCTTTTTCTGATACACGCTTTAGATAAAGATCTTGTCAAACTTTTAGCCCCGAATAATAAATAACGAAAAAAGAACAAACTACAATTGTGACATTGCTGTAACTTTTAGCAATAATAAATGTAACGATATGAAATAATTCATTCCTCATTTATCGTATCTAGAAAAAAATTAGTTCTGTGACATAGATGTAATAGTCCGGCAGCTGGCGACACAAAAAATTGTAAGATTTGCGTACTCATGATTTTATGTGTTTTGTGTAATTTAGGTGCCCGACAAACAGAAAACCGACTGCTGCAAGCTCACCCGTGGTGGGTTTACTGAGAATTTTTGAAGTTGCAAAAAAAAACCGAAAATTTGTCTAAAATGCGTACTCATGAAACCAGTGACATATGTTAGTTTAACATTTAAAACGAAGAAAAAACTTGTGCTTACACCTGGGGGCTGGTGGAAAGTACCGCTGCCAGTTAAGGGAAGTTGGGCCCCCTCGTAGTGCACTGTAACCTAATTATTTTTTTTCCTGGCCTTAAAATTTTGTAGAAAAAAATTTTTTGATTGAATTTCATAGATAATTAGAAAAAGATTACGGGAAAAGTAGCACGTGCTTTAAAAAGTCATCCTTTATTCATCAATCAATCCTAATGTCAATCTCTTGCCACTGAAACCGAAACCGTTCATTCCACTTGTTCTCAATCATTTCACAATATAGGGATGGACATGAAACAGAATGTATATTCCTCATTTTATATACAATAGAAGATGGCGTGAACGAAGCAACGAAGTAGAAAAAAACCAAACTTGCTTTCATTTTCACATTGTTTCGGTCTCGTTCTGAACGAAACGATTGGAAAAAAATATTTTAGTTGAATGAATGATTGAAAACATTCCGTGTCGGTCTATATCTCATTCGGAACGTAACGGATGGATAAAAAATGATTGAATGAACGATTGATTCGGTCTTTCAAAATGAACGATTGGCACAGCTCTAGCCCGAATGTCAATTTTTACAAAATTCTTCAAAAGCAATGATATTGAGGAGCAATTTAAAATCAAAACAAAGAACTTCCACGGCTCAATATTACCACCCAGCAAGTCGGAGCTTCGGCAGCAAATTTTGAGATGTGCTTACATCTCAAGGATATGGTGCAACGCATGTGTTTAAATCCCCACCTTTCTGTCTCCTTCGGAATGCGGATGTCAAGAAATTGACAACAAACTGGACTTTCGATGGTTTGAAGTTGACCAATTACCAACTTCAGTCAGCGAAGTTGTATTCGAAGATCTTTCGAAAATCAGTGATGCAGGTAATTACAAAAATGACTCCTTCTTTATTTTGTACTTTTTTTTTAATTATTTCTCAATTTTATAGACTCTGGTATCCAAAATGATAGTGAGGAAACTGATGCTGAAGAAAAATCAAGAAAAACCTGTGGCGATCCATTAATCTATTAACTTGCTTTAAGTATTTCCACTTAGTTTTAAATAGAATAATATTATACTTAGTTCAAGAACAATTCATAAATTATTTTTTGTAATAATTTAATGAGTTTTTTTTATCGTATGTAAAAAAACTTTTAGTATAAATAGTGCTTTGTAAATAAATATAAATCAGTAGGATGACCACCCAGGAACGACATCCAGAGCCTAGATACCTCACTGCTCTGGATATGATAGAAAGGATCCCAGCCGACAACGAACCAGCAGTTCGTTTCACAATTGTATATATTAAGTTCAATAAAAAACCTTGAAACCTTGAAAATATAAATAAGTTCTAATTTGGAATTCAAAGAGTTATCATCCCATCCTCAAGAAGTAACCACATAGATAACTACACACCCAAGTCAGCACAAGTGAGGATTCTGATGAAGAAGATTTATCCTTTTAATGGAAACTTTTGGATATTCAGACGAGAGTATAATGTTATAATTTTTAAAGAACACGAAATTAAAAAAGAAGAAAAACATATACAAAATTGCGTTTTGTATTATTTGTCTTCTGAATAAAAAGGGTATGTTGTTCTTTGAGGGATTAAGGTGACCTGCAAGTCGCGACGGGGAAATTTTAGGTAATTAGTACCTAATTAGAATCAGGATTAAAACGGATAGGAACGTATACTAGGAAAAAATGTTAGCTAGGTAGATACTCGTATATTGGTTTGTGAATATTCTTATCCATCTTTTTTATTCTGTTTTCGATTTGTTTTGAATTTGTTTGATTTTGAATTTGTGTACAGAATAAAGCTCATTAGCGGATTACTAAAAATGAATTTCGTTATAATATATGACAAAAACGAAAAACGTATTCCCCTCCCCAAGCACCCTCCCTTATTTTATATATGTATAGTAAAATATGTATGCATTTGTGAATAAAAAAAACCTCAGAAGAAAAATGTCTTCAAAATACATTTTGTTTTTGAGATGCGTAAAAAGGCACCCCCCATTTTTTTCTATAATTTAATCATTTGGTCTATGTTTGTATGAAATCTAAAATTGGTTTATCAGATTCATCAAAATGCATGTAGTTTTTGAGATTTAAAAAAAAAACTTTCAAAAGAGTGTTTTCCCCCCTTTTTTAGGATAAAAGATGACTTTTTAAAGCACGTGCTACTTTTCCCGTAATCTTTGTCTAATTATCTATGAAATTCAATCAATTTTTTTTTCTACAAGATTTTAAGGCCAGGAAAAAAATAATTAGGTTACAGTGCACTACGAGGGGGTCCAACTTCCCTTAACTGGCAGCGGTACTTTCCACCACCCCCCAGGTGTAAGCACAAGTTTTTTCATCGTTTTAAATGTCAAACTAACATATCGTCCCGTTTCTGCGTTAACCTCGTATCTACAAAAACACAATTTTACAGGAAACGAAAAAAACGTGTAGTTTCCGTCAATGGAACCTAATAACGAAACTTTATATGTTTTCTATTTATATTTTACAGTTGTTAGTATATCCTAGTTTTAATTTTGCTAGGACATCACAAAAGTACTTGTTTTAACTGTTTTTGTTACATACGAGTATCCGTCTCTTATGTTTTGATTTACAGAAATGCAGATGCGAGGTTCTTTTTCTTATTTAAAATAAATTCAAATAATTGAAAATTTAAACTCAAGGTTAGAAAAATAGCTGAAGCATAAAAAAATACACAGATTAAACTGAAATACTGTTGTTTTAATTCATACAAAATCTTATATCTAAAATATATTAAATTTTAAAATTATTTGAAAAGCGAATTCAATGTTTGATGAAATGGTTTTTTAAATTAAATATCATCATACAACTCAAAGGATATGTTATTTAAATACATATGTATGTTATTTATGTACATAATTTATAAGCATGTATTTACAAGTAACTTATGAACTAAAAAATATATTCAATAAAAGTAACAGATTTTATTCATAAAAAAGGGAACAAAATTAAATCTCAAAATCTTTCTATTCTTTATTAGAATTAAATTTAAGGTTATCATAAAAGCCGTGATAATCTTTTGGAAGTAGTTTCTTTAAACTCTGTAAGTCGTTATATTTTTTTTAACGGCAAAGGTATGATATTTTCATAAAGTGATTTTAAAATAGTTTTTGAAATATATATTTTTCCTTTGCGGAGATAATATCCAATCATTGTCGAAATCAAGTTTATAATACATACCCGTGGAATCATATCTTATGTATTTAACATCTGTTACCTGCGGATCACCCGTTTTAAAGCCTGGTCTAATGGATTTATAGAAACTAATTTTGGAAAAGTTTTAAAAAAAGTATAGTCTAAGACGTCACTTTATAGGGTTCGGGGAATCTTCTTGCCTCTGTTATGATTCTAACAAAATCAGCTGAAACTTTCTGTACATTTCTTTTGACTTCTTTTTTCTTTCGATGGTTGAATGGACAGAATCACATTCTATCTGGGTATGTCCAACCGTCAAATACTTTTGATAAATCGTCGTATTATGTTTTATCGCCACGAATTGTAAAAGATTAGCTAAGTTGACGTTTAGATTTTGTGCGCTACATCCATCGCTAAACAGGACTGTTGAAACACTAAGATCACAAACATTTTCCAAAACATGAAAAACACATGAAGCCAAAAACATTAGAATCCATTCCACCTTCTCCTTCGTGCCATACGTAGCAATGAACTTCTGATGTTTTCAAATTGAAAAAAGTAAACTGATGCACAGCGAGCTTTTGCTTAAAGTATGTAGCTGATGCAGCTATGAAAGGTACCGATTAGACAGCTTGAACGTCCAAAGTACTCGTATAAGCATTTATTTCATTTTTTAACGCTTTTTCTTTGTCATTATCTTTTTCCAACCTTGCTTTATTTTTGTTGCTAACATGTTCACTATATATGTCTTGGTCAATGTTTCCGTTCTTAAAACTAAAGCATACATCACATTGATCTTTTTTTGGCTTATACAATCCAATGTTAGAAGAATGTGCTGTCTTCAAAATGGATAAATACGATGATCTTTCACTATTTGGAATATTTGTATCCTTCGCAAACTGTTCATACATTCTGTAAACATCTTTAAAAGATGTGTAGCTGAAATTCTTTTTTTTAAGTTTATAGCGGATTCTTTCTTTTTCGACTTTTCTGTTTGAAAAGGAATTCCAAAGTCATTGGTTTCTAAAACCTAATTTCGTACCGTCCATTCTCCCAAATTAAATGTATTTAAAAACATTTTTTTGCAGACTGGTAAAGCAATATTTTCAACTTTTAACTTATATTTTAAAGTTAAATTCCGTCTTGAATTATCACCACCTGTACGGCGAGCTATGGACTGCTTTTCTACAAGAGCTCCAATCATCACTTTTCGCTCTTTCCAAGACATGTTTTTCCAGAAAGAGTTAAATAATTGTTTTCTTTGCGATTCAGGTATTTCATAACATTTAAAATGCTTGCTCATTTTACACTAAGCGGAATCACGAGGCTTGAGCCCACGTTTTTGTCTTTTTTGTTTCCCGACTATCTTTCCTTTTTCTTTTTTAACACTTTAGTATTGCTTTCCTTTCTGCCGTGCTTTTGCGACTATATTCTTCTTCCATTGCTCCGGTTTACCCTGTCCTTTCTTCCTTCTTTTTTTAGAAATAAGACCGAAATTTTCATCTAGATCAAGGTTTCTGCGATTAGACCTGTTACAATCAACAAAGGAAGATTTTGATGAGGGTTGACAACAGCTTGATAAATCAGAAGTAATGGAATCTTGATTATCGTTTGTTTCAATAAATAGTCCGGTCTGATCATCAAGGATGAAGCCTTCGTGTTCGGTTCTAATGTAGGAATATTGTCTTCGACTTCACATTCGATAAACTTCAGTTTACCTTTTGCTTCATCTAACACCAAAACTTGTTTATTTAAAATTGCTGGTTTAGAAGAGCCTGGTTCAGTAATATTATTATTTTTGTTAAATTCGCCATCCAACAGGTGCCTTAAAGTTTAAAATTTATTGTTAAGACTTTTAATTTAACACGATAACGAGAACATTTTGAAGAGTATTCATATAAAAAAAGAGATTAATTTACATACATACACATACTATTTACCGATCCATATTGTGTTTTTTATTTTATATTTTTATTAAATTTATAACCTTAATACTAAGCCAAATCCAATATATATAAAACTGATGCTCAAAAAGCTTGCGCCACATACAAAGCTTAAATTCACTCTAAAGGTACCTAATTAATAATAATATTATCTGCCTCAAAGCTAAATCTGAATAACGGTACTTATGACTTGTCGTTAACTGTGTAAAAAAGATTAACAATGAAGAAACTAAGGCCTCACCAAGTACATACGAGGTTCTCATCGAAACTTAACAACATGAGAGTAGTTACGAGGAAAAAGAATTAACGGTAAAATAGGTTAGATGAATCATTTTAACATTCATACTTAGCTATATTATTCTGTGAGCCCTAGACAGTGTTGTTATATAAAAAAACGAATTTGCCGAAAAATGTAGTTACGAGGTTAACGCAGAAAGGGGACGATATGTCACTGGTTTCATGAGTACGCATTTTAGACAAATTTTCGTTTTTTTTTGCAAATTCAAAAATTCACAGTAAATCAACCCATCACTACCCAGGTGGCAGCAGTCGATTTTCGTCAGCACCTACCTTAGAACTACAAGAACAAAATATTTCATGAGTACGCATCTTAGACATTGAAAAATGTCGCCAACTCCCAGACTATAAAGTACTGCTTGGATGTGTTCTACTACTGTGTTCTACTTTTCGTTGGTTTTTGACATTACCTTTTAGTGCTTTTCGGAAAAATAAAAAAAATGCAATTTAAAAGTAATTTTAGTATAGTCTTGCGAATCGAAACATGTCAAAATCACTTCCAAATAATTTTTTTTTAATATTTGTTCGAATTGAAAATGGTTTGCAAAATAAGTTAAAAAGCTTAAACTGGAACTCAAAACTGTTTCTATTATAAAAATGATGCAATTAGTTTTGGAATGACAGCTATGTCTATCTGGCACTTTCTTGAATTTATTGAGAAATTCAAGAAAGTCATCTACATATAACTTGTTTGTTGCCAAGGTTGAACAAAATGGATGGCGCTCTTTATAACGTACAGATGGCGCTTTTTTAACGCACATGATTACTAAGATCGGTGCTCATCATAAATTCTGAAATGACACTGACGTCTATGATATCAAAATAACAATAGGTGCGTTTTATTATCCACAAATCTATCTGGATCCGGATCTGGATCATCCCTTGGAATAGACCCCGATAGAAAACAGGATCCCAAATTGTTTTTGTAATACATGTTAAAACTTAATCCAGATCCGGATCCAGATAGATTTGTGAATAATAAAACGCACCTAATACTAGCCGTTTTTTAGTGCATTTTTATCTCCGTTTAAATTTATCAGATGGTAACATTAAAATCCACTTGAAAACGACAGACAAAAGTTTTCATAATTATGCTCTATTCATAACGCGATGAGAACACGAGACGAGAGCGAGACATGATTCACTGTCACCTTTTTGTTGTTATAAAATCGTACCGCAATTGGTAAGGCCTGACGCGTAAGCTGAATTTTTATTTTCGCAATCGTTTGGTAGGTAAAACGAAACATATGGTAAATATATGGCAAAATGAAACATGAGCCAATATGTTCCACTTTAGCAACCAAACAGATGTAAAACTTGTGATGTGCTTTTTGCTTTCTAGCCGAGGTTTTGCTCGCCGGATTTCCAGGGTCGCTCTGAAGAAAAACACGAAACTTCAGTAGGAAGGTCTTTAAAACCTTATACAAAATCTTTATTAAAAACAAATCTTAAATTCATATAACAACATAAATATTCTTGACTTTCAATTAATTACACCCTGCCTGGTGTATCTGGTAAACATCGGTTATTCTCCTTGTATTGTGTTCCTGCTGGTTTCCTTTAGAAAGCTCTATTCTGGCTTCTGGTTTCTTCATTAACTGGCATTCGGTATCGGGTTACTCTTTTATAAATACGGACTACGGACTACGCCCTTGGCGCTTACAAGATCAACAGGTTTAAGGCCTCTGGTAGGCACTAGATCGACAGGTTTTAGGCCCCCGGTAGGCACTAGATCAACAGGTTTTAGGCCTCTGGTAGGCACTAGATCAACAGGTTTGAGGCGTCTGGTAGGTACTAGATCAACAGGTTTTAGGCCTCTGGTAGGCACTAGATCAACAGGTTTTAGGCCTCTGGTAGGCACTAGATCAACAGGTTTTAGGCCTATGGTAGGCACTAGATCGACAGGTTTTAGGCCTCTGGTAGGCACAAGATCAACAGGTTTTAGGGCTCTGGTAGGCACTAGATCAACAGGTTTTAGGAGCTAGTAGGCACAAGATCAAAAGTTTTTAGGCCTCTGGTAGACACTAGATCAACAGGTTTTAAGCCTCTGGTAGGCACTAGATCAATAGGTTTTAGGCCTCTGGTAGGAAGTAGATCAACAGGTTTTAGGCCTCTGGTAGGCACAGCCACCGACAGATCAACAGGTACCAAAGCCCCTGGTGGCAATTAGGACGTTTTATTCTTCGAACCAAACTGATGAAACGAAATAGCTGGACAATTTCAGATGACTTGTAAACTAAAATCAAGCTCGTCAGCTTCGACCGTAGCAAACAAGTGACTTTCCCTCCGAAAGGAGGTCCTCTTGTTATATTTTTCGTATAAACTGTGTGTGAACTATATACTGGTCGAATGCAAATCACCCAATATGTTCAACCGGCTGTGACGTCACGATCTTATAGTGGCTGCAAATTGTATTAAGACAAGGTATAAAGTCCTTTTATCTTGGCGAGGTAACTGGTGTCGTTGGTGGCTGCAGCGTTGTAAGGTGTCGTCGGTCGGTGCTGCGGCGGCGGCTGTTTAGTCATGGTAAATCAAATCACCCAATGTGTTCAGTATTGGTAGAAGCATGGAACGCTTCGTTACAAACTATGAAATGAATGTGTGCGTGTCCTTAATTTTTTATTAATATCATTTAACGTGACGACGATAAATGCTTTATTGTGTACAGCGTTGCCCCCTACTACAATCGTAGTGTTTTTACTACAATTTTTTTTTCAAAAGCACACACTACGCACGCTCCTTAAGACACTACACTTTTTTCAAAGCGAAAACACAAAACAGTTTGTGTTAGAGGTCATGAAAATTTCAAAAACAAAGTTCATCAGGTTGCTCATTATGTCATGTGTTTTGGATTTGAATTTTGGTGTAGAAAATGTGCAAACGAAGTCATGGCAATTTTGTGTATGGAGCTTTATGCAAAAAACTTTTAGACAGATTTGATTTAATTAATAATAAAAAAACAAGTCATTTAACTCTTCTTGACCCTATCGAAATTTCAAAACGAGACATTCCGACTATAATGCCCCTTTTGAAAAAATTTCCATTTCATATACGGGCGATTCTACAATCAATGGAATAAAATGTTACAAATTTCGGCACGACATTTTTGGAAGCCAAAAGACGTTAAAGTTGTTCTAGTTGAACATCAGAACGTCTCTTTGCATTGTTGAAAGCGACCAGTCAAAAAAATAAAAAATGACGATTTTAAGGACATTTTTGAAAAAGGATGTTCAGGGGACTGATTTTTTTTTTAAGGGAACTGAATAAATCTTTATTTTTTTTGTATTTTCTCTTGGGTACACATTGAAATATAGAAATTAAATTTAATTAGTCTTCATAAACATACAAATTCATGGTTAATACATATAACTTAGCATTTTATTAAAAGAATCTAATATTTTATAATTAAATATTTTTTTCTACTTAGAATCAATTTAAAATAAATTATATTCTTTTTAAAAATTTTAAAAATATTTCGCAATGAAGTTCGAAGTTCAACATAACTAAAAATTTCTCAGGTTTCTGAATAAAATATCATTTGTTTATTTATTAACCAGGGGACTGAGATTTTTAATGGTTTTTGCGCAAAAAAGATATTAAGGTTTTACTAAAAAAAAAACCAAAAAAAATACATATTTATGTATATTACAGTTTTATTAAACCTATTCTATACTGCTAATAAATATGCCTACTTACATACAAATTTGTTTTGTAAAACTTCACCAGAGGACTGATAAACTAAACGGACAATCCACGACTTCTTGCACAAATGACTTTTTCACAATACTAACATAAGAAACAGAAGCGAGTTGCACCACGATTTTATTGTAATGAGACTTGGTACTTCGAATTGCCAGTACTGGAAACTCGAACGATATTCTAGTTTTTGATTTATTCGAGGGACAAAGTTTAATTAAGTTTTTTTTGTAATAAAATCAATTACTACAAAATATTTATCTAATTCGTAACAAAGATGTATTATTTGGTGGAATTCATCTTAGTATGAGACCTGAAATAAGAGAACGGTAATATTTTTTCTTTGTGAAAACGCACTGGGAACACGTCAGGGGACTGAGAATCAGACACTTTGAAGAATTTTTTGAGCAAAATAAAATAAGGTCACCCTAATAATATTGTTAGGCCAGCTTGATATCAATCAGATTTAATTTTATAACAAAAAAATCAGATTAAATAATTGAACGGATTTTAAGATATTTCTTGGGCCGCCGAAAATTCCATCGTTTGTAGAATCACCCATATAAGTATTCAGTATTGTGTAGGGTAAAGTGTTTAATGTTTTAAATAAATAAAAGCATAAAAAAGATATACAGTCAAAATCGGTTACAACGAAATATCGGTTATTGCGAACTAATCTTTAGGTCCCGACCAAGGTTCATGCTAATTGTACTAACCAAATATCGGTTTTAACTATATATCTTCTATAACAAACTATCGCTTATAACGAACAGTTTTTAATTGAAAATTAAAAAATCTATCGTTTATAACGAATATTAAAAAAAAAATAAGCAGACATTGGATGGTTGTGTGCTCGCCTGCCAACCTCATGATCACAGACTCGATCCCTGCTGTCGTCTATGTCGTTTTAATTCCATTAAAACTTTCTAAAAATTGTCATCAATGGGTTGCTGGTTTACTCATTACATGTTGTTCAGGCATAACACTAACAACATGTAATTGAGTTAAACAAGTATGCCCAACAAGGATGAACACGAATAAAATAATGTGAATTATAAACGACATAGAAATAAGACACGGCATTTCTCCGCTTTAGCTCAGCCGCCATCCCTGGAGATAAAAATATCTGAGACAACCACCAACAGTCTCAGAACATCGTGCCACATATCTTTCCTATCCTTCTTTTTCTTCATTAACTTCACGCCCGCTCTGTGTTGAAACATTTAAAGGGTAATCATAATCCCTTGAGCGCGGGTAGATTATAAAAAAAAAAAGTTATGGTTTCTCTTTTTCTGTTCTTTTTTTTATACGCGAATTTCGCATTCTGTTTCTGAGAGGAACTGGGATAGTCATATTTTATATAAAGAAAGGTTAAGTGTGTTAGTTTTTTTTCAAAATGAGTTCAAAACGTAGTTTTTACAATTGAAGAAAAATCTGCAATAATTTTAAGGCTGGAATCTGGTGATTCCAATAAAAGTTTGGCAGCAGAGTTTCCTGTATCGGCTTCAACAATCTACCATTTTAAAAGACCGAGATAAAATTAAGAAGAATTTTGAAAAATCCCGCTTAAAACTAAAAAACGTTCGATGCTTTGCTCAAGTGGGTTCAAAGCCCAAAGAAACTTTAATAAAGAACAAAAAATGAAAAATCGGTTATAACGAAACACCGGATATATAAGAACAAATTCTTCAGTCCTGTCGAGTTCGTTATAACGGATTTTGACTGTATTTGTTTGTGTTCTTTTTTCAAAGGAACGTGGTTTTCGATTGAGAAATTGTTCGGCCACATTATTCATTGGGCAAAAGCTTTTATTGTGTTTATTTAATAAAATGATGTTTTTAATTGTTTTGTTGGCTAGTTGTTGCCCGGCAAAAATCCTCATTCAAACCCTCCAAGTGGGTGCCAGGTGGGCAATGATCACCACAGTAGTCCTGTGCGTTTTTGGCAGGATGGTGATTAGCTAAGGTTGAGTTGGGTCGCCAAATTGTTGTAACTCCTCAATAGTGCAACGTTCGGAAACCCAATTCATAGTTTAGAGGTTCTTAATTTCAGTGGTGGTGTGAGCGTACTTTGTACGAAAACCGTGCCGAAGAATGGAAGGCTGGGGGATAAACCAGCCATTAACGAGCTCTTTCGGATGCTGTGGCAAGGTCCGTCATATTTTTGCCTTGCCCCGGTAAGCGGCTCTGCCGGTGCTGACCGTCTTTCCGCTTTACTCGTGGGAATAAAATGAAAAAAAAAGAAACTAATCGGAAAATTATCAGGAAAATTAATCGAGCCAGGGCTGACAACGCGGTCACATCTCCTGAAAAGGCTGTCGAGTCAACTCAGGGGTGCGAACGGGTTGTCAACCCTGTGGTTGCTACTAGTGGCGGGAATCCTTTTCCCTCTACTAGCCGCAACCTCTACATAAAGGAACTACCCGTCAGTGGTACAGCTGTGACGCTCGGCTGTCCCAAGGGCGGTGATTCTGCATCACACACCATCCCCGCTCCTGCTAGGACGTCGCAAGCGACCCCAAGAAGGGACACTCCATCCGGAGAGGCAAAATCTACATGTGGAAATGACTCGAAGAATGAGGGCGCACCCCAATTGGCATCGATAGCGATTAACTCTGGAGGTGGATCCACAACTGTGTCACACGGACATAGTTCTGGGTCGACCAGAAAGAGGTCCATGAGGGCGACAAGCCTGAACCGAAAAGGCAGAAAGTGCATTCCAGCAGCACAAAAGCCTTCAATAAAGATCTTTCTTTTAGAGACGCGCTCAAAGACAAGATCATAGTCGCGGTCATTGACAGGAGTCATGTGGATGGTAACATCTCTCATGATCAATGGGCAGACGTCAAGGCTCACCTTGGTTTCAGATTTCTATCTGTCATCGAGGAGAATCCGGGGCCTCTCCCAGACACAGCCGATGCAGGATGGTACAAAATCGTATCAAACTCATCGCCTGTGGTGATCAGAGATCTTTCGATCTATACAGGGCTGCTGTCAATGGCTTGCCAGAAGTCTGGCCGGGTGCCAAGCTCGAAGTTGTTACAAGGGAGAATATCCCTTGCCGACCAAGAGCACGTACAATGGTCCCGGCTCTACATAACTGCCCAGATATGATTTTGAAATTAATCAAAACCAGCAATCCAAGCCTGCCTACTCACGACTGGAAAGTCCCAAAGGTTGAGAAGGAGACAGTGGGTCGCTATAGATCAGCTCTCTTGGTGATCAATAGGGAATCGCTAGCTCCACTGGCCGCGACCGAAGGCGTGATTAGGTATGGTTTCGACGAAGTCGCAGTTCGCATCTATAAAAAAGATGAAGATTCGCTAAACGCGCCCCCCACAGAAGCCCCTTCAGCGGAAGGAAACGCTTCACAACCTCAAATAATGGAGGTCGATGCAACACCACACGAGGAACCACCGATCTCCAAAGCCCCGAACAAGCCATCCGACGTGGAGGCTAATTCTATAGTCGACAGCAATTCCGACATGGATACTGAAGACTCGACATTAGGCATCACTCTGAGTGAGGAAACCCTACTTCATTCCTCCTCAGAGGATGAAAACGCCGATAAAACAGTAGTGGAGGTTGATCTGGCTAAAAGTAGCAATGCTGCGATTAGTTCAGATTAATCTCCATCACGCCATCATGGCCACAAATAACCTGGTACTCCGACTGCATAGCAACAAAGAAGACATTGTCTTGATACAGGAGCCGTGGGTCTCAAACTCCATTATCAGAGGCCTCAGGACTCCTGGTTATATTCTATTATATGCATCGGAGAAAGGTGAACCAAGGTCATGCATATTAGTAAAAAAAGACTTAAATGTATTTTTACTCCCCAATTACAGCGACAAGGACACTACCACCGCTGTCCTAACAACGGATAAAGCCACCTACTGGCTCATATCCTCCTACCTTGGCCAAGACAGCCCAGTTCCAGGAAACACCTTAAGGAAGGCAATTGCGGACGCGCAATCGAAGAAAGTGGGTCTCCTAATCGGTATGGACGCTAACGCCCATCACACGGTATGGGGTAGCTCTGACATAAATGAGAGAGGTGAGTCCTTATTTGATTACATACTAAGCACTAATCTACTCCTTAATAATATTGGTAATGAACCTACATTTGTAACCAAGAACAGGAAAGAGGTACTTGATATTACACTTACCTCTGACTCGATCCATAACCTGATTTCAAACTGGCATGTCTCAAAAGAGAATTCCTACTCTGATCACCGATACATTCAGTTTGATCTCAGTGATGTGGCAAATATATCTACGGGATTTCGTAATCACCGTAACACTAACTGGGAACGATATAGGGAGGTACTAGCACAACTGCTTGACCACAACCTTCTTAAAAGCTCCTCCACCAAAGATGAACTAGACCTCTCGGTAAATCATCTCACCGAAGCCTTCAACGAATCAATGAGGACTTCATGCCCTATTACCATTGTAAAGGGTAAAAAGAAACCTCACTGGTGGCACAAAGATCTAGAACCATTCAGGAAGAGCTGTCGCAAACTCTTCAATAGATCTAAATACACTAGATCCCCCTCTGATTGGGACTTATACAAACAAGCTCTAAAGCAATATAAGAAAGAATTAAGGAAGAGCAAGAGGTCTTCTTGGAAAAACTTCTGTGGTAAAATAGAAAATACTTTAGAAGCCTCAAGACTAAGGAAAATTCTCTCAAAAAGTCCAACTATACCCAGTGCATTAATGACTGAAGCGGGCACGTGGACTACCACAGATGAAGAATCTCTTAATCTGTTATTAGACACCCACTTTCCGGGTAGCTCTAGCATACTTTACGACTTAACATCAGAGTCTCAAACCGCTACAAGCGACACAGTTGATCTAATAACGCGGGAAAAACTGCAATGGGCTGTAGATAGCTTTGATCCATATAAATCTCCAGGACCAGACGGAATCATTCCAGCCGAACTACAAAAATGCTCTGACATGATCATTCCACCATTGGAAATCATTCTGACAAGCTGTGTAAGGTTGAGATATATTCCTAAAGCCTGGAGAATGGCAAAAGTAATCTTCATTCCTAAAGCAGGGAAACCCTCTCACGTTAACCCTAAAGATCTACGATCAATCAGCCTATCATCCTTCCTTCTTAAAACCTTGGAAAGATTGATTGAAATTCACATCAGACATAACTTAAAACCATGTCTCATTTCCGCAGCTCAACATGCGTACTCTAAGGGAAAATCAGTAGAAACAGCACTTCATTCGCTGGTACGTGGTATTGAATATTCCCTCAAATACAAAGAATATAACCTAGTAGCTTTCCTAGATATCGAAGGAGCTTTCAACAACGTCAGCTACCAGGCGATCACAACAGCAATGAACAAGCTGAAATTAGAGAAATCACTCATAGAACTTATAAGTCTCATGCTCAGAAGCAGGACTATAACTTCCAGCATGAGAAGTTTTACTACCACCAGATCGGTGAATCGATGTAACCCCCAAGGTGGGGTCCTTTCGCCTCTCTTATGGAACATGGTAGTAAACGAACTACTAACATCAATGGAAGCAGAGGGTTTCAAGGTGATTGCTTATGCTGACGACGTTGCAATATCTGTATCTGGGAAACATCCCCAAGTTCTCTCAGAACTCTTACATTAAAATGCCTTAAATAGGCTAACAAAGTGGGCTAAGCAATGTGGCTTGGACGTCAATCCACATAAAACAGAATTAGTACTCTTTACGAGAAGGTACAAAATTCCTCAGTTTAACCCACCCAAGATTAAAGGAATACCATTAAGCTTTTCCGATCAAGCCAAATATTTAGGCCTCATTTTAGACAAAAAACTAAATTGGAAGGCAAATATTGATGAAAGAGTAAAAAAGGCTACCGTAGCGCTTTTTACTTGTAAAAAGGCAATAGGTTCAAAATGGGGCTTCTCCCCAAAAATAACCCACTGGCTATACACCTCGGTAATCAGACCGATACTCCTTTATGGAGTTGTCGTATGGTGGACCGCACTGGACAAGATGGTAAATCTAAATAAACTCATCAAAGTCCAGCGGTCAGCAGGTATGTGCATCACAGGAGCACTTCGTTCAACACCAACCGCAGCCCTGGAAGTGCTTTTAAACCTAACACCTCTTGACATCTTCTCCAAAATGGTGGCAGCCAACTCATGCGTGAGACTTAGAGCCACCTCTCAATGGATCAGTAACAATACTGGTCATACAACTATTTTAGACAATTTCAGATCTATCCCAGATCGCTTAGACTATACCACCCCAAAAATGGTATTCGTAAACAACTTCCTTGTTTCCATCCCCTCAAGATCGTCTTGGGAAGAAGAGAGACTCCTGGAAGACAATGCGGTACACTTCTATACAGACGGTTCAAAGACCGATTACGGCGTTGGAAGTGGCATCTATTCGGAACAACTGAATCTCAGTCTTTCATATAGACTTCCTAATCAATGTAGTGTATTCCAGGCAGAAGTAATGGCGATTAAAGAGGCACTATCCTGGCTCAAAGAAAACGTTATATTTTGCAAGGATATACGAATCTTCTCGGACAGCCAGGCCGCTCTCAAATCTCTCGCGTCTGTCTCCACAAACTCTCTAATAGTCCACGACTGTCGATCATCTCTGAATGAGATGGCAGAACAGTTTAATATTCACCTTATTTGGGTGCCGGGCCACAGAGACATTCCGGGAAATTGCAAAGCTGATCAGCTCGCCAAAAACGGAACACTTCTGCCTACTGTTAGACAAAAACATAACATAGGAACACCACTTGCTACATGCAAATATCTTCTCAAACAATATGCTCTAGAATCAACAAATGCTAGATGGTCACAGGGTACCACCTGCCTGGCAACTAAACAAATATGGCCAAGCATATACCTAAAACGGTCAAAAGGCTTGATCTCCCTGAGCAGACAAAATATAAGCTCTACAATCGGAGTTATAACAGGACACTGCCTCATAGGTAGACATACTTTGAGGCTAGGAGTCTACACAAATGACTTCTGTAGAAGCTGCATGGACGAGGAGGAAGAGGAAACAGTCCAGCACCTTCTATGTACATGTCCAGCACTCTCCAATAGAAGGAATAACTATCTCGGTAATCCCTTCTTCGATAATACCAGTGAACTGGCAACGATCGACACAAAATGTCTCTCTAACTTCATTAAAAGCACGAAATGGTTTGTTTAAATTCATTACTCTCCCATGAGTAACTTCTTTAGTGGTATCACAACGGATCCTTGAGGTCTAAGTGAGTCAACAACAACTAGACAGCCACTCCAACCTAACCTAACCTAACCTAACCTTGGCTAGTTGTTGTGGTTTTTTTCATCAAAAGAACATTCTCATTTGGTAATAAAAGGTGTTTTTAAAGTGTTTAAATAACCTCAACAAAGTTCGAACAATAATTGTAAAAAAACATGTCGCTGTCTTTGACTTATAAAGTGTCATTTTGACATGTCACTGAAAACTGCATAGACAATTCAATACCCTCAACGCCGAAAAAGAAGTTTTACTTCAAAAACAATTTAGAGTTCGTACTTATTTGACTAAAATTATGCGCCAATATATTTATATTTATATATTTGATTTTTCTTCAAAATTGAAAATTTCATATCAAATAGGTACCATTTTCTTGCTAGAGTATACTTTCATAAAATACGATGGTCACCTTAAAATTCATATGTATGTGGGTGTATCTTACCTCACTACTCACAAAAACCATACAAACAAGAAAATATATAATGGTTCATTCAGAAATCTCCTTTACTCTTTGCGTTGTAGAATTTGATATATTAAAATATTCTCTTTCTTACTAATTATTTTGTATTCCTTATCCTACTGTAAAATGTGCTAATTTCAGCGCCAGCACAGGATAGCGTTCCACAAAATCACGTTCCATGGTAATACAATATACAAAGGAAGTATCATACTATACTCTGTCCAACAAAAATTGTCAGTACAGGCCTTATGGGAGAGCTTTTTCTAAAGCAGTGGCGCCTGATGCACCCTCACTACAATGCGTTAGGAAAAATGTCACTAAAAAAAAGAGCAAGCCACTGACTTTTCTTAAGGAATTGTTGTTGTAATTCTTTTGTTGTACACCCCAACATGACCGTCGTATCCCACTGCTGATGAGATACTGTCAAGAGTGTCAACTGTCAAGTGTCACTCAATACGATCGTGCGCTCTTTATCTACATCAAAACAGAGTTACCATTATCATTCTCAATTGCAAGCAAGGAGCTTTTTCAGTGGTTTTTATTAAGGAGCTTTTGGGATTTGAAGCTTTTGAGAACACATTTTAAGAAGATGAGTATGTTAAGTGTTGTCGTATTGCTTTTCAACTTAAAAAAAAACGCGCATATTATCTTACCGCTTGGCGTTGTGGGAAAAGTTAAATTGAATATTGTTTTCAGTCATTTTGAATCGGCAGACGGTAGCTCTACGCGTTTTTTACTCTCATTTGCGGCGATTTATAATATAAACTACGGAATCCCTGTGAGAGCGACACACTTATGCATGGCAATGCAACCAGAATGAGAGACAAACGTCCTATCTTCCCTGTACTGACAATTTTTGTTGGACAGAGTATAATACCATTATGATAGGCTGTTGAAAATTTTGTTTTAAGACGGGACTGTTACGAATAGTAACATTGGCCATGCGAGCTTCGAAGTAAATACGTGTTGTTAAATTACTTGCAATATATGGTCAGTCCCGGTCGGTTTCTGACCCAGAGCAGGTGTTTAAGCCCGAGGAAGCGGAGGATCAGTGTTTTTTTTCTATAATTTTCTCGACAATATAATGTAATGTTTTATATTTTATCATTATTTCGACACTTTTATGGCCGATTCCACGAAGAACTTTTAAACATTTAACTGGCTTCTAAGCCTTAAAATGGGATGTTTTGGTTTCACGAAGCGCTTTTGAAATAAACAAGCTTTTAAACACCCTGATAAAGTAAATGCCCATTTTTGGCTCATTAAATTTTAAGTGTCATTAAAATGTCATCAGATATAGATAACAACAATTGGATATAGCAGCTGAAATTATTGTTTTGTAACATTTTAGTTTCCAATTTTAAGATACAAAATGAATAAAATAATTTGCATTGATTTAATAGTCTGACCATTCTCATGATTTTTAACCTCTTTTCATGAAATCATTAATTCACTGAAAATTTTATGATTTTTTAATTTTGTCACTTGCTTGGAGCAACGGTGGCAACTTTAAGTTGCAGGCAACTAAGTTGTCCAATGGGTGCAACGCCTTAGCCCATTATAATCAGCCCATGCAACTTCTTTATTATAATTTAAAAATATCTATTCAACCTGCAGCTCTTCTTTTTTGCAAAAATTGGATTCAGCCAAGTGGAAAAGGTGAGTTTAAAATTTGCTCGTCTAATACTACGTTTATATGTGGTGTTTAAGCGAGCTTGAAGCTCGCTTCGACCCTTTGTATACCTGTATTGAGTTGAAATGAGCTTCGTTAGATTCGATCCCACTCGCTCAGCGGTGTCGAGTCGAAAAGTGAGACGAAAAACCTGGGTCGAGGAGTTGGCTTGACAAATTGTTTCAGAATCGCTCAACACCATTTCAACTCAACTCCAAAACGAGCTCTTAACTCAAATGACGAAAAACTTGGGTCGAAAATCCGACCCTATTCCAACTCGATCTTTCGATACTGCCTATAAACGTAGTATAAATCAATTCTTAAGTGTTTTAAGTGTAATTTTTATAATAAAGGAGAATGGGCCTTTTATATATGTATATCGTTTGAAAGCTTAGCCCTAGTACATCATTTTTTCTATGGACACAAAGCTGGTTGGCGAATAATTCCCTTAACAGTATCAGGATTCTACTTTTTTTATTCCATTTATTCTCTATCGTACTAACTTTTTTTTTTAAATTAGTTAAGTTTTAGCTGGACGTTGGGCCTTTCTGATTTAACAAAAGTCAACAGTTATTTTCGATCTCTGGTATAAATTATTAAACCAACGTCAAATGTGTACACACTGCCATGAAAATTTTCTTATATTATGTAAGCAAAAAATAAGATACTCGTATAATTAAATGTTATTTTCAATGCTTAATAAAATGAAATGGAATCTCATATGTATTTTACTTTAATTTTTTCCAAAAAAATTTGTGAATCGGCAACACTGCACATAGTTATTCGCTGAGCAAGAGTATTCCGGGTTCAAAGGATTTTTTTTTTTGCATTTCTTGGCATTTGTTTTAACACATAACGTTTTCTCATTTTTTCTCATACATTTCGCATGTTAGAAAGAAAAAACCAATTTCCTTTTTCCAGTGATGTGAAGCGAACACAATTTTAACAAAAATTTCCCTAAAATGTTCCATTTATAGATTGGTGAAACTAAAAAGATTTAAGAGCCTGATAAAATTTAAGAGGATTTTTGATAAAAGTGCTTTTAGGCCTCGGCCACGCAGTAAGCGGCTGAGCGGCTAAGCGGCTGAGCGGCTAGCGGCTGAGTGGCAGCTCTAAGCGACGTATGGCCAGGCACTGAGCGACTGCTTTTGAGCGATTAGTAGTTAAATCGAGATTGCACACACAACTCAATGTTTACTTTGGCCATCTTTACTTCTTGCCGCTCAGAACATTACTAAAAATTAAAACAGGTTTGGTTGCTGAGCGGCGCCGCTTAGCCGCTCAGAATTTTGTTTCGCCGCTCGCTCATAGCGTGGCCGCTTCTATGTGATTTCATATGTTTTATATTTTTTTTTCCGCTCAGCCGCTCAGCCGCTTACTGCGTGGCCGCGGCCTTAGTGTTTGTTTATGAAATTGGCCATCAGAGTATTATCGCCCCTAGGCACGTCAGATTATTTGCTGGACAAATTCATTTTTCCTCTTCAAAATAATGGCGGAGATGGTCCAATTGAATCGTTAACGCGCTCAAGTACCAGAGGAGACATGACACGTTCTCTCAGATAGTGTCAGGTTTGGACCCGAGACGAGTTGGTGTTTTGAATATTTTTTTTACAAATTACCAAAAACCTGAGTTTCACCCAGTGCCAAACAATCTGGCCTGTATAATACAGTATGCAATTCTTAGTCCACGAATATTGCAATATTCAATTCCCAATCATGTGAATCCGTGAACTTCACAAAATATAACAATTTAATTCTATGCACCTGTTATTTATTTGGCTTGACACTTGCACTGTATGTTTTATTTGTTACACATTCAAATGTTTTTTTGTTATATGTTTGGTTTTTAATGATTTTCTTTCGCCATTCCAGTTTGGCTGCCACAGAAATAACAAAAACAGTAAAAACATTTTTCTCCGTCCTATTACTCAGGTGATATGCAATTTGCTTAGAGATATCAAACACTTGAGCCGCCAGATATATTTCGTAGCTAAACGAGTAATTATTTACCATTTAAGGTCTGTTTTTTTTTTATAGCATCTTCTGTCTAGTGAAGTTAATGTTTTTCCATTTTTGATAAAATCTACACCTTTACAAATTATAGTTTATCCCTACGGCAATATATACCGACGGTTCCAAGATGGAAACTGGTGTTAGTGCAGGGTTCTCTTCAGAAACCCTTGTACTAGCCAGCTTATTTGAATTCCTGATTACGGTAGTGTCTTTCAGGCAGTGACGAAAGCTGCTAGACAAGCTGATATCACCTTTTTCATGGATAGCCAAGCGGCAATAAAAGCGATTTCTCACATTGAAATCAAATTGAAGCTTCTAACTTGCTGTCGCAAAAAGCTAAGAATTCTTGCTACACAGCACAATATAAGCTCTATTGGGTTTCGGGTCACAGTGGTGTCCGAGGTAATGAAAGCGGTGACGAGCTGGCAAGAATAGGATCAACCCTTGATCTTAATCAGGCAGACACAACAGTTCAAGTCTCACCCTGTAATCTTAAACAGGTAATTGAGAGCAGTTCTAGCTATAACAAACAGGAGATCGAACTCGCTCGATTCCTGTCTTATAACCAGAAAATCTAGTTTCAGAAAACAAAAGAACGACATTATCACGAACTGAGTGAAAAGCCTCTTTCTCTTCTCGTGAGCATTACAACCGGTCACTACCAACTGGGTTACAAGAAAAAGATGAAACTTGTAGCCAGATCAGAGGAGATCAGAGGGAGTGAAAAATTTCTTATCGTTGTCGCTCACTAACTGAATTTCCATTACACAACCCATTATAGTAAATAATGTCTGCATAAGAATATGGTTTGTAAATACAGGCAGTTAAAATAGCATTTATAAGCAACTTTAACCTTGGCGTAAAAAATTGAACTGATGAATTAATTTCCTAACTCTTTCCAAGACCTTTTAAGGAACAGGGTAAAAATATGAGAGTTTTGACAAGTAATCAAATAAGCAAGCACGCTTTAAAATTTTTTTATAACTATTCAAGATTAAAAAATATTACAAAATTATTAATTCAGGAACAACTATTATTGTAAACTGTTGTTAGAAACGTAGATAAAAAATTTTAAATTCCTTTTGTACCTGCTGCATGTTTTCAAAGTATGTATCATAAAATCTATGGGTTTTTCCGCAATATTGTTATTGATATATTTTATTATTGTTACGTTCATTAAAAAAAATGGAGAAAATTGACTTCAAATTAAATAAAATGCACGACTGTGTCGCACGAACTTGCTCCTATGTAATAGACTAGGAATCTTAAAAATGAATGTTACTAAAGAAAACTGTTCATAAGAATAAAATTATTTTTTTTAAATTCTTTTAGGAGTAAGAGATAAAAACAGAATGCTATGCAAATATGAATTTATACAAGAACAAAAATTATTATAAGTCATTGTACTGGTTTCTTTAATAAAATAAGCTTTTATAAACAAAATTTTTAAAACATTTTTAAGAAAAAACTTTGGTAAGCCAACTTTAAAATTTTATTACTGTACGAATGAAAATTAAATTTCCGAAAAAATATTGCGCCGTTTTTGAGGTATCGAATTTTCCAAGAAAATGACTTTTCTTTCCAAAAATTCAAAAAATATTTTTTTTTTTAGTTTTGAAATGGAATGTATATTAAACTTTTTAGACGCATCTCAATACAAATTTTTATTAAAATCCGTTGTGTCGATAGCGAGAAATTCAAAATAAACAAAATAGTTCTATGGTAGGTACAAGCTGTAATATCTTAATTTCAATAATTTTTTTTCTTATTTAATTAAAGATCATACAAATTAATTGAAAGAAAAAAAATTGTATTAAAATTCTAGGCGCCGTTTTCGAGAAAAATACGATTTTTGAAAACCATTTTTTTACATTTGTATGGTGGGTACCTTAATTTTTTTTTCTCAAATCTTGTAGATTGTATTGAGAAACTTTTATTTATTAAATTTAAAAAAAAAATCTAGCACGGGGTTTTCGAAATATTTTGTTTTGAAATCCAAAACTTTTTTTTTAAATATGAACTCACAATACTATTCGAATTCTTGGGGAGCTTTGGCAAAAAAAAAAAATATCAAAATAGGTGGTACCGTTTTTGAGAAAATCAAAAATAAATAAAATGCACAACTGGGTCGCACGAACTTGCTCCTATGTAATCGACTGGGAATTTTAAAAACGAATGTTATTAGAGAAAACTGTTCATAAGGATAAAATTAATTTTTAAATTCTTTTTTAGCCTTTAACAAAAATTATAAGTCCTTGTAGTGATTTCTTTAAAAGAAGCTTTTATATACAAACTTTTTAAAAGCTTTTTAAGAAAAAATGTTGGTACGCTAGTTTAAAGTTTTTATTATTGTTCGAATAAAAATTAAATTTACTAAAAGAAATATTGACCCGTTTCGGAGATATCGAATTTTCAAAAAAAAAGAAAAAAAATAGATTTTTTTTTTCAAAAATTCAAAAAATATTTATTTTAAAGTTTTGAAATGCAATGTGTTTAAGACTTTTTAGAAGCTTCTCTATAAAAATTTTCATTAAGATCCGTTATGTGGATAATGAGAAATTCAAAATTCGAAAAAATGGTTCTATGGTAGGTACAAGCTGTAATATCTTAATTTCAAAATGTTTTTATTAAATTAAAGATCGTAAAAATTAATTGAAAGAAAAAAAATTTTATCAAAATTCTAGGTGCCGTTTTCGAGAAAAATACGATTTTTGAAAACCATTTTTTTTTAATTTTTTAGCATTTGTATGGTAGGTACCTTTATTTTTAGGTAAAATAAAATTTTTTTTTTCACATTTTGTAGATTATATTGAGAAACTTTTATTTATCAAGTTTAAACAAAATCTAGCATGGGGTTTTCGAAATATTGAGTTTTGAAAAAAAATTTTTGAAGTTTTTTTTAAAAATCCAAAACAATTTTTTTTTTGAAAATTTGAATACACAATTCTATTTATGTTTTTGGGGAGCTTTAGCAAAAAAAAAATTATCAAAATCGGTTGAACCGTTTTTGAGAAAATCAAAAACAAAAAAAAATGGTTCCATGGGGGTTACCCTCAATAACCATTTTTCGGAAATTTTTTTTTAACCAATACCTAGATTTAATTAAATGAAATTTTTCTGTATCTTTATTTTTAAAATCTATTGAACAGTTTTTGAGAAAAAAAAAATGTTTATAAAATTTCGAAAAAAATTCGTATGGGGGGTACCGTTATTTTTGGTCTTAAAAAAAAAAGAAAAAAACGTGTGGGGGGAAAAAATTTAAAATGATATCTACCAAGCTTAAAGAAAATCGGCCGAGTCGTTTAGCCTGTAGTCGAACAGACAGACAGACAGACAGACAGAATTGCGAGACCCACTTTTTTAGTCTTCGCTATAATCGTAATGTCAACTTTGATCAAAATCTCGAGTTCGATTTTTTTTACGAATGCATAACTTGCCTTATAGTACCTATAAGTCGCAAGTAAAAAATGGTTTCATGGGAGGTACCCTCAATAACCATTTTTCGTAATTTTTTTCAACCATAACCTAGCTTTAACTAAATGAAATTTTTTTGTATTTTTATTTCTTAAATCTGTTGAACAGTTTTTGAGAAAAAAAATATTTATAAAATTTCAAAAAAATCGTATGGCAGGTACCGTTATTTTTAGTCTTAAAATAAAAGAAAAAATCGTTTGGGCTTAAAATTTGGATATCTCAAGACCACAACCAGATATTAACTTGATCCAAATGCAGTTCTAAAAAATAAGGAAGTTTCTATAATTTAAAATAACTCAGCAATATCCCTTAACATGGGCGAGGGTTGATGAAAGTAGACCTTTTCTTAAACTCCGAAAAGTTGCTAGGCAAGAGTCAGCACTTCATAGCTCAATAATTGCGGAAAGAGTCAATATTCCCCTCAGAGTTATGAAGGGCAATATTCTATCAATTTTTCTTAACGAATCAAAGGTACATACATATGTGGAACAGTTTAACTACTAACTGCATTCCATCTAGAAAGATTTGGCCCACCTGTAATAAATGCCGACCACTTGATCTGATATGCAGACCAAGACTTAGCTACCTGTAAAAAACACTCCCCAATAGGAGAGCGTGCAGCGAAGGTAGGCGTTACCCACAACACTCAATGTCATATCTGCTGGGACCAGCGGGAATATGAAACATTCCCCATGTCCTTTTTTGACCAAATTTAGAGCACAATCATTTTTTTTAACTTTCGGAAATGAAGATCAAAGACTTGATCTCTTTTCTCAACTTGGCTCTAGCACGAACTTCGGTTAATTCTGTGCAGTGCCCTCCATTTGATTTTTTAGATCCCGAGCTAGCGGGCTGAGTGCTTTGACGGAATTTTACGGTTCAGAGGCGGGATGACACTCAATCGTATTGGCTACTCTTCTATAGGTGATCTGATCGCGCATCTGATTTCCATAGGTTGATGGGTCTCTCCTTTGTTGTATTATAAATTTACTTTCTAACCGTTTGATTTGAGTTTTCCTGAACCGTATAGGTCTCATATTCAAAAAATACATGCAGGTATCCCCTAAGACTGTTTTATATCTAACTCTCTTCATTTTTTTCATAAATTATCTCTCCACGGTTACTTTTATCAGCTTCATTGTTTTTCTGATGACAACGGCTTTAGTTTTTTTTATTTTTCTCTATATTTAGAACCGTTCTTTGGAACTAAATAGGTAGTCTACCTTGACAGCTTTATATAATGGATAACAATCGCTTGGAAACTAATGCTTCCAAAACACAAAGCTGACTTTTGTCGACTATCGGTATGACCATCTCTTTCAGAATTACCAAGTATTTTTTCTCTTCCGAGCTGGCGCAACAGCCAATGGGAACCTGGTTCATGACTTAGAAGTCTCAACCATTCTTGTGTACTTTGAGTCGGAATGAAAGGAACCTACAATTTGTCGCCGAGTCCGAAGCGAAAGATATTCAGTGTAACAGTCCGCCGCTCTAACAATTACACCACGGTGGCGCGACGTACTAAAAGGCTTACTGTTCATTGCTACACATGTTAATTATTATATTCTATAATCGGAATTTCCAAACACATTCCCCAACCCCAGTACGTTACACTTCATTTCCGAAATACTTCGCTTTATCAGCACTTTAATAATATTAAGAATAATGAATGAGCAAATAAATAAACATATCGAGAGCCCACAGCAATTTTTGGGTGTGATTGATGATAACAAAAAATAATAAGCATAATTAGATAGGCCTTTAGTAGTTATTTACAAATGTAAACGTCTTACATGCTCTAGTGGGAGCAATAGTGCATCAAGCATGCAGTTTTTTCCAAAGTCTAAATAATTGTAATAACAACTTTGCCACAACTTCAAAATGTAGAGCTGAGTGCATTGATTGTAAATATCGAGGTCCAAGACGTTTTGCAGGCGGCCTTCTTCGTGCAAGACGTACCTTATTCTTATCGCGTCTTGAAGGCAGAAGGCTGCTGCAAAAGGTCTTGGACCGCGATATTTACAATCAGGGCACTTAGCTCTTCATTTTGAAATTATGGCAAACAATTATTAAAACTTTGGAAAGAACTGCATACTTGATGCACTATTGCTCCCACTAGACGTTCACATTTGTAAACAACTACTAAAGGCCTATCTAATTATGCTAATTATTTTCTGTTATCAATCACACCCAAAAATTGCTGTGGGATCTTAGTATAAAATAAAATAATAACAATATTTGTAAGTGCAATATGCAGTTGTAATTTGATTCCAAAAAAAATTGAATAAAAGTGAAATGAAAATAGTCAGTTGTGAACTCATAAGACACTAAAGATCCTTTTTGATCTTTTCTAAAATTTACATATATTTTTTTTACTTACCTGTTCAATGACATGCTTGTGCATAAAAACCAATATTGGAGGCCAAAAACTGGGTTCAGGTCTACGATCTACATCTGATAATATATTGATTGTTTGCCAAATGAACGAATCTTTCAAACCATGCAAGAAGACTGCTTCCAAGGTTGTGCACAAAGAATTGGTTGGCTCATTGAGTTCCAAGTAATCTTTATATATATTCCAAAAAATAATTAATGTAAACAAAACGACTAAAATTATATTCAAACACTTGTATTAACCCTTTCCACTCTCCTTGACTAAGAATTGAATTTCCCTGGCATTTTCGCTGAGCGTATTCAATAGTGTTTCCTTAATTGCATTTTCTCGCTTTAATGAAAAATTAGATCGAAACAGTGAACTCATTCTAATTTCTTTGAATATACGAAGAAAACTAAGTGGATTCTTGATTTAATAAAAATATCCAATTAAAATCTTATATATCACTTGAATCGCATATGCAACATTTATACTATTACTATAAGTATAGGAACAGTAAGCCACATATTATTATTTATTATTACTGAAAACAGAAACAAATTGAACCAAAACAAAAATTTTTGACCGAACACCGAAACATTGTTTATATACAGGGACCGAAATAATCGGAGACTATCATCTATAAAGATTGAAAACATCGGATACCAATCAGTGGTACCACCTTTGCATATAAATTTTTATAGTACTACCATCTTTGTATATATATTTTTATAGTACTATCATGAACAGGAATGCGACTAGGCGAACCAAGCGGCACCATAATTACTAAACTGTGACTAGCAGAGGTGCCTATGGCAGAGTTTTAACAGATAGACATTTAATACATGACAGCAATAGGAATACTGTATATAAAATAGGAGAACAAAGGCACATACTATGTACATTGGAGTAGGATGTAGGTGTATGTGGGGATTTGGTAGTTGTTATTTTCTGTAGGCAAATATTTTCAAGGTGAGGTTTCAATACTTTTTTTTGGCGATTACGTATTTTTTGGGATAGAAGAAAATTATTTCTGTGCATATTGTCGTCTGAGTTATATCTTGTTCAAAAGAGCATTTTTGGCGAAATTTAGTTAGAAATGCAGTTTTTATAAATCAAACATGCTCTTTCGAATGGCATACTCCATTTCTTTCTATCTCTTTTAGTTTTTAAGTTATGAAGAACTATTATGTTCAATAAACCACTTTATTAAACATTTGAGTTCGACTACAGCTAAACGGCTCGGCCGATTTTCTTCAAACTTGGTATATATGGCTTTTAATTTTTCCCCCCGGATGTTTTTTTCTTTGGAATTTTTTTCGAAATTTCATAAATATTTTTTTTTCTCAAAAACTGTCCCACAGATTTAAAATAAAAAAAAAAAACAAAAAATTTCATTTAGTCAAAGCTAGGCATTGTATTATGTAGGTATATACAATGAGCTAGGTAATGGTTGAAAAAAAGTTTACAAAAAATTGTTATTTTTGGTACCCCCCTTGGGACCATTTTTTTTTGTTTTCGATTTTCTCAAAAACTGTACGACGGATTTTGATCATTTTTTTTGCTAAAGGTCCCTAATAGTTTGAATATTATTGTGTATTCAAATTTTCAAAAAATAATTTTTTGGATTTCTAAAAAAATTTTCAACATTTTTTTTTTGAAAACTGAATATTTCCTCAAAACTATCTTCCAAGAACAAAAATTATAATTCGTGTTGTTTTCTTAAAAATATAAGCTTTTATATAAAAAAATTAATAAAAAGAAACAAATTTCAGCCTCGGAACAGTTTTCGAGAAAAATTCGATTTTCGAAAACCCTTTTTTAACAGGGTACAGTTATTTTTAGGCAAAATAAATTTTTTTTCTAACACCTTGTAATTTATATTAAGAAACTTTTATTTATGAAGTTTTAAAAAAATCGAGCATGGGGTTTTCGAATCATTGAGTTTTCAAAAAAAGTTAACTTTTTTTTGTGTTCCATGAGAGTACTATTAAAATTCATATACAAAGCTATCATGGAACACGAAAAAAAGTTAACTTATTGTGCCGCAGAATCGTAAGTGTGGCTATGTTACACCCCGACTCCACAGGAGATCAATTCTCTCAGGATGCTCATCATGATATGAAATCTCCAATGGACACGCGATATTTCCTCTTATGAAGTGATGTCAGCGATCTATGTCAGCGGTTTTGTCTTGATGATGTCTGATATGAAATTTGACAGATGGTTTTTTTCGTACTTTTGTCTCATTATTTCGTGTCTTCTCATTTGGTTGGTTCTTGTCAAGTATTCCGTCGGCAAATATTTTTTTTTTTATTTTGTAAGTAAATACATTAACGTGTCCTGTTATTCATTTGTTCGTGCGTTAAGTTATGTTTGGTGTTATTTATTTATACTTTAGGTAGATGCGCATTCTTTGCAAATATATATAATTTTTGTTAGTTTTACCTTTTGGTAATTTCTGTTGTCCGCACAAAACGCATCCCGTGCAGTAGGGATAGAAATGAAAAATCATGACATAATTTGCCCAGCGAAGCAATAAGAAAATGTAGAGATAGAGATGTCAGACATTGAGTTGGAGAGTCAGATATCTTGTGGAGTCGGGGTGTTAAGCAGTGCAGAGTTGACGTAGAAGGAGAAAATATAAGCAAAAGAAGAGATGCGGTAGTGATATATTTATTCTGACAACAATGAAGAGGGTAAGGGAGAAAATCTTATCTGCGTTTCTTTTTTCTGTCAGAATCAATTGTAGGTAGGTATATAAAGTTGTATATGCCAGGCGCGAGAAGAATACAAGCAAAAAGTATTGAGAGTGTATGAGAGTTTTTGTGAATTTTGTTTTATTACTCATGCAATCTGGTTTGTTTAAATTCTGATACGATTAATTACCGAGGTTGCCATTTTATCGACTTTGTAATAAGATCTAGAGGAATTTGAACTTAATAAACTCAAATGGTTTTATTTCGTTTTTGAAAACTAAATAATTTCAATTTGGCTTTATTTCGTTATGGTAACCAAAATAATTTTATAATAATAATTTTATAATAATTATATGCAGTGGGTAGTTAGATAGTGGCAATTGTATTTTTTTTGTAATTAATATAGATATGTACACTATTTCTATTTCTTTAAGAAAATCTTATAGGTACGTACCTATATTTTTATTAAAGAAAATAGCTTTTGCATAGTATGTAGGTACATACCCTTAGAAAATTGTATGAAATTAAAATAATAATTTTGATTAGGTACAAAAACGAAAAATTATTGCTATGCGTTGATAGGTATTTATATAATTAAATATAAAAAAAAATTGATATAGGTAGGTATTGGTTACATTGTGGGGAAGCTATTCGCCTCCAAGTAGGGAACTTTAATATTTTGATTATAAAATAGCAATTAACAGTCACTTTAAAGTTTGATCTTATTTTTACGTATAATTTGTAAAGAATTAAAACAGTCACAAAGTTTATTGATATGCGGTTTTTTGCAAACAAGACTGAAAATTTACCGAGTGCTTCATATCACATGTGACGGAGAACGATGTGCGAGGAGAAGGTAAACACAAATTGACAGCATACAGCTGTATCCTTAACTTACAGAAAGTGAGACAGCGACCCCTATCACAACTGTAAGTACTACAATGCATTAGGGATAGGAATGAGCCTTCCATATTATATATACTCAAAGATGGTATATAAAATCTATACTACTCTCATAGAGGAAATATATTACCTAGAGTCACGACTTCGGGGGTTTGCTCTCTTTAACCCTACAAGCTGAATTGAGAGGAAAAAACCCACAGTCCAAAGATGTGTTAGTTGCCTTATGCATTTTAAATGGGACCAACACAGCTTTGTTCAAATTTTGTGGGTTTTTGCTCAATGCGCAAAAAGTTGAATAAGTGCGTTTGAATATTCATAAAAAGAATCCGTTAAATTCAAAAATTTTAAAATACAAATATTTTTTTTATTAATTTTGCTTTTTTATCTCTTTATCAATAAAAACTATATATGATATTAATTTTATTGCTTTTCGGATACAAATTCCTTAATATTTATGTATATTTCTGTTAAAAACTAAGAAATTCCAAGAAAAAGTAGAAGCGCACCCTAGAAAATTAATGCGTATAGTGCCCAACGTTGACCACGAAATATAGAAATTTTAGCCCAAAGGTGAAAATGTTGACAAGTAAACAAATCGATAAAAAAAACAAATGTCATAAAAAACAAAAGCGCGGGTCGCTTCTTCTATTTAGTTAACACGTTTTTCACGGATTTAAGCGTAATTTTCTCAACTAAATCAAATAAATTGCCCATAAAAATGCACATCAAAGTTTAGCCCATCGATACCCAATAAAATTTCGTGTGCAAATCATAAATTAATCGCGTAAACTTCGAAGGTGTTTTTTTTCCGCACACAAGTTTTTCCCTACACTAAATATAGCCAGAAATAGTGCAAGCGACCTACGAATTTTTTTCGTCAACATCGACGTCCACTTCGTCACCGAACAGCATCAGCATTCAGCAGTGACTACAATAAAAGTGTTTTCCCTTCAACAACAGCCGCGAGCTAAAAAACAATAATATAAATTTTGATAATTTAAAAAACAGCACAATAATAAGTGCAGCTAGTGGAAGAAGCAAGGGAGGAAAACAAGCCTAACAGCCACCTAAATCAGCTCTCAAACAGTAGGTGCCACCCAAATTTTGGTAATAAAAAATCACAATCCGGTGCCGGTATTCTCATCCAAGGATCACTTCAAACTAGTGGTCCGCAGTTGGTATAACACATTGCGTCCTTTACCTCCGCCGAAAGAGCCGCATGGGGTGGTCAGGCACTTCCACAAACTGCTGGCGCCAAGCCCACAGTAGCTGAAGACGATGATGGTAAGTTCGAATGTTACTGTTCTTGCCAATTGGTATTTTAATTTAGAAGTTTTTGTTAAAATTAAATTTGTTTTCAGAACCACTAAGAAGACTTAAATGAACACTCGAAACCGTTTCAATCATCCAAATGAAGCAAGTAGTTCAGAAATAACAACATGGTTTATCGATCACTTTCAAGAAAATTATACAATTTTTCATGAAATTCTTGAAAATTTTAGATAGACCATGTCGTCATTTCCAAACTACTTGCTTCACTTGGATGATTGAAACGGTTTCGAGTGTCGTTTTAAGTCCTCTGAAAACCAACTTTAATTTTATCAAAAACTTCGAAAAACTTTCATATTGGTGAACGTTTTAACAAGTTCAATATGAATACGCAAATGTTGAAACGTCTCTGGCATAAACTTTTTTCGATATTCTTATCAGATTTAAAAACGGTTTTCACAATCACCTAGAGGATTTAAATCCACACTTGGAACCGTTTCAATCATCCAAATGAAGCAACTAGTTTAGAAATGACATCATTTATCGACCACTTTCAAGAAAATGGCCCTGAGTAATAGATCCGAATCTAGCCTAAGTTCGATTTTAACCAAACATTCGTAGAAATAAAACAAATTTCAAGTATAAATACTTAAAAGCGGCTTTCCTGTAACTAAGTTAAATTTAAAATGATAGAATCACAATAGAACTTTACGAATCTGGTTAATAGAAATCTGTTTGTGTATCAGTTCACAATAACGAAATTATGAAAATGAGTCACAATTATTGGTATAAATAAGACTTTTGTAAATTTGATCTGTTACTACGAAATTTTAAAAGCAACTTTTCTACATCTAACAAAAAGTGACTTTAAAACCGATTCTATGGATGTCTATTACTAAGGGCCAATAAGTTTTTGCTCGGCAAAAATCCTCATTCAAACCCTCCAAGTGGGTGCCAGGCGGGCAATGATCACCACAGTAGTTCTGTGCGTTTTTGGCAGGATGGTGATTAGCTAAGGTTGAGTTGGGTCGCCGAATTGTTATAACTCCTCAATAGTGCAACGTTCGGAAACCCAATTCAATCATAGTTTAGAGGTTCCTAATTTCAGTGGTGGTGTGAGCGTATTTTAAACCGTGCCGAAGAATGAAAGGCTGGGGGATAAACCAGCCATTAACGAGCTCTTTCGGATGCTGTGGCAAGGTCCGTCATATTTTTTGCCTTGCCCCGGTAAGCGGCTCTGCCGGGGCTGACCGTCTTTCCGCATTACTCGTGGGAATAAAATGAAAAACAAACAATCAAATCGAAAAATAATAAATAAAATAAATCGAGCCAGGGCTGACAATGCGGTCGCATCTCCTGAAAAGGCTGTCGAGTCAACTCAGGGGTGCGAACGGGTTGCCAACCCGGTGGTTGCTACTGGTGGCGGGAATCCTTCTCCCTCTACTAGCCGCAACCTTTACATGAAGGAACTACCCGTCAGTGGTACAGCTGTGACGCTCGGCTGTCCCAAGGGCGGGTATTCCACAACCAACCCCATCCCCGCTCCTGCTAGGACGTCGCAAGCGACCCCAAGAAGGGACACTCCATCCGGAGAGGCAAAATCTACGACATGTGGAAATGACTCGAAGGATGTGGGCGCACCCCGATTGGCATCGGTAGCGATTAACTCTGGAGGTGGATCCACAACTGTGTCACACGGACATAGTTCTGGGTCGGCCAGAAAGAGGTCCATGAAGGCACAGGCCAGTCGAGATCAGCGTAATGCTGCGCGGATTCTGGCCGCAGTCGGTGTCATACCGGCGGCGGAAAGAACCCCCGAGCAAACGCGAAAACTCGAGTGGGCTAGTGGCTTCCTTAGCAGAAAAACCAAAACGACCTGCAGCGACTCAACGTCAAAGCGTAATAGGTCTCTTGAGGGCGACAAGCCTGAAGCGAAAAGGCAGAAAGTGCATTCCAGCAGCACAACAGCCTTCAATAAAGATCTTTCTTTTAGAGACGCGCTCAAAGACAAGATCATAGCCGCGGTCATTGACAGGAGTCATGTGGATGGTAACATCTCTCATGATCAATGGGCAGACGTCAAGGCTCACCTTGGTTTCAGATTTTTATCTGTCATCGAGGAGAATCCGGGACCTCTCCCTGACACAGCCGATGCAGGATGGTACCAAAATCGTATCAAACTCATCGCCTGTGGAGATCAGAGATCTTTCGATCTGTACAGGGCTGCTGTCAATGGCTTGCCAGAAGTCTGGCCGGGTGCCAAGCTCGAAGTTGTTACAAGGGAGAATATCCCTTGCCGACCAAGAGCACGTATAATGGTCCCGGCTCTACATAACTGCCCAGATATGATTTTGAAATTAATCAAAACCAGCAATCCAAGCCTGCCTACTCACGACTGGAAAGTCCCAAAGGTTGAGAAGGAGACAGTGGGTCGCTATAGATCAGCTCTCTTGGTGATCAATAGGGAATCGCTAGCTCCACTGGCCGCGACCGAAGGCGTGATTAGGTATGGTTTCGACGAAGTCACAGTTCGCATCTATAAAAAAGATGAAGATTCGCTAAACGCGCCCCCCCCAGAAGCCCCTTCAGCGGAAGGAAACGCTTCACAACCCCAAATAATGGAGGTCGATGCAACACCACACGAGGAACCACCGATCTCCAAAGCCCCGAACAAGCCATCCGACGTGGAGGCTAATTCCATAGTCGACAGCAATTCCGACATGGATACTGAAGACTCGACCTTAGGCAACACTCTGAGTGAGGAAATCCTACTTCATTCCTCCTCAGACGATGAAAACGCCGACAAAACAGTGGTGGAGGTTGATCTGGCTAAAAGTAGCAATGCTGCGATTAGTTCAGATTAATCTCCATCACGCCATCATGGCCACGAATAACCTGGTACTCCGACTGCATAGCAACAAAGAGGACATCGTCTTGATACAGGAGCCGTGGGTCTCTAACTCCATCATCAGGGGCCTCAGGACTCCTGGTTATACTCTATTATATGCATCGGAGAAAGGTGAACCAAGGTCATGCATATTAGTAAAAAAAGACTTAAATGTATTTTTACTCCCCAATTACAGCGACAAGGACACTACCACCGCTGTCCTAACAACGGATAAAGCCACCTACTGGCTCATATCCTCCTACCTTGGCCACGACAGCCCAGTTCCAGGAAACAACTTAAGGAAGGCAATTGCGGACGCGCAATCGAAGAAAGTGGGTCTCCTAATCGGTATGGACGCTAACGCCCATCACACGGTATGGGGTAGCTCTGACATAAATGAGAGAGGTGAGTCCTTATTTGATTACATACTAGGCACTAATCTACTCATTAATAATATTGGTAATGAACCTACATTTGTAACCAAGAACAGGAAAGAGGTACTTGATATTACACTTACCTCTGACTCGATCCATAACCTGATTTCAAACTGGTATGTCTCAAAAGAGAATTCCTACTCTGATCACCGATACATTCAGTTTGATCTCAGTGATGTGGCAAATATATCTACGGGATTTCGCAACCACCGTAACACTAACTGGGAACGATATAGGGAGGTACTAGCACAACTGCTTGACCACAACCTTCTTAAAAGCTCCTCCACCAAAGATGAACTAGACCTCTCGGTAAATCATCTCACCGAAGCCCTTAACGAATCAATGAGGACTTCATGCCCTATTACCATTATAAAGGGTAAAAAGAAACCTCATTGGTGGCACAAAGATCTAGAACCATTCAGGAAGAGCTGTCGCAAACTCTTCAATAGATCTAAATACACTAGATCCCCCTCTGATTGGGACTTATATAAACAAGCTCTAAGGCAATATAAAAAAGAATTAAGGAAGAGCAAGAGGTCTTCTTGGAGAAACTTCTGTGGAAAAATAGACAATACTTCAGAAGCCTCAAGACTCAGGAAAATTCTCTCAAAAAGTCCAACCATACCTAGTGCTTTAACGACAGATGCGGGCACATGGACTACCACAGATGAAGAATCTCTTAATCTGTTATTAGACACCCACTTTCCAGGTAGCTCTAATATACTTTACAACTCAACATCAGAGTCTCAAACCGCTACAAGCGACACAGTTGATCTAATAACGCGGGAAAAACTGCAATGGGCTGTAGACAGCTTTGATCCATATAAATCTCCAGGACCAGACGGAATCATTCCGGCCGAACTACAAAAATGCTCTGACATGATCATTCCACCATTGGAAATCATTCTGACGAGCTGCGTAAGGTTGAGATATATTCCTAAAGCCTGGAGAATGGCAAAAGTAGTCTTCATTCCTAAAGCAGGGAAACCCTCTCACGTTAGCCCTAAAGATCTACGACCAATCAGCCTATCATCCTTCCTTCTTAAAACCTTGGAAAGATTGATTGAAATTCACATCAGACATAACTTAAAACCATGTCTCATTTCCACAGCTCAACATGCGTACTCTAAGGGAAAATCAGTAGAAACAGCACTTCATTCGCTGGTACGTGGTATTGAATATTCCCTCAAATACAAAGAATATAATCTAGTAGCTTTCCTAGATATCGAAGGAGCTTTCAACAACGTCAGCTACCAGGCGATCACAACAGCAATGTACAAGCTGGAATTAGAGAAACCACTCATTGATCTTGTAAGTCTCATGCTCAAAAGCAGGACAATAACTTCGAGCATGAGAAGTTTTACTACCACCAGATCGGTGAATCGAGGTACCCCCCAAGGTGGGGTCCTTTCGCCTCTCTTATGGAACATGGTAGTAAACGAACTGCTAACATCAATGGAAGCAGAGGGTTTCAAGGTGATTGCCTATGCTGACGATGTTGCAATATCTGTATCTGGGAAACATCCCCAAGTTCTCTCAGAACTCCTACAAAATGCCTTAAACAGGCTAACAAAGTGGGCTAAGCTGTGTGGCTTGGACTTCAATCCACATAAAACAGAATTAGTACTCTTTACGAGAAGGTACAAAATTCCTCAGATTAACCCACCCAAGATTAAAGGAATACCATTAAGCTTTTCCGACCAAGCCAAATATTTAGGCCTCATTTTAGACAAAAAACTAAATTGGAAGGCAAATATTGATGAAAGAGTAAAAAAAGGCTACCGTAGCGCTTTTCACTTGTAAAAAGGCAATAGGATCGAAATGGGGCTTCTCCCCAAAAATAACCCATTGGCTATACACCTCGGTTATTAGACCGATACTCATTTATGGAGTTGTCGTATGGTGGACCGCACTGGACAAGATGGTAAATCTAAATAAACTCATCAAAGTCCAGCGGTCAGCAGGTATGTGCATCACAGGAGCACTTCGCTCGACACCAACTGCAGCCCTGGAAGTGCTTTTAAACCTAACACCTCTTGACATCTTCTCCAAAATGGTGGCAGCCATCTCATGCGTGAGACTTAGAGCCACCTCTCAATGGATCAGTAACAACACTGGTCATACAACCATCTTAGACAACTTCAGATCTATCCCAGATCGCTTAGACTATACCACCCCAAAAATGGTATTCGATAACAACTTCCTGGTTTCTATCCCTTCAAGATCGTCTTGGGAAGAAGAGAGACCCCTGGAAGACAATGCTGTACACTTCTATACAGACGGTTCTAAGACCGATTACGGCGTTGGAAGTGGCATCTATTCAAAACAACTTAATCTCAGTCTTTCATATAGACTTCCCAATCAATGTAGTGTATTCCAGGCAGAAGTAATGGCGATTAAAGAGGCACTATCCTGGCTCAAAGAAAACGTTATATCTTGCAAGGATATACGGATCTTCTCGGACAGCCAGGCCGCCCTCAAATCTCTCGCGTCTGTCTCCACAAACTCTCAATTGGTCCACGATTGTCGATCATCTCTGAATGAGATGACAGAACAGTTTAATATTCACCTTATTTGGGTGCCGGGCCACAGGGACATTCCGGGAAATTGCAAGGCCGATGAGCTCGCCAAAAACGGAACACTTCTGCCTACTGTTAGACAACAACATAACATAGGAACACCACTTGCTACATGCAAACATCTTCTCAAACAATATGCTCTAGAATCAACAAATGCTAGATGGTCACAGGGTACCACCTGCCTGGCAACTAAACAAATATGGCCAAGCATAGACCTAAAACGGTCAAAAGGTTTGATCTCCCTGAGCAGACAAAATATAAGCTCTACAATAGGAGTTATAACAGGACACTGCCTCATAGGTAGACATGCTTTGAGGCTAGGAGTCTACACAAATGACTTCTGTAGAAGCTGCATGGACGAGGAGGAAGAGGAGACAGTCCAACACCTTCTATGTACATGTCCAGCACTCTCAAATAGAAGGAATAATTATCTCGGTAACCCCTTCTTCGATAATACCAGTGAACTGGCAACAATCGACACAAAATGTCTCTCTAACTTTATTAAAAGCACGAAATGGTTTGTTTAAATTCATTACTCTCCCATGAGTAACTTCTTTAGTGGTATCACAACGGACCCTTGAGGTCTAAGTGAGTCAACAACAACTAGACAGCCACTCCAACCTAACCTAACCTAAGGGCCAATAAGAAAATCACATGATTTTTCATGAAATTCTTGAAAATGGTAGATAGACCAAGCTTAGTTTAGAGTGTTGATTTGAGTCCCCAAAATGGTTCTGAAAACCATTTTCAAATCTGACAAAAATTTCGAAAAAAATTCATGCCAGAGACGTTTCAACATTTGCGTATTCATATTGAAATTGCTTAAACATTCCCGATATGAACATTTTTCGAAGTTTTTGTTTAAATTAAAATTAGTTTTTGGAATCACCTAGAGGAAGACTGTTTAAATCATCCGAATCGAGCAAGTAGTTTGGAAATGACGGGATGGTTTATCTACCATTTTCAAGAATTTCATGAAAAATTATCTGATTTTCTTGGAAGTGATCGATACATTATGTTGTCATTTCTAAACTAGTTGCTTCATTTGGAGTATTGAAACGTATTCCAGTGTTGTTTAAAATCCTCTAAGTAGAACTGAAAACCAACTTTAATTTTATTAAAAACTTCGAAAAATTTGCATATGGGTATCGTTTCAAGAATTTCAATATGAATATGAAAATGTTGAAACATCTCTGGCATGACATTTTTTCGATGTTCTGGTTAGATTTTAAAATCGGTTTCAGAATCACCTAGAGGATTAAAAACAACACTAAAGACCGTTTAAATCGTTGGAATCGAGCAAGTAGTTTAAGAATGACAGGATGATTTATCCACTATTTTGAAGAATATAATGAAAAATCATATGATTTTCTTAGATGTGATCGATAAACCACGTTGTCATTTCTAAACTACTTGCTCGATTCCAACGATTTAAATGGTCTTTAGTGTTGTTTTTAATCTTCTAGGTGATTCTGAAACCCATTTTAAAATCTAACCAGAACATCGAAACAATGTCATGTCAGAGACGTTTCAACATTTTCATATTTATATCGAAATTCTTGAAGAGTTCCCCATATGAAAATTTTTCCATTTTTTTGTTAAAATTAAAATTGGTTCTCAGAATCACTTAGATGAATTAAATCAACACTTGGAACCGTTTCAATAATCAAAATGAAGCAATTAGTTCAGAAATGATAACATGGGTAATCGATCACTTTTAAGAAAATCATCATTTTCATATTCATATTGAAATTAATGTTACAATTAAAATTTCGTTTTCAGAACTACTTAGGGGGCAGTTATAGCTCATCAGAAAAGTCCATCAGAAAAAATTTTGTCTTCCAAATTTGACCATATTACGACTCGATTTTGAGTAAAATTTTAATGCAATTAGACGAATACTTGCTTGGAGTAATTTTTACAAAATTTTTTCTGATGGGAAAAATTTTTTTTGATATGACAAAAAAAAATTGTTTGTTTTCTGACGTAAAATTATTGGTAGCTATAACCGGCCATCAGAAAAATGTTTCAGATTTCGATTGTTCTAATTTTTCTGATGGACTTTTCTGATGAGCTATAACTGGCCCCTTAGAGGATTAAAATCAACATCTAAAACCGTTTCAATCATCAAAATGAAGCAACTAGTTCAGAAATGACATCATGGTTTATCTACCATTTCAAGAATTTCATGAAAAATCATGATATTTTCGAATGTGAACGATGAACTATGTTGTCATTTGCTGCCTTGTTTTGAAATAGCTGACTTGTACGCAGAATATACTTACACCAAATCCATTCATTCAAGTTTCAATTAGGATAGCTAAATCAAAATTAGATTTAAAATCAATTGATCAACAGTTCTTAATTTTTTTTATTTTAGAAAATCGTTTCCGTTGCTTCGAACGAGAGATGTCATTAACAGGCGGGACAAGCGTTTAAGTGTCTTTAAGTGCATTTATTTTTCTTAAAAGTGTGTGTGCTTTTCATAAGCACTAGTATTCTCTTGAGATCTTTTTGTATTATAAAATTCTTTATGTGATACGTGTGATGTTCTACACAGAATGATAGAATGTCCAAAACTAGAGCCAACAACTGCGCCGTTTGAATGTCTTCGTTTTGTGGTCTATCACCAATGGTATTCATTAAAAGTGGAGCTGTCGATTAAGACAATAATTAAGTTTCTTGTATAAACCAAATAAAAATTATTATACCAATTAAGGTTTGAATACTATACTTGTAAAAGAAATTTAAAGTCCCCCTTCTAGGTGAGCATGTTCTTTGGTTCGGAATCAGTCAACATTTGTTCACTAGCTATATTAAGTAGCATTCATCCCTGCAGAAAAACAAAAAAAGATGCATTTAAAACTATTATATTTGTATTAGTTCGCAACACTTACCCCGTCCGTCCTGCTCACTTTTTGCAATGTGTAATTGCGAACAACCAAAAATAAAATCTATACTACTCTCATAGAGGAAATATATTACCTAGAGTCACGACTTCGGGGGTTTGCTCTCTTTAACCCTACAAGCTGAATTGAGAGGAAAAAACCCACAGTCCAAAGATGTGTTAGTTGCCTTATGCATTTTAAATGGGACCAACACAGCTTTGTTCAAATTTTGTGGGTTTTTGCTCAATGCGCAAAAAGTTGAATAAGTGCGTTTGAATATTCATAAAAAGAATCCGTTAAATTCAAAAATTTTAAAATACAAATATTTTTTTTATTAATTTTGCTTTTTTATCTCTTTATCAATAAAAACTATATATGATATTAATTTTATTGCTTTTCGGATACAAATTCCTTAATATTTATGTATATTTCTGTTAAAAACTAAGAAATTCCAAGAAAAAGTAGAAGCGCACCCTAGAAAATTAATGCGTATAGTGCCCAACGTTGACCACGAAATATAGAAATTTTAGCCCAAAGGTGAAAATGTTGACAAGTAAACAAATCGATAAAAAAAACAAATGTCATAAAAAACAAAAGCGCGGGTCGCTTCTTCTATTTAGTTAACACGTTTTTCACGGATTTAAGCGTAATTTTCTCAACTAAATCAAATAAATTGCCCATAAAAATGCACATCAAAGTTTAGCCCATCGATACCCAATAAAATTTCGTGTGCAAATCATAAATTAATCGCGTAAACTTCGAAGGTGTTTTTTTTCCGCACACAAGTTTTTCCCTACACTAAATATAGCCAGAAATAGTGCAAGCGACCTACGAATTTTTTTCGTCAACATCGACGTCCACTTCGTCACCGAACAGCATCAGCATTCAGCAGTGACTACAATAAAAGTGTTTTCCCTTCAACAACAGCCGCGAGCTAAAAAACAATAATATAAATTTTGATAATTTAAAAAACAGCACAATAATAAGTGCAGCTAGTGGAAGAAGCAAGGGAGGAAAACAAGCCTAACAGCCACCTAAATCAGCTCTCAAACAGTAGGTGCCACCCAAATTTTGGTAATAAAAAATCACAATCCGGTGCCGGTATTCTCATCCAAGGATCACTTCAAACTAGTGGTCCGCAGTTGGTATAACACATTGCGTCCTTTACCTCCGCCGAAAGAGCCGCATGGGGTGGTCAGGCACTTCCACAAACTGCTGGCGCCAAGCCCACAGTAGCTGAAGACGATGATGGTAAGTTCGAATGTTACTGTTCTTGCCAATTGGTATTTTAATTTAGAAGTTTTTGTTAAAATTAAATTTGTTTTCAGAACCACTAAGAAGACTTAAATGAACACTCGAAACCGTTTCAATCATCCAAATGAAGCAAGTAGTTCAGAAATAACAACATGGTTTATCGATCACTTTCAAGAAAATTATACAATTTTTCATGAAATTCTTGAAAATTTTAGATAGACCATGTCGTCATTTCCAAACTACTTGCTTCACTTGGATGATTGAAACGGTTTCGAGTGTCGTTTTAAGTCCTCTGAAAACCAACTTTAATTTTATCAAAAACTTCGAAAAACTTTCATATTGGTGAACGTTTTAACAAGTTCAATATGAATACGCAAATGTTGAAACGTCTCTGGCATAAACTTTTTTCGATATTCTTATCAGATTTAAAAACGGTTTTCACAATCACCTAGAGGATTTAAATCCACACTTGGAACCGTTTCAATCATCCAAATGAAGCAACTAGTTTAGAAATGACATCATTTATCGACCACTTTCAAGAAAATGGCCCTGAGTAATAGATCCGAATCTAGCCTAAGTTCGATTTTAACCAAACATTCGTAGAAATAAAACAAATTTCAAGTATAAATACTTAAAAGCGGCTTTCCTGTAACTAAGTTAAATTTAAAATGATAGAATCACAATAGAACTTTACGAATCTGGTTAATAGAAATCTGTTTGTGTATCAGTTCACAATAACGAAATTATGAAAATGAGTCACAATTATTGGTATAAATAAGACTTTTGTAAATTTGATCTGTTACTACGAAATTTTAAAAGCAACTTTTCTACATCTAACAAAAAGTGACTTTAAAACCGATTCTATGGATGTCTATTACTAAGGGCCAATAAGAAAATCACATGATTTTTCATGAAATTCTTGAAAATGGTAGATAGACCAAGCTTAGTTTAGAGTGTTGATTTGAGTCCCCAAAATGGTTCTGAAAACCATTTTCAAATCTGACAAAAATTTCGAAAAAAATTCATGCCAGAGACGTTTCAACATTTGCGTATTCATATTGAAATTGCTTAAACATTCCCGATATGAACATTTTTCGAAGTTTTTGTTTAAATTAAAATTAGTTTTTGGAATCACCTAGAGGAAGACTGTTTAAATCATCCGAATCGAGCAAGTAGTTTGGAAATGACGGGATGGTTTATCTACCATTTTCAAGAATTTCATGAAAAATTATCTGATTTTCTTGGAAGTGATCGATACATTATGTTGTCATTTCTAAACTAGTTGCTTCATTTGGAGTATTGAAACGTATTCCAGTGTTGTTTAAAATCCTCTAAGTAGAACTGAAAACCAACTTTAATTTTATTAAAAACTTCGAAAAATTTGCATATGGGTATCGTTTCAAGAATTTCAATATGAATATGAAAATGTTGAAACATCTCTGGCATGACATTTTTTCGATGTTCTGGTTAGATTTTAAAATCGGTTTCAGAATCACCTAGAGGATTAAAAACAACACTAAAGACCGTTTAAATCGTTGGAATCGAGCAAGTAGTTTAAGAATGACAGGATGATTTATCCACTATTTTGAAGAATATAATGAAAAATCATATGATTTTCTTAGATGTGATCGATAAACCACGTTGTCATTTCTAAACTACTTGCTCGATTCCAACGATTTAAATGGTCTTTAGTGTTGTTTTTAATCTTCTAGGTGATTCTGAAACCCATTTTAAAATCTAACCAGAACATCGAAACAATGTCATGTCAGAGACGTTTCAACATTTTCATATTTATATCGAAATTCTTGAAGAGTTCCCCATATGAAAATTTTTCCATTTTTTTGTTAAAATTAAAATTGGTTCTCAGAATCACTTAGATGAATTAAATCAACACTTGGAACCGTTTCAATAATCAAAATGAAGCAATTAGTTCAGAAATGATAACATGGGTAATCGATCACTTTTAAGAAAATCATCATTTTCATATTCATATTGAAATTAATGTTACAATTAAAATTTCGTTTTCAGAACTACTTAGGGGGCAGTTATAGCTCATCAGAAAAGTCCATCAGAAAAAATTTTGTCTTCCAAATTTGACCATATTACGACTCGATTTTGAGTAAAATTTTAATGCAATTAGACGAATACTTGCTTGGAGTAATTTTTACAAAATTTTTTCTGATGGGAAAAATTTTTTTTGATATGACAAAAAAAAATTGTTTGTTTTCTGACGTAAAATTATTGGTAGCTATAACCGGCCATCAGAAAAATGTTTCAGATTTCGATTGTTCTAATTTTTCTGATGGACTTTTCTGATGAGCTATAACTGGCCCCTTAGAGGATTAAAATCAACATCTAAAACCGTTTCAATCATCAAAATGAAGCAACTAGTTCAGAAATGACATCATGGTTTATCTACCATTTCAAGAATTTCATGAAAAATCATGATATTTTCGAATGTGAACGATGAACTATGTTGTCATTTGCTGCCTTGTTTTGAAATAGCTGACTTGTACGCAGAATATACTTACACCAAATCCATTCATTCAAGTTTCAATTAGGATAGCTAAATCAAAATTAGATTTAAAATCAATTGATCAACAGTTCTTAATTTTTTTTATTTTAGAAAATCGTTTCCGTTGCTTCGAACGAGAGATGTCATTAACAGGCGGGACAAGCGTTTAAGTGTCTTTAAGTGCATTTATTTTTCTTAAAAGTGTGTGTGCTTTTCATAAGCACTAGTATTCTCTTGAGATCTTTTTGTATTATAAAATTCTTTATGTGATACGTGTGATGTTCTACACAGAATGATAGAATGTCCAAAACTAGAGCCAACAACTGCGCCGTTTGAATGTCTTCGTTTTGTGGTCTATCACCAATGGTATTCATTAAAAGTGGAGCTGTCGATTAAGACAATAATTAAGTTTCTTGTATAAACCAAATAAAAATTATTATACCAATTAAGGTTTGAATACTATACTTGTAAAAGAAATTTAAAGTCCCCCTTCTAGGTGAGCATGTTCTTTGGTTCGGAATCAGTCAACATTTGTTCACTAGCTATATTAAGTAGCATTCATCCCTGCAGAAAAACAAAAAAAGATGCATTTAAAACTATTATATTTGTATTAGTTCGCAACACTTACCCCGTCCGTCCTGCTCACTTTTTGCAATGTGTAATTGCGAACAACCAATGTCGAAAACTTGACAATTGCAGTCAAAAAATCAATAGAAGCTGATTTTGTTTTCTGATTGGCCATTATCAAAGTTATTTACAGTGCCTGAAGAATTCCTAAGCACGTTAGGGTTTTGTAGAACGAAGATCGGTTCGATCTAAATAGGCCAACACTTGTAGCGCCAGTTCACGTGGCAGAAGAGAAATAAAGTCTCTCTGGAATTGTGGTTCAATAACTTTCATCATATGACGAACTTGTGTCGGTTCGCAGTGTTCAATCAGTCTATCGACGGCTAGTAGCCGCTCAGCGTGCGACCATCGTTCGAATTGCACCAACCAATCTTGGAGCTCTGGCGGGGGATTATCTCTTGTAGGATCGCAGAGTACGCCGGCCTACTGGAGTCGAGGGACTTGAAATCAGTAAGAGCGTTTGCGAGCTTCGTGGCGTTGAAGTATAATCATATACGTTTCCTTGCACTGTCACTCAAAAAATGGTCAGCATCTAGAAGACGACTTTCGTTGAACTTCCGTTTACGTTGAAGACCGGTGAATTCCGGAGACATGCTCTGTTCATGGGACAATGTGTCCTCTGAAATTGACACCATCTGTATGTAGCTTGAAAGCTCAACATCCTTGGACAAGTCATCCTCCGAAAACAAATCAGAAGTATCACGTCACCTCATCGTCGGTTCCTTCGTCACAATCAGCCCAAGTCTCTTCATCGAATTCGTTATCCAATGGCAGAACATGATCAAGATACGGAAACTTTGTTACTCTACGTCCTTCATGGCTCAGTTCCCGGTTGGATTCTTCCTATTGGAAATTTGAATGACTGTTGCTATTTATGGCAAGGAGAGGTGAAGCTGCAGGTACGACTTTTTCCTCCGATGCTGCATTTCCACAGCCTGACGCTGATGCCGTTGCAAGATCTTCACATTACAAACTACTTGAGTTATCTTTTCTCAGAGAATTCCTAACATATTTTAAGGACGACTACTGACAACGTGCTGAAGAGAATGTCGTTGCAATATCATCGTCATTTATGCATTCACCACCAAGTTTCTGCTGCAGCGTATTGATTGTTTCAATAGCTTTCTTGACGATTTCTTCTTCGGAACTAAGGCATACTATTGACTGTGTATGTTTGGATAAACGTGACAGGGAATGACTGGATGAGGTATTGAACGAATGCTCCGATAGACTTTCATTTGAATTGGGATTCGATAGAATTTCAAAAAGCTTTTTGGCTGGATTATCATGGAGTGTTGTTCGTAGATTTAGCGGCGATGAAGATGAATCCGTGACTGCTGATGAGACTGATTCCGGACCAGGATTACGTGCTTCTGGATCGTGTTGTTGTTGTACTTTTTGTTGACCACTTGTCGTTGAACTATCTGGCTGATCTTTATTTTCGGTTGTATCCTCATGACTATCACCTTCTCCATTTGTAATCGTGGTGCTTTCTGGATGATTTAGGCTGGTGGTAAGATTTATTTTGGGAGTTGATTTAGTTAATCTGCTTTTGTAATGCCCGCTGCTGGTCGGTGTTGTTTAATGGTCTTTGTAGGTGCACTTACTGTCTGATGAGACTACTCGCTGTTGGTTATTTGCGTTTTGCGCATTTTGTTGAACTAATTCTAATTTAAATTAACATATAGAATTTTAACACTCTATAAAATACAAAATTCTGATTTGAACTTTCTTTCAGATCCACTTTTATTATTTCACTGATAGAAATCAATCTCAATGAACAGCAGATTTTCGTTTCTTTAATGTTCTCAAATGTCAGTTTTCCTTTCAATGATCAACTCTAACCTCAAATACATAGAATTGGTTGTAATCAGCCATTGACAGGGTCTTTTACTGAAACCAATCTTTCAATGATTGCAATAACTGGTTTGTCAAAAAAAAAAAAATGAAGTCAGCCTTCCATTGACTTGTTCCAATGATGCATTTCAATGAAAGCTATAACTGCGGCCTAATTATGTCCGATTCGTAATGTGAAGAGAACCCGAAACGAGAGCGAGACATGATTCACTGTCACTTTTTCGTTGTTATAAAATCGTTTCGCAATTCCTTAGGCCTGAAGCGTAAATTCAATTTTTATTTTGCAACTATTTGGTTGATAAAATGAAATATAATAAATATATAGTAAAATAAAACATAAGCCCATATGTTTCATCTCAGCAACCAACAGATGTGAAACTAAAAATGTGCGCGACTGTTCTTACATACCTCATTTATTAATTTAATTTAAAGTGGCGACGAGGAATGCTTAATTACGTACGAGTATGTATATCTTCGCCTGCTTTCATGTTTGAAACGGATTTTACAATAACGACGATGTTTCATCACGCTCACATCTCTTTTTTCTTATCTCATTCATTGTGTTGGAGCCCAAGGATTTTAAAATTGTAGGCAATGCTAATTTAATTTTGACACAGAATTTAAAATTCTTCGCATATGGCAATGCTAGTTTATATTTGACAACAGAAAGCAATAAAGCAGATAGTTTATTTACAAGTCTTTTTTTTTATATTTCGCTTTAAGTAGTTTGTAAATTTTAGTGCTTATTTTTCAATTTAAATAGTTTATAAGTATTCAGTATTGCTTAGGTTATAGTGTTTTATGTTTTAAATATAAATAAAACTATAAAAAATATATATTTGTTTGTGTTTTTTGTGCAAAGGAAAGTGGTTTTCGATCGAGAAATAATCGGCCACATAATTCATTGAAAAAAGCTTTTGTTATCTTATTTTTTAATGAAATTATTTTATTAATTGCTTTGTAGGTTAGTTGTTGTGGTTGTGCAATTAAAAGAACATTCTCTTTCGGCAATAAAAGGTGTTTTTAAAGTGTTGTAAATAACCTCTAACAAAGTTCGAACAATAATTGTAAGAACCATGTCGCTTTAGCGTGCCGTTTTGACATGTCACTGACAGCTCCATAGAAAATTTTTTACCCCCAACGCCGGAAAAGAAGTTTTACTTCAAAAACTGGATTTTTCTATATGGAATGCTTTGCAAGAGAGCGAGCGAAAAAATAACCGTACTTTATGAATTATTCTTTCTGATTTGTTATCTCAACATCACAAGCAAACAGTAAGCATCATCAAATGAAATATTAACGCTCAAAGTTTGAAAAAAATGAACAACATATCTTAAAATTTTGTGTGCTTATTCAGTTGGAGCGAAGTGTATTTATTCCTTCGGACCAAAAAGATACATTTAGATTTCAAAAGAATATACGGCCCTATAGAAAAAACAGTCGTAGCCGAACTTTCTCCGCAACGCATATTTCGTCGGAAACACAATTTCGGTTCGTAGTAGCTTTAATCGGAAGAAATGGTCGCATTCACCTCGTAGTCCGATAGGGTATCTAAGATACTTTAGTATCCAATACGTTGGCGAACGACCAAAACCGGATAGGTACCATTTACTGTCAAAGTCAAAAAAAAAAGAGGTGAATCGTCCAGGGTTGGCGGATTCAACTACGTGCCTAATTTACTACAATTTGTTACGTCTGCTACATACGTAGTTAATTCATAGAAAAATGGAATAATGAAAACCAAACAATTTTGCACATTTATGATCTTATGAAGGTTTGTACAAAAACTGAAAATGTTTCATCTACCATAAGGATGAGGAATTGTAGGAATTATACATGATAGATGGGAAGTTTATTTTTAGAGACAAACAATTTTCTTTGGCATAATCAAAGGATTTGGATTATGAACACATGATTTAAAGATATTTTTTAATGCTGAATTTATTGTACAAGGTATGTTGCGACGATTTAGTTGCAGCAAGAGACCATTTGCTAATCCGCAAAACAAACAATTAATATTATACATATGTATGTGTACTAGATTACAAATCCTATGAATTTTTTTTATTATAATAATTCATTAAATATTTAAGAATATAATATGGTATAACCCTTATAAATATATACACCTGACAATGTCTCTATTAAGTTTTTAGTTCAAATTTTTGATAATTTAATCCTGCAATGAGGAAAGGTAAATTGAAAAGGGCAGATTTTTTAACCACAAATTATCTCATGCCAACGAGGTTTCTTATTTTTTGTGATTTTAATTAGCGGTTAGCTTTAAGCCGACAGAGTTAAGCTACGATTTCTTTTAGTACTTGTTTGCATTTGGTGAGCAGACGCTGTCGTTTCAAGGTACGTACATATAAATATTACCAACAAAACTTTTTAAAACTAATAAAAACGAAGAACTGGTAATTATATTGAAACTGTTTATTTTTAAGGAGCGCAGCACACTTGTCGAAGAGAGCTCCAGTACGATCATTTTCCATTTTAATTGGAGTAAATCCAGCTTCAGCCTTTTAGCTTTTTGACCAGCCATTTTCACTTCGCTTATTAAAAATGAATAAGCCCAACTAACATACTCTCCAGAGCTAAACTCTTGAAATCTGACAAAAAAAACTCTCATACAACTCTTGTTGGCGGCGATGAGTGCAGATCATAATTTCGAAAATTATTTGGCATCACTATACCATGGCGGCCAACCTACACCGAATAAAACCCAACGTAAAAGATACTAAACGAAGCTATCTTCGTTCTGAATATCTTTGAAATAACCGCCGAGACGAGTCGAGTCGCCAACGCCCAAGAGAACTGCAAGCGGAGAAAAACTATAAATTTTAAAGTTCTTAAAATTCTTTGTATTCTTTAAATTATTTAAATTCTTTACATTCTTGGAATTCTTTATATTCCTTTCATTTGCTTAACTTCTTTCCTATTCTTACATCGTTACGTTGAATAAATAAGTACTCTTAAAATATAGTGTTGTTGCATTTCATTTGTTCTGCGGTCGGTGACATTCTTTAAAATTTATATATTTGAGCATAATGTCGAACAAAAATGCACAAAAACGCACTGCTCCACACAAGACTGGCGACAATTCCTGCGGAAAATGCCCAGAGCCAGACACTGATGAGATGGTGCAATGCGACCAGTGCGACGGATGGTTCCATTATCAATGCGTCGGAGTGACGAACGATGTAGAAAAAACGGATTGGAGTTGTGGAGTCTGTCACGACAGCTCCACCCAAGGTGAGCAAAATACAATCACAACAATAAGGAACAAATCTCTGCCGTCTACTACTTCTAGACGTTCCCGAAACAAAAAACTAGAACTAGAGATGCGACGCCTAGAAGAGGAACGAAAACTCAACCAAGAATTTCTCAAGGAAAAATACAGGCTGCTGCAGCAAATGGAAGACGACGAAAATCAGTCTGTTGACACCCTATTTGAAGAGGAAACTAACTCGCGCGTCCAAACATGGTTAGATGATAAGAACACACACACGCAACAAGCATCCAGAGTCATCACTGATGTAGTTGAGCTGGCAACGAGAACAACAAATATCCAGACAACAGCAAAATCATCAGCTGCTCATGATAGACTGCAAAAGCCTCACGCAACTACAATGCTGGCACCTTCAAACGCCATCAATTATGCACCAGGTAGTCGTTACCCTCATGCCTTTTATTCTTCTAATCAACTCCAAGAACCCGGTCCAGAGACACAACATCAATGCAACAGTAATTGCAACAACAATCCAGTGGTAACAACTGCAATAGATTGCAAAACATCTCCAACTGGATTCGCGAATGCTGTTCCATGTCGACTCAGTCCCGATCAAATCGCGGCTAGACAAGTGATGTCAAAGGACCTTCGCCCATTTAGTGGGCGCCTGGAGGAGTGGCCAAGCTTTATTTCCACCTTCGAAAGCACCACCGAGATCTGCGGTTACTCAAATGGAGAAAATATGGACAGGCTACAAAGGTGTCTCAAAGGACCTGCATTGGACATCGTCAGATATCGTCTTAATTATCCTGCGGGTGTGCCAGGTGCTATTGAAGCTCTTCGACAAATTTATGGAAGACCAGATCTGCTAATAGATGATCTGATTGGCCGCATCAAGCAAGAAATACCTCCGAAGATGGAAAAATTGGAGACAGTGGTCCACTTTGCCCAGTCTGTTCAAAATGTGACAGCCCTGATGGAAAGTTCTGATCTGCAGGATCATTTACGTAATCCAAGTTTGCTAAAGGAACTCGTTAACAAGCTACCGGCACAAATGAAACTGGAATGGGTTCGATATAAAAATTGTCTGCCATCGACAACAATTTCAACATTCAGCGAATGGATATCTCAGATCGGAAGAGATGCCAGCGAAGTTACTCCACCACCTGTAGACACCAAGATGAATCCCAGAAATCGAAACTATGTCAACATCCATGCTGACGACGAAAGTAGTCACTTGGGGGGAGCTCCACATAAAACTACAAATAGATGTCTAATTTGCAACAAAAACTGCATCGAAGTCAGATTCTGCAACAAGTTTAAGCAGCTACGTCGTCCTGAACGATGGATAGAAGTCAAAAGGAACAATTTGTGTCGTATGTGCTTGCGTTGCCACCAAATCAATAAATGCATCTCTACAAAGCCTTGTGGTGTTAACAATTGCACCCGAAAGCATCATCCTTTGTTACACAACGTAGATACAGAGATTCAGCCATCAAGATCTTCCATCGTAAACCAGCATTCGGTACAAGATGATGAGTCTTATGTCCTTTTTCGAGTGATTCCAGTTGTGCTTCAGAATGGAAATGTGAGAATTCAAACATTCGCATTCCTTGACGAGGGATCGTCTTTGACCCTCATGGATGAAGGTATTGCTGAACAGTTGCATCTTACGGGCACTCAACAGCCCATTTGTTTGAAATGGACCGGTGACACTGAACGGATGGAAAAAGATTCTAGAAAGGTGACACTGCAGATAGCTGGAATTGGAAACAAAAGTTCGCAGTATACAATAACAAATGTTCACACTGTAAGTAATCTTAATTTGCCTGTTCAGAGTGTTGATGCCACGAAATTGTGCAAAAAGTTTCATCATTTGAGAGGCATTCCAGTAAACTCCTACAACAATGCGACAACAAGAATTCTCATAGGACTTAACAACTGGCATGTAGCATTGCCGCTGAAATCCAAAGAAGGGCGCAGAGATGAACCTATAGCTTCGAAGACTCGACTTGGTTGGATGATTTATGGACCTTGCAGAGGATTTGCTTTAAATTATCCAAAGCAATATCATCTGCATTTATGTGAATGTGCAAAAGAAACTGAGCAAAACTTACATCAACTGGTCAAGAGCTTCTTCTCGATTGAAAGCATGGGAACCGACAAGCCAGAGATTAATAATATTTCCAAAGATGAACATCAGGCTTTGGAGATTCTACGATCAACAACACGGCGTCGAGGATGTCGCTACGAAACTGGTCTTTTATGGAAGTATACATCAATCAATCTCCCTGACAGTTTTGAAATGGCAAAAAGACGACTTCTTTGTTTAGAGAAAAAGCTTTCAAGAGATCGAGACTTAAGGAGAGTCATGCAGCAACGTATATCAGACCACATGGATAAAGGATACATCAGAAGACTGAGCGACAAGGAACTGAGCGTTCCACATGCTCGAACATGGTATCTTCCAATCTTTCCCGTATCCAATCCAAACAAACCCGGTAAAATCCGTGTCGTGTGGGATGCTGCAGCGAAGGTAAATGGCATATCACTGAACGATATGTTATTGAAAGGGCCTGACCAGCTGTCATCATTGATTTCTGTTCTTCTGCGATTTCGACAAGGACTCTTTGCTGTCTGTGGAGACATACAAGAGATGTTCCATCAGGTGATAATTAGAGAAGAAGACCAACATTCGCAACGTTTTCTATGGCGAACAAACGAAAGCGATGAGAAGGCAGATGTCTACGTCATGCAGGTTATGACGTTTGGGGCTACATGTTCTCCGAGCAGTGCTCAGTTCATCAAGAACTTGAACGCGATGAATTTTAAAGCCAGATTCCCTAGAGCATCGGAAGCTATTGTCAACAATCACTACGTTGATGATCTCCTCGACAGTGTGGATACAGATGTAGAAGCAATTCAACTTGCTGAAGAAGTGCGCTATATTCACAGACAAGGAGGATTTGAGATACACAACTGGCTGTCTAATTCAACGTCGTTTATGGAAAAGTTCAATAATCCAGATAATCATAGGAAAGATCTGAGCATCGTGTCAGAGCATGGGGCTGAAAAGGTATTAGGCATGTGGTGGTCGACGAAAACTGACACCTTTACTTTCACCATTGCATTCAACGGAAAAAATAAGGAAGTATTAACAGGTCGGAAAACACCCACAAAACGGGAAGTTCTCCAAGTGCTAATGTCTATTTACGATCCGCTCGGCCTACTTGCTCATTTTTTGATATACGCCAAGATTGTTCTTCAGGATGTTTGGAGATCGAACATCGACTGGGACGATCATATTCAAGATGAACAGCTACTGAAGTGGAAGCATTGGCTACAATTACTGCCGCAGGTTCAGAATCTCCACATCAAACGTTGCTTCGTTGAAGAAACTCCAACAAAAAACACTGACATCCAGCTGCACATGTTTGTGGACGCCAGTGACAGCGCCTACGCGGCAGTTGCTTATCTTCGCATCGAAAACAACACAAAAATTGAATGCAGTCTTATTGCAGCCAAGACCAGAGTTGCACCTCTCAAGATTCTATCGATACCAAGGATGGAGTTGGAAGCTGCATTACTGGGAACGCGACTGGCCACTTCGATTCAAAACTCACTCACCATTAAAATATCTTCAAGACACTTTTGGACGGACTCTAAGGTAGTATTGGCTTGGCTACAGTCAGATCAACGAAAGTATCGTCAGTACGTTGCCTTTCGAGTCGGCGAAATCTTGGAAAGCTCAGATATTTTAGAATGGCAATGGCTACCCTCGAAGCTTAACGCAGCGGATGTCGCTACAAAGTGGAAGCCGCCTCCTGATCTCCAGTCAAGTAGTTCTTGGTACAAGGGTCCTGCATTTTTATATCTTTCCAAAGAATACTGGCCTAATCATCCACTGGAAGCCGATACAACTGAAGAACTTAAGTCAAGTGTCATGCATATTCACAAAGTTTTGAATCCGAAAATCATTCAAGTCGAAAGATTCTCTGACTGGAAGAAGATGGTCAAAAGCTGTGCTTTTATATTTCGGTATGTATCAAATTTCTGTAACCGCTATTTAACACTTACAGCACTAGAAGGAAATTTGACATCTGAAGAACACGCCAAATCGGAACGCCTTCTATACCGACAAGCGCAAAGTGAATTCTATGCTGACGAAATAGAACGACTCAAGCAAAATAAACTATTGAGTCCACAAAGCACAATATATCGACTTAGTCCATATTTAGACGAGCATCAAGTACTACGTATCCGAGGACGAATAGATGCATCAAGTGTAGTTCTTCAAGATGCAAAGAGGCCCATCATTCTTCCATTTGGCAGCAAGATAACGAAACTTCTCATTCGATTCTACCACACCAAATACTGTCATCTAAACCAAGAGACGATCGTCAACGAGATACGTCAACGTTTTTACATTCCCAAGCTGAGAACTGCGGTGAAGATGGAGCGAAAAACCTGCCAATACTGCAAGAACCTCTGTGCTGCACCGAGTCCACCGGAAATGTCATCGTTACCATCGCCACGACTGGCTTCTTTCACACGACCCTTTTCCTACATAGGGATTGACTATTTCGGTCCGATGAGAATCAAAATAGGAAGACGAGAAGAAAAACGCTGGGGTGTATTGATAACCTGTCTGACAACTAGGGCGATTCACCTGGAAATCGCAGCATCACTATCATCAGATTCATGCATCCTTAGTCTGAGAAGATTCATCGCCCGTAGAGGAACTCCGTTAGAGATTTATAGCGACAACGGGACAAACTTCCGAGGTGCCAGCAGAGAGTTGAGAGAAGCATATCGTACCATAAGACATGATGAAATTTCACGCAATTTCGTGGACTCTTCAACAAAATGGCGATTCATCCCACCAGCATCGCCACATATGGGCGGATGCTGGGAACGTCTTGTCCGCTCAGTGAAGACTGTACTCTCAGAAGTTCTCAAATCCAAAACACCAGCCGAAGAAGAGTTGCATAGTGCATTATTGGAAGTGGAAGCAATTGTGAACTCCCGTCCTCTTACGTATGTACCCATCGATTCAGAAGAAGATGAAGCTCTGACCCCAAATCATTTTTTATTGGGTTCATCCGATGGTGCGAAACCTGTTGGCGCATTTACCGACGAAGGTGTCTTATTGAGGAAGAGCTGGACCAGAGCTCAACAAATTGCCAATTCATTCTGGAGGCGTTGGATTCTGGAATATCTTCCAACTTTGACCAGAAGAACTAAATGGTTTCAGCCTGCCAAACCAATAGAAAAAGGAGACATAGTCATAATCATCGATCCAAATTTACCTAGGAGCAGTTGGCCGAAGGGAATAATTTTAGATACCATTGTCAGCAAGGATAACCAAGTACGACAAGCAACTGTACGAACTTCAACTGGCATTTATACGAGGCCTGCAGTCAAGTTAGCAGTATTGGATGTCAGAGACGCCGCTAAATCAAGTGTTAAGTCAGACCAAGCTTCTGTCTTACCAGGGGGGAGTGTTGGCGGCGATGAGTGCAGATCATAATTTCGAAAATTATTTGGCATCACTATACCATGGCGGCCAACCTACACCGAATAAAACCCAACGTAAAAGATACTAAACGAAGCTATCTTCGTTCTGAATATCTTTGAAATAACCGCCGAGACGAGTCGAGTCGCCAACGCCCAAGAGAACTGCAAGCGGAGAAAAACTATAAATTTTAAAGTTCTTAAAATTCTTTGTATTCTTTAAATTATTTAAATTCTTTACATTCTTGGAATTCTTTATATTCCTTTCATTTGCTTAACTTCTTTCCTATTCTTACATCGTTACGTTGAATAAATAAGTACTCTTAAAATATAGTGTTGTTGCATTTCATTTGTTCTGCGGTCGGTGACAACTCTCTTATATCCCATTGTTATACCTAAGTATTAATATCTTGTTATGAAACTGAACTGGGTTTCATAACATTTTTATTTTAAGAGGTAAACACTTTTGCAGCTTAAAACTACTTAAATCTTATAGCTAAACTATTTTCTCTTCTTGCAATAAGATTATATAAGCTTATAGTCCTAAAAGAATCCTTTTCTGAAAACTCAGCTCTAAATATGTCCATATAATCCCATAACAAGTCATGTTTAAGAGTTAAGATCATTTCATATTTCTATGAAAACCCTAAAAGAATTTGAGTTTAGTACCTCCTATATCAAGAAACAATCTGAAGTTCAAAGAATAAAAGCTTGGCAGTAGGATCCAAATGAGATCTTTAATGGAACAACCTTTACTTTTCTCAAGTAATAAATTAGTACTAGACGTAACAAATGTTAAAAAGTTACAGTTCGGCCAACCCTGTACTCGAAGCAAAAGAAAATAAATCAGCTGAAATGTCAGCTGTTCTTCAAAATTCCCCTTGGAGCCTGTTTAGATGGGGAAGATTGAGTACGGACTGGTGAGTACCATCGTGTTTACATTAAAAAAAACTTTGAGGCGCCTCACGATGGGTTTTACTTGGAATTATTTGAATCAAAACATTTTTTTATCGTCATTAATAAATATTTATCAGGAAACTGGTTTGCTCTTTTGTCCAATTCTTCATTTTTTCCTTAAAAAATTCACGCGAACAAAATTAAATACTTTTATAGACAGACAGCTATTGTTTTCTTGAAAATTGACAAATACAAATGGACAAAATGAAATAAAACGAAACGTTTTGGTTATGAAACAGTACTCACGAGTCCAGTTTTTATGTTTTCTTCATGCCTCACGAGACCTCTCACCCCGCACTTTTCTTGCCTTCAAATTGCCGTGAGTCCGTACTCAATCTTCCCAATCTAAACAGGCTCTTGGATAGTTAAGTATACCAACAATTTTTGGATAGCTTTAAGTAGGCTACACAATGTCATTTCTTAAATGACATTCCAAAACTGTCATTTCTGAACATTTCATTTTATGCTACAAACTGTCATTTCAATGAAGTCATTTTTTCAATCATTTTTGAAATTTTATTCCTTCACCGCACTATAAACTTTCTTCGAAAAAAACTAACAACAAAAAAACGCATGCAAATATTTATTTCAGGCAAAAAACACGACAGCGAGTACGACAAAGAGCAGACAAAAATGACGCACACTGATATGTTACCCACACACTGTCATTTCATTTCATCATTCCAGTCATACCCACGAAAAATTTTGATCTTCATCATTTCCATCATAGAGGAAATATATTACCTAGAGTCACGACTTCGGGGGTTTGCTCTCTTTAACCCTACAAGCTGAATTGAGAGGAAAAAACCCACAGTTCAAAGATGTGTTAGTTGCCCCATGCATTTTAAATGGGAACAAACACAACTTTGTTCAAATTTTGTGGGTTTTTGCTCAATGCGCAAAAAGGTTGAATAAGTGCGTTTGAATATTCAAAAAAGGAATCCGTTAAATTCAAAAATTTTAAAATACAAATATTTTTGTATTAATTTCACTTTTTTTATCTCTTTATCAATAAAAACTGTATTAGATATTAATTTTATTGCTTTTCGGATACAAATTCCTTAATATTTATGTATATTTCTGATAAAAACTAAAAAAATCCAAGCAAAAGTAGAAGCGCACCCTAGAAATTCAATGCGTATAGTGCTGAACACTTACCACGGAATACCGACATTTTAGCCCAAGGTGAATATTTTGACAAGTAAACAAATCGATAAAAAAACAAATGTCATAAAAACAAAACTCGAGAAACCCAGCAAAAACAATTGTTAAATTTCGGAGGCAAGTTTGTTTTAATAAAATTCCAGGATAGCCCTTCGAAGTTTATCAATTTTAAATTTGTTAAAAACAAAAAACGATGTTTTTCTTAAAAGTATAAGTAATACCGGATTAAAATCAATTGCAATTCCTTACAGTACAGAAGTTACTGGGCAGGCTACTCTAATGGCTGTCAATAAACAAAAAGTAAGCAAAGCCATGAAATCCTATCTACAACGGGCTCAAGAGCACGATCAGTTCATGAAAACGCAACACAGTATAAAATCGGTAAAAGACATTCGGCCAATATGATGGGAGAAGATCGTGAAACATTCACCCAAGAGGACGTTGATGATGCCATTTTTCCATCGGGAATTTATGATAAATTCGCCAGACCCGCTATGAAAAGTCCCAATCAAGTGTTTCCAGCACGGAAAGCGGCTGAATTCGATGAAACTGGACGTCCTTTCCACAGCATGTTCTACAGTGGCAGGCCTAACTTTTTTAAATTGCTTTATGTAAGTTTGCAGTGAACAATAACTGAAAGACAGAAAAATTATTTTGTATTATTTTAAGGACATTGTTGAAGAAACCAACAAGTTGAACGACTTGGAGGAAAGAATGCTGCGTCGCGGTACAAAGGCAGATGCTGACCAGAAAGTGTAAGTATCTCAAAATGTTCATTTTTAGGTTCGATCCATAAGGCAGATTTTTCAGTTCGGAAACGTCTTGCATTCTCTAGTGGGAGCAATAGTGCACAAGAGTGCATCAGGTATGTAGTTCTTTCCAAAGTCTAAAAAATTGTAATAAGAAATTTGCCATAACTTGCAAATATCGAGATCCACGACGTTTTGAAGGCGGCCTTCTTCGTGCAAGAAGTACCGTATTCTTATCGCGTCTGGCAGGCAGAAGGCTGTCTGGAAAACGTCTTGGTCTTGGACCTCGATATTCTCAATCAGAGGGCTTAACTCTACATTTTGGCAAAGTTGATATCATAATTATTTAGACTTGGAAGGAACTGCATATATGATGCACTATTATGCACTTCCACTTGAGCATGCAAGGCGCTCGCATTTGTAAATAACTACTAAGGGCCTATCTAATTATGCTAATTATTTTTTGTTATCAATCACATCCAAAAATTGCTGTGGGCTCTCGGTCTATTTGATGAAGCCTTAGACGCCAAAATGGATCAGATGCATCTATTTTCATTAAATGATGTAATTTCACTTCCCAAAGATTTTCTTCACTTAGTTTTACTTTTGGTGGTAGTTTATTCCAAAAAAGTTTCACGCTTTGATGAAGAGTTGACATTATGCTACGCTGCTGTTATAGAATCGTTAAGATTTTGGGGTCTAGCTGCTTTTGAAAATTGGTTTTGGAGTATATCATGCTCCTTGAATTTTCTAAATCTAGTTTTTACTTGCGACATATACAAGGTACTATATAGTAAGTTATGAATTCGTAAACAAAATCGAACTCGAGATTTTGATCAAAGTTGACATTGCTATGATAGAGAACACGAAAAAAGTGGGTGTTGCAATTCTGTTTGTCTGTTTGGTCGACTACAGCCTTTAAACTAGAGAGCGTAGAGAGCGTTTTTTTTTAATTTTCACCCCCAAACGTTTTTTTCTTTTTTGATAAATTTTTTTTCTTTCGATTAATTTTTACGATTTATTATTCAATACAGAAATTTTTAAAATAAAATATTGCTGACTGTACCTACCATGAATGAACGAATGAATTTAATTTGGTTTTGATAACATTTTATCCTATTCCGCAATAGGACTCTGGCACTATTAAAGGGGTCGATGGCCTATTTTTGCTAAGGAGTCTGCCTCTTCGTTTCCACAAACACCAACCCAGAGAAGTGTAACCCTGTTTTGTTTGCCAAGTTTGCTTAGCCTGTTTGTGCACTCCCACACTAATTTAGAGCTGATGGAATATGAGTTCAGCGCCTTGAGTGCAGCTTGGCTATCTGACATGATGGCAATGTTCTTGTTACGATAGTTCCTTTCGAGATTTCGATCCACGCATTTCCTTATGGCGGTTACCTCCGCTTGGAAAATGCATGGAAAGTTTGGTTCTAGCCCCAAAAATTCATACACCAGTCCCTTCGCTTGTTATCGATCCATCAGTGTACCTCTTGATGGTATTTGTTTCGAGGGTGTAGTTTATTTCTTCTCGTACCCAATACCTACCATAGAACTATTTTTTCGAATTTTGAAATTCTTATATCGTCATAACGGATTTTAATGAAATTTTTTTTTATCGAGAAGCTTCTAAAAATTTGAAAAATTTGCTGCGGCTGAGAATCGAACTCCAGACCTGCCGCATGATAGTTCAACCCACTAACCATTGTGCCAAGAGGTACCAGTGTACTTACATTAACTTTTTGTCCATTTTTATCGAAAAAAAAAACAAGTCTCGTTTAGAAAATTTAGCACGAGTAATAAAGTACACAAATACGACTTCAAGTAAATCGAATACGAGATTCGGAATAACAATAAAATATGAATAGTCGTATGCGATGTTTTGCGTTTCCCAATATTAGTACAAGTGAAGTCGAATGTACGACTCCTGAAATACTAACATACGACTATAGTCGAATACGAGTCATAAATACGAGTTTCAGAATATAGGTGATTGTTTTGTTAAGCTTCTCGTACGCAACGTATACGACTTAAAGAATAATGATTTTGATTAGACACATTACGATGATAGGAAACGGAAAAGTGCACCTCGCAATTCTGTCTTCCTGTTCGACTAAAGCCTAAACGGCTCGGCTCATTTTCTTTAAACTTGGTAGATAGCATTTTCAAAATTTTACAATTTTTTTTTTTTAAACTTCCACTGATATTTTTTTTTAATCAAACATTTTCATTTATTAGTGGCTTCCACTTTATTAAAAACGGTAAAGCTGAATTTAGTCAATTTCTTGACGCATAAGCTCTTTAGAAGTTAAAATAATACTGTGTATTCAAATTTAAAAAAAAATCATTTTTTTGAAAATCACGGCCTTAAAGTGGTCTTAAAAAAAAAGAAATAAACCCTGAGGGGGGGGAATTTAAAAACGATACATACCAAGCTTGACGAAAATCAGCCGAGCCGTTTAGGCTATAGTCGGACAGACAGATAGATAGAATTGCGAGTCCCACTTTTTTCGTCTTCGCTATCATCGTAATGTTAACTTTGATCAAAATCTCGAGTTCGATTGTTTTAACGAAAAGAGCAAATTAGTGTGACTAAATCGTGGATTTCATTCTGAATTGTTTAAGGATATCTGCATTTTATAAGTACATATACAATTTTCTTAAGTTTTCAAATTTCGAATTGAATACCAAGAAAATAATTTGATTTTGTTAATATTATTCCAATTTTTTATTTACATCTCATAGCAGCATCCAATGAAGCAGATATGTATGATATGGAATGTATGTCGCCGCTATATGCCACTCCTCCACACTTACCCAGCAGCGAGCTTAGTTCACCCGGACAATTGCAGTCGATAAATGCTTTCGAAGAAATCGGCGGTGCAACTAGTGGTACTAATCATTCAACAAATGCAGGAGGCAGAAGCAAAGCATGCTCCACAGACAACCATTTCGCACGAGACACTCATATGCGAATAATTTTGAGAAACCTTAAAGAAAAGTGTGAAAAAGTATAATTGAACGTTAGTTTATTTAATTACACATCGTTTGGGATATAGTTTTGTTAATAAAACTCATTGTGCTGGCGATTTTTTTACTTTATAGTAAAATCAATTCGGTGCGATGTATGTAACAGAATTGCCGTCTGCCATAATGCCATCAAAGAGAGTTTTCACCAGTTCTTCAATCAATATCGCCTCGCAGAGCCAGGCTGCATCCATTCTGCAAGCCGTGTCCACGGCCCAGCTGCCCAACACCACCACCATCAAGACGATAACGTCGGCTTCAGGTCTGCCGCAACACCATCAGCAGCACCAACAACAGCAGCAGCACCAACAACAGCAGCAGCAGAACTCTCAAACAGTAGGTGCCACCCAAACTTTGGTAATCAAAAATAACAACCCGATGGTATTCGCATCCAAGGACCACTTCAAACTAGTGGTCCGCAGTTGGTATAACACATTGCGTCCTTTACCTCCGCCGAAAGACCCGCATGGGGCGGTCAAGCACTTTCACAAACTGCTGGCGCCAAGCCCACAGTAGCTGAAGACGATGATGGTAAGTTCGAATGTCACTGTTCTTGCCAATTGGCATCTAAATTTAAAAATATCTATTTACCCAATATAGACGTAAATCTATTCGGATCAGACGACGAAGAAGAAGACGCCGAAGCCGCCTACTCTGCCAAGAAATCAAAGAAACCCGCCCTCATTGCCAAATCGTCCATCCTGCTCGACGTGAAGCCTTGGGATGACGAGACCGACATGAAAGAAATGGAAAAGTGTGTCCGCACCATCGAGATGGACGGTCAGTTATGGAGTGCCTCCAAACTCGTTCCAGTCGGCTATCGCATCAACAAGTTGCAAATCATGTGCGTCATCGAGGATGACAAGGTTTCAATTGACTTGTTGCAAGAAAAGATGCAAGAGTTCGAGGACTTTGTCCAATCTGTTGATATCGCAGATTTCAACAAGATCTAAACACAAAAATCGGCCAACATCATCGAATTAGATCTTGAATCAACTTAATTGTTAGTCCTTGAACTTCAAGTTCAATTCAGTTGAAAAAAAAGAAGCAAAAAATGCCTTGATTAAAAAAAATACTATTTTATACTCGAGAATGTTTTGTTTACTTTTTTGATTTTCTTCCTTTTTAAATTGGCCTTCCAACTTGATAGTTTAACAAAATTTCGTTTAACTAGATGTCCGCCGGAAAATAACCTAAAATTTCAGCCAAGTTAGTGCTGAAGTTTTGATAGAATAACTCGGTTAAACCTGTGAGTGGAATTGATGTGGGGATTATGGAAATATGTTCTAGAAATCATTGGATAGGATTCAAAATAGGATCAATCGAGCAAATACTGTTTCTTAAAAACGCTAGCGCATTATAATTAAAAAAAAATAATTTTTAGAAACAACTTTCAAGAAAATAATCTAATTTTTCATTAAATTCTTGAAAATGGTAGATAAACCAAGCTGTTATTTCTGAACTAGTTGCTTTATTTTTATGATTAAAACGGTTTCGATTGTTGATTTTAATCCTCTAAGTGGTTCTGAAAACAAATTTTAATTTTAACAAAAACTTCGAAAAATTTGCCTATGAGGACCGTTTTCACAATTTCAATATGAATATGAAAATGTTGAAACCGTGCCTCATACAAAAATCTTTCGAAGTTTTTGTTAAAATTAAAATTGGTTTTCAGAACCACTTAGAGGATTAAAAGCAACACTAGAAACCGTTTCAATCATAAACATGAAGCAACTAATTCAGAAATGACATCTTGGTTTATCTACCATTTTCAAGAATTTAATGAAAAATCATGTGATTTTCTTGAAAATGTTAGACAGACCATCCTGTCATTTTCAAACGACTTGCTACATTAGGATGATTTAAACGGGCTTGAGTGTTGATTTACGTCTTCTAAATGGTTCTAACAACCAATTTTAATTTTAACAAAAACTTCGAAAAATTTTCATGTGAGGAACGTTCTAACAATTTCAATATGAATATGAAAATGTTCAAACGTCTTTGGCATGAACTTTTTTCGATATTCTTATCAGATTTTAAAATGGTTTTCACAACCATCTAGAGAACTTAAATCAATACTCGAAAGCGTTTGAATCATCCAAATGAAGCAAATAGTTTGGAAATGACAACATGGTTTATCTGCCATTTTCAAGAATTTCATGAAAAATTCTATGATTTCCTTGAAAGTGATCGATAAACCATCTTGGCATTTCCTTTAAGTGATTCTGAAAACCAATTTAAATTTTAACAAAAACTTCGAAAAATTTTCATATGGGGAACGTTTTAGCAATTTCAATATGAATACGCAAATGTTGAAACGTCTCTGGCATGAATTTTTTTCGAAATTTTTGTCAGATTTGAAAATGGTTTTCAGAACCATTTTGGGGAATCAAATCAACACTCAAAATCGTTTAAATTATCCAAATGAAGCAACTACTTCAGAAATGACAGCTTTTGGTCTATCTACCATTTTCAAGAATTTCATGAAAAATCATGTGATTTTCTTGAAAGTGGTCAATAAATGATGTTGTCATTTCTAAACTAGTTGCTTCATTTGGATGATTGAAACGGTTCCGAGTGTGGATTGAAGTCCTCTAGGTGATTGTGAAAACCGTTTTTAAATCTGATAAGAATATCGAAAAAAGTTCATGCCAGAGACGTTTCAACATTTGCATATTCATATTGAAATTCTTGAAACGATACCCATATGCAAATTTTTCGAAATTTTTGATAAAATTAAAGTTGATTTCCGGTTCTACTTAGAGGACTTAAAACAACACTCGAAACCATTTCAATATTCCAAATGAAGCAACTAGTTTAGAAATGACAACATAATGTATCGATCATTTCCAAGAAAATCATATAATTTTTCATGAAATTCTTGAAAATGGTAGATAAATGATGTTGTCATTTCTAAACTAGTTGCTTCATTTGGATGATTGAAACGGTTCCGAGTGTGGATTGAAGTCCTCTAGGTGATTGTGAAAACCGTTTTGAAATCTGATAAGAATATTGAAAAAATTCCATACCAAAGACGTTTCAACATTTTCATATTCATATTGAAATTGTTAAAACGTCCTCCATATGAAATTTTTTTCAAGTTCTTGTTACAATTAAAATTTCGTTTTCATAACCACTTAGAGGATTAAAATCAACAACTAAAACCGTTTCAATCATTAAAATGAAGCAACTAGTTCAGAAATGACATGATGGTTTATCTACCATTTCAAGAATTTCATGAAAAATCATGATATTTTCGAATGTGATCGATAAACTATGTTGTCATTTGCTGCCTTTTTTTGAAATAGCTGACTTGTACGCAGCATATACTTACACCAAATCCATTCATTGAAGTTTCAATTAGGAAAGCTAAATTAAAATTAGATTTAAAATAAATTGATCAACAGTTCTCAATTTTTTTGTTTTAGAAAATCGTTTCCGTTGCTTCGAACGATAGATGTCATTAACAGGCGGGACAAGCGTTTAAGTGTCTTTAAGTGCATTTATTTTTCTAGTATTCTCTTGACGAGATCTTTTTGTATAATAAAATTCTTATTGTGATACGTGTGATGTTCTACACAGAATGATAGAATGTCCAAAACTAGACCCAACAACTGCACCATTTGATAATCTTCGTTTTGTAGTCTATCACCAATGGTATTCATTAATACTGGAGCTGTCGATAAAGACAATAATTTAGTTTCTTGTATAAACCAAATAAAAATTATTTTACCAATTAAGGCTTGAATACTATTCTTGTAAAAGAAATTTAGGAAGTCCCCCTTCTCGGTGAGCATGTTCTTTAGTTCAGTTCAGGAATCAGTCAACATTTGTTCACTAGCTATATTCTAGCATTCATTCCTGCAGAAAAAAAAAAAAACAAATAAACATGCATTTAAAACTATTATATTTGTATTAGTTCACAACACTTACCCCGTCCGTCCGGCTCACTTTTTGCAATGTGTAATTGCGAACAACCAATGTCGAAAACCCGCAAATTGCAGTCAAAATATCAATAGAAGCTGATTTTGTCTTCTGATCGGCCATTATCAAAGTTATTTACAGTGCCTGAAGAATTCCTAAGCACGTTAGGGTTTTGTAGAACAAAACAACGGTTCGATCCAAATAGGCCAACACTTGTAGCGCCAGTTCACGTGACAAAAGAGAAATAAAGTCTCTCTCTAGCTTTCTTGACGATTTCTTCTTCGGAACTAAGGCATACTATTGGCTGTGTATGTTTGGATAAACGTGACAGGGAATGACTGGATGAGGTATTGAACGAATGCTCCGATAGACTTTCATTTGAATTGGGATTCGATAGAATTTCAACAAGCTTTTTGGCTGGATTATCATGGAGTGTTGTTCGTAGATTTAGCGGCGATGAAGATGAATCCGTGACTGCTGATGAGACTGATTCCGGACCAGGATTACGTGCTTCTGGATCGGGTTGTTGTTGTACTTTTTGTTGAACTATCTGGCTGATGTTTATTTTCGGTTGTATCCTCATGACTATCAACTTCTCCATTTGTAATCGTGGTGCTTTCTTGATGATTTAGGCTGGTGGTAAGATTTATTTTGGGAGTTGATTTAGTTAATCTGCTTTTGTAATGCCCGCTGCTGGTCGGTGTTGTTGAATGGTCTGTTGGTTATTTGCGTTTTGCGCATTTTGTTGAACTAATTCTAATTTAAGTTATTAACATAAGCCTAAGTATACAAATAATTATTAATGTTTATCACGAATATCAAGGTCTACTTACAAGTCTAAAATATTTATTTTGAGAAATGTCATTTTGATGTTCACAAAAAAAACAAAACTTCAAATTTTGAGCTACTGACTTCATTTTGTATTTTAATCCACCATTCACACGTATTCACGGATAGGGAATTTAAGAGAGTTTTCTCTTACTCACCTCAAAAAAAATTTGAGGGTGTTTCAGGCAAGAGGGGTACCGGTCGTGACTCTAGGTAATATATTTCCTCTATGATTTCCATCATCATTTATTCATCATTTATCATTTACATCTACACACTATCATTTTTTCCATCATTCCAGCAGAAATGATGTAAAAAAATTACAGTGTGTAGCCTACTTTAGATTTCTGTTTGACATCAGCTGTTTCGTCAATCAGTTGTTTTTTTCTATGGGATTACAACAACACCAACAAATCCGGATACCTTTGGATACGTACCCGAACGCGACCAATTTTACAGAAATCCAACGACGCATTGCGATGGATATAAATCTCAGACAGAGATGTGCTAATTAACCGATACATCGAAAATGCGATATTTTTTCGATTATTTTTTATAAAATAAACACCATAAGCATTTTAAACCATGACAAATCTATTACACCCATATTAATAAAGATGGTTTAGTGGAGGTTTATCGTTAAGTCCTGGACTAAGTGCGAAATTTCATTAATAAAACAAATTTTCTGTTAAGTGACGTTTACTTATTATGATTAAGTTAAACCACCGAAGTAGGTGGTTTAGCGAAGGAATAAGAAATAGAAATATCCACAGTCAGACACAAGCGATTGACAAACAATTTAGGTAGCCAAAGAATATAAAAAAAGAGATTGCTTACTTTTGTAGAAGATTTTCTTAAAAGGATTTTTGGTAAACGTCATTTTACTATTCCGGGAACATTTTGTTTTTATTAATATAAATATTCAGCCCTATCAGGAGTTTCGCCCGAATGTCATTCCACCCGAAAAATTTCCCTTTTTTCCTTTCCCTTATTTTGAGTTTCGGGCGAAAAAAATTTCATGTTCGAAATATTCCCCTTATTAGGAGCATTCAGTTCGGGTGAAATGCAACACGATTTACATTTAAAATGTTCACTTCTTTTTTGGAGGCGAATAAAAAAATAACAAGAGGAATCATGTAAAACATATCTTTATTTTAATATAAAAGAAAGTAAAGAAGTATAAATTAAATATTTCTTTATCATCAGGTAGAAATAGGTATAGCGCTGTTGAAATCTGAAAATTATTTAGTTAGATATTAAAGAAGTTGAATGTATAGTTTCATTCTTACAATTGTTCAGGTAACTGCAACGGATTTGAGTGGTCTCTTAACTGCCTCCGAATATTTCAACACAGTATTACATATTCCTCAAGCAACAGGAAATGCATAGGTATGCTTTGCGTCTTAATTTCTTTAGAATGATTTTTTAGTCTATCATTTACATTTTTAGATTACACTTTTTTCTTTTAAATAAAAATATCAACCAAACCAGTTTCTTTTTTTTATTCGTCGCTTGATTTAATTCATACTGGTTGTCAACAACTGTCAAAACAAAAAGTCAGATTGTTAGGTTTGTTCATGTATCGAAGACGAATAGTCTTCATGATTAAAAACGGAGGGAAATTTAATGTATCCGCAAATACAGAAAATTTTTTTTCTTCAATAAATCGATTGGAGAAGGATTAAAAATCGTATCATTGCACTCAATGGACACTATTTTAACAGGAAAATGCAAAACCGAATTTATTTTGAGCTTTTTTTTTAAACAAGAAAAAAGTAAGCTCTGATTTCATTCTCTGTTTCCATTACAGAGATGGGGAAATTTATTGATACCTCAGTTTTCTGCACATACCTATTTTTCGAACCGTCAGTTCTAAATTCGAAGTGAAATCTTGTTCGGGCGAAATTCCTATTTGAAGTGTCAAAAAATAATAAATTGGAAAAAAAAACTTTTAAAACACAATATTTTATATTTATTTGACTTAATAGATACTTTAATCACAATGGAAATGGATCAATGCACAAAACAAAAGATCACGAACATACTTTTTTTTTCCATCCAAACATCAATTTGTCTTGGTCCCAATTAATTTAACCAGATCTTCCCAAACACAGCTACAATTTCTGGTGTCTTTTTGGTGTAATCCGCTCATACTGTTTTTTTCGTTCTACCTAAGAACAAAAAGTCTGTTATGAATAGGTAACACAAGTTAACGCAAATAAAGTTAATTTTTTTATTACATTTTAATCAACTATTTCTTTAAAAAGAAAACACTTTCCGCAACAAGAACTTGTCGGAGGATTTCGGAGAAAATTTTGTTTGTATGTGTCAAAAATAAGACCATTAGAAGTGCTTCTTGCCCTTTGAGTATATATAATATGGAGGGCTCGTTTCTATTCCAAATGCGTGACTATCATAGGGGGCGCTACTCAAATTTGTGTAAGACAAAGTTATTGCCGAGTGCTTCATATCCTTTGAGTATATATAATATGGAGGGCTCGTTCCTATCCCTAATGCATTGTAGTACTTGAAGTTGTGATAGGGGTCGCTATCTCACTTTCTGTAAGTTAAGGATACAGCCGTATCCTCCGATTTGTGCTTACCTTCTCCTTGCATATAGTTCTCCGTCACATGTGATATGAAGCACTCGGCAATAACTTTGTCTTATGCGCGAAACAGATTAAACCAGCAACAGCACCAGCATCGTCAACAGCAAACAGCACGCTGACCAGCAAAAATTTCTCAAACACATTGCCACCAGCAACGTCATTTCATCTGCTTGACATTTTATATGGAAAAAAAAGCTTTTCATTGTGGTGCCACTGAATATTGCAGTGGGAAAGTTGACAACACCGCACCAGCAACAGCAAATTTAGGACTTTGGCCTAACGACGCTGTTGGCGTTGCTGTTGCTGTTCTAATGTGTGTTGAACAATTGAAATACATTGGCTCTAAATTAATGGCGGCCGCTGTTGCTGTTGACGGTGCTGGTGCAATCTGTTCCGCGCTTTATGCGCGAAACAGATTAAACCGGCAACAGCACCAGCATCGTCAACAGCAAACAGCACGCTGACCAGCAAAAATTTCTCAAACACATTGCCACCAGCAACGTCATTTCATCTGCTTGACATTTCATATGGAAAAAAAAGCTTTTCATTGTGGTGCCACTGAATATTGCAGTGGGAAAGTTGACAACACCGCACCAGCAACAGCAAATTTAGGACTTTGGCCTAACGACGCTGTTGGCGTTGCTGTTCTAATGTGTGTTGAACAATTGAAATACATTGGTTCTAAATTAATGGCGGCCGCTGTTGCTGTTGACGGTGCTGTTGCTGGTTCAATCTGTTCCGCGCTTTACACAAATTTGAGTAGCGCCCCCTATGATAGTCACGTATTTGGAATAGAAACGAGCCCTCCATATTATATATACTCAAAGATTGTAGTCAACTTTTTTTGATGAATGCGCTGTCCAGTGTATTATAGAGATCAGTGACAGCCTTACCATTTTAGGCACAACGAATGATTTTTTTGCAATGGGAAAATAATCGGAGAGGGTATCTAATAAATGTTTGAATAAAACTTTATTTATTCTGTTATTCTCGATGAACCCGAAATAAGAATTAAAAACATAATTTGGCACATTGCAAAATTTTACTCATAATTCTGTTGGTAGCTCCAAGGGGTTTGAATTATACCTTGATTCCCGTCTTCTTGAAAGTAACGTAAATCTAATGCTATGCTTTTTAAAACTTAAATTTGTTAAACTAAATCAAAAATTATTGCAAACAACAAGAAAAGTTAGAGTCAAAGCAGTGTTTTTAGATGGAAGGATTTCGTTCTTCTTCGGATTTTTAAATCAAATTAAATATTGATATTTGCGAAATTTAACACCTCATTCAAACGGAAAATCTTGCTCGCAACATGAAAGAATTCAATTATTTTGTTTGTTTTATACGAGCTCTTAGGCTAGCCGCGCACTAGCAATTTTTAGTTGCGAAACTGTTTGGTTACTTATAGAAAACAGATGAACTGTTTTTTTGAATGTCGGTGAATTTGCAGATAATTATATGTTCAATAAAATGGCGAACTTATTTTAGGCAATCGTTTAGTTTGTGTCAAAACACAAACTTTTTAGTTGCTCGACACAAGCAGTTTCGCAACTAAAAATTGCTAGTGCGCGGCTAACCTTAAAGAACACTGGCAAGTTTTCCGTAGAAAGGGACAATTTTATGGTATCTTATATCAATTTAGTTGAAATGAAGGCACCCAATAAAAAAGAATGCATTTAAAATTTTCAGCAATGAATAAAATCATTTATTTGTAACATTCTGCTGTAAAGAAACTCAAAATTCTAATTCTAAATATTCTGAATGAATAAATAATTAAAGTAAATGTTTTAAAAGTTTATACAAATTGATAATAGGCGAAATTTGTTTTGGATATTCTGTCTTATTGTACAGGGAATTACAACATAAATTTTTTTTTATTAAGATTCGAAATTGATTTCAAAAAAAAAATTTTTTTAATGTTGGTAGGTTTTTCCCTGGGAAAAATTTATTTCGAGGGAAGTTCACGATAACTAGAAATATTTCCTATTAATGAAACTTTCCCTGGGAGATAAAATTCCCCGGGAGTTTCCTGATAGGGCCCATTTAAAAAAAAAGTTATTATGATTTTATAAGGATCCTATTTGCAAATTTGTGGTTTTCTTTAGTTATCGTGTATGCTTCATTTTTAAATGAAGAAAATATTTTTTGAAATTAAAATTTGTTATAAAACTTACCTTAACCTTAGACAGTACAGTACAAACTAGAGTTGGGCGCATTCGAATGATATAATAATCGATTATAATCGCTTTAGACAACATCTCGAGATATCTCGATTCTTCACCCAAATCATTCGAATACTGAAATTATTCCAATGATTTCTCACATCTACTTACTCTAAGCAAAATAAGGACTCGACACTCGAGTGTTTATTCGATACCGAGAACGAAAGGACAGAAAAGAAAACACAAAATCGAGAACTCGAAAAGTTGGTTATTTATGTATCTCGTGTATTTATTCAACGACTTTGGGTTTATATTTATACTTATAATTTTTAATTAACGATTTATTAAAAACAAATAATTTCCGTTTGTTTCATATAAAATGTAATCTTTATTTTTAATTATTGAAGCTTCAGATCGCTTACCACTGGTGGGGGGAAATCTTAGGCTATACGAAGAGACAATTATGAATCATGACTGACGACAAAAGAGTGTTGTAAAATAGTGAACTTAATAAGAACGAATGTTCCCTTTTTATATTAATTGAATGCTAACGCAGCAAATCTTTTAGTCCAGTCAAAGCGTCATTTGACCTTGCGCGCAGAGGCATGGTCTATTTTTTTTTTATGGATCGATAGACGCTTATGAGAAAAGCTTAAAACCAAATTTGCACTACATGACAATTTTTTTTACCAAAGTTATTGATAAAAATGTGTTTTGTGTCATTTTTTGGTCATTTGCGAATATCTCAGCTCCACTATCCCGTACAAACAAAAATTAAACATGAATTTATTCCTAATAACATTATCTATTATGTTTTAAAAAGAAACATTTGTTTAAACAAATGAAAAAAAGTTATAGTAAGTTAAAATAATTTTTTGTTGCTTAAAAATCACTTTTTCGTGATTATTAAGAAAAAAGCTCATCTAACGATGAAATTTTTATTTTTTATTTTTAAAGTTTTTGTAATTCCCTACAATTTAAAAAAAAATCAACACTCTACGATGAACTAAAGCCGAGTAATTCTTGTAATTCCCTACATTTAAAAAAAAAATCAACACTCTAAGATGAACTAAAGCCGAGTAATAAATTATTGAACATAGGTATGTTTTAACTAATATCTCAGCCCCAGTATGTCGCAAAGTGAAAATAAAAAACTGTATTGCTAATAACAATATTTTCTATCAACTTGCATTTAATTTAATATGTTTGAGCAAAAACATAAAAAGTTACCGTTGGTTTCAAAGTTTTTTTTCTTGTTTTTAATACCTTTTTTTCATAGTTATTGAGAAAAAAACTGTATTTCACGGTAAATATTTTTCAGTTTTGGATTTTTGTTTTATAGTCCTGCTAATTTTCTTCAAATTAAAAAAAAATAGTCCATTACGACAAACGGGAGCCAAGATATTCATGCTTTAAAAACTTAGGAAAGCTTAAAATTTAGTATCTTAACCTTGTAGCTTGTAATCTCGGTGTCGCCAGCTGGGTTACGAGGTATTCGATCTACAGCAACGATATATTGGTATCCTTCAAACACCCCATACATACTTACACATATTTGTTGCTTCTTGTTGCTGGCGACACGAAAATTACAAGCTACAAGGTTAAGGTACTAAATTGTAAGCTTTCCTAAGTTTTTAAATCATGAATATCTTGGCTCCCGTTTATCGTAATGGACTAATTATTTTTTTTTAATTTGACGAAAATTAGCAGGACTATAAAACAAAAATCCAAAACTGAAAAATATTTACCGTGAAATACATTCAATAACTATGAAAAAAGGTATTAAAAACAAGAAAAAAAACGTTGAAACCAACGATAACTTTTTATGTTTTTGCTCAAACATATTAAATTAAATGCAAGTTGATAGAAAATATTGTTATTAGCAATACAGTTTTTTATTTTCACTTTGCGACATACTGGGGCTGAGATATTAGTTAAAACATACCTATGTTCAATAATTTATTACTCGGCTTTAGTTCATCTTAGAGTGTTGATTTTTTTTTTAAATGTAGGGAATTACAAGAACTTTAAAAATAAAAAATAAAAATTTCATCTTCAAATGAGCTTTTTTCTTAATACATAATCACGAAAAAGTGATTTTTAATCAACAAAAAATTATTTTATCTTACTATAACTTTTTTTTTCATTTGTGTAAACAAATGTTTTTTTTTATATCATAATAGATAATGTCATTAGGAATAAATACATGTTTAATTTTTGTTTGTAGGAGATAGTGGAGCCGAGATATTCGCAAATGACCAAACAATGACACAAAATACATTTTTACCAATAACTTTGGTAAAAAAAGTTGTCATGTGGTGCAAATTTGGTTTTAAACTTTTCTCATAAGCACCTATCGATCCTTAAAAAAAAAAATAGACCATGCCTCTGCGCGCAAGGTCAGGCCCTTTTTCATGACGCTTTGACTGGACTATTTGTTTGACTGCAGATGATGCAATAATTCAATTTATTCTTTATTATGAAATAGTTTTAGCTGTCCAATGATACTTACACACAAGCTGCTTAGGACAAAAGGTGCTGATATGCAATTTATTTGATTTGCATACATTAAGTTGGTTTTGATCGCATCATTTCTCTATCTATTGAATTTATTTGAATTGAAAGTCAATTATTTGTGGGGGCGCACAAATGGGCTCGAATAAAACATATATGGATTTTCGCACTCGATGCATCGTTGAAAGTTGAATATGGAATTTTAAAGGAAAGGCGAGAACCATTATGTTATGATTTTGTTTTTTTTTCCTTTTTTACCTTGAAATGGAATGTTTGTTTTCTGCTTTTTTTTAAATCATTGAAATACTAATATCTCGATTCTTTAAATCATTCGATTATGCCCAACACTAGTACAAACGATTAATCGTGCAATAAATTTAAACTCAAAAATTACGAAATTTTCCGATTTTTTTTTTCATCCATTTTTATTAAGGGGATTTGGACGAATGGAGGAAGAGAGGAAGAAAAAATATTATAAGTAAAGAAACTTGAAGTTTTCGTATTTCTCACTTCTGTTTTAATACGTTAATCAACAAGAATAAAAGCCATCGTAACACTGAATTGTTTCGAAATAAGCAATAACAACATTAAGCATCATCAGCTGCTAGTTAGTCGCATGAAATTCTACCCCGCTTTCATGTTGATATTTGTTACTTACTTATATGTTTATATTTAAATTTCCGGTTTACATAAAAACACGATTCCATATTTTTAGTTTTACAATACTTTTTTTACAGATCACAAAAATAATCACTCGCACACTTCTTAGATATCTTTATGTTATAACAGAAAAGAGTACATTAAGGTACACTATATAAAATATATAAACAGAAAACACTTTATGATAAGCACATTTAAATTAGGAATTAATTTAATTTAAAGATAATCATTTTTTGTATATGTACTTGTTTACTTATGTTTTATTTCATAATTTCTTCTTGTAAAAATCTGTTCTTTTTGTTATTTTAAATTCCCTATGCAATTTGGTTTATTTTCTGGATAGTGATTTACAGAAACGTTTCCATTGGCTCAGTTTCCTTCGGGCTTACGAAGATTCGTATCATATGCACGTATGACAACTGATTGAGGTACAGCTCCACCTTCTTCTTGAGAGAATGCGTAACCATCTAGTGAAATACATATATAAACAAAAATGACATAAATAAGAAACATACATATGTATATTTAAACCAATATTTGAATGATTATGAAGTTTCGATACTGATGAATAAATTGTACGTTTTTCGTCTCATTCGAAAAAAAAAAACTGTTAAATTGTACCAATTATATTTTTGTATGAACATTCTTTGGTGGTGGTAGAAATTGGTAGATTTAGGCAAACAAACTAACAAACAAAAGAAAATATAACTAAAAGATATTTTTCATAATCTTATTGAATTAAATATCTGAAGTCCAATCGATCATCTTGAATTAAAAAAAAAAATAAAAACTTTGATCAATCCCTTCTAAAATCTATTAAAATCAAGAACAATCTTGATTACTTCACAGTTAAATGGTTCAAACAAATGAGTTTTTTAGATCAAACTTAGAATTAGTATAAGTTTGCTAATAACTGATGAAAAAAAATTAAGCTTGGTAACATGTAGGCGGTCAATGTCAATTGTGAAAATTTGTTCTACAATAAAACGTGAAAGTAATACAAATTATAGCCAAAATCTGTCTTCGAAGAATAAAATGTACACACATTTTTTTAAGAATTGTGACCAACAAATAATAAAACAATATCATATAATAAATACATGTTTCATAAAACATAACATATATCAATTGGTTAAAGATCTTCGAACCTTAGGTAATTTTAAACTGGGGAAAGAAGCACAAACGAAAGCATATTATGAGCGAAGAATTCTCCAACCTTCCTGAAATCTAAAACTTCGGAATTACTCTCAGATATATCGTTATTTCTGGCTTGAAAAAGAAGGCGAACAAAAAAGCAAATTCCTATCTTATAATCCAATAAGAATAAACCAATAATAGAGCACATTAGAAGATTGGCTCTTAAAGATTATTAAATGTTGCTATGATAAATTCACTCAATTCCAGTCAAAGTAATGAATCATATCACTTTAAATTCGGTTCAGGACAGAAATTATTTTAAGGACATCGAGAAAATAAGTTAAGAATAATTGCGTCGATAGTTACAAAAATTCAAAGTTATTGAAGTTCGCATAATGATAAGAAAGAGCAATTTTAGGTTGGCTTAACTTAAAAATAGAAAAATACATCATACAAAAGTTAATGCGTTCTCAGAAGTTAAGCCAGAAAAAAAAATTCGATGCATAATAAGTTTTACTTAGCATAAATAATCGCTTCTCTTCACGACAATTGCACTTCAATTTAATTATTAAAAAGTTCCACAGAAGAACCAAGGCATAACGCATAGTAATTTCTATCAAAAATAATATATTTTACCTGTACAATCTCACACAACTTCGTCGAACTAGTCACTAATTTAAACATTATGTATGCAGGTTTATCGCATCGTAACCGATCGGAGCTAAATTCTATCCGATTTCTACGAAATGTACGATTTTTGTATCATTGTGGGCCTGTTAGCGATGTGTCGTGCTTCGTGCGTTGTATGACTTTTTTTCTTTCCAATTTCTACAACAACAAATTAAAAGCAACAAGTTCCCCGAAAAGAAGTGGGACGAAACTTAAAAATGCAAAACACATGTTCAAACAAAAAAAGATGATGAAGTTAACATTTGTTTTATGATTCTGCTACCATGAACAGAATAAATACTACGATCGGAACTTTTCCTCAACCGTTAGATTCCATGTCACTAAAGAAATGTTTATCGTCACATAATCATCAGGTTGAGGAGAGTAGACGTCATATAAAGGCGTGATTCTTTCCTTTACCACCACTTGAGAAATCATCGCTCCACCAGACACGTAGGAGAATGTGGCTCCTGGCAACGTCTGGTAGATGAGTTTGATAGGTCAGTGGTTGGCTTATACAGTTGTCTTCATAAAAATAGCAGTGCTGGTCACACTTTATTAATTAGTCAATAATTTTAAAGACGCAGATTCTTACAAAAAAAATTAACCTGTTATTTGCATCTAACGGTCTTGCATTTTTATATTTGAGGCTTTAAGTTTGTAATTGAACCTTACTTTTTCCGTTGTAGACGCATTTGTTCAAGCTCTCTGAATATAGGGTGTTCACAAAAATAGCAGTGTCTTGCATTTAAAGTTAAAAAGTGTTAAACATTCTCTTTTTCTTATTTTTCAGTAAGTAAAATTTTTACTATTTGTAGTTTTTAGTATTCTCAAGATAATGTTATAGAAAAAATTATAAAATATTAGCTCAAAAATAAACTATGGGTGGGTCAAAACATTGCAACCAAGAAACTCGAAGTTTTATAAGAAAACTACGTTTGGAGGGGAAAACTTACCAGGATTTTCAGGAAATCCTAGGATGTTCAGCAAAAAAGATAAGTAACGCTATAAAATGGCAGAATAAACCGGAAACACGCGGCCCAAAAAGGATGACGAGTGTTAGGACTGACAGAAAAGTTATTCAGTTCGCTAAACAGAACCCTTCCATAAGCTCCAGAGAAATTAAAGATAAGCTTGAACTGTCTGTAAGCGCTTTAACCGTACGAAGACGTCTTTTGGATGCCAAATTACCAGCCCGAAGTTTACGCAAGGTACCATTGTTGACAAAAAGGCATGTGGCAAAGAGAATGGAGTTTGCCAAAGCGCATCGAGATTGGTCACGAGAGAAATGGAGGAATATTCTGTGGAGCGATGAAAGCAAAGTCGTTCCTTTTGAATTGTAGGGTCATCGGGATTATGTGAGAAGACCACCAAATGCAGCAAACGATCCATGATACACTGTGAAAACAGTGAAGCATGGCGGAGCGAAAATTATGATATGAGCTTGCTTTTCTTAATATGGGGTTGGGCCTATCTATCCCATTAAGGGTATAATGGATGCAGCTGAATATGTTAAAATTCTCGAGGAAGTCATGTTACCCTATGCTGAAGAGGAAATGCCGTTGGTTTGGGTATACCAACAAGACAATGACCCAAAGCACACTTCAAAAAGGGCAAAATCATGGTTCCAGGAGAACAAGTTATGCAATCCGCTCAATCCCCTGACCTTAACCCCATTGAAAATTTGTGGGGGGATGTGAAGAATGCTGATTTGTTGAAGACAGTAGGTTCGTTTCCACTGGAAGACGTGCGTGCGGCGATAGACGCGAGGCCGGTCGTTTAAGAAAGTGTTTGAAGGCTAAGGGGGGCATTTTGATTTTTGAATAATTTCTTATATATTTATATTGTAAATTTAATACTTAATAAATGACGTAAAAAGAATTTTGATTGCTTTTTTATTTTTTAAATAAAACGTGTTTTTGTCAGGGACAGAACTTATGGCAGGGCTAGGTAGTGCGAGATTCGTGGAACGCAATACCAGTCGAGAGGTGTCAAACTTTAGTGGACTCCATGCCAAGCTTCTTACTACGATAAAAGTAACGATAAAAAATCAATCTTAATTTTTTCTGTCAATATAAATTGAAATACCTTAAATTGTTATTAGAATTTAAGTGAAATATGTATATTATAACGTTGATAAATGAAAGCCTTTTTGTTTAATTTGGGGAGCACTGCTATTTTTATGAACACAACTGTATGTCCGTTTGTTTGATGATGATTGCTGAATAAGGTTGTCCCTTTCCTCAAGAGGATATTACCAATATTTTTTTTTTTTTTATAATCTACCCGCGCTCAAGGGATTAGATTACCCTTAATGTTTCAACACTTAGGGAGAGATGGCATTATTAACTTCAGTACCAAAAAGACTGAAGTTTTAACAACTATGGTGTATGGGCCAGGTGTCCATTTTCGATTTTCACTGCTCCTACAAGCACGTGCGTCGTTCAGTCGTCTTGGATCGTTCTATCATTGTCGCCCTGGAACCTTTTTTATGTCTTTTGACTGTGGTTTATGGCGATTTCCAATCTCGTGGTTGATAGAGCTTATAGGAACTTTGGTATGTTTAATAAATTGGAATATGTTTCTGTTTGGAATATCAGAGAGTTTTTCCAAGTCGTTGAAGTTGTGTCTCCCTAAGAGCCTGTTTCTCAGATGAAATAGCGCAGGGCAGTGACACAGGTAGGGAGGAGTATCCGCCTCGTTACCACATCCTCTGCATAATTAAGTTGTGCATACTGAGTTTAATATTTTTCTTGTAGTAACCCAGTTTGTTGTGTTCGGTGGTGAGAAGAGATAGACTTTTTACTCAGTTTCATTTGGATGATGATGACGGCTTAAGAAAGCATCTCCGAATTTAACAGTACGTCCAAAGTTGGGCTCAAAATTAAACTGATGGGCATTCCCTGAAGCGCGAGTATACCCGCTACGTATTCAATTGTTTAAGGAGAGAAATTTAACTGGCTATTTTAATAGAAGAACATTGTTCATAAAAAACTGTTATGAAAGACGAATGTAATGGACGAAGATAGGCCTTATATATTAGCACCAATTCAGGAGTGAAAAATTTCTTTCAATGTCGAAGGAAACCCTTTTGGCGACGTCAAATATGTAGTTTTTCCACACAAGGTTAGGTTAGGTTAGGTTAAAGTGGCTGCTGACCGGAAAAAGTCAGCACACTTAGACCAATATTTGGTCCGTTGTGATACCACAATGATTTCAAAAATCCCCCTTACTCGTTAAACCATTTTGAGCTAATAATGAAGCGTTTGAGACAGTGAATGTCGGAATTATTTAGATCACTAGGATCGTTATAGTAGTAGTCTCCCAAGTGGAGTCTACGTCTTTGCGCTAGCGCAGGACAAGAGCATAGAAGGTGGGGAATTGACTCCTCTTCTTCTTCATCCATGCAGCTTCTGCAAAAGTCATTTGCAGGAACTCCAAGACGAGAAGCATGTCTTCCTATTAGGCAGTGCCCAGTAAGGACACCTATAATGGAGCTAATATGCAATCTACCAATAGAAATTAGTTGTTTTGAGCGTTTAGCATCAAACAATGGCCAAATCAGTTTAGTAGACCGGCAAGTTGGGGTGCTGGTCCACCTGTGGTTAGCTTTCTTTATGGTATCTTGCTTTAGCATAAGTTTACAAGTAGATAGGGGTATACCGATGTTAGATTTGCTATCCAACAAAGGTAATATTGTTCCGTTTTTTGCAAGTTCGTCAGCTTTACAATTTCCTGGAATGTCTCTATGCCCCGGCACCCATGTAAGGTGAATTCCACATCATCCACACAAGGTAATCTGTGATGCTCATACCGCCAAATACAACAATTGCTGTTTTCCATCTATTCGGAAAGAGACAAGTATAGTAGGACAGATGGAAAAGCTTGCACAATAATACTGTCAGCGTTGAAGAACACTTCTCAGAGCAATAGGGGGCATACTATCCCGGCCATTTTGTTTATATCGATATCTTTCAGTATGTACTCTTGCAACTGTAAGAGAGTGAAAAAAGATTTTCCCCTAAAATAGTTTACGCTCTCAATTACAGGAAGAGTCGTGACACATTTTGCCAGTGGTGATTTAACAGTAAATTGTGCTGCAAGCAAATTCAAAGTAGTATTAAATAATTTTTTTTACAAATGGCCAAATATTTTTCCTACCTTTGGGACATTGTATTATTGATTGCCTTAATTTTTGGTTTTCAAAAATTTGGTTCGAATATGATCATTACAGGTCTTTTTAGCTTGTTTGAATTTATTTCGATTTTACTCAGTAGGGTTGGTTTTATAACATCAGAAACTTACTTCTATAATCCTAACAACCTCTTTACAACTCGAATCAAACCATGAATTCTCTTTCAGTTTGATAGACTTTTTCCTATTTGGGGTGGACTTTCTCATTCCGAAAATAATTAAATTTCAAATTATATCTGCACTGGAGCTCACGTCACTATCCCGTTATCATACTGAGCAGTTAAAGTTCGTGAAGAAATCGTTGAGACCTTTCCACTTGGCCAGACATCTCCGATCTCTTATGAATTTTTTTTCTATGATGTTACCTGACCAGAATAGCGGAGCCACAAAGAATTGTGTACGTTGCAATCACCCGTAACAACGATTTAACTCTACGGTAAATGAGAAACAATTCTTTGGATAGTCGGTTAGCGCATCGAATTCGAGCTACTATCGAATCTCGGGCTTCGATAAACAAAGCAAGTGTGAATGATGCGCTAATGGAAAGTGAATTTGTATACCAAGAAATTAAAGTTTGCATTTAAACAATTGCCATACTGTATTTAAAGCTGATAAGCAAGATAATATAGTATGGCATGGTGAGGCTGAATTCCCTCTGATCAGAATTTTCACCCACCTGGGTTTCGCTAAGTGCGTGTTTTTCACAGTTTGAACATATACAGCACAGAAATTCTTTCTTAGCCCCCCGTAGATGTAGATGTTCATACTAAAACTGGTTAAACAAGTCATAGTAGTTCAATGGGGCAAACATTTAAAGAACTAATTGTTAAGGCATGTAGTACCCCTTGGCATAATGGTTAGTGCGTTGGACTCTCATGCAAAAGGTCTTGGGTTCGATTCTCACTGCAAAAAAGTTTTTTTCAGGGGTGTACTGCCTTTTGCGAGGAATTGAAAAATCCTCTAACAGTATCTCTTGTCATGAAAAGGGCTGCTCATTAAGCCGTTCGGAATCGGCAGAAAATTATAGGTCTCGCCCATTCCTTGTAACACGCACACAGGAATGGTTGAGAGTTGTAAATCACTAGCTCCTCGAGCTGTTGCACGACCATATTTATTTATTTATAATTGTTAAGGTATGACACTATTTAACAATTTTTAAATTTAAAATATTTTACGAACACTTTCTTAGTTAAAACATTTTAAGTATGGTTCTAAAAGCATTTTTGCTAATAAATTGCTAAGACAGTTCGTGCAGAAAACTAGTAAGCAGAAATTGTTTGACTTTTGTAAATAGCAAAGAGTCGTATGAAGTAACCACGATACTAAAACAATAAAATAGCTGTATGATGATTTAAGCTAAAATGCTAAAACTCACATGCTGTTAGCATGTTCTTTCAAGTTTCACCCCATTTTTTATCGGTAGATTGTCATATACACTGTTCTTGGATAAGAAGACGAGTACACTTATTTTCTTCCAGTTTTTTTTTTTTTTCAGAATACATATGTATGTTCCTATCGTTCTGTTAAGCTTCTAACGAAAAGGAAGAACTTTGAGTATAAGTTTCTCTGTGCTATGATTGTTTTTAGAGATCTATTCAAGAACACTGTTCTGCAAATCGCAGTCAACGAATAAATAGAAATGGAATACACATACAGATACGAAGACCTATAAACCAGCAGCAGCGTGGAAGAATATGGTCTCCTTTCCAGATAAAAAAGATTCTTACGATTAAAACGGGCAAAAAGGTGAACAAAGATACAAAGTATGCCCATGTTGGCAAGCAAATCCATCTAAAATGCCAACGAAAATCCCCATAACAATTAAACCTCCAACCCCAACTTCAGCAGCCTGCAAGCAGACACTTGTTCAGCCACCGAAGATATATAAGGACATCACGACTATGAACCCTATCAAGGCCCCTATGCCGTCAATATTCATCTTTTCGTAAGAAGTTGACGAAATAGGATGGCAGTGCAAGACAAAAAACTATAGTGTTACCTTTGATCCCACAATAATATACTATTTCAGCTTTAAAGACAGTGGGAAATTAAAATCCAAGCCTCAAAGTCAGAACTAATCTGCTTCAACAAGGGCGTCAAAATACTATGGAAAAGAACTTCTATATTCAGAACTTCGAATATTAACAATGGCCAAGTAACAACAACTATTGTCTTAAGGGGCCGACCCATAGAATCCGTTGCGTCCGTTGCCGTGCCGTATTCAACTGACAGCTTGATTAAATATACGCTTTTTCATAAGAGACGACCAAAAGGCGTCGCATGCGACGGACGCAACGGAACAAGTAGCCGAACTTTTAACTTTTCTCTCCGGCAAATGCGGTGACAGCCGTTGTCATCAGCAATTTGAAGTTTAATGTTTTTGCTAGTGATGGGGTGAGACAAACTGCTACCTTAGAGATGTTACTCTAGTTGTGATTTATACTGCCAGTGAAATAGCAATAAGAGTTCATTGGCATTAACGATAAAGTTTTAAAATTGATCCGTGGTTAATGAAAGGGTACACAAAATTGATTATATATATATATTAGACTGGGCCAAAAAAATTGACTATTTTTTTTTGAAAGATATATCGAGAATATCATTCAGAATGACAAAAAAAAATTTTCGTAAAAGTTTGAGCCGTTTTTGAGTAATTAAGCTTAATAAATTGTTATTTTTCTTCGATTTTACTTTTTTAATTTGGAATTTTGTAACTAACGAAAAATAACAATTTATTAAGCTTAATTACTCAAAAACGGCTTGTCTGACGAAAATTTTCAATTAGACCTTTTTTGTAGGGAATTTAATTTTATATAAAAGTAAGTCAAAATGAATTTTTTTTACTTCAATGTTTTGTCAGTTCTGACGCAAAACATGAAATTATGACTAAAAATTAGCGATGATAGCCCTCTTAAAATTGATATTAAGGGCTCAAACTTTTACGAAAATTTTTTTTTGTCATTCTGAATGATATTCTCGATATATCTTTCAAAAAAAAAATAGTCAATTTTGTTGGCCCAGTCTAATATATATATATATTATTATATGTATGTGTATATACCATAGAGATCTCTTGTACAGAGAAAAAGTGAAGCTTGACGACCATTTTGTTGGAGGCAAAAAATGTAAACAATGGAAATAAATGCATTTAAAAAATGAATTGAACAAATAAAAATACTTAATTTTAGAAAAAATCACCTCCGCAAAAAAGAAACAGCACACAAAATACAATAGAATTGTTGTTGTATTTGCCTCCACCAAAATGGTGGCCGAGCGATGTTGTTTATCTAGGTATATATTAAAATCTATGGTTTATATGTATTAGTTACCAATATTTTCAGCCATAATTCTGACACGATTATGATTATTGACACTACTTCATTTTGTGTCAAAATATCTCAGCCAAAACATGCTGACAACCTGCCACAACAAATGAAAATTCTCATTCATTTTGGCAGCGTGTCAATATTCAATCAGATTGATGTGCGTAATGGTTTGAATGTAATTTTTGACACTTTTCAATTCAAAAGAAAGAGACAGCATGCTGTTTTTTTTGGCGCGCCAAATTGGAAAAAGTTGTGTTTTTGTAAACAAACTCAGATTTGATGTCAAAATGATTGAACATGTGATAAATTAGGTACTTATTTCTAATCATACCATAAAGTAACAACAATATGTGGCCAAACCTCTCACACATTTACTACGTTTACACGACCGCATCTCCACTAAGACGTTGGATTAACAGAGCTTTCGATTCGATTCAGCTTGTTTAACCGGACCGAATCGAATCGGAAAATCCTATTTCGATTCGATCTAGGTATACACGGCACTAATTCTGAACCAATCACGATTCAATTCGCTTTGTAAACGCAGTAATTGACATCCCTCCAGAAGCTGATTTGAAAAACACTACTTTATTTTCAGAACGCAAAACCAGTTTTGAAATCCGCTAATCACAATACATATATTTCATACATTAGAAAATGTATCTTCTTTTGAAAGCAAGGCTTCTATATCAAAACTATTTTTTGAATGAGGTTGCCCCCCTAACCGAAATCCCCTACTAACTAAAATCCTGCGTACATCCTTTTAAACATAACTGAAATCACTTATAAAGCAGAACCAAAACCTGGGGCCAAATTATCGCATCAGTGAACGAGTGAGTGAGTCCCATCAGTGATCGAATGAAAACGTCAAATTAGTGTAATCGATTGCTAGATGACGTAAGCGGTAATGCCAAAGTCATATAATTCAGTCACGTATTACTCGATAACTGATGCGGTAATTCGGCCCCTGCTACTGAATAACACTAATTGAACCACTCTCAGTGATACATAAGCACATCTCTAGTACCGCTTGACTTTGTCTGACCAATTGACTCATCTCTAGTTCGTTTGAATGTTGACTTTCAAGAACCTGTACCTTTGTATATATATCTTATAGTATTATCAATTGACGTGATTTTATGTTAGAGTCCCTAGCCTGTGGTGTCGCTGAAATCAGCAAAATTTGGCAGTGGAGAGTAGGATAAGAAAGATAGAAACAAATAGTAAGAAAGAGAAATTTTATTATTTTCATTTTTCAACGAAAGATAGAGTAAGGGAGTAGGGAGATTTCCGAGTGGTGGAAATGAAAAACAATTTCTTTTTTGACCTTTTTCTGTTGGCCTGTTCTGTTCTGTTTTCTTGTTTGTATGTTTTTGTGAGTATGTATTGAGGTAGATATATTTTTCGCTTGAACTTGTTTGTCTGAACACATTTTCTTGTTTGCATGGTTTTTGTAGGTATTGAAAAAAAGAGATATGCCTATCATTTGATTTGAAATTTTCAATTCTGGTGAAAAATCAAATAATTACTATCTGAAGCGAGAACTCTCAACCAATGCTACAAAGATACAATGTGTTCTAGAAAACATAATAATTGCAATGACAAACTTTATAAAAAGTAGGTATATTGGCGATAAATTTTATGGAAATTAGTAGATACCTAATTAAACTGTTTTAATTTTAAATAAGTACCTATCTGCCATACATTTTTTTTTTCGAAATTTTAGAAAAAAAATTTTTTTCTCTAGAATGTTTTTGTTTTACTTTCGTATTTACGGCGGATTGATGAAAAAAATTTCGAGGATAAAAAAAATGTTAATTTATACTAGTTTCAGGGCTTCAAATGTTCATGTAAACGCACTTATTCACGTATAATTGTTGATAACTTTTTTACAAGCAATCGAATTAAGTTTTTATATTATATTCTAATTTTTTATTTTATGTTTTTTCATAATCTACACAAAAAAGAAAAAACAAACAAATTAAAAAGAATCATACGAAAATGTTGATTTTTCATGTTTTTACAATTCAAAATAATAACAATTTCTCTCAAAACTTACCTTTTTCACATATCATTTGTACCTTTTTTATCAAGTAATTATCAAAGTAATCGTTTTTTTGTAGATTAACAAAAATAAAATGCACGACAAGGTCGCACGAACTTGCTCCTATGTAATAGACTAGGAATTTTAAAAACGAATGTTATTAGAGAAAACTGTTCACAAGCATAAAATTTATTTTTTAAATGACTAAAACAACTCTTTTAGCAGTTGGAGCTAAAAACAGGATGCCATATGTTTTAAGCAAAGATTAGTTTATGTAAGAACAAAATTATAATTCCTTGTAGTGGTTTCTTAAAAATAAGCTTTTATGGTCGTTTTAAAAAAATTACATTTTTAGCGTTATAGCTTCTATTTTTTTTTTTTTGCATTTCAATTTAAAGACTTGAAATTTGGCATGGAACTGTGTTTATATGTCAGCATTATAAGAAAAATTTGCAGATCGATTGATGGTAATGAATAGCCATGGTAATTAATAATGTGTAATCTCCGTGGCCTTTTTGGGATATGATTTTCATGCTTAATCAGTTTTATTAATATTTTTAATGATGAAAATGATTTTTTATTTAATTTTGGGCCTTGTCGTTTGAAAGGCTTTCTCTCAAACTTCAATTTTATGATATGCCAAAAAAAAAAAAAAAAATTGTTTTGTTGTCCGAATTCTTAGTTGGACGAGTGTGACAAGATTTGGAAAAAAAAACCAATTAAACATTTTCGCTTTTTCACACAACTAAACAATTTTTATAATTTTTTACGATGCATTATCTTATAGTACGTCAAAAAACCTTTAATTTCATGTTTTATTATAATTTAATTATTGCAGTTAATTCCTTTAAAATTTGCATACAAAATAATTTTTCCATCCGAGTAAAAATTCAGTGTAATCTCCCGGGCCTTGTTATCTTTGTACCGTATAAATATTTTTTAGTCTAACCACCTCCAACAGAAAGGTATTTACTCATACTTGAACCTAATATAATTTGGATGACATTGAATTACATTTACTATATTAAAATTAAGAAATAGTCGATTTTGTAATCTCCGTGGCCTGTAATCTCCGTGGCCATTTTCGTATTTGTTTTTTAATAAATGTTCTTTTAGTTTATAATGGCTCATATCATTATTAATTTTTTTTATATTCTAGATAAATATACTGAATTTCATCATTCCTTACAATATTGGTACCGTAAAAGTTCCAAGAAAGTTATGTGCCGTTATTTAAAATTATTTTTTTTGTCTTTCATGCTTTTAAACAAAATCATTTCGTAAACAAACAACTTTTTTATTAATTATCTTATTAAATTTAGTTGTTTTCCACAAAATTTCAACTATTTATTGTTACTATTTATTTTGTGGATTATTGTTATTTTATGCAAGAAAAGAACATTTTTAGTACATTCGAAATTTAAAATTTAAATTTTTATCAAAAAATACTCGTAAAATGGAAAATATTTGAAATTATTTTTGCGCAACTCGCAGAACTCCTTTTCTACTTGTTTACTATAGATTTAGAAACGAAAACCCAAGAAAAACTGAAAAAAAAATTTTTTTCAAACGATCAAAAAAAATGTCAATTTTTAAAAAATGATCCTTATATACAAAAACATTTTTAAGAAACAATTTTGGAAGCCCAATTTAATGTGTTTATTAATTTATGAATAAAAACTAAATTTCCAAAAAAAAAATACTGATTCGTTTTTGAAATATTGAATTTTCCAAAAAAAAAAAATTTTTTTTTTTAATTCAAAAATATATGTATATTTTTTAAAGCTTTGAAATGCAATGTTTTTTTTAACTTTTTAGAAGCTTGTCTATACAAAATTTAATTGAAATCCGTTATGCCGATAACGAAAAATTCAAAATTCAAAAAAATCGTTCGACGGTATGTAAATTCAGTAATAGATATCTTAATTTCAAATATTTTTTTTTATTAAATTATAGATCGTAAGAATTAATTGAAAGAAAACAATTTTCTCGGAACCTTTTTAGAGGAAAATGCGGTTTTCGAAAACCATTTTTTGACATTTGTATGGAGGGTACCGTTATTTTTAGGTAAAATAAATTTTTTTCTCATATCTTGATTATATTAAGAAAAGAAGAAATTTTTATTTCAACTGGCACTGCAACTGATTCAAAAAAGCGGGAAAATTATTTGCAAGAAAATATTTTGATATGGCATAATATATGTCTAAATAGTAAACAAAAATACAGTGCAACCCTAATATAAGGTACCTAAATATAACGACTTACTCGATTTAACAAATTCTTCGTAATCCCCTTAAATTGTCCATAAGAGTTAATGCAAAATATACCTTTACGTTGCGAACAGAGGCGTATTTAACGATTTGGCGCCCTGGGCTGATAAATTTTGCCGCCCTTTAGAACAATAAAAATAAAGTAATAAAAAATAATAATAAAAAACACAAAATCATATTTTCAGTGTTGTTTTGCGCCAGAAAATGTTTAATTAAGAGGGTGATTCTACAAACGATGGAATTTTCGGCGGCCCAAGAAATATTTTAAAATCCGTTCAGTTATTTAATCTATCTTTTTTATAAAATTAAATCTGATTGATATCTACCTGGCCTAGCAATATTATTAGGGTGACCTTATTTTACTTTGCTCAAAAAATTCTTCAAAGTGTCTGATTCTCAGTCCCCTGATATGTCCCCTTTGCGTTTTCGCAAAGAAAAATTATTACCCTTCTTTTATTTCCGGTCTCATACTAAGATTAATCCCACCAAAGTTACGGCAAATAATACATCTTTGCTACGAAATAGATAAATATTTTTTAGTAATTTATTTTATTACAAAAAACTTAAAAAAATCAATAACTAGGATATCGATCGCATTTCCAGCACTGGCAATTTGAAGTACCTAGTCTCCTCACAATGAAGTCGTCATGCAAATAGATTCTGTTTCTTATGTTAGTATTGTGAAAAAGACATTTGTGCAACAAGTGTGGTTTGTCCGTTTAGTTTATCAGTCCTCTGGTGTGTTTTTACAAAACTGAGAAATTTTTGGTTATATTAAACTTCGAACTTCATTGCGAATATTTTTAAAAAGAATATAATTTATTTTAAATTGATTCTAAATAGAAAAAAAAATTAATTATAATTTATTATCTTCTTTTAATAAAATGCTAACTTATATGTATTAACCATGAATTTGTATGTTTATAAAGACTAATTAAATATAATTTCTATATTTCAATGTGTACCCAAGAGAAAATACAAAAAAAAAATAAAGATTTATTCAGTCCCCTTAAAAAAAAAACTTAGTCCCCTGAACATCAATTTTCAAAAAATGTCCTTAAAATCGTCATTTTTTATTTTTTTCACTGGCCGCTTTCAACAACGCAAAGTGACGTTCTAATGATCAACTAGAACAACTCTTACGACATTTGGCTTCCAAAAATGTCATGCCGAAATTTGTAACATTTTATTCCATTATTTGTAGAATCACCCGAGACACACTCTTCTTGAAAATCTTCATCTCGTTTTTTCCTCTTGACGATTCTTTTTTGGTCCATTTTGTAATTTTTAAATGTTTTGCTTTTCCCATCTCTTCAAAAACATCAAAGCCGTAAAAAAAAACATACTTATGTATATGTTTTGTAATAAGCCGAAAAATTTTGCAGCTTCTGGGCAAGAATCAGCTTCCGATGATCCGATCAAATTTAAAGAATATGCTTACATTTTTCTTTAATTTCTGCTTGTAATCCGTTATATTGCACTGACATGTTACTTGCATTATCATATCTGCAATTTTCTATGTCAATGTTTAATGACTTAAAAGTATCCATAATTGCTTGCAACGTGTCTTCTGCTTTATGGCCTGTATTTGGCAGAAAGCAGAGAAATTGTTCAACGGGTTCTGCGTTCTCTTGAACATACCTTACATTAATGAAAGCTGGTCTACATTGCTTATGACAGGAGTCGAATCAACGCTCAACGAGAAATATTGAGACCTTTGAAGCTGTTCCATAATTGGTTTTGTGACTGTAGCTGACATAATTTTTATAATCTTTTCATAGGTGGCAAAAGAAAAATATGATGTTTCCTTTTCCTGGATTGCCAAAACTTTGTATGTAAATGTTTTGAAAGAATGGATCAAATTCCGATAGTGCTTCTAAGATCATCATAAAATTCCCGTTATGTTTAGATGCAAATTTATCTATCTTGCCACGAAAAGACACACTACGGGTACGGGTTGCCAAGAATTTGACAGCTACGACGACTCCGTAGCCAAACTTTTTCTAGCCCATTTTTTTAGAGCTACATAGTTACAAGTGTTTTTTTTTTTTTTGATAATGTTTTCGTTTCTTTGGAATTTATTCCAAAGAATAGGTACAAGGTACATGTTTGTAACTATTTTTATTATGAATTTTCAATATAAAAAGTCGTTCATAAAAATTAAGAATAGTAAATGGTGAAAAAATTGAGTGACATGTTACAGTGAACTCTCTCACAGCCGGACACTCACTGCACTGAAAAAATTGTCATGCTTCAAAAACTCAAAAAATTTAATTTGTATTTGTATTATAGGGGCGGCTTGCCCTCTTTTGCTTGTATGTTTTGAAAGTTCAATCGCTTCAAAATATATTATTAATTGGCCAATTGCTAGGGGCGGCTTGCGTCCTTCTACTTGAATATTTTGAAAGTTCAATCACTTCATAAAAATATTATAAATTGCCCAATAGCTAGGGGCGGCTTGCGCCCTTTTGCTTGTATGTTTGAAAGTTCAATCTCTTCAAAAAGATATTATAAATTGGACAATTGATTGGTTCAATCTCTTCAAAAAGATATTATAAATTGGATAATTGATAGAGGCGGCTTGCGCCGCCCCTAGCAGCCTTGCCGCCCCGGGCTGTAGCCCTTTTAGCCCTAGGGTAAATACGGCCATGGTTGCGAACATTTTTTGCGAACAACCTCTTTATAACGAATTTTCAACTATCAAGAAAAAGGATAAACACCTTTAACTAAAGAATTTTCTCAACCCAAACCTTTATATAAAGTTCCCACCAATGTATGACCCTTAATCTCATAGTATGTGATTCATGTCGCTACAGGTTTCGACCCGCTTTTGTTCGTAAAACAATCATTGTTGTTTGATGGAAAGTAATGCAAATACTGATGTTCGTCACTTTTACCTCTTATACCACTTTTATAACTAATTTTAGACCAATCTAACCTCAACATAACAAACCTCAGTTCAACGAATTACTTGATATAACGAATATTTACTTGTTCCCTTCCGATTTGTTATATCGAGGTTGAACTGTATACATGTATTCACAAATCCATAAAAAACCTTTAAAATTTGCAGAGGAAAAATCAGACAGAAAGTCATGGTTGCCAAATTGATTATTTTCAATGCATTATGTTTCGAATCGTTTATTCCATATAATTTTGAGATTTTGATAAATTTTTTCATTTTCTCAAAACGTGTTCCTCTACTTGTCCAAAACTACTAATTTCAATGTATTTAACCAAACAATAACGCTACCCACCATAAAAATGCTAAAAATGGTTTTCGAAAATCGTATTATTCTCGAAAACGTTTATTCATACAATAATAGAAGCTTTAAGTTGGCCTACTAATTTTTTTTCTTATTTCATATTTGCATAGCAATCTTTTTTTATCGCTTACTACTTAAAGAATTAAAAGGAAAATAATTTTATGCTTATGAACAGTTTTCTCTAATAAAATTCGTTTTTAAAATTCATATTCTATTACATAGGAGCAAGTTCGTGCGACCCAGTCGTGCATTTTATTTATTTAAAAAAAATATATAACCCATGCAACAGACTCGGTTATTGCATCTGCCTTAATTTCTATTAGTTGCGTAAATCGAGTTAGTACTGGTTATCCTAATAATTTACGGTACACATATTCATATATATTTAATTTTATTTACAAGTATTTAAGGTACTTAGTAAAATAAGGTTAACCAAAACATACAAAAACTTTCTTTAATTCTATGACGGCTTTTAAACGAAGCAATATTACCTTGCGATTTTTAAGCCCGTGGGAGAGAGACGTGTGTGGTGGCGGGGTTACATAAGGCGGAAGATGACTCCAAAAGAGAATTAAGATTAAAAATCGCTTCCGTGTAAAAGCAGTCTATCAGTCATCATTACATTCTATATCTATATTTATTTGTTTGTGGCAACCATGGTCACAGATTTATATTCTTTCATACAAATATATTTTCCCTATCCTCACAAAACGTCACATACACATCCATGAATATAATTTTCTCGTTCTGTTATTATTCCTATTTTTTCTTTCAGCGCACATTCTCAACACAATTTATTTTTTCTCATTCTTCCATTATCTCTACACCCATATTTTCAAGTCTCCAAAATTTAGCAGAGACACATTTTAGCAAATGCGGTCCGTAGCCTGAAGATGCCGCCACAATCTTTTGACTTCTCGATATTACTATAAGATATATATACAATGCCTGTACCATTGTATATATATCTTATAGTAATATCGAGAAGTCAAAAGATTGTGGCGGCATCTTCAGGCTACGGACCGCATTTGCTAAAATGTGTCTCTGCTAAATTTTGGAGACTTCAAAATATGGGTGTAGAGATAATGGAAGAATGAGAAAAAATAAATTGTGTTGAGAATGTGCGCTGAAAGAAAAAATAGGAATAATAACAGAACGAGAAAATTATATTCATGGATGTATATGTGACGTTTTGTGAGGATAGGGAAAATATGTTTGTATGGAAAAATATAAATCTGTGACCATGGTTGCCACAAACAAATAAATATAAATATAGAATGTAATGATGACTGATAGAATTAAAGAAAGTTTTTTTATGTTTTGGTTAACCTTATTTTACTAAGTACCTTAAATACTTGTAAATAAAATTAAATATATATGAATATGTGTACAGTAAATTATTAGGATAACCAGTACTAACTCGATTTACGCAACTAATAGAAATTAAGGCAGATGCAATAACCGAGTCTGTTGCACTTACTGGGTTATATATTTTTTTAAATAAATAAAATGCACGACTGGGTCGCACGAACTTGCTCCTATGTAATAGAATATGAATTTTAAAAACGAATTTTATTAGAGAAAACTGTTCATAAGCATAAAATTATTTTCCTTTTAATTCTTTAAGTAGTCAGTGATAAAAAAAGATTGCTAGGCAAATATGAAATAAGAAAAAAATTAGTAGGCCAACTTAAAGCTTCTTTTATTGTATGAATAAACGTTTTCGAGAATAATACGATTTTCGAAAACCATTTTTAGCATTTGTATGGTGGGTAGCGTTATTGTTTGGTTAAATACATTGAAATTAGTAGTTTTGCGCAAGTAAAGGAACACGTTTTGAGAAAATGAAAAAATTTATCAAAATCTCAAAATTATATGGAATAAACGATTCGAAACATAATGCATTGAAAATAATCAATTTGGTAACCATGACTTTCTGTCTGATTTTTCCTCTGCAAATTTTAAAGGTTTTTTGTGGATTTGTGAATACATGTATACAGTTCAACCTCGATATAACAAATCGGAAGGGAACAAGTAAATATTCTTTACATCAAGTAATTCGTTGAACTGAGGTTTGTTATGTTGAGGTTAGATTGGTCTAAAATTAGTTATAAAGAGGTATAAGAGGTAAAATTGACGAGCAGCAGTATTTGCATTACTTTCCATCAAACAACAATGATTGTTTTACGAACAAAAGCGGGTCGAAACCTGTAGCGACATGAATCACATACTATGAGATTAAGGGTCATACATTGGTGGGAACTTTATATAAAGGTTTGGGTTGAGAAAATTCTTTAGTTAAAGGTGTTTATCCTTTTTCTTGATAGTTGAAAATTCGTTATAAAGAGGTTGTTCGCAAAAAATGTTCGCAATGTAAAGGTATATTTTACATTAACTAATGGACAATTTAAGGGGATTACGAAGAATTTCTTAAATCGAGTAAGTCGTTATATTTAGGTACGTTATATTAGGGTTGCACTGTATTTTTGTTTACTATTTAGACATACTTATGCCATATCAAAATATTTTCTTGCAAATAATTTGCCCGCTTTTTTGAATCAGTTGCAGTGCCAGTTGAAAAAAAAATTGCAAGAAATTGTTAGATATTTTTGGAACATTTTTTTTTTGTTTTTGATTTTCTTAAAAACAGTACGACGGATTTTGCTGCTAAAGGCCCCCAATAGTTTGAATATTATTAGGTATGACTTAAAATTTTCAAACAATAATTTTTGAGATTTTTTTAAGAATTTTCAAAATTTTTTTTTGGGAACTCAATATTTCGAAAACCTCATTCTCGATTTTTTTTCAAATTTGAAAAATAAAATTTTCTTAATGTAATCCACAAGATATGAGAAAAAAATGTATTTTACCTAAAAAATAAGGGTATCCTCCATACAAATGCTAAAAAATGGTTATCGAAAATCGCATTTTTCTCTAAAAAAGTTCCGAGAATTTTGCTAAAATTGTTTTCTTTCAATTAATTCTTACGATCTATAATTTAATAAAAAAAAATAATTTGAAATCAAGATACCTATTACTGACTGTACATACCGTGTAGAACGATTTTTTTGAATTTTGAATTTCTCATTATCGGCATAAAGGATTTCAATGAAATTTTGTATAGACAAGCTTCTAAAAAGTTAAAAAAAAAACATTGCATTTCAAAACTTTAAAAAATATAGGTACATATATTTTTGAATTAAAAAAAACAATTTTTTTTTTGGAAAATTCAATATTTCAAAAACGAATCAGTATTTTCTTTTGGAAATTTAATTTTTATTCGTACATTAATAAACACGGCACGAGTACGATAACTTGGCCGCCAAGATTTTATAACGGGTTTTTGTAGAGGGGTTCAAAACAAGCACTTTTTACTATAGGAGGGCGGGGTCTATCTCCCCCCGTTTAGGAGGTAGGGGCACTTTTAGAAAAAATGGTTTAAATTAAAAGAAAAATATATTAAAAAACAACGACAACACTTATAATAAATTGCTATACTGCGTTTGAGAGCCAGAAATTTGTTCTTTAATCCTGCATTTAAATTAAATTACTCATGTCAATGGTTTTTGAGAAATTCGCATTTAAAGTCCAAATTTTGATAAAAAAAAACGTGAAAATAAAAGTTTAGACCGATTGTTTTCAAAATTGTGAAATGAAATTGTAAATTAACTTATATGTGTTTTATGAATCTATCAGTTCTTAATCGAACACAAAAACCGCATGTTTCTATGTCTTCTGGTTTTTGAGAAAATCAAAATAACTAAAACTACTTTTGTATAAAATGTTTGTTATTTTTTGCTTCCTTACATAAATAAATCAGTGCTAGCTTCCAACATTACAATATATGTATAAACAAAAAAGTATGTATGGGGGGGGGGGGGGCATGCTGCAAATATATATAATTTCTTAATATGTATCTATGTTAGTGTCTTACATACCAATTTATATAAGGCAACTGAAATGTTCAAAGTATACCAACTTAGATAAAAAAAAGCTAACATTCCAATTTGTACCGTTGTTTTTTGTTCGTTAATTAAAATGTGGTACAAGTTATTGTTTAACAGGTCATTCATTATTCAACTTTAGTGAAGTGTTTTTTTCTTTAAATAAAAAATGGCGGTTAAACATCAACTACTTCACCCCAAATTGAATAATTTTCCAATATTTTCTTCTTTCGGGGATTAAGTGTCGACCAACGAAAAAAACATTACTTTTTTCGAAGAAATTGATTTAATACCAAATGAAAATTCAACTCCCGTTGCTGTGTGCAATTCTGGGTAACGCTTAATGAATTGCTGTACTGAACTAACAAAGATGCATTATGTTTATTAACATTAATCCTTTAAATGAAATCACCGTCACCAGTAAAAACCAAAAAAAGCAGTTTTGGTAATTTTCGATTTTCTCAAAAACTAGAAGACATAGAAACATGCGGTTTTTTGTGTTCGATTGAGAACTAATATATACATGAAACACATATAAGCTAATTTACAATTTCATTTCACAATTTTGAAAACAATCGGTCTAAACTTTTATTTTCACATTTTTTTTATCAAAATTTGGACTTTAAATGCAAATTTCTCAAAAACCATTGACATGAGTAATTTAATTTAAATGCAGGATTAAAGAACAGACTTCTGGCTTTCAAACGCAGTATAGCACTTTATTGTAAGTGTTACCGTTGTTTTTTAATATTTTTTTTTTAAATTTAAACCATTTTTTCTAAAAGTGCCCCTACCTCCTAAACGGGGGGAGATAGACCCCCACCCCTCCCATAGTAAAAAGTGATTGTTTTTGACTCCTCTACAAAAACCCGTTATCAAATCTTGGCGGCCAAGTTATCGTACTCTCCCCATAAACACATTAAACTGGGCTTCCAAAATTGTTTCTTAAAAATGGTTTTGTATATAAAAGCTTATTTTTAAGAAACCACTAAAAGGAATTATAATTTTGTTCTTACATAAACTAATCATTGCTTAAAACATATGGCATCCTGTTTTTAGCTCCAACTGCTAAAAGAGTTGTTTTAGTCATTTAAAAAATAAATTGTATGCTTATGAACAGTTTTCTCTAATAAAATTCGTTTTTTAAATTCCTAGTCTATTACATAGGAACAAGTTCGTGCGACCTTGTTGTGCATTTTATTTTTGTTAATCTACAAAAAAGAAAACGATTACTTTGATAATTACTTGATAAAAAAGGTACAAATGATATGTGAAAAAGGTAAGTTTTGAGAGAAATTGTTATTATTTTGAATTGTAAAAAACTAAAAACAAGAAAAATCAACATTTTCGTATGATTCTTTTTAATTTGTTTGTTTTTCCTTTTTTGTGTAGATTATGAAAAAACATAATATAAAAATATTAGAATATAATATAAAAACTTAATTCGATTGCTTGTAAAAAAGTTATCAACAATTATACGTGAATAAGTGCGTTTACATGAACATTTGAAGCCCTGTAAATAGTATAAATTAACATTTTTTTTCATCCTCGAAATTTTTTTCATCAATCCGCCGTAAATACGAAAGTAAAACAAAAACATTCTAGAGAAAAAAAAATATTTTCTAAAATTTGGAAAAAAAAATGTATGGCAGATACTTATTTAAAATTGAAACAGTTATCTACTAATTTCCATAAAATTTATCGCTAATATACCTACTTTTTATAAAGTTTGTCATTGCAATTATTATGTTTTTTAGAACACACTGTATCTTTGTAGCATTGGTTGAGAGTTCTCGCTTCAGATAGTAATTATTTGATTTTTCACCAGAATTGAAAATTTCAAATCAAATGATAGGCATATCTCTTTTTTTCAATACCTACAATAACCTTACAAACAGGAAAATGTGTTCAGACAAACAAGTTCAAGCAAAAAATATATCTACCTCAATACATACTCACAAAAACATACAAACAAGAAAATATATTCCAACAGAAAAAGGTCAAATAAGAATTTTTTTTTCATTTCCACCACTCGGAAATCTCCCTTACTCTGTCTTTCGTTGAAAAATGAAAATAATAAAATTTCTCTTTCTTACTACTTGTTTCTATCTTTCTTATCCTACTCTCCACTGACAAATTTTGCTGATTTCAGCGACACCACAGGCTAGGGACTCTAACATAAAATCACGTCAATTGATAATACTATAAGATATATATACAATGCCTGTACGAATTCAGTTGTCAAAATATCGCAACGGATTCATTTGGTCACCCTCATTCCGTTAAATGCGGCAACGGCACCGCATCCGTTGCTGAAACGGACGCAACGGATTCTATGGGTCGGCCCCTTTATAAGCAAATAAGAGACTTAGTCAACCACTTAAGTCAGCTAATAAAAATGATAACAACCCAACAGCGATAACCCCAGCCTAGGTATCTCAACGCAATGTACTCGTTTGTACATACTGGATGACAACATAATCCCAATTTACAACGAAGAAGCCGTAGTATTCTACGCCACCTTTAGTAATTGTAAGTCAATTTGTATGCTATGCTACGAGTATATAAAGTTAAAACAAATACTTCTCTGTTCTTCTTTGATTTATAACCACCTACTTATAATGTAAACTGCTGATTTATCATACATAAAAATAACTATTTTCAATGCGGATAAAACCAAAACAATAATTGTTGCCACATTCGATGCTAGGCTTATGATAATGTTAATCTCTTCTTTTTGGAACCCTAAAGCCGGTCATGCAACAAACACCAACTTGCTGCTCCTGTTCCTGCGTATGTTTTTCAGGTTAAATTATAAATATGTGTGTATAATATTCGAAAATTGACATTTTTAAGAAAAAAAAGAGTCATATCAAATGTTATATTTTTTAGAAAATTAGTGACAATTTGAATATTTTTTGTATTCAACCAAGTGAAAAAAACATAAACATATAATTGTTATATGGTATTCGTTTTTAAATTATAGGTCGGAATATTTAAACATTTTACATAAAGATTAAAAATCTACTCCGAGCAAATTAAAGATTTGTGCGTGGCCTTAAAAACAATAGTATAATAGAAAATCTAATTTCTACTTTTCTTCACATTTTACTCGAATTTCCAGTTTTGAGTAATTTTACAAAAGTAGTCGCCGTTATTTTATAATAAAACAAAAATAAATTTAAAAACCAAAAAACAGCAGTGAGCGATCCAAAGGCGATCTCTTTTATGCACATTTTGCATAACAATTTCGCAGGCTTATTATCACGGTAATTTCATCAAATTTCGTTTCCAATGTTGTCCTTAAGCATCGAGGTTGTGGTTGGTGCCCCAATACAAAAATTTCCTAGTCTTTATCTCCCAGTGTATGTAAATTTTCAAAATTAAAAAATACGCACTAAAGTGTTGATTTTCTCTGCACACCAAAAAAGTCACGTAATTGTCTCCGAGTATTTACGTTGTTGCTGCGTTAAATGCTCCATAATAAGTTGTTCGACTACTCTCTTCGACCGTCAAATGCCAATTGACAAATTTCATTAACACAAAAATGTAAGACAGATAAAATTGGCCTGGAATATAAAACGCAACCTGTGCATTAACTATGAACTTCACTACTCGTATCCATGTGTGTAATTTCTGGTTAGTTTTTAAATTATGGATTCCGCTAATTTTAGGAGTCCAAATCAACTGAGCTACATTTATAATAGACAAACAAATGCTACCCTAGACCCTAGATGAAAAATCAGTTGAAAAGATAAGTTCACTCCCATGGGAGATCAGTTCAACCGATTCTGGGGAGGATCAATAATTGGATATATGAAACTGAAAAACTTCAAAAACAATAAGGGATTCAATTCACGAAGTAATTTCCAACAAGTGTGAATATCGAATTATTTAGAAGTGGTAAGTTAAAAGATGTATTGCAAAAGGTGCAAAAAAAGTTGAATGCAAGTGAATAAGATGATTCCAGACTAAGGCAAAATGAATACTTATGAACATAATGACTCAATTTTCGAAGCTAAAACAGCAAAACAAAATCAGATTGTATTAGAAGTTGAACAAGAAGTATACGGAAACTTTCATCAAGCAAAAGTTAACAAGTAAATTTGACGTACATTGGATGACACCAACCTAGACGAGGTTCATCAGGTGACAATGCATCCTTAAAACGTTTTCCGTTTGGTGTGGATTTTGTTAATAGCTCACACCCAGCTTATTTTATTCCATTACATCATCTACCCACCCTTATAGTAAAGTCAAAGAGTCATGAAAAAGAGCCTGACCTTGCGCGCAGATGCATGGTCTATTTTTTTTCATGGATCGATAGGTGCTTATGAGAAAAGCTTAAAACCAAATTTGCACCACATGACAACTTTTTTTACCAAAGTTATTTGTGAAAATGTGTTTTGTGTCATTTTTTGGTCATTTGCGAATATCTCGGCTCCACTATCTCCTACAAACAAAAATTAAACATGTATTTATTCCTAATAACATTATCTACTATGTTATAAAAAAAAAACAAATGAAAAAAAAGTTATAGTAAGTTAAAATAGTTTTTTGTTGTTTAAAAATCACTTTCGTGATTATTTAGAAAAAAGCTCATTTAACGATGAAACTTTTATTTTTTATTATTTAAGTTCTTGTAATTCCCTACAATTAAAAAAAATTAGCACTCTACGATGAACGAAAGCCGAGTAATAAATTATTGAACATAGGTAAGTCAGCGCACCCACGCATTTTATGATTTTATGTTTCAGCCCCAGTATGTTGCAAAGTGAAAATAAAAAACAGTATTGCTAATAACAATAGTTTCTATCAACTTGCATTTAATTTAATATGTTTGAGCGAAAACATAAAAAGTTGCCGTTGGTTTCAACGTTTTTTTCTTGTTTTTTTTTTAATACCTTTTTTTCATAGTTATTGAGAAAAAAACTGTATTTCACAGTAAATATTTTTCAGTTTTGGATTTTTGTTTTATAGTCCTGCTAATTTTTTTGGTGTCGCCAGCAATAAGATATATTGCTATCCTTCAAACACCCCACATATTTGTTGCTTCTTGTTGCTGGCGACACCAAAATTACAAGCTACAAGGTTAAGATACTAAATTGTAAGCTTTCCTAAGTTTTTAAATCATGAATATCTTGGCTCCCGTTTATCGTAATGGACTATTTTTTTTTTTAATTTGAAGAAAATTAGCAGGACTATAAAACAAAAATCAAAAACTCAAAAATATTTACCGTGAAATATAGTTTTTTTTTTCAATAACTATGAAAAAAAGGTATTAAAAACAAGAAAAAAAACGTTGAAACCGACGGTAACTTTTTATGTTTTTGCTCAAACATATTAAATTAAATGCCAGTTGATAGAAAATATTGTTGTTAGCAATACCGTTTTTTATTTTCACTTTGCAACATACTGGGGCTGAGATATTGGTGCTTATTTTGACATTTTCTTTCTTTCGAAAGTGAGTCGAATTCGTTGAAACTTATTTTGAGACTCGGCGATTAGAATGTTAATGGAACAAATCGGAAGTTCACCCAATCCATAGAAAGTTTATTCATTTGCGAAAGCTAATTCAATTTTGACATTCGAAAGAATAGAATTAAATGTCATTTTTGTGTTGTTTGAATTTTTCTGTCGAGTAAGCAACAAAACATGTAAGTTTTTAACTATTTCATGGAAAATAAATTACTTTTATTAATTTTTTTGTTGTTTTATGTTTAAAGGTCGCATTCCAACTGGACAAACCGCGAACCTGGAGGTAGCAAAGGGTTTTTTACCACCCGCGTTGATACGGAAAGATTTTGGAAGGAAACCGCGAAGAGATTAAATAGTTCTGGACCACCTTCCAAGGACGGTGCTACTAGGAAAAAGGTAAAATAAAGTTGAAAAACTGTTCAAAATAACCAAACAAATTTCTTGCAGGTTTGGTCTGATTTCAAATCAAAAACGATTCCACTAGCCTTCTCCTCTGCACTTCTTCAACACCATCTTCATTTATAAACAACACAAATGCCATATTTTTATTTTTTATTTATTATTTTATGTTTTTATCAAAGAAATTTAAATTATTAAACAATAAACAAAACAATTACAAATAAACAAAGATTTAACTTTTTGGTTTTGACATTTCACAAACACTTCTCTTTTGTTTTTGATATTTTAGTGTGACCAAGTGTATACGAAAAAAATTTAGAACGCGTCATGAACAACTTATTTTTTTGAAGAATAGTTTCAAAACAGCTGAGTTGACACACAAAATGTAATGAATATGTAGTTCTTTATGGTTAAACTTTACTTTATAATGAAAAAGTTTATATTTATTTTGTTTCTTGATTCTTTATCTATAAAATGTTTAGAAACAAAAAAAATGTAAAACGGTCATACAAATTCAAATAGAAATATAGTAAATGTCAAACAGATGATAATGAAAATGAATCTTTTTTGAAGTTCATTATATGCTATCTTTCGCAAATGAATGTTATTCGTTCGAATCTCAAAATTAAGAAAGTTCATTCGAAGGAATAGAATCATTCTAACGAATAGACTATTCATGAGAATGTCAAAATAAGCATGATTAATTAAAACATAAAATCATAAAATGCGTGGGTGCGCTGACTTACCTATGTTCAATAATTTATTACTCGGCTTTCGTTCATCGTAGAGTGCTGATTTTTTTAAATTGTAGGGAATGACAAGAACTTAAATAATAAAAAATAAAAATTTCATCGTTAAATGAAAACAACAACAAAAAATTATTTTAACTTACTACAACTTTTTTTTCATTTGTTTAAACAAATGTTTTTTTTTTATAACATAATAGATAATGTTATCAGGAATAAATACATGTTTAATTTTTGTTTGTAGGAGATAGTGGAGCCGAGATATTCGCAAATGACCAAAAAATGGCACAAAACACATTTTTACCAATAACTTTGGTAAAAAAAGTTGTCATGTGGTGCAAATTTGGTTTTAAGCTTTTCTCATAAGCACCTATCGATCCATGAGAAAAAATAGACCATGCTTCTGCGCGCAAGGTCAAATAACGCCTTGACTGGACTATTATCGAAGAACTGTATATCGTTGGGAAGGTAAGCTTATTTACTTTTAGTAACTTTTTATGTTTTGGATCTTTGTGAGAAACTTTGACTTTTATAAAAATTTTTTCAAATCCTAACAATCGATAAGTATCTGACTGTATATAACATCTCATTCATTTCACTACATTTGTATTCTCACTCATTCTCATTCTGCCAAAATACTTCACTTTTGTCAGTCCTCTTTTACTTATGTAAATAGGCTCATTGATTTAGTTCGACGTTCAAATATAGAGACTTTCTCCTTAGACCTCTGATTTGTTTTCTTAAAATATCGCTCGATGCTCCCACCGCAAAAGCTAACCACTTATTCGACTCAAATTGTAGATATGTTAATTACTTTGAGAAGATCTAGTTTGATGTACTCGAGTTTTATTTTATCATGAGTGTTAGAGTAAACTTTTAACAGATATAAAACAGCATATTAAGTAATTTTATGTAATGTTATATTTTAAATAGGTTACATACTCGTAGGCAAAACGAATATCGTCGGCTAAAGATGCAAACCTGGTAAATTCATTTTTGTAAATTGTGTAGGGCAACGATTTCTTATATTCAATTACCTACCAAATGTGTACATTAGACATTTCTTTTTTGTTTCATTTTGCCATTTAATAAGACATTATGGATGTTTTCTTTCAATCCAGATTTTCAATAGATTTTGTTGCCAACATGATATATTTTCAAAAATCTCATTTACGAGGTTTGCATCCTTAGCCGACGATATGGGATTGGGGTTACCAATTTTAAAATTTAATCAAATTTAAATTTAAATTATAAAAAAAATTTATTTAATTTAACATTATATTATTTCAAAGCAATATTGACAAATGTTTTTATAATTAGCGCGTTATGAATACCCTTATAATGATTTAAATACCACAGCGATGCGAGCAGTTAGGAAATGAGGAGGGGATTTTAAAGGACGTGTCGGTAAACATTAGTTTTAAATGATTGTACATCACAATGAGGGGGGGAAATCGAGCGGGGTAAAGTATTCCATATTCAAGTAGTACGGCTAAAGAAAGAATCTCGGTATTTTACTGTACGGCCGAAATTAAGCTCAAGGGTAAAGTGATGAAAATTCTTAGCAAGGCAAGTATTACGGCGAAATTGTTTCAAGGCGGAATGCAGCTAGCTATGTCATAAGAGCACTGTTTAGAGAAGAAGCGATAAAACAAAGTAAGACAAGAGACATTACGACGGTATTCGAGAGAAACAAAAGTTTCCGTAATAGAACTGTCTCTAATTAGTTTAATGGCACTGTTTTGGATTAGAGTTGCAGGTGATTTTTAGGAGCACCAACCCAGATATGTGAGTTACACACATGCTTATAAATTGTAGACAGATCAAAAGGGGAACAAAATTGCTTACATCTTCTGAGAAAACCTAAGCATTTCACCGCATTTTTTGCAATATCAAATTGTGATCATGCCACAGAAGATGGTCAGTAATACACAAACCAAGGGCGGAAAGCTTTTTGGTTTCCTCGATGCAAGTGCCATCCATGGATGGTGGCGGGGGTGGAATATAACGCTTGACAGACAAAAGACAGGGCCTTCATCGCTTAAGACGACGATAGTTTGACGACGTCGTTTGAACGATTGAATTGCTTCGTGTAACACATACAAACTTGAATCGTCTGGACGATGTCGTGAAGACGATTTAACTTTAGCTTCATGTAACTTGTTGAACCGTCAAATATGGTCGACTGAACGAATGCTATTGAACGATTGCTATTTTACAATCGTCTCATACATTTTGTGGATTTTTTGAATTTTTGAAAGTTTTTTTTTTAATTTAAATTTATTAAAAAAAATGTTACTGCATTACAATTTGTTATTTTTCGATGATAATGAAAGCGAAACTATCGAATTAATGCGAATGCGAAGGACACTAATTTCAATTTCCTTTATTTAACACTAAGGATTTCGATCCCGGATAATTTTTTTTCTTTTGGTGTGAGTATTTCGCATACATAAATCCATCTGCAAATAAGGATTCGAAGATTTTGATCTCTGTATAAAAAATCGATTTTTTTTGGTGTGAAGAAACGTAAAATCCGTCGAGATCGAAATCTTCATACAGAAATTGATTTCTCATGTGTAAAGGAAATCGACATAATGAATGCATCGGATCCTCTCTCACTTCCAACGAAAACTTTAGTTTGATTACAACCAGACAGCCCAAATGACATTTGTTGCTTCCTGATGTTCTCAAACTGTGGACGATGGACGACACGACCGAACGATGCGATTGAAACTTTACACGAAGCAAATTTTTGACGACGTCGTGCTCGACAATCGTTTGGACGACGATCTTCTTAAAAATTACGCGATGAGGGCCCAGCTTTGGGTTTTCGAAGCATATAATTCAACGAGATTTCTAACACCCCATTCTACAATGCCGTCAAGATCGGAATTTAATGAGCTTGTTATACGCTACAGTTACGGAGCCACTTCCGAAGAAGAAGGATAAGAATCTGGAAACGAATATGAAAAGCTGAGGGTACTGTCGTCAGGAAAACAATATAGTGGATTAGTAGATACAGGCAAGAGGTCATTGATGAAGATGAGGAAGACGGTCGGAGACAAACGGAGCCTTAGGTCACACAAGCATTGTTTTCAAATGCAATATTTATTTAATGCTTTGATTTGAATAATTAATCACTATCTAAAAAGTTTTTTTTATAACACTCAAAAATATTTCTTAATTTGTATCAATAAATAAAAAAGATATAATGGTGAAGATTTTTGTAAATTAAATATACTCACGCGATAGCTCTAGCTCCGTATCGATTCTGGTGTTAGCACGACGTGTAAACACACTTCGCAGTAGTCTAGCCGTTTCAGTAAATCTGTAAATCATTTGGTTCTATGACGTATTGTATTGTATTGTATTGTTTACAAAAAAAGACAAAAAAAGGTTTTTTTTTTATTTAGGGGTATTCACTGCTTGCTAGAAGTAATGTACGAAAATTCGTTTTCATCTGCAATTATGTTGGTTTTAATAATAAAATAAATAAAATTATAAATTAATATCTATTTAAAATGTTATTTATTATAACTCCCAACTGAATCAGTTTCAAAATCCCAAAGATGGAATTCCGAAATTTGATAAAGGGTTGTGTTTAAAATATGGACTTATTAGAAATAATAATTTATAAAAAATAACAATATTTCTTTTTATGTAAAGTATGTCATTTTCTACACTGCAAATGTTGTCTATAGTTATTGAATGCATTTCGCTATAGTGTATGAGAATACCCCTATTATTATTTAAAGTAGATCAAAATCAGGTAAAATAAAATTAAATTTGGAATGGGATTTTAGTAATATGTTAAAAAGTACTAAAAACATAGGAAACGAAAAGAAGTAACATCTATTCAATACCAATATTTTGGCAGTACTGTTAGGCTAATTACAATAAAGCGTTTAAGGAATTAACATATAATTTTGATGCAATCATGCAAAGAAATAAAGACTTATACATAAGAGTTGGTGATAATTAAGGGAAAAAAGTTGGAAGATTTATGTATGTTATAGTCAAATACTGACAAACTGTATAAGAAATTTCTTATTTTTACACGCGTAAAATATTGTTCAAAGTTCAATTTTGCAATGCATTTTTTTGTGAATAAAGCAAATGTATGTATTTAAAATAGATCGTTCAGGTAGGTATGCTTTTATTTAAATAAATAATTTTATCGCTCCTAGATTCTAAAATTGTTGCACAGATAATACTTTAAGACAGAGTTTTTGAAATCATCTGTTTTCGAGTAGTTCGTAGACTTAAAAATGTCTTGTTGTTATATATGTATATACAAAAACTGGTATATAAATCTTGAGATTTTAATTTTCAAAAATATATCCCACCCAAATTTCTAACGACCTCTTAGCTAACACTTCCCTTAACTTTCTTTTAACAATAATCACGCAGAATCTTAGTTGAATTAGTACGATTTTGCAAATTTTAATATTTTATATTTTAAGTATGTTTTAGTTTTTTGCATGAACTGTCATTACTTTAGGTGCGTTCAGAAGCAATTTATTTAAAAAAAGCCTTAGCACGATACTAGTTAGAAAATAAATAAAGTTTGTCCTTAAGTGGGCTTAAAGTCAATTTTTGTTAATATTTAAAAAAAAAAAAAAATATTTAAAAAAAAAACAAAAAATATTCAACAAAAAAACAAAAAATATTTGAAAAAAAAAACAAAAAATATTTAAAAAAAAAAAATATTAACAAAAATTGACTTTAAGCCCACTTAAGGACAAACATTATTTAATTAAATAAAAGGTCACGAAGAAAGGAAATATCTAGTTAGAAAATGTTTAAAGTAAAGAAAGAGCTAGTAATCTACTTTAAAGTTAGCTAATTGTTAAGTAGCATCATACTAATACCTTAATACTAATCTGTTTAAAATGTTGCGTCAATACGTTTAGAATAATGCTTATCATTTTATTACCAAAATATCCTAGCACTTTGGACAGAAACCTTAAACATATTTCTCACAAAAGATTTTGTATAATGTCTTTGATTTAACTGAAACAAACCATTTTTTAAACAATGGAAGCAATGAACTCTCGACTCCTGACTATTAACGTCTTTTGAAAGAACGCTTTAGCTTGTTAATCGTCTAACTCCTCTTATTATTACTTCAACGCTTGCTTTTCAGTTGGGCTTGTGTGTGCAAGAATTAATTTTAACTAATATTTTCTTTATATCTTATGCTACTATATTCCTTCGCTTCAATTCATTGTCATACAATACCATACAATATTTTGTGTTTAAGCGCTTACAATGGATAATATTAACAATACAAACACATACATTCTTAGTATATTTTAAATTTATTATCTGCGAGCACAGAAGGAGCTCTGCTTCCTTTATTTTTTAGTTTTTGTTACATTTTAAAATAAAAAGTTTCTAAGTCTAGTATTTCTAACATAAATGAATTTTTCGAAGCCAGCTTGAGGAATGCTGACGGTCGTTCAATTCACTGTCAGCTTCTCCTTGATACAGACGGCAGACTTAAAGGTTACTTATCTGCCTCACTTATTAGGGCTAAAATCCATAAATGAGATACTTTTAATTGTAACAAATCTCCCTCCGAGAAATAAATCTAATTCACTAACCGACTTTAACTTTCTTGTCTTGTTCTGATGAGTAATATTAAAAATAATATGGGAACTTATTTGGACCTGATACTTAGGTGAGACGCTGACAACTTCGTTGTAACTAAAAGTAGTCATCCTTTACCCTAATTCAGATCTTCTAACGCAAAACGAAGCTGACTTTGATAAACTCAATAATTGCCACATTTTATACTAAAATATTACACTGTTTATCTAATTCAGTTCCTTTTTTATAATAAACTTTTTTCCTACTCTCCTTTTCCTACTCAGAACTCCGTTCATTTCTCAATTAATCAATCATCGTAATCAACTCTGGTCGAATAATAATACCAATAATAAGTGTCTTCAGACCACATAAATGTATGTCAACATTCCCCCTTCAATATTAATAAATATAATTAATTATATAATTCAGGCATATACGTAAAAATTAGCAAAATGTTATCTTTCCTAAGCTGTGGAAAAATGAAATACATACATACATATACAATCACACCAATTAACTACTTTTCGTTATCACGATGACATTATAAGAAAGTCAACGTGATATTGCCAACATTTTTTGTGTTCTTCATGCAAAGCAAATCAAACAACATAAATTGATTTAATCTCACATACAGTGGTGGACACAAATTTAGCACACTGAGATGGGTACTACCATATTTTTAATTTTCTCTCTTGTTTTGTTCCAAGCAACGGTACATTTTGAACTAATATAATGACAACAAATCAGAGAAAACAAAACTATATATTTTCATATGCAATCCAATTACATAGTGAAAAAATCGTTGATAGTTTGTCATTTGCATTGTTTTTTGGTTGGACATCAATTTAGCACGCGTAAAAATTTTGGTTATTTTTTTTTAATTTGTAGGATTTTAAGAGAACAAAATTATTTTCGAGGTAATTTTATATATTCTTAATGTTATATATTCAAATAAAATTAAAAAAAAAAACATTAAATAGTCATGGCATAAGGGCAATGGTGTTCTGAGGACAGAAGGAGTATTATCATTAAGATGAAGTCAAAGGGTCGCACAGTAACGGAGATTTCTGAGCTTCTAGAATGTTCCAGGAAGATGGTCTACAATGCTCTTAGACATTTTGAAAATTATGAAGTGACAAAACATGTAAAACAAGCCTCTCGCACACGAAAGACAACAAAGATGAAAGATAAAGTCATTTACATATTATCAACAAAGGATCCATTTAAGACCTCTAGTGTCATTCGAAATGAATTAATGGAGAATTACAATGTCAATGTATCCTGAAGAACCGTGAGACGACGCCTGAATGAAAAAAAATTGAGAGGGTGCATTGCGCAAAGAAAATCATTGGTTTCGAAAAAAAATCTGAAGGCTAGATTAGAGTTTGCCAAATTACATCTAGGCAAACTACTAAATTTCTGGAAAAATGTACTTTGAAGCGATGAATCAAAGTTCTGTCGATTCGGATCAGATGGAAAAAAATATGTGTGGCGTCCACAAAATAAGGAACATGATCCAAAATACACCATTAAGACGGTGAAGCACGGGGGTGGAAACGTGATGGCCTGGGCTGCCTTTTCTTGGCACGGTATTGGTCCAATAGTGAAGATAGACTCCAAAATGGACCAGCACCTGTACAAAGATATTATCTTGAACCATATGATACCATATGCCGAAGATAATTTGCCGGTTTTATGGCCCTTCATGCACGACAATGACCCTAAGCACACTTCAAAACTAGTGAAAAGTGCCTTAGGGGTCAATAAAGTGAATGTTTTAAAGTGGCCTGCTCAATCACCCGATCCGAACCCGATCGAAAATTTGTGGAATAACGTTGAGCAACACATTGAAAAACAAAAAAAAGAAAAATTTAACAGATTTGTGGCAAGAGATACAGAATGCTTGGTATTCAATACCTAAGCAACGCTGTGAGGCCTTATACGACAGCTTGCCAAGAAGACTAAATTCAGTATTAAAGAACAAAGGATTTCCAACAAAATATAAAAGAAAATATAGTTTTAGTAACGGTAAATAACATAACTAAGCAATTTTAATGAAATGTGCTAAATTCATGTCCAGACAAAAAAGTATGTTTTCTGTTATTTTTTTCATTATTTTCTTTGATATATAAAAAATATAAGATTGTATTTTGGAAAAATATACTTATATCCGTAAATAATGTAAATAACATAAAAATGAAAATATTTAAATAGAAACAAATTTTGTAAATATAGTTTAATTTTTTCTTTTATTAATGTGCTAAATTCTTGTCCACCACTGTAAGTAAATCTGCTTTACGAGTATATATTGCAATACAGCCTTATTTATTAAATTTCAGTAATACTCGGTTCAACCTCGGAATAATTAAACCCAGCCGAAGCACTTACTTCGGGCTTACGCCACGTCACACAAATCCTTATTTAAAAATTATTTTCTTCGCCTTCCTTATGCCAAATATACTATCAAAAAAATCACCAATCTAAAACTCTGGTTATCATAAACGTAAGCAAAACCAACTAATTTCCATTATTATTCATTTTATTATATTGTATGCATATTGGAAATTGGGTACATTTAAAATTGGATTGTAAATAAATTTGGTGGTGCAACAGCTCGAAGTGAACCAGGACCTAGTGACTTACAACTCTCAACTACTCCTGTGTGCGTGTTACCAGGAACGGAGGGGACCTACAATTTTCTGCCGATTCCGAACGGCTAATGAGCAGCACTTTCCATGACAAGAGATACTCTTGGAGGATTTTGTCAATCCCTCGCAAGAGGCAGTACACCCCTGAAAAAAAACTTCCTTGCAGCGGCTGAGAATCGAACTCGAGACCTTCCTCATGACAGTCCAACGCACTAACCATTATGCCAAGAGGTATTGTATAAAGTTCAAATTCTATAAATGAATGTACCAACGACATTGCGTCCCCAATACCATACAACTGTTAGAGCGTTTGAAAATGTAAATAATTTATTAATGCAAAATATCTATCCATTTTATCTTAGTAAAAAACGAAAAAAGAATTATATACACTCCTTTTTGTAAATTTTACACGATATCATGTCAAAATGCCATTCAGATACTAAAACGGCTGTAAACCTGCTATAAACCAGTTTTAGCTTATTCCGCCTCTATTCCTCCTGTACGAGTATGAGTGGATTAATTTTGCAATATTAAAACAATTAGATTTGATGCAAACTGCTGGGCCGAGTTTCAATTTCACAGAAACACCTTTCGCTTTTACCTTAGTTTTTACTCGCGACTTATAGGAACTATAAGGCAAGTTATGCATTCGAAAAAAAATCGAACTCGAGATTTTGATCAAAGTTAACAGTACGATGATAGCCAAGACGAAAAAAGTGGGTCGCACAATTCTGTCTGTCTGTCTGTTTGACTACAGATATGGTTTTTAATTTTTCCCCCCACACGTTGTTTTCTTTTTTTTAAGACCAAAAAATTTTATAAATATTTTTTTTTCTCAAAAAGTAAATATCAAAAAAAATTCATTTAGTTAAAGCTATTTAAAGGTTGAAAAGTTTTTTACAAAAAATGGTTATTTTTGGTACCCCCTTGGAACCATTTTTTTTTGTTTTTGATTTTCTCAAAAAAAAAACTGTAACACCGATTTTGATAATTTTTTTTATGTTAAGGCTCCCTAGCAGTTCCAATATTATTGTGTATTCAAATTTTTAAACAATTTTTTTTTTGATTTATTTCGAAAGCCGCATACTAGATTTTTTTAAAACTTGATAAATAAAAGTTTCTTAATATAATCTACAAGATATGAGAAAAAAAATTATTTTACCAAAAAAGAACGGTACCCTCCATACAAATGGTAAAAATGGTTTTCGAAAATCGTATTTTTCTCGAAATCGGTTCCGAGAATTTTGCTCAATTTTTTTTTATTAATTTTTACGATCTATATTTAATAGAAAAAAATTTGAAAACAAGATATTACTGACTGTACCTACCATAGAACGATTTTTTTTCGAGTTTTGAATTTCCCATTATCGGCATAACGGATTTTCATGAAATTTTTTATAGAGAAGCTTCTAAAAAGTTTAAAAAACATCGCAAAAATATATTTTTTTAAGTTTCGAAATACTTTAAAAAAAAATATTTTTTTTTAAATTTTTGAAAAAAAAAAAACGCCAATTTGCAACCAACCCTTATTGACATTGTGTTTGTTAAAAAAAACACTTTGAATCAGAGGCGTCGTTGTGCAGAACACGTTGAGAAAAAGATTGAGTCAAGGATGTGCTAAATTGATTTTTATACTGAAGGTGCAATGGAAAGTTTGATAATAAGCTTAAATAGAGAAAGCAGAAGCAGCAACTACATTTTCGGCCTCGGAGTAACGACGTAATTTGTTTTTACTCAATTAAGTTTTTTCTCTAATATATTTTTTACCTAGAAAGTGATAAGCCTTATGGGGATACTCTTAAAATAACGCACCTGCTACCTTATCTCTTGGTGGTGTGGAAGAAAGTAGATTCAATTTATTTAGGTCATCATTGCTTTTGATTATAAAAAGTGCGTATACTAGTAAATTGTTGGTAACCCTATTGATATTTTTAGGAGATTTGCGGCAATTTTAAATGATCACTACGGCAACCCTGTAAGAGCTTTAAAATAAAGATAGCTTATTGAAATCCATAATGGTCAGACTGATAAGCAAATATCCTATCTTCCCTGTACTGCAAATATAATTTGAACAGAGTATAATAATATTCGTTTTTGAAATTACCCTTTTACATAAGAGCAAGTTTGTACGACCAAGTGGTGCATTTTATTTTATTTTAATTCATATACAGCCGACGATCTAATAGCGTACAGAATAGCTTCAAAAGTTAAGCTTATCAGAATTCTTTTGCAGCGTGAATTCGGCAAGATTCAGCGATATTGTGATGACTGGAAGTTGAAAATCAACAAGGCTGCATGGAGCCTCAAGGGATACGAGAAAGAACTGGCGCAAGTTGGTGATCATAGGGCCACATGGACAGCTACTGGCGAATAAAACGTGTAGTAAAGAAACTTGGCATCTGATCGGATCAGTATGTTGGTCTGACCAGGGCTAGGAGAGCCTTTGCCCTGGCGAAACGGTTGTTTTACAGTAGCCAGCTTGACGGCAGAGTGAAGGTGATTTGCTACATGGCCCTCATCCGGCTGATTGTTGCTGATAGGTGCCCTGTTTGGTTCAACGTTGCCCCATCTCAAATGGAACAGAATCGGGTGTTTGAGAGGCAGTGGTTTTATACAACGAAGCCAACATAAACAGAATTAATAATTTGTTGATAAATCTGATTCGAGGTCACATTGCAAGACCGATGTCCTCCACCAACAGCCAAACGACGATTATTATGAGAGTGTATGTTTAAACGGCTTTATCCCGCCCGATGCATTTCTCTACTTAGGACAGTCATGTCGGCTGGTCGAGGATAGAATGGCGATTCCGCTGATCTACCAAGTCGGTCGTTGGATTGTGGATATGGTTAAGACGTCCTCACACGAGACGGAGCAGAGCGCCTTCGGTTTGGTAGGACTATCAGTCCTATTATGAGTATCAATTTGAAAGTCGATAATTTCTATCAATTAGTTGATAATTTGGTATTATGGGTATCAACTGGTAATTTTAGACCGATTGTGAATATCTTCTTATCAAAAGTGTATTGTGAATGAATTTTGTTTATTTTTTCGACGCTTCGCGTTTGAAATATTTATTTGTTTTTGTCGGCCACGAAAAGGTAGATTCTTTGTGCGAAAATGTAAGTTGTTCGTATAAAAATTTCATCATAACTCCTGAAAAACAATTCTATCGAAGTCAACATTCTTTTTAACTTTGTTCGCTTTTAAAAATCCCAAATAAATTTGTATGTTTTCGTTTCAATCAAAAATTTGTGGTTGATAAGAAAATTGATATGTATCTATTTTGTTGATATCCGTAATACCATGTCTATCAAAAAAATCATTCACAGTAATGATAAAATTTAATAAAATTCACAGTCGATAAAAAATGTTTATAGTTGATAGTCATAATACCAACTCATTCAATTTGTTGATATGTATCAAGTATCTAGTTGATAGCTATAATAGGGTGAGAGTGACACAGGAGAACCTTTCTGGTGGTCTGGTGGTTTGTCTGATGATAGAAAAAGTTGACGAAGACTTCTATAAAATATAAATACATTTGTATATACAATTAAAGACCAAAAAAAATTTAGAGTTTAATATGAAAATAGTCTTTAGGGCGAAAGGTATTAGAAATAAGATAAATTTTAGCTTAGAGCGCCCGCATAGAGCCAGTAAGTTAGTTTTAAGTTAGTAGTTAGATAAGTAGGCTAGTTTTTCATGAATTTTTTGTCTATTGTCTAGCTTTAAGATAGTTACAAGTTGAATTAAAAATAAAAATAAATTAAAAAAAAAACCTCTCTTAAAATCTTAAAATAGTGCACCAAATACGGCGCCAAAGGTTAATAACTTAATTATTTTTTCGAATACAAATTTACAATCTTCGACAAAATAAACAGTTTTTTGTGTATGTTGGTATGGTACTTGACTCTACTTTTTCGATAGTCTACGGTTGTGTTCAGAGTTCGAATTCAGAATTGTTCCATTTTGTCAGAATTCTGAGATATTAACCCTGTAGTACCCCTTTACGTAATGGTTTGTCATTGGATTTAGACTATCACACTAAAGGGATGGGTTCGTTATTAGGCTTTTATAAATTTAATCAATAATTAAAAGAAAAGTTTTCTTAGGAATTCTGCTTGCCGATCAATAAAGACAAGAGGCAAATGAATCAAAGTATAACAAAACGAAAGATATTGAAGCTTATTACAAGATTTCGTTTTACATTCTATTTCTCGATACATACTATATATCTCATTTTCAAAGTAGGTTCGAGAAACACAAATTAATTTTTAATAGTTTTGGACAGTTATTAACTAGGCAAGAGCTTGATAAAAAGAAATGCACCGATCTGTAGAAATTGCACTCAAGCTAATTTTATCTCAAAAGTCCAAATGTGGGGACAACAAATATGCAATATGAACATCCAAAATTGGCTTTTAGTAATTAACTTTGAATTACAATTTTTAAACGCAAAATTATATTATTTTGAAACTCTAAACATTGTTAAAACATTAAAAAATGCAGTATCACCCGTGTCGGGGATTTAGTCTTCCGTGCAAAGTTCGAGGGGAGTCGTATGTTGTTAATCTGAAAGTCTCACTAGTTCAAGAATCTAAATGGGCATTCTGCCAACACAAGTTAGTTTACTATATACAAGTTATGTTTATTAAATTAGTTTACAAATTCCGACCAAGGGGAATTAATTTCCGCAAAGACCAAGTCTCGAAAGGAACCAAAGGACAACTGCGAGAACCAATAAACTACTGCTACGAACGCTTCGAGAATGACTGCTAATGTAACCGCCAAGACCAAGTTCAAGATGTAACTGCCAAGACCAAGTCCAAGTCATGGCCTCGAAGCCATCAGCCAGTGTCCAAGAAAATGCAGCGTCACCACAGCTCCCATAGGTGAAGGGAGTCCAGTAGCTGGTACCATGCCCACGCCTTTGATATCCAACGGCACACCAGAAAGAATGTGCCGACGCCAGCAGCAATTGTCAAGATCCGTGGGATAGTCAACTGAGGATGAGCCATTGTCGCTGCTTTGTATATTTGTTCTTCCAAGAACTAGTATTGAGCCCCAGTGTCCGCAGTATTTATCCAACATAAATATAGGGCAATAATAATCGACTGGCGACAAGAAGTATCCAGTGACGATGAGTGGGCCCGCCGTCGTCGCGAGCCGCTTAGCCATACCCAAGGTATGCTATGTGTATCTGCTGTCCACTGGATGACGATACCTCATATGACGATATGCGGTATGTATGCCTGTGTACCCATTGTACTGAAAAGTATCTCGTATCGTCCCTGGCTTGTGGGTGACGATTTCGGTGGTTGCTGTGTAGCCGATAGAAAAGTATCTATCGTCGCTGGCTTGCATGGTGATATCTATGGCTATAGATATACCCGAAGGTGGCATCAAAATGTGTCGCAATTCGATGTCCATCGAATGGAATGTGTGAAGTGATGATGCTAGGCTGGTGGTGGGTTGCGGGGTGAACTAAGTTCGTAGTGTTTGCGGAGTCAGCTGAACTGTGCTAATTTCTAGGTCAACGGGTTGTTGACCGAACAACCCGTAAGAACTGCAACTCCGGAAAGGTCATTTTCTATCTTAAGGAAAATAAAAGCTTTGATCGAAATTTTGTGGACAAGGAGCACCTGACTGGTCTTGCTTCTTTAAATATGCGTACTCACATACAACTTTCTAGTGAAGAAATTCTTGGAGAATTCTTCAAAACATAAAGGAGAAGACCTTAAAAAATAAAACTAGCCTGGTTTTTGGGGCAATATTTTTAGGACCCGAAACCCTCTCACTTGTATCCCTTGATGTATGTAATATGAAACGCATACTATGATACCCATTCAAATCGAATAGAGAACATCTAAATTTTCTTTTTAAATTTTTTTTTTTTTTTATTGGATTCATTGCGCTCCAGCTTTTGAAAAAAGTATTTTTGAATAAATTTTTAGACATTCTTAAAAACTAAATACATAGAGTGCTCTTTTCTTTTGTCTGTTATAGAAAAATATTCTAGAACGCGGGTTTTTCGAGTGCTTAGTATATACTTTAAACCATTTCATAGAGTTCACAATGGCCTCAATGGTTTAGAGAGGCCAACTCAACTGGTAATCGTGTTAATTTCCATAGGAACATAAGTCGTGATAAATTTATGAGCAGTCATTTATTTTTAGTTTTTGTATTTAAACAATATCTGCTGTTAATTATTAAAGAGAAAATAATAAAATGCTAAGGTTCATTGAAATATAATTTATGTCATATTGAGACTGTTACTTTTTTTTACAGAAACAATACAAGAATTTTTTTAATATGTGCACTAAATTCGGGACTATAAATTTAAAGACAGTTGCAACCAAAAAAATTCGTCGTTTATATGTCTTTTATTCTTTTCATTTTTCGTTTCTTTAACTTTTCTTTTAACCTCTTTTTTCCTATTCTTTTGAGTCTGTTTGCTATGGATTGGTTAAGTATGAATGATGTTTGCAGTTACAGTATTAGTGAAAAATCATTTTTTTTTATTGTGGTGATAGTTTTAAAATTTGTTATTTAAATGCTATAAATAACCTCTTTTCAGCCCTAATCGTACCAAAAATTTTCTTTGAAACTTACTTCTTTTGTCCTGTTGGGGATAAAAGCTTTCATTCCATTGATAATTATGTCTGTAACCATATCAGCACTGGAATCTACGTCACTATCGAGGAAGCATAGTGACCAGTTGAAGTTTTGAAAAAAGTTATTTATACCGTCCAATTGGCTTTCTCATATTGCCAAACGGTTTTCTTTGAAATTTCTTCTTTAACTGTGTTGGTATAGCATGAAATATTTGCCGAAATGACACAGTGGTTAGAGGTGCCTTGAGGCGCTAATACACTAATAGTATATTCATCGGGATCAGATTTGAGAAATAGGTCAAGTGTACTGTCGAAATGACCTTCAACGCCCGGTATTTGAGTTGGTTCATTCAGAAGCCGAGTTAAATGCTTAAACTGAGCAAAGATTTCTACATACTTTCTTTCCGTTGTTGTCTGGCCAGAATGTTGAAGCCAAGAAGAATTATGGAAATTGAAATCGCTGTAAAAACAGTACGAGAAATGTGAGTAACAATTCTTAATATGGAGTCAGATAGAGCATCGAATTCGTTAAAAGTCAAATTACTGTCTAATTTTGGGCGATGTTTTTTTTTTATTCATTTACTTCAGCCCTATAAATTTTACCGCGTTTATCGCAAGCCCTTAAAAGATAAAGGCTTGGCTCAATAACCTCCTTTATGCTGTTAAATCCGATTTTATAAACCACCACAGGAACAACTTTAAATCATTACACTGATACCGAAAATTTATATGAAAACTGTTTTTATATGAAAACTCAAGTTTTCTCAAAAACACTTAGTCTAATTCCATCACGCTATCACTTATTCCATTAATGCTGTTTGTTTTTACTTGCGACTTATAGGTACTATAAGGCAAGTTATGCATTCGGAAAAAAAATCCAACTCGAGATTTTGATCAAAGTTGACATTACGATGATAGCGAAGAATAAAAAAATTGGGTCTCGCAATTCTGTCTGTCTTTTCGACTACAGGCTAAACGACTCGGCCGATTTTCTTTAAACTTGGTAGATATCATTTTTAATTTTTTCCCCCCACACATTTTTTTCGTTTTTTTTTTAAGACCAAAAATAACGGTACCCCCCATACGAATTTTTTTTGAAATTTTATAAACATTTTTTTTTTCTCAAAAACTGTTCGACAGATTTTAAAAAGAAAAATACAGAAAAATTTCATTTAATTAAAGCTAGGTATTGGTTGAAAAAAATTTTCAGAAAAATGGGTATTGAGGGTACCCCCCATGGAACCATTTTTTTTGTTTTTGATTTTCTCAAAAACGGTTCAACCGATTTTGATCATTTTTTTTTGCTAAAGCTCCCCAAAAACATAAATCGAACTGTGTACTCAAATTTTCAAAAAAAAATTTTTTGGATTTTTAAAAAAAACTTCAAATTTTTTTTTTCAAAACTCAATATTTCGAAAACCCCATGCTAGATTTTTTTTAAGCTTGATAAATAAAAGTTTCTCAATATAATCTACAAAATCTGAGAAAAAAATTTTTATTTTACCTAAAAATAAAGGTACCTACCATACAAATGCTAAAAAATTTAAAAAAATTGTTTTCAAAAATCGTATTTTTCTCGAAAACGACACCTAGAATTTTGATAACATTTTTTTCTTTCAATTAATTTTTACGGTCTTTAATTTAATAAAAAAAATTTTGAAATTAAGATATTACAGCTTGTACCTACCATAGAACCATTTTTTCGAATTTTGAATTTCTCATTATCCACATAACGGATCTTAATGAAAATTTTTATAGAGAAGCTTCTAAAAAGTCTAAAACACATTGCATTTCAAAACTTTAAAATAAATATTTTTTGAATTTTTGAAAAAAAAAAATCTATTTTTCTTTTTTTTGAAAATTCGATATCTACGAAACGGGTCGATATTTCTTTTCGTAAATTTAATTTTTATTCGAACAATAATAAAAACTTTAAATTGGCGTACCTACATTTTTTCTTAAAAAGCTTTTAAAAAGTTTGTATATAAAAGCTTTTTTTAAGAAACCACTACAGTTTTCTCTAATAACATTCGTTTTTAAAATTCCTAGTCGATTACATAGGAGCAAGTTCGTGCGGCCCAGTCGTGCATTTTATTTATTCATGCAATCAAGTTACTTTATCTTTCAATAAATATAAGAACCTTGGATAATGCTCTTCGATTTAAAATTGCCATTTTTCTTCATTTCTCGCTCCTTATTTAAACTCATATCTATATTCTTTTTTAAGCTTTCATCCATCCTCTTTTCTCCTATTACATACTTTAATACAAAGTTAGTAATTTTGTATCCATATATATTAATTTCTCTTTAACAAGTAAAACTTATTAGTTTAGATGTACAGGGTGGGCTATCTAGTGGTTTCTTTTTTTTCTTCTTGAGAAACTCCGAATCTCTTCCCCATATTCATCAATGATCTTTTGTCTGAAACTTCTAATCCATTAAATTGTTTTGCTGACGACAGAACTCTCAATTTCTCATATTCGTTTTCAGATGCACGTCCTTGTTTTATGATAAGCTCTTTTAATTCTGATCTCGATAGCATTATCAAATGGGGAACTAAAAACCGCGTAGAATTTAATGCTTCAAAAACTCAATGCTGTCTACTGTCGTTAAAGCGGAACCCACATTCCAAGTCGCTATCCATGAGTGGCACTTGCCTTGAGGATACAGAACAGCTTTCAGTTCTCGGTATGTGCACTATACACCACCTTGTTTGAATGACCACATATTCGACGTCGCCGAAAACACTGCTAAGTGCTTAGGTTTCCTTCGACGATGCAAGAAATTTTTCACCCCTTCTGATCTGGCTGTAATCTATAGGCTATATTTATCCAAAGCTTGAGTATAATTCCCATATTAGGGCAGGTGATCAAATAAACCACTTGAGTCTCTTGGATAGAATCTAAAAAAGAGCTTTAAAAATGATAGCTGATAGAAGTATAACAGAAACATTTGAATCCCTCGAGCGCCGCCGCAATGTTTCCTGTCTTTCACTATTTTACCGTTATTTTTAGAACACTGTTCTAGTGAAATAACTAATCTTATTCGTCCCCTTAAAAATTTAACCGTAATACTCACGCTTCAGGAAATGCTCATCAGTGTTTACTTGAGCCCAGCTTCGGTCGTACTGTAAAATTCAGAGATTCTTTCTTTAGCCGCACTACACGAATATGGAATACTTTACCCAGCCCTATATCTATATCGGTATCTCCTTCTAAATCCTTTCCAACTTTTCTAAAACGTTCGCACAGTGTTCATTATATTAAGGGTAGTCAAAATCCCTTTAGTGCTTACAATATCTCTCATTCTCTTAAAAACACTCAAAAACCAGTTTCACTTTCTTCAAGGATCTCAAACCCAAATAGTAGCTCTCTTCAAACAATTGCCTTTTCAGCTTAAATTCAATGCTTTATGAACATAAACAATGATTATGATATCTTTTAATAAAATCAATGTTCCACCATCAACCCGGTGATGGGAGTTCGCACAACCGAAGAGGTGTGGGAACTCTGGAATACCAGGTGGAACAAATAGAATTTGTAACAATCCGATATCAGAAATTTCACTTAGATCATTTTTAAATAAGGTTAACAAAGAAGCTGCTTCTATCACCAAGTCAATCCACTACGCAGCCAACCTAAATAGTCCCCAAACCATACCACAACTACATAACAAAACCGTCCCCTGGTTGATTCCACAACTTTTAAGCCTGCGACACAGAAATCAAACAGCATAAAAGGCTTTCAGAAAGTCGTCTTCTAAACCAAATCTCATTACTTACCGCAAAGGAAACGCCGAATTTAGAAGAGCCGACTTGCTTCAAATTTAAGCTTCTGTGTTTTTGTACAACATCTTTATCGATACCTATTCCAAAAATATCAACTCTATCTTATTAGATATCGCTTCCATGTGCATCAAAGATTTTGGAAACAATTATTTCTAAACGAGTCTTTTGGTACACGATTTGCTTCACGTAACTCGACCACTATCGTCTCGTCTATCGTTCGCAGTTTTAGAGATTTTGATGCGTTTCAGAAACTCTCAAACTGTAGTTGAAAAGTCAAATTGGCTGTCATAATTGTCAATAAAATGCATTTTTAAAGTTTTTGTTTTGTGTTTGGTGCCGATTTTAATTAAAGGAAAACATTTTAAAATGTAAGTTGTTTTTTTTGTTATATTTTTACAAATTAATATAAATTCAAGTACTTAATACTTAATGGTAGTCACGCAATCTCAAATCGCAATTTTGACTTCGTTTATGGATGAACATCCCGATTTGGCTAAGGGATATAAGCCAAAAATCATACGATAAAAATCATACTTACATATGAGTTGGAAGAGATTAGGGATTTGATTTATCTCTGTCGTCGCATGCGTATAAGTTGTATTATTTCATTTTCACTTTAATTTTCATTTTCTAAAATAAGAAAATTTCTTCACCGAAACATTTGAAACACAATTTGTCAATTCAACAGATAACAATACAATATGTCAATTTACAGTGGAAACTCAATCATTCAACTACAGTCACCTACAAACTTCAAAATTAATTCAAGACGATACCAATTTAGCTATCGTCCAGACGCTATCGTTCTGACGATAGCGTTTTGATCATTATCGACTTACGTGAATCAAAAAAAGGCAACGCCGTCGTTCAAAGGATATCGTCTGAAGATAATCGAGTTGGGGAATGACCCCCCTTGTTTTTAAAGGAGAGAAGTTCCACCGACTCACTTATTTTTTTGACGTTTCCAACAGTTCGTTTTTTCAAAGGCAATTAATCGAATCGAAAGGCAATTAATCGAATCGAAAAAACTACATTTGTTTCTGTTTATGCCATACAATTTATAAATAATATTCAATAATTTAATTTTAATTACTTTGCTTTAAAAATGTTACTTTGAAATAAATAAAGAATTTAAATAGTATTAAATAAAACTTAAAAGTTAACACTTAAGGTTAAACGCTGAATAAGATCCCAATTTATATTTAACGAAACAAACCTATGTTCTTGAATTGTAATTTAAAATCATAAGAATTACTAGTCGTTGAGATCTCTATTGTACCACAAGTAGTTGCATCAAGTTATTTTAAATATTAAGATATATACGAGATTTAAACTGTTGTTTTTTACTGTATTTTTCTTTAAGTTAAAATTTGTGAAAACTATCACAAAAAACAGTTTCAATATTCACAATTTAAAATACAGCATCCCAAAGGATCGCCGCACTATGGAACCAAATGATGAAATCCATCTCAAAAATTAGTCCAGTCAAATTAAATTAATTAATTCGAAATATCTACAAAAAATATTGCGTCGAAATTTTTGTTTGTTTCTTAAAGAGCTAGTTTGTTTCTTGGAGAGCGTAAATCCAAAAAGTTCGAACAAAAAACGCCCTTGCGTTGTCCGCCATTTTGAAAAAGGCTTTGGAAAGCTTGAACTCGATTTTCTCGGCTCCTATCATATATAGAGCTGTATTTTTTTTAGGTTTGTACGTTAAAACATCTTCTTTAACTTTTGTTGAGAAAAAAATTTAAAACCTCTTTCCAAAAAAAAGTTATCGACGAAAAACTGTCGAGATTTTGAAGTAAAAAATGGTTTTTAACGTTTATCTCGCCTCATGTTCATCTGATCAAAAAAATACTTAAGTTGTTTTTTATAGATCACTTTATTACCTACATTTTGGTATATTTAAATTTTATGTTCGACAAAAACTGTAGGAAATATAACCTGTCAAAATGGCCAATATCCTGCGAAAATTAAAAAAAAAAATTACTCACGTTTGAAAATTTTCAAATTTGATTATGTTCATTATGAAATTTAAAAAAAAACAGTTCAAACTCTTTTCCACACTACCACCGAGGTAGAGTTACGGCGCATTTTTTTGAATGTGGTGTCCCCAGGAGGTATAATCCACGATTCAATCGTTTTCGTTTCTATTTCAGCCTATCGATAGCTCAATGTGGCATAGTTTTTTCATGTCGTTCTTATCTCCTTTTTTTTTGGGGCTAGGCGTGCGGATATCAATGATCATATGGAGGGCTAACAGCTGTACCGAACCATGTCATTTTAAAAAAATCTAAAACCAACGTCAAAATTTCCGCAAAATTGACCTCTATTTAGAGCTGTAATGAACTATAGTTCAGAACTATGTAGCTCTAAATGAACTATGTAGTTCATTACAGCTCTAAATAGAGGTCAATTTTGCGGAAATCTTTAAAATGACTTGGTTCGGTACAGCTGTGAGCCCTCCATATTAACTTTGTTTGTGCTGGGATCGTCAATGGTAGTTTCTTTAATGTTTTCAGGTGAGGAAAAGTCTTCACATGCGTCTTCATCTTCCAGTAAATTAAATTAAACTTAGTTTTTTTTGACGTTTTAACAAAGTCGCTATATCGCAAAGAATCCAGTGACCCATTTTCCTTCCCATTGAACAACGCAATAAAAACTTTTTCTCCGGCGGCTCCCAAAACGTTGCTATCAACATCGTTGGATCTGCATTATATCTCCTGGAGACCCCATATTAAAAAAAATGCGCCGTAACTCTATCTTGGTGGTGTTGTGGAAAAGAGTTTGAACTGTTTCTTTAAATTTCATAATGAACATAATCAAATTTGAAAATTTTCAAACGTGAGTAAATTTCTTTTTTTTTTTTAATTTTCGCAGGATATTGGCCATTTTGACAGGTTATATTTCCTACAGTTTTTGTCGCACATAAAATTTAAAGATACCAAAATGTAGGAAATAAAGTGATCTATAAAAAACAACTTAACTATTTTTTTGATCAGATGAACATGAGGCGAGATAAACGTTAAAAACCATTTTTTACTTCAAAATCTCGACAGTTTTTCGTCGATAACTTTTTTTTGGAAAGAGGTTTCAAATTTTTTTCTGAACAAAAGTTAAAGAAGATGTTTTAACGCACAAACCTAAAAAAAAAATACAGCTCTATATATGATAGGAGCCGAGAAAATCGAGTTCAAGCTTTCCAAAGCCTTTTTCAAAATGGCGGACAACGCAAGGGCGTTTTTTGTTCGAACTTTTTGGATTTACACTCTCCAATAGGTACTCTTTAAGAAACAAAAAAAAAATTCGACGCAGTATTTTTTGTAGATATAAAATACTAATTTGATTGGACTAAATGGTTTTGGTGAATTTCGTAATTTGAAAAATCTAATGATGGGATTATATACTAGAAACAGGGTTCTTCCAAACACAGTAAATTTTTTGTATCTTACTTTTGTTCTAGGTACCTAAAATTACCTTTAAAAATGACATTTCGATATTTTTATTTTTTAGAATTATTAGAAGTGAGAGTTTGAAGTCAATTATTTCGTATTTTTCTTGGACAGAATGTATAAGTATTATACCTTTTTAAAAAGCCCAAACCCTCTTCTTTACAAAACAGTTATATTTTTTTTAAATTTAGTTCACCAGTAAATTAATAAAAAAAATGAGTAAGGTGCAGTATCTTTTTCATTTTTTTGTTTTCAATTAAAGTTTTCTCTGTTAGCTCCGACTGCCTCCGTGTAGTTAATGGCTGTTTTGTTTTCTAAAAATATTTTTAATTTGGAAGAAAAAATAAAAACTTTCGCATTTTCATGCATTTTTGTTTAAGAAGAAAAAACGTATGATGAGAAAGAAAAATAAGTTTTTAGAATAAAAATTCGTATTCGTATAACTTTATTGTTAAGTGATGAAAAAAATTAAAATTTGGCAAAAATGTGGTACCTTTATTGATGCACATAAATATGTATTCCAAAAAGTTTAAGACCATTATTTTATTACTTTAGCTCAAAATAAAAAAAAAAATGTTATTTTTTGTCAAAAATTCAAAAAAATAACTGTTAAAACATGTGCAACACATTTTCATAAACATCATATACATAAGTGACTATGTTTCCACAAAATTTATAAGTTCTTATCAGTTATTTCCAATATTATTAAAATTCAAAATTTTATTTTTAGAATAAAATATTTGTTTTCCAATTTTAAACTTCCTTACTCATATTTATATTAAAAAAATCATAATCAAATAAAAATAAATGCCAAGCATTTGAGGGTGGGAGGGGGTATGTTGCATATAATGCAAATGTAGGTACATATAAATAAAAGAAAACAGAAGAAAACAAAAAGTTAACAGTTCACTTAAAAGAGAACTGCATACAATATGTAAACTGAATCGTAAACAATACCAAAAGCAACAACAAAAGCATGTGAAAATAGTCTAAAAGGTAATAGAGTTGGCATGGGACAGCCAAATTGTTGTTGTAACATTAATCAATCAAGAGGCAACATTCATAGATAATGTAATGAGATGACTAAGATTTTATTCTCAATAAAGCGTTTGAAGGATTCGCATTACATTAAACAAAAAAAAACTAAAATGAGAGAATTTATTTGCAAAGGAAATGGTCAAGATCAGCTACGAACGAAGATGTTCTACACACTTTATTATATACATCTGATCCGCATATATCTAGTCTGGGAAAACCAAGAACAAAAAATGATACCAAAGCATTGTTTGATTTGTTTTTTTTTTTTTTTGTCTTAAGGGTAAAACACTTTAATGTATCAAAAAGGGACGTGGCAGTTCACGGGTTTTACTAAAAAATAATACTTTTCATAAATTAATTTCTACATATAAAACTTAATCAAAAAAAAGGCCTGCTTTTAATGAACTTTAAGCTGAAAATTAAAAAAAAGGGGCGCGAAAGTGGGCAGAAAAAATATGCATCTGATGTCTTGAGTTTAAAAAAACCTCAAACAAAAATGTTCGGCTTCCTGGTCACTAAAAATAAGAAAATAACAAAAATCACAAAAATATGGGCGTGGTAGTGGGCAGTTTTCACAAAAACTACTTTCAGATGTTTTCACCGGTAAAAGAAAAAAACTGTACAAATTTCATCCAAATTGTTGCAACAATTCTTGCTCCAATAAATTTTGACCATATAAATTAAACAAAATCTACAAATTTGTTATTTTATTTTATTTAAAAAAAAAGAAAATAATTTATTTCTATATAAAACGTTTTAATATTTTAAATTCTTGGTTATACAAGTATAAGTGTGCAAAATTTCAAAAAAAAAATATTGAGAAACGAAAAAGTTATGGATTTTTGAGATGGTTTGCACCATTTGGTCCCATAGTGCGCCGTTACTAGTGATCCTATTTATTACTCTTAATGAGATAAGTAAAATTATTCAAAATTACTCAGATAGTAATTGTGTACTATATGTATATGACCTTGTATTGTTTTCAAAGTATACAAATATAACAGTTAAAGCTACTATATTCTCAGAAATAATTAGTAACTTGTCAAATTTAAATCTAAAATATCCAATAAAATGGCGCAAAGTTTTAGTTGAATTAGTACGATGTCGAAGCTTTTATAGTATGAAACTAGGTTAAAACAACGATTTTGCAAATTTTAACCGAATAGCATCATACTTTCTCTACCTTTCATTAAAGTTAAAACTATCGAATACCTATTTTATTTTTTTAGTATCGTGCTATTTACAAACGCCACAATTTATTAAGAAAATTGCTTTAGTACGATACTAGTTACAAAATATTTAAAATTAAGAATGAGTTAGTAAACTACTTTGTAAAGTAGTATCATATTGCGCCAAGCTGTTTAAAATTTTGCGCCAATGATGACAACATACAGGGTGTACCTTCGTCAATACGCCCAAGGGTTTATTGGGCAGACAGAAGAGAATGGTGACTTTACAAAGAAAATCATCTTCAGCGACAAGGCACACTTTCACCTCAGTGGAGAATCCACGAGTGATTGTTGAAAAGCCTTCTTTTAAAATGTCAAGGCCAAGCAGTTACCGTGAATGGTGTTGGCTATCGCAAGATGATAACGGACTTCTTGTGGCCAAAAATTGAAGATATGGACCTGGACGATATGTGCTTCCAACAGGATTGCGCCACTTGCCAAATCAATAAATCAATGCCAGTCAATAAGCCTAGAACAATTCAAGAGCTATAGGATGAGATAATTCGGCACATCAACGACATTGAACCGTGGCGAGCATTTGGCCGATATTTTGTTTCACACATAAATTTCATAGATCCTTTTATTAAAATAAAAAATGTTAAGATAATTCTCTGAAAGCTTTTAGTTTTATTTACAGTTAACATCGTACGTTTTCTTTGGACTACCCTTTATTGTAAACTAATAAAGTATATAGCACAAATACTTTCTAATTATGGATTGCCCAAAATCCACAAACAAAACAAACTCTCAAGACCTATTGGACTTGGACTTGTATCTCAAAGAAAATTGCTGGGGCGTGAAAGACGAAATAATGCTGCGAGGCTGACAGAGGGAGTTGAAATTTTTTTTAGAAATATGGCAGGCAAATCATCCACACCACGAGACAAGTCATTTTTAAGCAAACTTATCTTTTTTATGAAAATATCAACACTAATGTCAACTGAGTCAAGGGAGGTGTGTGGGATATTTTTAAAGTCACTAAAAAAACAATGGTAAGGGCTTTGCGGGTGATCACTGTACGATTTGCTAAAGAAGTTGGCAAAAAGGTTTGTGATTTTTTTTGGGTCTGAAGATGTCTTGTCCAAGAATTTAATGAGGGGAAGTCATCCGATTTAAGTTTGACGGTTGAACACCCTGAGAACAATACAGTCAACCGACCTTTTAAATTCTACTTTTTCATCATGTAAATTTTATATAATAATAATAAAACTTAAATCACTGTATATATTTAGGCCCCCTATGAGCCAACGAATGTAAATTTTCAAACATACATATGTAGTATCTTATTAGTTGTAAGCCAAATTGTAAATAGTAGGGGAGAGTGGGGCACATTTGAACCCTTTTTGCCTTCCAGACTGATAAAACCTAAAATATTCGAGCAATAGGCCTGATATTTTACTCACATGGAACAGTAGTATTGACGTTCAATTTAGAAAAATATTTGGTCCATTTAACGAAATATTTATATTGAATTTTAATCTCCAATCAATACAGGTTCTTATGTTCAAAAGTGCCCCATGTATGGGGCAGTTTTGAACTTGGAAGGGGCTGTTTTGAACTTGGAAGGGGCACTTTTGAACAGTGATATAATTTTTTTTTACTGAATAAAAGAACTTTTAAATTTTATTTGTATATTCATTTTGTAATAAGAACTTATCAATAAAACTCAAAATTAATAATTTTGTTATATCATATTCATGTATTTGTAGAAAAAAAAACTACAAAGATTAATAAGAAAAAAAAACTAAATCTTAAACTTGGATTTTTAAGTAAAAGCTGGATTTTTAGTGAATAAGAATAAGCTTAAGCTAGCTTGTTAAAGATGTTTTCTAGTAATAGCTATTTTAAAATAGCCAACGCTAAGTTCATTTAGTTTTAACTTGTTTTCCAAGCCTAAGCTTCAATTTGTGTGAATAAAAATAGCTTAAACTAGAATATTATTGTTAAAGCTATAAAAATTTCAAGATTTTTTCGACCTAGAAAGCTTTAAATAGGCCTTACTTTCATTATTCAATAGCTCAAAAATGAGACAGAGAACGTGTAGACGCAGAGACTGTTGGTCGATATGACAAAAACATTTTTTACCTGAAACCAATACTTGCCCTATAGAACAGATAACAATTTGCTTGATTAATTGCCTTAAGCTGCTTAAATTTTCTCTTAAATGTCTTAAATATGTTAAAAAAAACTAATCATGGCAGTTTTGAACATGTTCAAAAGTGCCCCAACACGCTTGTTCAAATCTGCCCCAACTGTTCCAGTGACATAAAATTTATTATAAATATTTAACTGAAATATATCTAGTAAGAAACTTACCGCAATTAGGTTTAAAATTTATTTTTCCTCCAAAAAAATGTGTTCCTGTTTTAAAATCGCGCAGTAATTTTTGTTTAAACTCTTACAAGTAAAAAACGAAAACAAAACACTTCCACTAGCAAAAGTACCCTTCACCTCTAAGTCCGAGAGACCACTGAGATATTCAAGGAAAGTCAATGACGTTTAAAATTTTAAATTACTTTTAAAAAAGAGTAATAAAGTAAAATTTTATAAGCATTGTTAAATGTACCCCGTGTTCAAATGTGCCCCACTCTCCCCTATATATGTTCAATAAAGCAAAATTGAATTGAATTAAAGTTTGACGGTAATGAATTGATAGAAGCCTCAAGGATCAGAGTTAAGATAATCTTGCATTCCGTTAATTGTAGGTCTCATGTAAAAGCAAACTCAAATCTCATGTAAAAACGTTTGCATGCATTGGTGCACAAATATGGCTCTCTTAGTTAAGAATTTTTGTGTTAAGAAAATAAATATGCCTCGTCTCGTCTCTTCAGGATACCTCTTTTTTCGCATGACGCATAGAGATAGAGAAAGATAGAATAGAATATCAAAAAAAAAAAAAATAACACAAAACGGGAACAAAAACAAGGCACGACGCACGAGTGGCAACGGCAAGCCGCACAGGCAACGCACCAGGGGTGGAATCGCGTAAGGTGATAGTTGATTATCAATTTGTTGATTGTCGTTTTGACCATCACTCTCTCTATAATTCTTAATTGATATGATAGAGACAGCTATAGTCAAAAACGGCAATCAACGAATTGATAGTCAACTATCACCTTACGCGATTCCACCCCAGCATTTGAATTGACTCGGATTGCGCACAACACAAATGAAAGTTTTTTTCCTTTTGTATTTTGGGTAGATAAAATAATTTTTCGTGAATCGTGATTGTTTGAGGTTTAGGACAGGAAAATTGAGTTTTTACATTCAGCGCTCACAATTAGACACAATAATAGACGGTTTGTTTTCCTTTTTATTTTTGGTTGCAGGTGAATTGAAACTTTTCGCATTTAGGTACAGAGCGTTTTTATTCTTTGCGTATTTATACAAGGTTAATCTGTTAGTTTTAGGACTTTTACTTTTCACGATATTTAAAAAAATAAAGAAACGGGAGCACAGATATAGATATTAGGAACTTCCGATATTTATGATTTTTTTTAATGCAGAAAATTAAGGGGAGGTTTACCTTTTTCTGGACCAAAAAATCGATTTTTTTCTTTTCTGCAGTACCTACCTTAACGAGCGAAAACAAAAACAAAAATTCAAATAACCACCATTTTGTTAATTTTTGATTATTATTGATGATTGTAGTTCAGGTTCCGCCTTCCGCCGTCAGGCAACCTTTTTTGGGAGTGGTCACTTTACCGGACATGACATTAATTACTGTCACTATATTTGGGCATATAAAAAATGTTTTTTTTTGTACTACTTATTGTAATAAACAAGTAGCAAAAACTCCCAGTTGATTATTTATTTCCTTGTACGAAAAAAAAATTCTAGACTTGAAGTATACAAAGAAAAATGTATTTGTATAGTATATTATGTATGTACATATATGTACATCAACTCTGCAGTACCTAGTCGTTTTGTCAGTATCTAAAAATTCCCACTGAGTGAAACAAATTTTGTCGAAAAAGTTTGTCAACCTTTTTTTTTCAATAAAATCAATGTTAATCATTGACCAGGATGCATATTGTGCTCATCTAATGTATTTTTCTGATACATCCATTACCTACCTACGCAAAACTAAATCAAAACAATCATTCAGCAATGATATGTACCAAACATTTCAATAGCCACATTGCGACATTTCATTACAAACATACATACGAGTACCTATCTATCGGAAATGAAAACAATAGAAGGTCTATTGTATACTTAATTTCATACGCCACATCGAAGATTTCATTTCTTCCATCATCTACACCCATTAACAAAAAAGTTTAATTTGCTTTATTTGAATATCATTATCCAAATTAATATGTGTGTTTCTACTGTGGCAGTAGAAGTCATGAGGTATCGTAAATAAAAAAAATACAATAAAACAAAATACCTACATATAACATATTTGACAGCGGATGTGCGATATGCCTACTTATTACCCTTTTTTATACATACACGAAGACTTTCTCTCCACCCCCCTCTGACAGTGTGGAATGGTCATTGCATCATATCATCTACTTGAAAAAAAAATAATTTCTAAAAGATTTTTTTTTCATTGTCTGTTCTTGTCTACGAGATGCAACATGCAAGATGACAGGCCAAATATCAAGAGAGCGAATGGGCGGGCAAAATTCTTTTGCACAAAGAATAACAAAGCGCTAATTTTGCAGTGGAATTCTTGTGAACTGAAATTTCCTTGTGTGCGTGTGCAAAGAAATTTTTTGTAAAAAATGTAAAATAGACCTCTTTAATAAAAATAAAATTAAATTAATATTGAGTGAAAAAAGTATTTTGCATTTTTGAATTTAGTAAATATGTACAATATCATACAAAAATAAAAAAAATATGTCAGAATTGTATTGCCATTACTTCCCTTACAAATGCATTACAAACACTGTCATATTGAATTCCATTTTAATGCACTTTAGAGGAGTTTTATTTAATTTTTAAGAACGTTATTCAGTTCAGGGAATATAAATCTTTGATTAAAAAAATATTTCCAAAAATTAAAAAATATAACTCTCAATTTCCCAGGGAAAGGCGCAAAGTATTTGCAAAAAATGTACATTTTTTTACTTTTTGTTAATGAAAAATAACTTTAAAAATTTAAAAAAATAAAAAAAAAATTAAATTAATTGCATATACTTATTGGCCTTGTACAAGAGTAAATTTGACCTCGTTATCTTTTATACTTATGAAGTTTTATCCAGTAGAGCATTCATACCACTGTGCAAATTTCCTTCGTTTTTCATAGTTTTGTACATTTCTTTTAAGTAAATAAGAAAACAGAATAAAAAAAGAAGGATGATACTCAGTATAAGGATATTTTGTTTTTATAAGAAAAATATAAAAAAATAAAAAAGTAATATTTTCGGAATTATCCTATCATTTGCGTAAAGATCGTACTAAAATGTATGATTTTTCCACTTCTGTGGCAGTTTCTGGACACAAATTTTTTTTTACTTTTTTTCAAAACTGCAAATATTTTCCTTAACATTTTTCTAACCGATGACCGTTTATTTCATTGAAATATTCGGAAAATTGTGAAAGCTATACAGCCTAGCGCAAAACTCTAACCTATTTTTTTTTCGTGAGACATACCCTTAATGTATCCAAGGTAGGGAAATTCGCACAGAGTGGCGAAGCGGCGCTCAGTGGTTTGGTTTGTATGGAGAGCGGAAAAAATTCTGTAAAATCTGAATTACTTAAGGAATTTAAATGAAATTTGGCACACATGTTAAGATCTATCATTTACATACATACGAGTATGTCGTCCAAATTTGGTTAAGAAATAATCATTACAAAAAAAAGTTATTGACATTTTTCTAAAATTTATGGGTTTTTGATGTTGTACTGAAATATATTTTTGGTTTTTTTTTTAGTAAAATATATGAACTTTTTATTTTGAATAAAGTAGAACAAACTATGTTTGTATATTATAAACATAAAAACAAATATTTCAAAAATAATATTAAAAACATAAATAAAACATTTGCAATAAATTAATAAATAATATAAAAAGTAGAAGCAGCTATTTTACTGTGCTGAAATGAGGTTTCTAGCATCTGCACTCATTGGTAGTATTTTCTTTTTTGTCTGTGGCCTCAATCCTGTTATTAGTGGATCTGAGGATACGGTGCATCACATGTTCATTCGTCGCAATGTGAGATTATCCCTAATCCTTTTGTTTATTTTTTATTAAGCTCTATCATATAGAGTAGATGCGGGCTTAAGGAAATACTGGTATCTAATGAAGAAATTAAGTTGTTCATAATGCCACTAACTTGGAAGAGAACTAATTCAAAAAAACGATCGGTAAGCAGGAGCTCCTTTTCAGAGGAGGAATTTACAGGCACAAAATATGCTTCATCTTCTGATGGATGCCATCGCAGTTGTGACCGAGAATAATAAAATCATCTAGGGGATATGCGACTTTGACAAGGGAATCGATTTCATCAACTGATAGTTGGTATAATTGGGTGGGCTGCGAAAGACGAATATAGAAGTAGGCAAAGTATATGTTCCTTTTTTTTTAGGATATTTTAACGCACACAAATTCAAACGAAACAGGGCCCGTATTACGAATTACGATTATCGTTTAAAATCCCTCGTTATCGTTAAGTTGCGATTACGTTTTACGATACTCGTTTTTTTAAAACGATAATCGTTTTTTCTTACGACTGATTTTGGCACTCGTATTTCATTGTTTTGACACATGTACTATTTTTGACAGAAATATTGATAGAATGAAGTTGGATGCGCTTAAAAAAATAGATCGTTTTTATTTTATCAAGCAATATTTTGATGCATCCATTATCGTAAACCATAATCGGTCCATGTATTGACTATCGTTTTCTAGGGTATCGTTTTTTTGCCTTTCGCTTCGTAATCTGTAATACGGGCCCAGGACTTTTTAACTAGGCAAGTGTGTACTGTGTACTGCCATTGAGAGGGAGCAGAATAGAGCGAGCTAAACACTGCTTCAAACTTTGTTAAGAAAGTCTGCGTTGAATTCCACTCCGCCAGTGAAAAAAATTACTTAAATTCTTGCATACAGTGGCTATTCCATGAATATCATACTGAGGTTATTACTTCGTCAAAAATACAAAGTTCATTTTGATAAAGTCTTGGAAAAAGAAAAATGTGTTTATAAGAGCATGGTTTATGTCCCAAAATTGTCAGAAAACTTTAAAGGAACGGTCAAAAAGAACATCGACCTTGCAATATGAAGACAAAAACGGAGAAGGACATAAGTATTGATGTTGTCTACAAAATAAACTGCTTGAGCAATCCAATTAAAAAATTTGACCTATGCTATGTCGGTACCACCAAACACCTTCTTCGTCAAAGAATTTCAAACCATAAATCGGTCATATATATCAAAAGCACCGCGAAGACGGCACTGACATGATACAGTGTAGAAAAGGGCAAACACCAGATTTTGAAGGCGTTGAAACTCTTGAAACGAAGAGACATGTTTCTTAGCGGTATATTTGGAAATGCTCCATATAATTCACAACAAAAACAATTTCTCAACTGGGAAATTCTTCCATTACTCTCCATTCCTTACACAAATTCATGACGATACTATAAAAATATTAAAACGAGAACCAAAACACCCTATCAAAGACGAAGTTAAATTCAACTCACCAAAAGCAATGGCTGCGTTCAGAATTCTATGCAAACCTATCTGGATAGCTGTGTTCTTGTAAAACTCGGGTAGAAAAGCAGCAGATGACAAAACAGCTGTCTATAAATCTGATTTGAGTTTGTTATTTGGGTGCAGTTTTATTTTCAGAAATAAATTATTTATTTTATTTTATTTATTAAAATTAATCAAATTTTCCTTTTTGTAAATGTATATACATTAGACTGGGCCAAAAAAATTGACTATTTTTTTTTTGAAAGATATATCGAGAATATCATTCAGAATGACAAAAAAAAATTTTCGTAAAAGTTTGAGCCCTTAATATCAATTTTAAGAGGGCTATCATCGCTAATTTTGATTTTTAGTCATAATTTCATGTTTTGCGTCAGAACTGACAAAACATTGAAGTAAAAAAATTCATTTTGACTTACTTTTATATAAAATTAAATTCCCTACAAAAAAGGTCTAATTGAAAATTTTCGTCAGACAAGCCGTTTTTGAGTAATTAAGCTTAATAAATTGTTATTTTTCGTTAGTTACAAAATTCCAAATTAAAAAAGTAAAATCGAAGAAAAATAACAATTTATTAAGCTTAATTACTCAAAAATGGCTTGTCTGACGAAAGTTTTCAATTAGACCTTTTTTGTAGGGAATTTAATTTTATATAAAAGTAAGTCAAAATGAATTTTTTTTACTTCAATGTTTTGTCAGTTCTGACGCAAAACATGAAATTATGACTAAAAATCAAAATTAGCGATGATAGCCCTCTTAAAATTGATATTAAGGGCTCAAACTTTTACGAAATTTTTTTTTGTCATTCTGAATGATATTCTCGATATATCTTTCAAAAAAAAAATAGTCAATTTTTTTGGCCCAGTCTAATATACATATGTAGTTATTGAGAAATAAATAAATAAACATAAGTTGATTTTTGCACCAAATTTTCCGGCAAGAAAATATTATATTTAATTTTCTACGTATCAGCTGATTTTTAACAGCAAACCTATCCAATCCAATATCAAATTTCTTAAGTAGAGTAATATCGAAACGACTCCAATCACGTGAGTGTAAGGTTTTTTAAGTTCAGCAAATATTTTATTAGTTTATAACTAAAGACTTCAGAAAACGATTCAAATAATTAACTTCAATTTTTACAAATGAATGTACTTAGGTGACGAATGTAAAAAAAATATGGGTGTATATGTGAATGATTTTTGATGTGAATGCTTTAAGAACGATTCTCATTTTATTTTACTTACACCTCAGTATGTATCCCAAAGCTTGACTTGTACTGCAAATATTACAATTGCAAACAATTAATTAAATAAAATATTACTTTAACTATATTATAATCAAGCTATCTCAAACTCTTAAGACCCCATGCAAACGAGAAACATTTATGTCTACGTACTTACATGATGTTTATATTTTGACATTGACATTTTTTTTTGAAATATAAAGTAGAAAGATTCAAGTGGAGTCAATATAACCAAAAGATTTTTAAAGTTGAACTTAGCAAAATCAATGTTTTCTTATATTATTTAAATTCGGAAACGAACTAGAAACTATGAACTATTTATAACTATCAATAGAGAAATGAAAATTATTTCTGTTTAAGAGGAGTAATTTAATTAAATTCAATTAAAAAGTTCAAGTGACCTCAACTCCAAGGTGCGTTTCGCCCTGGTACGACAGTGGGCTCATCAGTTAGATGCTGTCGTACCCTTCTAAGACGCAAATATTGGTCGATGTTTACCGACTCTAATAAAATTTACAGCTTTAATAGACTTTGAATTTATAACTATATATTTGTATTTATTACTGCAATTTAAAATATACAAATGTTTCTTAATATTTTCCAACAACAACATAATCAAAATTGCAGCTACAAAAGTTTGAAGTAAAAGTTTCCCAATAGGGATGGTTGAACTTTGACAGGTGATTGCCGTCATATTATGGAGAAAGGAGTCATATTATGAAGAGTTAATGCTTTTAACCCCTTGGCATAATGGTTAGTGCGTTGGACTGTCATGCGGAAGGTCTCGAGTTCGATTCTCAGCCGCTGACAGGAAGTTTTTTCAGGGTTGTACTGCCTCTTGCGAGGAATTGAAAAATCCTCCAAGAGTATCTCTTCTCATGGAAAGTGCTGCTCATTAGCCGTTCGGAATCGGCAGAAAATTGTAGGTCCCCTCCGTAACACGTACACAGGAATGGTTGAGAGTTGTAAGTCACTGGTTCACTTCAAGCTGTTGCACCACAAAATTTAATTTAATTTAATGCTTTCAACAATATATGCAAATGATTATTTTTTCTTTGAAAGAGCTGTTGAAAGTTGAGTTTTCTGGACAAGTGGCTTCTTAGACAAGCAAAATTGTCGAATTTGGAACGATCAAACTGCATCATCATGAGAAAGTCATTGTTTGGTATGGATTTTAGGCTGCAAGCATTATGGGTCCATACTTTTTGAGAACGTCGTTAGCCAGGCCATCACCATCATCGGCGAGCGCTATCTGTTGATGATAACCAATTTCTTTTAGCCCGAATTGGATAATATGGACACCGACGACATTTACATCTGGCACGAACGATTTCCGAACATGGCTATGTGAATTGGCCGTGTGATTTGACCCCGTTAATTTGACTCGACTATACGTATTATAATATTTTGTAGTTTATTTGTCTACGCCATAAATTGGAAAATAAAACTACTTTTTAATGTAGAGTTTGGAAATTTTGAAGATTGATTGTCTACAATAGCCTGCAAACTTTCAGCATTACATTTGCCCGAAAATTTTAGCTAGCTAGGCCGATTTTCATATACATGTTCAGTGGTTTTATGTTTTGGAATTCTATGGCTGTTAAACCCAAAATCCTTTTTATGTAGGTATATAATTTTCGATTTAAATAATTTTATAAGTGTAAAGATCGTTGCAGATTGACCTGCATCAGCAGGAATTCGAGTAGCCTGTCGACCAGAGAGCTGCATGAATGTATTCATTTGCCATTGTGAATCATTCACAAAAATGTGAGCCTCACACAGTCACATACATTATGAACGAAAACAAGTGTGAATCAGTATTCTTTGCTCACAAAGATTCATTTTCGTAATGCATTTAAATGTGACTTGCTTGCACTTATGAATATCGAATGCCTTGTCGGCTCAGACTTAACCCATTCATTCAATCACTTCATTCACAAAAGTTGTGAAACTTATGAGTGGCTCACAAACATTCGAATGGATTCAAATATCTACCTAGGAGGGTAGGTAAATAAGTAAAGTATGAACAATTCTGACATGACTATTTATAACATCAAAATATTGAAATGAATGTATGTACATAAATTACATATTAATATCATTATTATGTACCACATTTTGGTAAAAAAAAATTAAAAAAAAAATGTATTAACGGTACATGTCATAGAACGGTTTTTTCGCATTGACGGCTGTAACGATTTCGACCAAAATTTTTGTACAGGAGCTCCTATTAAATTAGAATAATATTGTTTATAAAAATATTCGAAACATATATTTTGTCAGTTTAAAAAAAAAACAATTTCAATTTTTTTTTTAATCAAGATCTTGAAAATGTGAAAACCATTGGTTTCTCTGTATTATTAAATACTTAAAATTTGGCATTATATAAAAAATTAACTTGATTAAATACTCCTATAAACGTAAGTATACCTTTTTTTATTTATGCACAGACAACGCAACATATGTATGTAGTGTAAGATGATCGCGTGTCACTCGAATTTTCATTGTTTTAAGTATTCACCCACATTCTTTTTTTATCGGGCACACACATTGCAGCATTCACTAAAATCAATGCAGACGGTGCATGAATTGTTAAAAATGAATCATTTACTCAAACGAATGTGAGCTCGTTTCAGATTCATTTAAAAAAAGGCATACAATGTGAATATTTCTTCAAAAGAAAGTGAATGTGTGTGAATAGTGTGTAGGGCAATGAATGTTGTGAACGGCTCATTAAACGAGCTACTTGTTGCAGATCTCTGCTGTCGACGATATAAGCCCGGTTGTTTAATTCAATAACAATCTGGGCATACTTTCCTTTGGATGTTCAGGTTCCCCTACGATTTGTTGCACCGCCAAATTTATTTATTTTATATAAAAAAGGACTACAAGATTAACAAATATGAATTAACCGTTAAATGAATTTTTTTTAAGAATAACGAAAAAGTTTATTGCGCACAAACAAGAATTAGATTTGTATTAAAATAATGATATTCCTCGCATTTGCTGCTACTTTTTTTCTCCATTCAAGCTTATTATGAAACTTTCCATTGTACCTTCAGTAAAAACATCCATTTCGCACATCTTTGGCGCAATCAATTTCACAACGTGTTCGACACAACGAAACCATTTTTCAGCGTCAAACTTCATAAGTCATAAAAAAACTCTCTCTAAAAGAAAACAGCCAACAATTGTATAACTGTATTTTAATTTTCAACTGTTTTTCCATACATAAAAGGAAAACCTAAAACATGAAAACAGAAAAACACCAAGCGTCAACACCCTTTTCTCTAAAGTAGAAATATTAGCTATCAAAAGCTCTAAAACTGCTTAAATCCTGAAAGTTGCATTGCAAAAACCAAAGAAAATGCCATATAAAATTCCGTCAACTGGGCAATGGTAACTCTGATTCCACAATGTCAATAAGGGTTAGTTGCAAATTGGCGATCAGTCTGCAGTCTGCTTTTAACCGGGGAGCAGAAAGGTAGGTCATGGTGGGATATTCCTGAGCTCAAAGAAAATTCAGTCAGTGGCAATTTCTTAAGTTAAGGTGCCGTGAGAGCAGTAGCAGATACAAGTGTTTCTGAAAAAGCTCTCCCATAAGGCCTGTACTGCAAATATAAATTGAAGAGTATAGTTTCTCAGCGAATTTGCCTATTTTAGTAAAATCTCACTTTGTTGCGGAAGTTGAGCAGAGAAACTCAGATAATTTTCGTAAGCTAAAGTGGTCTAAAAACAAAGCAACTTGTTACAAAACACTTTTCAATAACCATAGCAATCTACTTCTGATTCAGTTATCATGCAGTGTTGAAGAAATTGGAGAATTCATCGAAAGTAGTATTTACGCCTTAGGACAGTCTACGAATAACAACATCTCTTTCTCACCTAAAAACAAAAGGTTTGACATGGATTGTATAAATCTTCGCAAACTTTTTTTTCGAATTCTTGAAAAGTTCCGGATGACTAACTCCATGGAAGTAATGGAAAATGAAATTTTTCAATTGTACTGAAATCAGGAATAAAATTGTACTGAAATGATGTCAATTGTACCGAAAACGAATTTGGTATGAAACAAAAACTGTTTCAAAGTTTTCCAAAGTACTCGTACAATTTGATTAAAAAAAAACCAAATCAGAAATAATCAGTTTGTCTTTTTTTAAAAGTATATATAACTATTGTATTGTATTGTATTGTGATGACAAAACTAAATCTTTTACTTATCCATTTTTGCGGCACAAAAAAATTGAAATTTAAAACAAAAAATCACAAATTAAATATCTTAAAAATGCACAGACGAAAAACGGCACATCCACAAGTTTACAGTTTAAGCCTAGTACGCAGATCGAGCAAAGACAAATTTTATCTCTACAATTTTAATCTCTACAAAACGTTTCCAAATATCGCGCAAGAGTTTGAATTTAGAGAAAAAAAATACTGTCAAGTATCTATCAAGCAATAAATATTCGTGTAGGTGTTTTTTTGAATGTATTTATGGAACGGGTTGTCTTACAAAAGTCGGTCATACCTTTTTGGAATCTCTTCTTGATGCTTTCAAGAGAAGCAGCTTTTACATAAAACCAGTATTGACAAAAATCACTTAGAAATAGGGTGGCTGTCAAAATTTGTCCCCCAAAATAATACTTCTATCATTCTTTTTCCTGACAAAATTTAGTGGAGACTTTTTGACATATTAAAGTACATAAAGCACAAAAGTATCAATTTTGCGCGCGAGCTGCGTACCTCGGAAAACAATCCAAGATAAAATTTTTTGGAAAAAAAAATTATATGGCAGACAAAATTTTTCCCGATCTGCGTACTAGGCTTTAGTGTTTACAACACGAAGTGATGTCTGAAAGAAAGCTGATCGATGAAGAGACAGAAAAGCAAGGTACCATCTAGAAGTGAAAACTGTAATTAAGAGTTATAAGGGTTTACAGCTGAGAGCTATTGTTCTGGTATGAAAATGAATGCATTCAGGCCAGGAAGATGTATTCAACTTTCAATTTCCTTCTATGTGCTTTTGTTTCTATTTTGTGAAATACATAAAATATGGAAATTTTGAAATTGTACTGAATTGAGACAAATTGTACTTTGGTACTTGTACAAATTCAATTGTATCGAATTCGGTACAATTGTACCGAATTTTTCATCCCTGCTCCAGGTGCTTATTTTGACATTCTCTTTCGTTCGAAAGGGAGTCGAATTCGTAGAAACTTAATTTTGAGACTCGGCGATTAGAATGTTAATTGAACAAATCGAAAGTTCACCCAAACCATAGAAAGTTCATTCATTTGCGAAAGCTAATTCAATTTTGACATTCGAAAGAATAGAATTAAATGTCATGTTTGTGTCGTTTGAATTTTTCTGTCGAGTAAGCAACAAAACATGTAAGTTTTTAATTATTTTATGGAAAATAAATTACTTTTATTAATTTTTTTTGTTGTTTTATGTTTAAAGGTCGCATTCCAACTGGACAAACCGCGAACAAAAGGAAAAGTTAATCAAAATAATGGAAGAAAACCCGGAGGTCGCAAAGGGTTTTTTTTACCACCCGCGTTGATACGGAAAGAAGGATAGTAGCTTCTCCTCTGCACTTCTTAAACACCATCTTCATTTATAAACAACACAAATGCCATATTTTTATTTTTTATTTATTATTTTATGTTTTTATCAAAGAAATTTAAATTGTTTTGTTTATTGTTTAATAAACAAAACAATTACAAATAAACAAAGATTTCACTTTTATGTTTTGACATTTCACAAACACTTCTCTTTTGTTTTTGATATTTTAGTGTGACCAAGTGCATACGAAAAAAAAAATAAGAATTTAAAACGCGTCATGAACAACTTATTTTTTTTTTGAGAATAGTTTCAAAACAGCTGAGTTGACACAAAAAATGTAATGAATATGTACAGTGGATCAAAAAATAAATCGGACATACAAGTTTTGTCTTTAAATCACAAAATAAAAATCGGACACTCTGTGTTATACTTATTTTTTTGGTTTTAACGGGACAAATATAACACTTTTAGGTTTTTAAAATTCCGTTACATATGTCAGATGTTTATTCGATTTGAATTGTATGTGTTATTATTAATATGATCAAAATGGAAGAGAAATGTTGATATACAACGATAAAAGTGCGAAAAATAGCGATAAAACATTTTTAAAAAGGTAACCCTGTACGTGCTATTGCAGAAATTGTAAAAAGAAGCAAGTCTGCGGTAGGAGACATCATAAACAAATTTAAAACAACAAAATCTGTTGAAAATTTACAAAAATCTTGAAGACCAAAAAAGTTTACTGCAGGCGATGAACGTTAGATATTGTAATAAGTTAAAAAATAAACACCAAATAGGTGCACCAAAGTTGACGGCAGAGGTAAGGAAATACTTGCAATACGAATTTAACCCTGAAACCGTAAAAACAGTGCTGCGAAAAAGTAATTTTCATGGAAGAGTGGCAAGAAAAAAACCTTTTATCAACAAGAAAAAACGAATCAAGAGAAATAGTTTATAAGGAGCTACCAAAAGACGGATTTGTCATTCTGGAATCGTGTTTTGTTCTCTGTTTTATTAAATTTACTCTCGTCAGAGACAAAACACGATTCCAGAATGACAAATCCGTCTTTTGGTAGCTCCCTATAAGCTATTTCTCTTGATTCGGTTTTTCTTGTTGATAAAAGGTTTTTTTCTTGCCACTCTTCCATGAAAATTACTTTTTCGTATTGCAAGTATTTCCTTACCTCCGCCGTCAACTTTGGTGCACCTATTTGGGGTTTATTTTTTAACTTATTACAATATCCAACGTTCATCGCCTGCAGTAAACTTTTATGGTCTTCAAGATTTTTGTAAATTTTCAACAGATTTTGTTGTTTTAACTTTTTTATGATGTCTCCTACCGCAAACTTGCTTCTTTTTACAATTTCTGCAATAGCACGTACAGAGTTACCTTTTTAAAAATGTTTTATCACTATTTTTCGCACTTTTATCGTTGTATATCAACATTGCTCTTCCATTTTGACCATATTAATAATAACACATACAATTCAAATCGAATAAACATCTGACATATGTAACGGCATTTTAAAAACCTAAAAGTGTTATATTTGTCCCGTTAAAACCAAAAAAATAAGTATAACACAGAGTGTCCGATTTCTTTTTTGATATTAAATTTGCGATTATTTTCTTTTAAATTAAATTTCGATGACAATTTGTTAATAAAACTGTAATTTTTGCTAAATATCCAGAGTTTATAGTAAAAACTATGTATAAATGCAGAAATACGCTATTTTCAAACCTTCATCAATTTTATTTTGTGATTTAAAGAGACAAAACTTGTATGTCCGATTTCTTTTTTGATCCACTGTAGTTCTTTATGGTTAAACTTTACTTTATAATGAAAAAGTTATAATGAAAAGTTATTCGTTCGAACCTCAAAATTAAGAAAGTTCATACGAAGGAATAGAATCATTCTAACGAATAGACTGTTCATGAGAATGTCAAAATAAGCATGTATATCTTTGAAAAAGCTGTATTGCAATGCTAACAATAACTTTAAACAACTATGCGTCGCGAAATTCAAAATTCTGCCGTCAAGCTACAAGTTCGTTTTCGTTGCAATCTCTATATATATGTATGTGCATACATTTTTTTAAAAATAAAATATGTTATTTTATTTTCTCTATCGCTTTTTTTAAACAGTATTGTTTGTAGATATACAAAACAAGGTAAAGTAACTTAAAAAAGGTTTTCAAAAATACCGTGGTTGTTATTAGCAAAGATCTAATAATCCAAAACAAATTTAGTTCCTACAAAAGCTAAGAAAGAGAAAAATAGAAAAAAGTAAAACAAAAGTAGGAACTTAAAAACTCATATTCAGACTAGTTCTAGTACACACTAAATAAAATTTTCGTAAGAAAATAATAAAAAACTTTAACAAAAATTAAACTTTCAGAACATAAAAACTACAACAATTACACTTGTTCATGAAGGCAAAATGAAATCCAAATGGAAACAAATATACTGATAATTAAGAACCGATTTAAGTTCTTTCAATATCGTTAATAGTAAGAATAAAATGGATTTTTAAAAAAAATCCAAAAACTCAAATTTAAAAAGTCTTAATCAATAATTAAAAAATAAAAGAAACAAAAAAAATAATTTTACATATTTCACCATATTTGTGGTCTCAGCTTAGAAAATCCATGTTTTTATCATGGTCAGTTGTACGTGGCATGTTCACGTTGTTAGCAATAAGTGAGAGTTATATTTTACTGTATATTAAAGTAGTTTAACAGATTAAGAGTATGAATGCTCATCAAATTCTTTATCAAATAATTTAACAGCATCTGCACTTGGAACCTTGACAACTTTCTCCCTTAATTCCAGGAAACAAGCGTCATGACTTATTGTTATATTGTCTGTTTTGCAATTTACCCTTTATTTTGATCCGACGAAGTTAAGCTTCTTGGATTTGCTATCTAACTTTTGACGATTGACACTAGGAACGTACACATACGCTTTACACCAAAAGATTTTTAGATGTTGCAACGATGGTTTGGTCTTACACCATATCTCAAAAGGCGCTGTTAGTACAGCGTCACCCCAATAGCGCTTCGGCAAACCAGCATCCAGAAGCATACATGTTACCATTTCAATGAGCGGTCTATTTTTGCGCAACACCATTTTACTGAGGCGAGTATAGTGTTGTAAACTGTGCCTTAATGCCTTCTTTACAATAAAAATTACGTAACCTTTTGCTGTCATATTTTCCTCCTCCATCAGATCGGATGACTTTAGGCTTCCTCCCAAAACTATTTTCTACTTGGCGAACATATTCTTCGATGCGTTCCGCTGCCTCCGATTTGTATCCTAAAAATAAATTGCAGCATACTTGCTGAAATCATCTACCATTGTCATTATATATTTATTACCAGATGGAGTTGGTGTATTAATAGGACCACACAAATCGGTATAAGCAATATCGAGAATTTTCTTTGCCTTTCTTTCTAAAACTTCATGAAATGGTTTCCAACTGAGTTTTCCTTTAGGGTACTCGCAAATGTTGCCTTTGACCAAATTTTCATTCAGCATGCGCTTCAGTACGGGTGGATCTTCATGCCCAAATCGTCTATCCTATTGATTTTTAATTTATAAAGATTTCCGCTTCTGATGCCCGAAGCTACGGTATTTCCATCCGACCCGACGTTCAGACGCTTGTCTATCAACCTGCTGACGGATATAAGACTCCCTTCTAATTCTGGTACAAGCAGCACATCGTGAAATGTAATCTTGACTGGATTTCGACTTCCATCTATGTCATCTATGAACACCTTCACCACGGCCAGCAGTTGCTGTTTGTTTTCCATCAGCCAAAGTAATGTGCGAGTCTTCCAACTCTGTCAAGGAACTAAAAAAACTTCTATCACACGTCATATGGGAACTGGCACCGCTGTCGATCAACCAAGAAACAGATTTGTCAAAAGCTATGTTAGTTTCTTCAGCAGACTTAAGGTGACCTTTGTTTTTCGATGACAATTATTTACGGCAGCTCGATGGAATGCGCCCCGTCTTTTTGCAATAAAATCAAGTCATGTTGTCTACTGCCCGTTTGAAGTCTGTCTTCATGGCCTTTTCGTGCTTCGATGAATCAACTCTATTGATTCGACGGTGGTATTCATCGATCAGTTTTTGTTTTATGAATTCGAATATTACATCCTTGTCTCGAGAGACTATCTAAAGCTGAAACCAATGTTTCAACGAATCTGGAAGGCTTTGCAGGGGCCCTAGCACGTAACTTGATACGATCGAGTTTTTATGATCGAAAACAATCTAGACTCGACTCGATTGTATCAAGTTACGTGCTGGCACCCCAGTATCATACATATTTCTGTGTCTTTGTCCAACACATGTCCAGCTGCAGCAAAGCGGTCGAAAATCTTTTCAATATCGAACAGATGTTTTTCCACATTCCCATTCACGTGTAGATTGGGAAAATTTTTCATGATGATTACGAAGGGTATCCCATACATCCTTTGCATGTACGCAGTTTTTCACCAATGAAAGCTGGTTGTCTCCCAGAAAGAGAATTATAGTACCTTTGGTCTTCCGATCACCCGTTTTCCAAACGGTATTCACATCAAAGGAAAAATGAAATTTATCAAATTGCACCTTAATTAAACATGAATGCATTTCCAACGCTTCTTTGGCGATCATGAGCAGCACTAGCTCGATTCTCATAATTGCATCGTTTTGTCAAGATCAAAGAGTTTATATGCGAAGTAACGGACACGGCCTAAACCAAAAAGGACAGCGGTGATCTTATTTCGCCCTCTTCTGCATTTAAATTATTGTTTTCTTTTTCAATAAAATAACTCTCATACGCATCCAGTCTGTTACACTTGTTCACTTGTTTAATCAAGCTAATTGTGTTCTTTCTCCCCGATTCCATGACCTTCAGTTACAACGTGATCGGCAAAAGCCGATTGTTTTAATTTGCTCACTTGCATACTGCGTTTACTTTGGCCTATGTAACGTCGTTTGCATTCTCCACATTCTATAGCATATATGTATGTCCGATTTTTGTTCATGAACAACTTTGTCTTTTGTCTTTTAGAGTTAAGCCTCGTGGTATGTCAGTTTTTATATAATAATATAGTTTTGTTCTGCTCGTGCTCATGGGCGAGCGTTATACATTTGCGTGAAACGGACGTTTCGTTAACTATATATGTACATATTTACAAATTTAATACACTAATACTAACTTAAAAACTAAATATAGCGCACAGCGCTATTGTATCTTTTCTTTTTTTTACATTAAGTGTTGATCTTTCTTGTCTTTTTTTTGAAAATGAGAGCGAGAACGCTCTTTATATTTGAATATATAGTTAGTTCACTGGATGAGTGAGAGAGTGAAAAAGATAGTCAGTTATGAGCGATGGCCCTATACTGCTTACTTGTATACATTTAGAATGAGTGAGAAGAATATACGATTACACTAATATCACGTGAAAGAGATAATAAGTTGAGAACTATGGCTCTATACTTATACATATATAAAATAAATATACATTTAGGACGTATGAAAGAAAGTACATATATACTAATACATATGTGTTTGAAATGTAGGTTATAACGGGTGATTTTTTAAGAGCTTGAAAACTTTTTTTAAAAAAAAAACGCATAAAATTTGCAAAATCTCATCGATTCTTTATTTGAAACGTTAGATTGGTCCATGACATTTACTTTTTGAAGATAATTTCATTTAAATGTTGACCGCGGCTGCGTCTTAGGTGGTCCATTCGGAAAGTCCAATTTTGGGTAACTTTTTCGAGCATTTCGGCCGGAATAGCCCGAATTTCTTCGGAAATGTTGTCTTCCAAAGCTGGAATAGTTGCTGGCTTATTTGTGTAGACTTTAGACTTGACGTAGCCCCACAAAAAATAGTCTAAAGGCGTCAAATCGCATGATCTTGGTGGCCAACTTACCGGTCCATTCCTTGAGATGAATTGTTCTCCGAAGTTTTCCCTCAAAATGGCCATAGAATCGCGAGCTGTGTGGCATGTAGCGCCATCTTGTTGAAACCACATGTCAACCAAGTTCAGTTCTTCCATTTTTGGCAACAAAAAGTTTGTTAGCATTGAACGATAGCGATCGCCATTCACCGTAACGTTGCGTCCAACAGCATCTTTGAAAAAATACGGTCCAATGATTCCACCAGCGTACAAACCACACCAAACAGTGCATTTTTCGGGATGCATGGGCAGTTCTTGAACGGCTTCTGGTTGCTCTTCACTCCAAATGCGGCAATTTTGCTTATTTACGTAGCCATTCAACCAGAAATGAGCCTCATCGCTGAACAAAATTTGTCGATAAAAAAGCGGATTTTCTGCCAACTTTTCTAGGGCCCATTCACTGAAAATTCGACGTTGTGGCAGATCGTTCGGCTTCAGTTCTTGCACGAGCTGTATTTTATACGGTTTTACACCAAGATCTTTGCGTAAAATCTTCCATGTGGTCGAATAACACAAACCCAATTGCTGCGAACGGCGACGAATCGACATTTCACGGTCTTCAGCAACACTCTCAGAAACAGACGCAATATTCTCTTCTGTACGCACTGTACGCATTCGTGTGGTTGGTTTAATGTCCAATAAAGTAAACTGAGTGCGAAACTTGGTCACAATCGCATTAATTGTTTGCTCACTTGGTCGATTATGTAGACCATAAATCGGACGTAAAGCGCGAAACACATTTCGAACCGAACACTGATTTTGGTAATAAAATTCAATGATTTGCAAGCGTTGCTCGTTAGTAAGTCTATTCATGATGAAATGTCAAAGCATACTGAGCATCTTTCTCTTTGACACCATGTCTGAAATCCCGCGTGATCTGTCAAATACTAATGCATGAAAATCCTAACCTCAAAAAAATCACCCGTTATATAAAATATATGAAATATTAAGAGTGTTTTAACACAGAAATTGTCAATTCCGTGTCTTGCTGCATTTAGTGGTCATTTTGTAAGCCCCAGTTGTTGGCTTGTGCCAGACCCGGGATTGAGAATTGGCTGTTGTTCGGCTTACTATTGCCCGCAGAACTGCAGTTGCTGCTTTTATTTTTTGTGCAGATTCGCTTCCTGCTGGGAGTGAGCCATGTGTCGGCGTCGTCGATTTTTGTGTTGTATATTACACTGTTGCTTAATGCAAGGAGTTGGTGGGCTGCATCAAGCTTCCTTTTTCCGGGTTTTTTTCCCTTGTCAAATTTATACCTCATTTCGAGGTTCTACTTTTTATCATCTCGCTGGGGAGAACTTATGGGCACTTTAGGTTAGGAAAGTGATCCTATTTTTTCGTCGTAATCACTGCACCATCCGGCGATGAATTTAATTTTAGGATGTTAAGGAAGTTCGCTTTTAATGTTAGCGAATAATATTTAATCAAAAAGACATATTAAAAATGGAAAAATTTTAATTTAGACCGTAACACGTTTTTACTTTTGGTTATATTATTTTATTTTTTGGAGAGTGCAGAGGCACGACTGCACTCTCGGAGGTTAGCTCCAACCCCATACTCCGTGTTTTAATGGAATGAAGAAGAATGTTGACTATAACAATTCAAATCAACTGGCCGTGTTCATCGCTCAGCGATCCTTAGGTCCGTTCGTTTATTCAACACACGTATCGGAAAATCATACGCTTTATTTGTTCTTACGTCTGATATTTCACAAGATGGTTCAATGAAGAAAATTAAACCGAGTACATTCAATGCTGCACAATATGTATAGTTTAATTCAATAATGTATTGCTGCCACGCGATTGATATACTTATATACTAAATTTTTTTTTACTTTTTTATTTATTTTTGTGTTATTATCTCAATAAAGTAGTGAATTAAATATTTATTTTGTATTCATTGTATTACTTTCATAAAATCATAAATTAAGTTAAGCTAATCTGTAACACGACATTCATTGGCTGTTAGGCGGTACGAAGATCGCCGGGTCAGCTAATAATAATATAATTTGTTCATAAAAAATTTTATTTTGTTAAGTTTGCACGAAATGTAAGAGGAAAACGATTTGTGTTATAGTGTGTTCACATTCAAGGTACACAGAAAGAGTAATAAATAATTAAAGTTTTTGGACAAAAATGAATGAATGGATTTCTTATTATGAAAAGAAAGAAAGAAAGAAAGAAAACATATCGTTATTTTTTAAAAGATGTTTTCCATTCAAAGTTATAATTAATAAATTGGATTTAACAGAGTTCTGACAAAAGGAAGTAGCACTTACCAGCTGAAGGAAGGGAGATAGAACATCGTAATCAGCTTATGTGGTTTCTTTTATAAGCAAATATTTAACCCTAAAATAAGACTTCTAACTCCAATCCATTTAAAAAACGATTGCCTTTAACCACCAAGGAAAAATGTACGCGTGTATTTTAACTCTTGAACTGGGAACATTCGAAACTTTATTATTAGAATACTAAAACAAGCACTAATGTATGCATTCTTTTTACACTAAATTTACTATTTCGAAGATAAGTTTCCTTAAAGTTTAGTAAGATTTGAAATGAAAGCCTGTCTAAATCGAATAAGCTGAAATAAAAATGTTTTACATCTAAGATTTGAGCGTTTATTTGGAACAAAAAATAAGTTTTATTTATATTCTATTTTTAACATCTTCTTTGTAATTAAAAAAAGGCACTTGTAAAACGTTATCAGTAAATAATAACAATTAAAACATTATCGAACATCATACACCTCATTTTATAATACTTAAATAATGATATGGGTTGTTTTTCCTGAAGATGTATATATAGTATAAGGCTAGCCGCGCACTAGCAATTTTTAGTTGCGAAACTGTTTGGTTACTTATAGAAAACAGATGAACTGTTTGGTTGAATGTCCGTGAATTTGCAGATAATTATATGTTCAATAAAATGGCGAACTTATTTTAGGCAATCGTTTAGTTTGTGTCAAAACACAAACTTTTTAGTTGCTCGAACCAAGCAGTTTCGCAACTAAAAATTGCTAGTGCGCGGCTACATAAAATCATTTTGATTCAAGTGGACGATCAATTTTTTTTTTCTTTTTCGATTTGTACATTTATTCAGATATGTAGAGTGGTCGTTGTTGTTGATGTCGAAATTGTCTTCCATTCTTCAGACTCTTCAGGATTCTCAATATTTTCAACTCTTATATTCGAATTTTCTGGTTTGACCGTGTTTATCTTCTTCCAGGACAGCGCGACTGGATTACCCTTTCTAAATGATCAAAAAAGAAGAAAATTGTTTTTTGTTTTCTTGCTAAATGTAGCTTATTTTTCTTCTTTTGATTTATGTTTTGACATGATTTATGTTTTTTAAGTTTTAAGAATATTTTTTGTTTAAGATATTTAACACACTGTGAAGTATACAAATAAATACAATTGTATTTATAATATTTCGTCGAAAAACTTGCGACTTTTTTTTTTCAGTAAATGTATGATGAAAATTCGTGATTGGCATACTTTTGTTGCTCTCTTCCAATCAATAAATTGGGTTATTGAATTGAAACCCGCGTTTTGCAAGTTCAGTCGGAATTTTAGAAAAACCTTCAGTCTACCAAAGTTAATCTGATTGATTTACCAAAATTACCAAAATCATAATACGAGTAGCACTAATTTTCGATACTTTCGAAAAATTTAGCCAGTTTTTCGACTAGTCAAAAAATGAAAGTAGTAACTTGATGAACATTTTTGATTGAAATAATAATTATGAGCACCATGTCTGGAATCCTGCATCATCAAATTATGTGTAAGCAAACAAAAGTATGCAACTAACAAAAAGCTCTCATCACAAATTGTCATTTGCAAGTTACCAACGAATAAATTCGCTAGTTCTCCGACTAAATGTTTGTGATATTCATAAATAATTTTAGTTGAATGCATTGCTTTTTATTGTATTTACAATGAGAAACATTTAACCCTTTTCTCAGCCTGGTGGAACAAATAAAACACATAAGTAATAGAATAAAATGATGGAATTTAAAATTAATTTCTACAATTAATTTTTACAAAACAAAAAAAAGTTAATATCATAGGTATTTACAATTTTTCTACTTCTTAATTTAATTTGTTAATTTTCAGTGGAAAATCGTTTTTGTATATCTTCGTATTATTTAAAATTTTTAATGGTTATAACGCGCAGCATTTTAAAGGAAGCACTGCACTGATGAAATGTTCGCAAATCTACAAACTAACTATGATATCTGAGGTTCATAAATGAACATAATTATACGAGTATACTTTATAAGGTGTGTTTTTTCATCCGCATATACACTGAAGATTGTGTAAACAAATAATGAATGTAGCCAGAGAAATGGATAAAATCGAATAGATTTTTGTTTATTGAAACTCATTTAATAACTATTAATGATAAATACATGACGCCCAATAATTGTACACCAAAACATAGCTTTTAAGATTTAAAAAGTTTAACATAGAAGAATTCTATTTCGAACATGTTTTTTCGACAAAAGTGGGATGTGAAATATTTTCATTTATAAACTTGGAAGATTTTTTCCAATGTCAGGCATTCTTTCTACATTTGTGAAGGTTTTTAAAATGAATATGCTAGTTGCATCTTGATGGATAAATCAGCCAATACAAACAAAATTATTCATTTTAAAAACTCTGACGATTTTAAATACTTTGTGTCCATAACTTTATAGGTATATGGTGGACAAATCGGTTTTAATTAAAAAATAAGTAAAAAATTTAGAGAAAACAAATTTGTTGTTATTTTGCATTTTTATACAAATTAATTATTTTAGATGTTAAAATTATAAGCAAATTAGGTACCTCGCCTGTATTAAAGAATTGTGCATTTTGTTCTATTCTTTTTTGTTTGTTTTTGAAATTGATGGATCTTACCAGTTACCAGATACGCGAAGCTTATAAAGCAGTTTAATTTATTCGAAGGAAATATGGAAGTGCCACTAAAGGATAGTTGTATAGAGTGGATTGCGCTTTAAACACAGGGGACAGCATTGAAGAATGTTGTTGGTATCAAAATTTAATCATACACTGATGTTATAATTCAACATCCAAAGAACGGATAAACAATAATTAAATCCCTTTTTTGATTGCCAGGATGGGCTTTTGCCCATCGAATTGAAAACTTACGCATTGAACACCCGTATTTTATCTTTATTTTTTTTTGTCATGCAAATATTTATTTCATTGATTTTTAACCTGCCTTTCTAGCTTGTTTGAACTTATTCCGGTTTTTCACAATACAGTTCGCTTTACAATAGTATTTACAATATCAGAAACTTACTTCTCTGGTCATTGTAACGAAATCACATGGATTATGTTACATGTGACCACTATCAATAATCAATCCGATCCAGGTATGCACGGAGCTACGAGTAAATCCTTATTCAATTTTCCATATAAACGTAGTAATTATTTAGTTTTCGAATCATTTAAAGAAACGAATGATCTTCGAAACTATATCATAGTAAATAAAATGCACGACTGGGTGGCGCGAACTTGCTCCTACTTATGTAATAGACTAGGAATTTTAAAAACCAATGTTATTAGAGAAAACTGTTCAAAAGGATAAAATTAATTTTTTAAACTCTTTTAGTAGTAAGAAACAAAAACAGAATGCTATGCAAATATGAATTTATGCAAGAACAAGAATTATAAGTTGTAATGGTTTCTTTAAAAAAAATAAGCTTTTGTATACAAAATTTTTAAAACATTTTTAAGAAAAATAAAATGCACGACTGGATCGCACGAACTTGCTCTTATGTAAAAGTACGTTGGAATTTAAAATACATTTTATAAATATAAAACATGGATTTAATGAAATAATAATGTTCAAAGGTATAAAATTGCCGTCGGATTTCTAGAAAAGTATGAATTTATGCAAACAAACTTTAAAAAATCGTTTTATTATTAAATACAGTACGAACTCGGTTAATGCAACCCTCGATTCGCGCAACTCCTTGATTCGCGCAACTCCTCGATTTTCGCAATACGAAAATTGAATAACTTTGCCCCAAAATTTTTTTTGACCAAAATGTTGCCCATGTCCATAATATCACACTTAATTTTTTTATCAAAATCGTCAGAGCTGTTTTCGAGATAAATAAGATTTTGCATTAGGGGTGTATGGGGGGTACCGTTAGTTTTGGAGCTAAAAAAAAATTCAATTTCTCCTCTAGGGAATCACCGAAGACCCTTAACTACCGAGATTGAAAAAAATAGGTCCAGTCGTTTAGGCTGTAGTGAGAGGTACAGACATACAGACACACTGAAACATGTTTTTTGTGTACTAAATTTTCCTTAAAATTTTTATAAAAAAAATTGATATACAAATTGTTAGCATTTAATAAAATACATTTTAAAGCGTAATTTAAAAATTTAATCGTGTATCGGTTTTCAAGATATTGAATTTTCAAAAAAAATTTATTATTTTTTTTTAAAATCCAAAAACTATTTTTTCGAAAAAAAATTTTAGTTCTTATTTTTTCAAATACAAAACAGCTCCTGTATACAAATTTTGGTTAAAATCGTAAGAGCCGTGTTGGTGAGAAATTCGAAAATCAAAAAAACGGTTCTATGACAGGTACATTTCCCCCCAAATTTTTGTTGACCAAAATATAGTCCATGTCCATAATATTACACTTAATTTTTACTTGCGACTTATAGGTACTATAAGGCCGTGGTTACGGCCAACGCTAGTAAGCTAGTGCGCTAGTCCGCGCTAGTAAGCTAGTAAATCTAATGTTTGGATAATCAATAACATGGTCATAGATCACGCTAGTTGCTTTAACGCTAGTAAAAGAGTGCGCGCTAGTCCTTGCTAGTAAGCTAGTAGATCAAAACTCATTTGATTTTCAAGCTTACTAGCGCGAACAGTGTTTTAATTTTTGTCGGAATGGACATCTAATTATTGGTAAGTAAAGTTAAAAAAGGGAATTCTTGTGGGATGTAAGGTCCAAGAACTACAAAAATAAAAAAACTATAAAAAAAAGCATAGAACGATTAATAATAACAAATACAAGTTATTTATTCATATATTCAGTTTTTTTTATTTTTAACAAAGGCATGAAAAACATAATATGAGATTCTGCAATCAATTTTTGTATTCATTGTTTAAATAAAAATATTTCATATAAATATTGCGAGTATTGTTTGCTGCGAAGCTGTAATTTTTAGCAGAAGTTGAGGCTACAGATTCGGCAGCTGGACTTTGTCTATGAACATCCAATAAAAGACATCTGTCTACGCCTTCAATATGGATAATAATATTATGCAATAAAGAAACGGTCTTAGCGATAACCTTTGCTACGTCAACACTTGTTTCTTTTTTTTTTTGTTAATATATGCCACTTTCCAGCATTCAATAACTTTTTTTTTGTACAATGTTCATTGAAAGCTCGCTTCATCTCCTAATAAGACAAAAGGGATGCAACCTACACAATTCGGAAATTGTATTTATTTAATTTATATATAAATATATAATATAATTTATTTGCAAATTCCTTTAATTGCTTTTCACATATGGACGTGGCAAATGTTTTTTTCACAAAACAGTTCCATATTGAATTTTTTTCATATTTATTTTTGAATGCTTTAAAAGCCCTTTGTGACATACATCGAGCTTTGGTTTTAAATCAAACATGACTTACTTGCTGGACTTTAGCATAACCATTGAGCATAAATTGGTTGAACAAATACTTTAAATTAAGAGGCTTCAAATGAAAATGTATATATGTACATACTCGTACATACAAAACATGCATGTAGTATATTTTCTGTAAATTTGACTACATAAAAGCGATATAAATATAGCATTAACAAGCCTTTTCTGATATTCTTATCAATATTCACACTCGTGAATGTAGAAAATACCTCCTAATAATACAACACCTACTTATAACACTACTCAACACATTTTTTGGGACCATTAGACTACACTTTTCGCAAGGTTCTTGTTGCCCTGAATTCGACCTCAAAATTGTTTAATAATTTCAGGATTTTGAGATAATATAACCGAAAAGTGCAAAAATTTGTTTTTTTTTCACATGTCTTAGGTTAAAATAAAGTACGAAATAATTTTCCAAAAAACTCGTTATAGACTTCCGAAAGTACTAATCTTCTTCCTAAATATTCATAAAAGATTTTTTTAAAATGTTTAATTCCTTTCGGAGAATTGCCAAAAACGGTATTTTTGAACTTTCAGCTCTGTATACATATCTCACTGATGGAACAATTGTTAAGGTCTTAATTTAAATCCACAAGATAAACATATTTTGCTTACCGCACCGCAGGGTTATGAAAAGTCTTTCTGTAGATATATTTGATAGTTTCGCTTCTTGAGTTTGAATGATTGGATCTATTTATTTCAAGATGTAGTCAAAAGTTCTTGTGGTTATTATGTGGTACTCAAAAAACTTTTGTTCGTCCTTCCTCAAACATTCATATAAACGGTCAAACTCGCCATGCTTCCAGCCAGCGCCACAGCGGTCAGAAAAAGTACGATGTAGTGGTTCCTTGTTTTTATAAAGCAATCTCGAATTCTTTTCGCGAAAGTGACATTTTTTAAGACATAAAGAACCGATTGATAATAAAACCGACCTCAGGCCACGTTCAAATTAGAACCATTTCAAGGTTTTTAAAATGTCTTTAACAAGACATACATACATATGTAAATAAATAAATTCTATAAATTGTCCACTCTTTTCTCTTCCCAAAAGAATAAACCTGATGATGCTCTTAAAATAAACAATACGATGAAATACCAACTAGTGCAAATGGAACTAGCGTGAAGGAACGTCCACGATTTTCTTACTAGTGCACTAGCTCAAAATAGCGAGAACTAGCGTGGGCTAGCTTACTAGCGTTGGCCGTAACCACGGCCTAAGGCAAGTTATGCATTCGTAAAAAAAATCGAACTCGAGATTTTGATCAAAGTTGACATTACGATGAAAGCGAAGACCAAAAAAGTGGGTCTCGCAATTCTGTCTGTCTGTCTGTCGGTTCGACTACAGCCTAAACGGCTCGGCCGATTTTCTTCAAACTTGGTAGATATTGGTTTTATTTTTTCCCCCCCGGACTGTTTTTTTTAAGACCAAAAATAACGGTACCTGCCATACGATTTTTTTCGAAATTTTATAAATATTTTCTTTTCTCAAAAACTGTCCCACAGAATTTTTTAACACCCTGGGTCCATTTTTTTTTTGTTTTTGATTTTCTCGAAAACGGTTCAGCCGATTTAAATGATTTTTTTTATGCCAAAGCTCCTCCAAAGTTTGATTATTATTACATTATTCAAATTTTCAATTTTTTATTTTTTGGATTTAAAAAAAAATTCAAAATTTTTTTTTGGAAACTCAATATTTCGAAAACCCCATGCTCGATTTTTTTTCAAACTTGACAAATAAAAGTTTCTTAACATAATCTACAAGATTTGAGAAAAAAATTTTGTTTTACCTAAAACTAACGGTACCTTCCATACAAATTTAAAAAAATGGTTTTCGAAAATCGTATTTTTCTCGAAAACGGTTCCGAGAATTTTGCTAAATTTTTTTTTCTTTTGATTAATCTTTACGATCTATAATTTAATCAAAAAAAAATTGAAATCTAGATATTTTGAATTTCTCATTATCGGCATAACGGATTTTAACAAAATTTTTTATAAAGAATCTCCTAAAATGTTTAAAAAACATTGCATTTAACCACGGCCTAAGGCAAGTTATGCATTCGTAAAAAAAATCGAACTCGAGATTTTGATCAAAGTTGACATTACGATGAAAGCGAAGACCAAAAAAGTGGGTCTCGCAATTCTGTCTGTCTGTCTGTCGGTTCGACTACAGCCTAAACGGCTCGGCCGATTTTCTTCAAACTTGGTAGATATTGGTTTTATTTTTTCCCCCCCGGACTGTTTTTTTTAAGACCAAAAATAACGGTACCTGCCATACGATTTTTTTTCGAAATTTTATAAATATTTTCTTTTCTCAAAAACTGTCCCACAGAATTTTTTAACACCCTGGGTCCATTTTTTTTTTTGTTTTTGATTTTCTCGAAAACGGTTCAGCCGATTTAAATGATTTTTTTTATGCCAAAGCTCCTCCAAAGTTTGATTATTATTACATTATTCAAATTTTCAATTTTTTATTTTTTGGATTTAAAAAAAAATTCAAAATTTTTTTTTGGAAACTCAATATTTCGAAAACCCCATGCTCGATTTTTTTTCAAACTTGACAAATAAAAGTTTCTTAACATAATCTACAAGATTTGAGAAAAAAATTTTGTTTTACCTAAAACTAACGGTACCTTCCATACAAATTTAAAAAAATGGTTTTCGAAAATCGTATTTTTCTCGAAAACGGTTCCGAGAATTTTGCTAAATTTTTTTTTCTTTTGATTAATCTTTACGATCTATAATTTAATCAAAAAAAAATTGAAATCTAGATATTTTGAATTTCTCATTATCGGCATAACGGATTTTAACAAAATTTTTTATAAAGAATCTCCTAAAATGTTTAAAAAACATTGCATTTTTTCAATTTTTAGAAAAAAAAGTAATTTTTTTTTTTGAAAAATTCGATATCTCAAGAACGGCTTAATATTTTTTTTGGAAATTAGACTTTTATTCGTACAATAATAAAAACTTAAGGTGGGCGTACCAAAATTTTTTCTTAAAAATGTTTTAAAAATTTTGTACATAAAAGCGTATTTTTTAAGGAACCACTACAACGACTTATAATTTTTGTTCCTGCATAAATTCATATTCTCCATTCTGTTTTTATCTCTTACTACTAAAAGAATTTAAAAAATTCATTTTATTTTAATGAACAGTTTTCTTTAATAACATCCGTTTTTAAAATTCCTAGTCTATTACATAGGAGCAAGTTCGTGCGACCCAGTCGTGCATTTTATTTTTATCAAAATCGTCAGAGCCGTTTTCGAGATAAATAAGATTTTGTATTACGGGTGTATGGGGGGTACCGTTAGTTTTGGAGCTAAAAAAAATTTCAATTTCCCCTCTAGGGAATCACCGAAGACCCTTAAGTACCGAGTTTGAAGAAAATAGTTCTAGTGGCTTAGGCTCTAGATCGAGGTACAGACATACAGACATACGGACATTCAGACATACGGACATACAGACAGACAGACGGAACTGTCGGACCCACTTTATTTGTCTTCGCTATCATCGTAATGTCAACTTTGATCAAAATCTCGAGTTCGATTTTTTTTTCAAATGCAGAACTTGCCCTATAGTACCTATGTATATCGCAAGTAAAAATGGTACGCCTGCTTTAAGTTTTTATTGGTATACGAATGAAAATTAAATTTCCAAAAAAAATATTAAACCGTTTTTGACATACCTATCGAATTTTCCAAAATTCAAAATTAAGCAAAATGGTTCTATGGTAGGTACAAGCTGTAATACCTACCATACGAATTTTTTTCGAAATTTTATAAATATTTTTTTTTTCTTAAAAACTGTCCCACAGATTTAAAAGAAACATTCAAAAAAATTCATTTAGTTAAACCTAGGTAATGGTTGAAAAAAATTAAAAAAAATTATTATTTTTGGTACCCCCCTTGGAACCTTTTTTTGTTTTGATTTTCTCAAGGACGGTAAAACCGATTTTGATCATTTTTTTATGTTAAGACTCCCTAGCAGTTTAAATATTAAGTATTGTGTATTGAAATTTTCAAAACAATTTTTTTTTGGATTTTTAAAAAAAAATTCAAATTTTTTTTTTGAAAACTCAATATTTCGAAAACCTCATGCTAGAGTTTTTTTTTTAAACTTGATAAATAAAAGTTTCTTGAGATAATCTACAAGATATGAGAAAAAAAATTATTTTACCTAAAAATAACGGTATTCTACATACAAATGTTTAAAAATGGTTTTCGAAAATCGTAATTTTCTCGAAAACGGTTCCGAAAATTTTGCTTAAATTTTTTTTCTTTCCATTAATTTCTAAGATCTATAATTTAATAAAAAGAATTTTGAAAGCAAGATATTACTCACTGTACCTACCACAGAACGATTTCTTAAATTTTTGAAATTTTCATTATCGGCATAAAGAGAAGCTTCTAAAAAGTTTAAATAACATTGCATTTCAAAACTTTAAAAAAAATATTTTTTTTTTTAATTTTGAAAAAAAAAATCTCTCTTTTTTGTTGGAAAATTCAATATCTGGAAAACGGCTCAATATTTTTTTTTGTAAATTTAATTTTTATTCGAACAATAATCCTAATCTTAAATTGGCGTACCAAAATTTTTTCTTAACCCTAGAAAGGTAATCTTCGTCGATTAGACGAACATCATTTTTTTTTTTTTAAATTTCTCATAGATTCTTCATAGATCTTTAAGGAGAATAAAAAGTCACAAATCTAAAAAAATAAAATGAAAAGTGTGTTTTTATTAAAAGAAAGGTTTGATAAAAATAAATTATTAACATCTACAAGAATTTGCTAATAAATTTTCGAAAAAATTGCATTTAAATTTTACTTCGTCGATTCGAGGAATGATTATTACCTCTAACGTACTTAAACATATGATTACCTTTCTAGGGTTAAAAATGTTTTAAAAAATTTGTATATAAAAGTTTATTTTTTTAAGTAACCAATACAAAGACTTATAATTTTTCTTCTGGCATAAACCTATATTTGCTTAAATCACATGGCATCCTATTTTTACCTCCAATTACGAAAGAAGTTGTTTTAGTCATTTAAAAAGTTTAGGAGCAAGTTCGTGCGACCCAGTCGTGCATTTTATTTCTTATTTAATTAAAGATCATACAAATTAATTGAAAAAAAATATCAATATTCTAGGCGCCGTTTTCGAAAAAAATACCATTTTCGAAAACCATTTTTAACATTTGTATGGTGGGTATCGTTATTTTTAGGTAAAATAAATTTTTTTTTTCTCACATCTTGTAGATTATATTGAGTTTTGAAAAAAATCGTATAGTTTTGGTCTTAAAAAAAAGAAAAAAACGTGTGGGGGGAAAAAATTAAAAACGATATCTACCAAGTTTAAAGAAAATCTGCCAATCGTAGAATCTACTTACTTAACATCTATAAATAAATAAGCTGAACAAACTTTGTGGGATCTTAAAATTAATTATGTTGCCTATTAATATCCCTAATTATAATAATTATGTGGACTCAGGCTTACCTCCAATAATTCTAAGAAATTTAAAACTAAACGCTCATTATATTTTCGGGTTATGAAATGGTCTGATCAAAACCTACACAAACGAATACTTTTGGTTTGCTTTCGAAGTGTATATAGTCCAATATAGAACTGGTACGACCTTGCTGTTATTCATCACTTTTCTATGTCATTCTCATTATCAATGAAAAACGTTGAAGATGTAAAAATTCTTTGAATGCAGATGATAGAATGTGTCAACTCTATTTTGAACGGGTTAGAAAATCAGCCTCTCGACCCATTTATAAAGAACTTATGCTTGGGTCAATCAAATTATTTTAGAGACGAGTTATCAGCATTTGAAGTCGGTTACATTTTCAGAACTAAAACAGAGATGTTTGGACTCAACTTTAGGGAACATAGAATAGATATAGATCTTATCTGCTCACTACATAACCTTAATCAGAACGTGTTAGCGCGGACGCAGCGCTCTACAGGAGATCAGAAGGCTTAATTTCATATTTCTTTTTTGAGAATCGGCAGTAACAAACATTACATTACATTACATATTACACTACTCCGTAGATAAATCTACGAAGTAGAGATACTGAAAGCACTGGCAACTGAGGCTATCGGCTTAGACAATAGAATAGAGAGAGAGAGACACAATAAGAAGGAACAACAGAAGAAACACATGTCAACAGCACTCGGTTGGTATTTGAACGGTCCCCCATCCAAGTACTAACCACGCACAATGATGCTTGATTTCGCCGGCAGTAGCAAACCTTATCGATATTCCTAGCGATGGAATGATTACAAACTACAACTTTGTAAAAAATATAACACGGAGTTAAATTGTAAAAAATAGTAGTTTCGCGAAACAGAATCCTGTACACTCAAAACCAATGCCATTAATGTTGTTTTTATTTGGTAATCCGGAAGCCTTCTGGACTCTTCTGAAAGTGTTCACCTGGGAAAAAATGACGGTTCTGATTCTGAAAAGGAGTCAAATTTGCTCCTGGATTTGAAATCAGAATCGAAATCAGAAGCACTCACACAACTTAAACGACAATCTCGACCAGTTGTGATTTTTTTGTTTCCTAATTCTGCGAAGTGATTTTCTTTCAACAAAAATAATGTTTGAATTTAAAATGGATAACATTAGGTGTGTTTTATTCACTGCTGCATAGCTAGCGCAGCAAAATTTCCCTCGACTAACAACAACAATTTGATTGCTAGCGAAAAAGAAGACAGTAAAAAAAAAATGCCAGTTGTGCTGGTGATAGAACTTTAAATTATTTAAATGAAAATGGCGCTATGCATTAAATTTTAGGATTAAACATATGTACATGTTTTGACATCAGATTTTAATATTTTCTAAAATAATGGCCAACATTGAAATATAAATTGGAATTGACATATGGAGTGAGTTTGATCGTTTTATTCGCACTTGAATGCTGCGCTGGCTATGCAGCAATGAATAAAACATACCTATTATTGTCCACATTTGACATTTCACGTATACAACCACAACAAACTTCAGAATCGTCAGAATCAGCTTAAAGTGTTCAGTTGGATCGGCGGGAGATTCTGGGTTGCCAAATAAAAACAACATAAGTGGTACACGGACGGTTCGAGAACGACAGAAGGGACTAGTGCTCGAGTTTTTGGGCCTAAAACTAAGCTTTCCATAACAATGGGACAATCCATTAGCATTTTCCAGGCGGAAGTTAATGCCATAGTGGAATTTGAAGGTCGAAATCTCTAAATAAATTACCGAAATATTGCCATTACGTCAGATAGCCAAGCCGCACGCCATCACGTCTAAGTTGGCGTGGCAATGTGTAGGCAGGCTAAACGAACTTGGCAAGAAAAATAATGTCTCACTTCATTGGGTCCCCGAGCATGTAGGTCTCCAGGAAAATGAGGAGGCATAGCCCATCTGCGGAATAGGAGAAAACAGGATTAAAAACAATATCGAAATAGAAGGCAATTTAAAGAAGGTTTTTTCTTGTAGCTTTTTCCTTCGATTTTTCCACTTGTTGAACTGTGATATTTATATAAAAAATTTCATTTTTTTCAGTAGTAAGGTAGAGTTATACCATACTCCGTAAATTGTGTAATATAGTTTTCTGTTTGTTTAAGGAAAAAAATGTAAATAATTTCGGCTACAATAAAAATTCAATTCAAAAACAAATAGAAGATGAAGCCAAAAGATCCATAAACTGCAAAGAATTTTCAAAACTCAGGCAGACCAAATCACTTCTTGGAAACTATACCCAAGAAATGTATCAACTTTAGTAGGAACTTTCTACGAATAGTAACGGGACTCTTCACAGGTCACTGTAAACAATGAAGACACGGTATTATTGTCCTGGAAAACAGCCCCACATGCAGATTCTGCAATACTCCGGAATACATACTAGGCGGATGCGAAGCACTAATACATACAAAAAAAAAACAAGTATTTGGGACGCTACCAGATAGAAAAGAGTGATTAATCCTCTCTGAAGGTACTCCAAATAATCAAACTCATCAAAGGGAAGAAGATCTGTAAGGTTAGCAACTCATCTAGCTCTGGATGGGAGCACAGTAGGTGTTTAGTTTGCAGTGCAAACCCTCTCTCAATATTCATTCATTCATACATATACTTCTTATATCATCAGACAAAACTGCTATTCATCAAGATGAAAATTTATCATTTTTATCGACCACCGCAACAAACATATCTAGCATTTATAAATACCCGACATTTTTTTTAGAGGCGGAGAACTTTAATTTTAAATAAAACATGTTTTTAATATCGATGAAATGGGCTTTATATGAAAGATAATTTATTGGTTGAATATGATTTATATTTACAAAAACTTTTCCATCAAGTGGATGGGCATAAGTTTAATTGTTGAGAGTTGAGTACGATGACGAATTGACTCATTGCAATCATTACCACCACTACGCTATTGTATATAAAATTTTTATTTATTTTTTTTCTTTAAGGATCTTTAAGGATGATGCTTTACAAAACCAATAACAATAATTTTGAGGAACTAAAAGAAAGAAAAGGTGCCATTCAATAGACTAGTGGTGAATGACCCATTTAACATATATATTCGATTTGTGTGGGGTTTTTGTTTTATTTTTAACAAGTTACGAATAAAAAGAAACAAGAGAATCATATTACATTAAATCAAACATATCTTAATATGATTTGAAGCAAAACTGATGAATAAAGAAAACATTTTAAACTATGCTCAGAAACAAGTTTTGACTTGAGAAATATCCATTGTAAATAGCCACTTTTGCTTTATTTAAAAATGAATTTAGAATACTAATTGTTCTTATCTCGTACGGTAATCGATTAAATAATGTAGGTGTACAGTATAGAAATTTGAAAAATGAGTTCTATTTGAAACCGGGATTCTAACAAGTTGCTGGAAGTTTACTCTTAAACTGTATGAATTTGAATTTCTAAACATTGTATTATATTCACTACGCATGAAAAAAACCTTAAGAACTTTAGTTAGTTAATGGTACTTTATTGATGTGCATTATAATTTGGTACATAAATACATTTGAAATTGTACATTCAAGCATGGCTTAGTCGTCTGCCGAGAATGAGGAACAAATTTAGGATTTTTATTTATAAAAACAAGTCAAAAAATGGAAATATTTATAGCTGGGCAAAAAAATGGGATTAAAAGTTTTCGTCTATTATATTTTTTCTGTATCTAATAGCAATTTTACAATATGATGCAAGTGTACTATGGTTTCGACTATCATTTAGTATGTTTTTTAACTCCTAGAATGTAAGTATATTAGCACCAAAATGATTTCTCCTGATTTCTTTAAGCATGGGACAGGATCCAAGGAAGTGTACCACGTTTTCGTCATTTCCTGTATTGCATAAGCTGCAACGGTTGGGGAGGTCCCCTCGATGAGGCATCCAGTTGAGCTTGAGCAGTTCGGCTCGGGCGCGTATTATGATCGAAATTTGTACTTAGGTTAGAATTAATGTAGTCAACTTTGTGATGATTGAGAATTTTGTACAGGTGACGTGAGCTTGAGTTCTCTGCTTGGATGATGCTTTGCATTCGTATCGCCTGTTCCACTTCTCTTATGAAGGATTGAGTTCGTCGCTGCCAGTTGTGCGTATTATTCTCATTTAATTCGAGTCGGATATCATACCTAGTAGCAATATTTTCCCAGTCCTTAAAGAAGAGTGTTTTGGTTCGTACCGCTCTTCTTGCAAGAACCTTAGAAAGTCGTGAATCATCTCCTGCGTTGATAGCTTTTGTAGCGAAGTTCATGCACAGTTTCAGCGTGAAAATATATAGTGGTGCTAAGCCGCTTTCGATTTCCAGCACATAGTTTGGTGTGGTTGACGGAAGTTGAAATAGTTTTTTTTATGAAGAAACGCAACAGTTTGTCTACTTCTTCGTAGTATTTTCCTCCCCAAACTTGGGCTCTGTATTATATAATTGATCTCATAACAGCTTCAAAAATTTTAATTTTTGTCGGTATTGCTATCCTCGGATTTGATATGAGATTTCTCTACGTACAATTTATGGCCTTTTTTGCTTCAGTTAGCTTTATTGCAAAGTGTTTTTTCATCGAAAGATCATGGCTTAAGGTTATACCAAGGTATTTGTATGACTTAACGACCTCTAAGTCTTCACCCCCATAGCTTCATTTCTCGTTTCCTGCAAAACGACCTCTTCCATTCCTGAAAACTAAGACTTTTGATTTATCTATATTAATTTGAAGGCTATTCAAGAAGCAATATCTTTCCAGCTTGTTTATCATTAGCTGTAATGAACTTGGTGATTCTGCTAAGATCACAATATCATCTGCAAAAAGTAAACATTTTATCTGTAATCCTTCAACTACGATTGCAGCTGGTAAAAACTCTGTGATATCATTCAAATACAACGTGAATAATAGTGGGCTGAAGACATTCCTGTCTTACTCCAACCGTTAATTGAAACGATTTTGAAAGTTCGTTTCCATTCCAAACCATCGATTCATTGTTTTCGTAAAGGCTTTTAATAGAATTTAGAAACCTTGACGACACTCCGATTTGCGATAATTTGTAGAAGAGGCAGTTTCTATTTTTTTTATCAAATGCTGCTCTGAAGTCTTTAAAGAACGCGTAAAGTTTTTTCCCCTGTCTTATATAGCCTTCTGCGATACTTGTTCGGTTGAAAATTTGCTCCACAGTTGAGTATCCTTCTCTGAATCCTGCCTGGAATTGACTAAGCTTGTTGTTTTCTTTCACCCACTTTGTTAGTCTTGCATTCATCATCCCGGTAAAGATTTTTGTGGTTGTGTTCATAAAGGATATTCCTCTATAGTTTGCAGCGTTATTCGGATCACCTTTTTTGAAAATAGGGAAGATTATAGATTTTTGGAATTCTTTTGGTACCTTTGCATGTCTGAAGATACAATTCAAAGCGTTTAAAAGATTTTCTAGAAAGTTGGTTGATGCATTCTGAAAAAATTCGTAGAGAATCCTATCTTCACCTGGGGCTTTGTTTTGTTTCGCATTTCTCAGGATCTCTAACAGCTCTTCCATTTCGAATGCTGTATCCAATTTTTGATCATACACTTGGGGCATGGCGTAGTGAAACAAAATTTGTGTTTCTTCATGTTTCAGCAATGATTGAAAGTGAATTTTGAGCTCGTTTACTCCTACAAAAGTTCCGTTAAGTTTTCGTTCCATTAAGTTTTTTCGCTATTGACAAAAACTCTTTCCTATTTGAAATCAATGAAATTTCTTCAGCCATACCACTGTAGTATTGAGATTTTTTGTGTTGTAATATTTGTTTGTATGTACTGATTATTGGCTTCTACGTAGATTTTCCTTGCGATAACCGAGTTATTCTCTCTAAACAGATTGAGAGCTCCCAAAGATCTTTTTCTGGCTTTGTAGCAATCCTCATCAAACCAAGGTTGTTTTTTAACTAGGTTGCTCCCGGCAACTTTAGGTGAAGCTATAAATTGAATGATTCCTGTGAGAACTTGGGTATAAGAGGGCATGATTCCACTCTGGTGTCAGTATATTTAAGCACTCATCCAGTTGTCTACGATAATCATTGGCTGACCTTTCTTTCCAAATGAGTTTTGGAAGAAGCGACAGAGCTTTTGTATGTGTTATTTGTTCACATAAGGCACACTCAATACTTAGCGGCATATGGTCTGAAAATGTCTGGTTTGCAATCTGCATATCTTGGACAATGTCATGTCACATTCCATTTATCAGTGAATAGTCGATTATTGAAGATTCATTCCCCTTTGCGTACGTAAATTCACTTTCAATGTCGCTATTTGTTCTCCCATTGAGCATACACATGTCAAAATTGTCACACATTTCTATTAATTTCCTTTTCCTTTTGAGTCTATAGTTGCATCTTTTGAATTTCTTGCTATGTTCAAAAACCGTTCCACTTCACCTTTATTGATAGGAGCTACTTGCTCTCTTCCAACTCTTGCATTCAAATCGCCAATCAGCATTGAGTTTTCGCACCCTGAAGTAAGAAGAAAGTCGAGCAGTTCATTAAAATCTCTTTGCCAGTTATTACAATTAATGTAAATTGGTATAATTTGCATTTGGTTTCCGTAAGAATTTATCTTAACTACATATCTGTCTTCTGTCCTTACAAAGTAACATTCAAAATTCGATGAGAACTGTTTTTTAATACCGAATAGCATTCCTCCACTTGCTCTTCCTGCTGTATTAATTCGCACTACATCACTCCAAACCAACTCAAATCCATCAAAATAGTTATTAAATCTATCGTAATAATTTTCTACTAAAAAGGTTTCATATAGGAAAGAAATATCGTGTTTCTTAATATAATCGAAAAAACCTAAATAATTACTCTTGTTTTTCAAACCAGCTATATTATAAGATAAAATTTTAAACTTTATATTATCTATTTTATTTTTTAAAAACTTATTTTTAGGGCAGACAGCAACACTATTAGGAATTATAATTTTTTGATGAGGATGCAGATGGCGCTGCCAACAGTAGGGGGTTCCGTTCTTTGTTTGACACTGACATACTAGATATGGACTGCTCATTGACATACTAGATAATATATAATATAATAAGTCAATGTTGTTTGACGTTGCCATAAGCATCTGATCTAAGATTATCTCTCCATCACCATCAACAAGTTTGTTGTTTTCATCGTAAAAAAATGTTTTACCTTCAACTTCGATGTATTCGCCCTTTAAAATAACGTTAGCACCTTGTCTTGTCTGCAAAATATCCCTCTTTAGGTTGAAAATTCTTCTTCTACGGTCTCGAACAGCTTTTGGATAATCCCTATGGATGGTGATTCCCGCGCTACGAAATTTAGCAGCATTGGAGATAATTTTCTTCACTTCATCAGTGTTATTTACTTGGACAAGCACATTAGTGACCTTTTGATTTGCAGGGCCAAGTTTTTTGACATCTATAGATTTGTTATCATTAGCATTGACCTCAAGAATTTCTGAGCAGATTTCTTTTGCACGTACAATTGGGTCGACATTTGGTGGTTACCCCTCTGTATTAAAATTATACGATTCTTCGTCAATGGATCCAAAAACTATATCCAATCTTTTTGCAGAATTTTTTGGGGCAGCGTTTTCGTGTGACAATTCTGAGGCTGACGTTAGCTATTTTAGTTATATGAACGGCTGCACCCAGACTTCCCTAACTTCCATTAATATTGACATATCATCGGTGATAAATAAAATGAATCTGCTCAAAGATGATTTCTCTTTTGGTCCTGACGGTCTCCCTTCTGTTTTGTTGAAAAAATGTACTGCCAACTTAGCCCAGCCACTTACTGCACTCTTCCAAAAGTCCATTTCAACAGGAATTTTTCCCCAGCTTTGGAAAGATGCTTTTATTATACCTGTGCATAAGAAAGGACCTAAAAATGATATAGTTAACTATAGACCAATTGCAAAACTTTCTTGCATACCGAAACTCTTTGAGAGTATTATATATGACAATATGTTCTTTTTTTGTAAGCCGATTTTTTCAACTAAACAACATGGTTTCCTAAAGGGCAGGTCCACTACCACTAATCTGATAGATTTTGTATCTACTACCCTGTGTGCTTTAGAAGTAGGAAAAGAAGTCGATGCGATAGCTACTGATTTTAGCAAAGCTTTCGACAAAATATCCCATAATATATATTATATATATATATATTATATATATATATATATATATATATATAATATTATTTAAGCTAAAACAACTCGGCTTTCCGGCTTTAATGATTTCATGGATTTAATCATATTTATCGAAGCGACAATACAACGTTATATTCAGGTCGTGTATATCTACCTCCATCTGTGCAACGTCTGGAGTTCCGCAAGGTAGCCACCTAGGACCACTTATTTTCGTTCTAACCACTAATGACGTTGAAAAAATATTTTCGAACTCTGATCTCTTAATCTACGCAGATGACATGAGAATATGCCGAAAGATCTCTTGTGCCGATGATTCCAAATCTCTGCAAATCGACTTGGACAAATTCTACATTTGGTGCCAAAAAAACCTCCTGGAACTCAACGTTAATAAATGTCAAGCCATAACATATACCCGCAAGCGTCCTCCATTAGCTCAAAGACAATATTTTATAAATTACGAACCCATTCCCATTGTTACTTCGATCCGTGATTTAGGTTTATTATGCGACTCCCAACTGAACTTTCGCTCTCACATTGATAACATTATAAATAAAGCTAACTCTTCACTTGGATTTATTAAACGCTGGTCCAAAGAATTCTCCGATCCCTATGTTACAAAATCCCTCTACATGACTTTTGTCCGACCACTTTTGGAATATGCATCTCAGGTCTGGTCGCCTTATTATCAAGTTCACATTAATCGCATTGAAGCCGTCCAACGAAGATTTTTACGTTTTGCCTTGCGTGGACTTGGCTGGGACGATCCTTTTAACATCCCTCCATATGAAGAACGTCTAAAGCTTCTAAGTTTACAATCTTTATATGCGCGCCGTAACACTTCTGATATTATCTTCGTTCATCAGTTATTAACATGTAACATTGACTGTCCCTGTTTACTACAACAGATCAGTTTTAATACTAACTGTTGTGTCCGAATACTTGTTGTATATAAAAGAAAATTAGTCTAAGAAATCATTGAAATATCAAATTTAGAAAATTGAAATAGTTTGTTCATTCTTAAAATATTCTTTGTTCTTTACGGTTGTTTAAATAAAATTAAATTGTTTTTACAAAACATTTTACTAACCAACATCGTTTTCGATCTACGACTCTTTTTCGACTTCAATACCATAGTACCGACTATGGACTAAACGAACCCCTGACAAGAATGTTGAGTAGGGTAAATAATTCTAACATATTCGACTTAAACCTTAGTAAATCCTCACTTAAACATGCCCTATTACGCTACCCCTCCTGATACTTATCCAAATTATCCTATTATTAATCAATTTATTAATTTTTAGACTTAAGTACTTAATGTTAGACTTAAGATATTTTTATTGTGATATAGTATAAGTGGCTTGTATTAAGCTTAAAAAAAAAATTAAAATTAAAAATTAAAAATGGTAGGATTCGTAGGTCGAGAAATAAAGGCCAGCTACTTGTTAATCTACTTTTTTTTGAAATAATTCTCACAATGTGCTTTTGAGCTATTTGCAATGGTTCAATCACATTATTGTACGCTCCACCCCAACTTGTTAAACCGTATTGTAGCTTTGAATTTACTATACCATAATAAATTACCGTAAGTAGTTTCTTAGAACAATGAGATTGCAATAAAAACATTTTTCGAGTAGCGCATCTCATATAAGCTTTTAAGTCAGCTGCATGTGGTTTCCAATTTAAGTTTCTATCTATTTTTACTCCTAGATACTTAAAACATCCAATCGATTCTATTTTAAAACAATCAAAACAACAGGGATTATCTTCATAGAAATTAACCTTTCCACAATTATGTGAAAACATCGACAGCCTTGGACATGCAGCGGAGTGAAATATTTTTTTTTTTTTTTTACACTATCAGAATTGGTCGAAGAAAGCTTATAGCAAGCTCCGTCTTTCGACCAATGGTTTGCCAACACAGAGAACTGTGTTATACCACCGGCTCATCATTTAGTGCAGTGTTAAGCTAAGTGTACACGATTGGTAGATCTTACAATATTGTAAGATCTTACAATGTCTGACAATTATCTACCAATGAGCTGACAAATAAGTTGTGTGTGTACACGGTTGGTACAAAATCTACCAATCTCTTACAATTAATTGTCAGAAGTTGGCTGACAATTCATTTTCAGATAGCCGGCTAAATACCTACCAATTAATTGTAAGAGATTGGTAGATTTTCTACCAACCGTGTACACACATAATAAATTGTCAGTTTTTGTTGGTTATGGAAACTGACAATTAAACCTTGGCTGCAAATTTTCTGACAATGAAAAAATTGTATGATGCTAAAAAACGAACATCTTACAATTTCTTCATTGTCAGAAACGTCAGACAACGATAAAAATTGGCAGGCCTGACAATAAATTGTGTGTGTACACGATTATCAAATACCTTACAATTCACCGTCTTACAATTAATTGTCAGATACATTTTCTGACAATTAATTGGAAGATTACACGATTGTCAGCTAGCGTACACATGATTGTCAGTTTTCTTACAATTAATTGTCAGACAATGATCTAACAATTAATTGTCAGACAAATTTTCTGACAATTAATTGTAAGACTACACGGTTGTAAGACATTGTAAGCATGTTTTTCACTGACAGATCTGACAATATTGTAAGATCTACCAATCGTGTACACTTAGCTTTAGTACTTAGTAGGCAAACTCTATTACAATTAACACTGACACAAGAAAACATGAAAAATAAACAAATAATATTACGTAAGAACAAAACAATAACATAACATGAAACAAAGAACATTTAGGAGCGTGGACCACTGGTTTTGAGATGTTAATTTACTTTTATTTATATTAAAATCCAAAATATTTGAATTCCAATTTACAAGTCTACCCATACATGTCAAGGGCTCATGCATGCCATAGTTGGTCCTATGTGTTGGGACCTTAATCATATCGAGGCCTCGAAGATTATAACCTCCTCCCCGATAATTAAAATAAACCGAACATAAAAGATCTGGTGCATCTGTGGCGCCTGTTATTAATTGGTGGAAAAAATACTAAATCATTGTTTGTTCTTCTTTGTTCCAAAGTTTGCATCTGAAGAATAGATAATCGTTGGTCATAAGAGAGGACATACGAAGGATCACTCCATTGAAGTCCTTTCAAGGCAAAACGAGTAAAGTTTCTTTGCACAGATTCTAATCTCTCAATATGAATATCATAAAGAGGAGTCCAAACCTGCGATGCATACTCAAGATGGGGACGCACCAAGGAGTTGTATAAAGCCCGGGTGACATTGGGATCAACAAATTCTTTAGACCAGCGCTTAATAAATCCTAACATTGAATTGGCATTATTCACGATTTTATTAATATGAGCAGAAAAATCTAAATTGGGTGTAAAAAGAACTCCAAGGTCCCTTACAGTCATAACACGAGTTAAAATGTGCCGTGAGATAACATATTCATGAGAGTAAGGAAAACGTTTTTTAGAAAAAGTCATAGTTTGACATTTTGTCGGGTTGAGGTTCAGACTGTTCTTTTCACACCACAAGGCAAAATGGTTAATATCATCTTGCGGTAGAGCCCGATCATTTGAAGATACTCAGCCTTATCGCAGGCCCCGTCGTAATAGATTCGTAGTACGAACCCCGAAAAAAGGTATCATCCCTCCGTCGTACTAAAAAAAACTTGCTACGAAATTCGGAGTTCGTGAATAATGGTATCACTAGCCCCGAATGAATAGGAAGTTGGGCAGTTTTTTCTACGAACAGATATTTTGATCGGAGCTCAACTTAAAACGAAACACAAATATAATTAAGCGAACGAAGATAATGGACATGCAAATAAAATATATAAAAACAATTTTTATTATTGTTTTCATGTGAATTTGTTTATATTTTTTATTTTTTGAAGGGCAAATAAAGTAAATACAAATAAATATTGGTATCCTTCCGTAATGAATCTTATTTTTAGTGTTTGTCTTCTTGGCGTATTTTCTACATTTATTACAGAGATTGCAACGGCAATGGTATTTATTTTTAACGACCAACAAAATTAAAATCAAATCAAAAGATGAACAACGGAAATTTATTTATTTTTTCACATTTTGACACAAATCAACTGATTTTGAAACTCCGAAATTCGGAAAATGTTTTTTGATTCCGTTCGGGGCCTATGATGCAAATTTATTCGTATTCGTAGCGTAACAAAATTTTCGGGGATTTGTTACGAGGGACTCTGTGATAGGGGTGACTATATTTTTATAAATCTTCATATCATCTGCAAAGATTAGAATTTCGCTATTGCGAACACACAGAGGAGCATCATTAATAGCCAATGTAAAGAGTAGTGGTCCCAGATGGCTTCCCTGCGGAACACCTGATTTGGCAATAAATTCTCTTGAGTATGAATTTCTGAATTTGACTTGATATAACCTATCTTCAAGATATGAAGATATCCACTTTATGAAAGGTGGTGGAAATCCGTATGAGTGAAGTTTAAACTTGATAATCTCATGAGACAGTTGATCAAAAGCTTTCGAGAAGTCAGTGTATACACAATCAACATCTTGACAACTTTCTAGAGAGTTTAAACATTTATTCAAAAAGACAACAAGATTAGTAACAGTAGAACGTTTTTGCATAAAACCATGTTGTTGGTTGCAGATAATAGTTTTACATATAAATGTCAAACTGTCACATACAACTTGTTCGAACAACTTCGGAATGCAAGAAAGTTTGGAAATTGGTCTATAGTTGGTAATATTGACTTTATCTCCCTTTTTAAATACTGGCGTTAAAAATGCTTTCTTCCAAACTGCAGGGAATTTACCTAATTTCAAGGATAGAACAACAATATTACGCAGAGGAAGAGCTAAAACAGACTTACATTTCTTCAATAAAGCGAGTGGTATTCCATCGGGTCCAATAGAATAGTCGTCTTTTAAATGTGACAGAAAGTCCAAAATTTTGTCATGATCTATTGTAATATTATTAAATGATACCTGAGGACAATTTCGTAAGAATTGAAAATAGTTATCGTCAACAACAACAGGGGAATCAATGAAGGATTGGCTAAAATTATTTGCAAATCCCTCACAGATTTCTGTAGTAGTACTCAAGATTACGTCATTATAAACGACCTTAACAGGATAACCGTCGCTTTTCTTTTTAGAATTTATAAATTTCCAGAAGTTTTTCGGCTCTAATTTCAGGGAAAGCCCCATGGTTTGAAGATAATCATTATAACAATCATAAGAGAGTTTTTTGAATTCTTCTAAAAGGGAAATGTATACTACTTGATTCTCTACTGTTATGAACCTTATATATTTTTTCCAAGCCTTATTTCTTTTATTTCGAAGGCATTTGAGTTCTTTTGTGAACCAAGGATGACAAGAAGAATTAGAGGGAATAGATTTTTTTTAGGGACAGTTTCATTTATGAATCTCATCAAAATAGAATAGAAACTTGAGACAGTTTTGTCAAGATCATTAGAAATCGGTAAACGTTCTATACCGGAAATAATTAAACTATCTAAAAGCTGTTGAAAATCACCTCTCCGAAAGTCAAAAGTATAAGAACAGTCGTGGGGATTACTATTTTCTAGTAAATGACCACTCAAGTCAAGAAAAATGTCAAGAGGCGGGTGATATTGATCTATGTTAGATAAAGCAGAGATAGATTCTACCACTACTGTACTAACGGCGTCAGATGAGAATACAAGGTCAAGTTGTCTATTCATATTATTTCGTATACAGCTAATTTGCTGTAAATCTGTAGAGATAATATTATCCAACATTTGGAGCTCTTGTTGGGGTGAACTTGTGGAAGCTTCAAAATAGGATTCGTCATCAGAGGGAACCCATTCGATATGGGGAAGATTAAAATCCCCTAATAAAAGAATTTTACTGTCAAGGCTAGCTAAACTGAAAATAAAATCGAGTGCTAAAGAAAATTCAGTGTATACGGAAACAGGACTTTTAGGTGGAATGTAAACATTTAAAACAAATAAGACTAAAGATTCCTTAGTTATTTTGACGCATAACAGATCAATTGTCAGATTGAATGGGAAGACTATTTGTGTTGAGCAGAAATTACTTCTAACAGCAATAAGTACTCCCCCGCCAACTGAATTTGTAACGTCAACGTGACGGTCCTTTCGGAAAACTAAGAACTCATTATCAAAAAGTTCCGTGTCTAATATTGTTGCGTTAAGCCAAGTTTCTGTAAGGGCTAAAAGATCGTATGGCAAAACTAGGGAATTTTTGAAAGTCTTAGAAGTTTTACTTCGGAGACCTCTCACATTTTGGTAGTAGATGCAGAACCTGGGCAGTTTTTTGAATTTATACTAGAAGACGAATTTAAATTTGATTTCCTTCTCAAGGGCGCTGTAAATTCTTTTACCAATGTGTTAGGAGGCCAAGAAGTACTACATATGGGTTCGAAGAGAGAATTGGGAGCTATTATTTTGAAGGAGGCTACGAAGCTGTTTGGTTTGCTTATTTTGGAGCATTTGACGCATGATGAATTGATAATAGCCTTAGTAGCAATCAAATGATCCACAACATCTTCAGGCATCGTTTCGGGATGGAGACGAGATATAAATATGGCCCTGGGCTTCGGAACTGAAATTAAAGTTTTTGGACCAGTAACGACGGAATCCTGTGTTGGAGTCAAGTCAAGATTTTCGGTGACAGGTTGAGGTGGAATGGGTTCAGTGGGTTCAGAGGAGGTTTCAGTAACTAAGTATTTGGTTCATTTAAATGTAGTGATTCAATAACCGGGTCGGATAAAGTTATTGAATTTTCAACGACTTACTACCAATAAGGGACGTTTTTTTAGGTGCCGGACCTACGTTGGCTGACATGGTGGTCATGTCCCTTCTTCTCTTTTTACTTTTCTTAGAAGTAGAAGGATTTGATGAGAGAATATCATCCGTTGAAGAGGAATTGTCCGCTACTAGCACCGGAGAAGGGATGCTATCAACCGTTGTCACAATACTAGCAAAGTTCAAACTTAACTCTTCAAATCCCTTGGAGATTTTCGTTAGCTCATCTTTTAAGGAGGATAGCTTAAAACAGAAATGAGCTAGCGAAATCTTTCTGCAGTTAGGACAATACCAAAAAGCAATACTCGAAGAATTAATTTTGTCCATTAACGAGTTATTTGTTCCGACACATTTGGCATGGAATAGATTTCCGCAAGGTCCGTAACACTTGAAAAGAGGGGCTACGCCAGAGCGATCCAGACAATTCGTATTGGCGCGAGACATTTTTAATATATAAGGGACAGACAAATAAGAAACAAATTTTCCAATACGAAAATATAATATTAAATAATGATTAGAATTATAAATTATAAAATAAATAAAAAAAAAAAAAAGTAGAAAATTGGTGACAATTTTATTATATTATTATATTACTTAAGGCAGACTTTAAACTTGTAAGTTAAAAAAAACAAAACTATAGTTTTCTAACTTACTTAGCTCATGTTTTGCAAACCATTGTCTTAGTCGCTGTACGTCATTTTCTATCTTTGCCACCGACTCAAATATTGAGGTATTTATGTAAGAAAATGCTATATCGTCGGCAAAGGCTGTCTCCATTAAAATGTACTTTAAAAATAGAATTTATAGTATTATTTATAGTACTTTCATGTAGAGGAACTAACGACTCTCCGCCTAGACAGGCGTATTTCACACTATTTCTTGTAGAGTTGTGTAGAGTTAAAACAGTTAGGAAAACAGAAGATTTCTTCTCAATACGACAGAAATAAAGCTATTTTGTGATTTCCTTTGATTCATTTTCTATACAAATGGGTTTGATGTTTTTTTTGCTTAAAGGCATAGGAAATATCTATATATTAATACGTTAACAATTTTTTTGTAGTTCCTTTTTAATATACTTAAACTGAACGCCCGACAATAAAAAATATACCATTTGAAAGCTAATATTATTTAGAAGTGCCATCAGAAGAGATTATGGCCCATATTGCGGTTGTCGATTTTCTAATCGACGATCGACCTTTTTCGATCATCGATCGTCGATTACTCTATTTCATTTTGCGAATGTCGATTGGGATCGAAACTTTTCGATTTCACAGTCGTTTCTTTTCGATTGTTATTTTCTGATCGACGCGTAGGGAAGGTGAAGTCCAGAAGTTTTTCTTGTAAACAAAATGTAAGCTTCCTACAATCAAATAATTATTTAAGGAAAAAACATTCAAATATTAATTTAATGCAGGTCAAAAGTGATAACGAAGAAAAGGCAAATAGAAATTTTGGTCAGATTGATGGAGGAAAATGTGGACATCGCGAAGATGGTTTGTGCTAAGAGCCGGGCAAAGCAAAAATGAGAGAAATTCGCTAACGATTGTAATATGCCTGCTGAATTTCTTTTTTTGGAGACCTTGATAATATATGAATGTGTACCGTCAATACACCCTATCACACCTGGTATTCCACTTTTTCATAAATATGTATTCTAGTCCGAAGCTTTTTTGCTTTAGAGTAAATAAAAGTAACCTATTTGGAGCAAATATGCGTTTCTAGAACTGAGAGCTTTTCCTTTAGCACTAAAGGCACTGGATTGTGCAAGACCAATACAAAATTAATTACCAACACTAACTTAATAAGATCCATGAGCACAAAATCTCAAAGTATTAGCAAGTTGTATTATGCTTAGAATCGAAGGGCTTCTTATTGATAACATAAGTTTTGGGGTTAATTCCACTTAGAAGTTCTGTGAAACATTTTTGGATAAACGAAAGTATTTAAAAAAGCAAATATGTATTTGCAGGTACCTAGTTGATTATAATTAATAGTTCCTAATATGTTTGTTCTTCAAAAAGACACAAATCGAAATTTTTAATAAAAGATATACATACATAATAATTATACTTAATAATAGGTACCTAATATACCTGTGTTTGTACACGCATACGTTCATTTATGGATAACCAAATAAGCCTAACAAAAATCATTATTGAATAAATTATATAAGTTACGAGTATATTTTGGCAAGACATATCGAAATTGAGCAACGTTGCTTGGTATTGAATCTCATAGAGCAGTGTTTTTCAAACTGTGGAGATTCTTGAAGGATCGCCGTCGCAAGCCGGTAAGATTAATAAACAAAAGTCCTGTGCTAAAAAAAATTAAATAAAGCAAAACATTTTTTAGTGCGACATGTGCCTGTTTATTTTTTAATAAACGTTGAAATCTTGGATTAGTTTTTGACACTTTTAAGATTAAATCAATTTCCAAATTTAGTCGGTTTCTTTTTTTAGTTTTTAATGTCAAACATTGAAGAGAATGTGACTTCAGACAGGTATGAAGTGGCGAATGGCAGTAACAACTTCAAAGCCTCGTTTGCCAGGATACTCTCCTCTTCTCTTTATCCAGAAACTGCCATCTGCAGCTAAATCTATAAGATTTTCTTTCATCTAAACCGATATTAGATTGGCGAGTTTGACTGACATATTCAAAAAAGGATTTAATACACAAATTTCTCCATCTCCACTTTTAGAATCCAGTTCCGGAAAGTAACTTAATAGTTTCTTCTCTAAATTATGCAAACTCTGTACAGTGAGATTAATATGAGAGCTTAATGATATCGATTCATCTGATAAAATTTTTTCGAGGATCTTTTGAAAGCAGTGAAAATAATCAAAACTGTTTGTTTGTAAAGAATCTGACCACAAACGAAGTTTGGCGGGGAATCCTCTGATTTTATCTTTTGCAGTTATAATGCTTTATTCTCTCCCTTGGAGGCTCTTATTTAATATTTTTAAGTGGTTGAAAAGATTAGCGAGAAATGATAATTTTAAGAGCCAGGTGGGATCAGAAAAATGATCCGAATTTCCAGATTTTGAATCTTGTAAGAACATCAATAATTCGGTTTTCAATTCCAGAACTCGTGTCGATACCTCTCCTTTTGACAGCCATCTGACCTCTGTGTGAAAAAGGAGATTTTGATGGAGTGAACCCATTTCATCACATATGATCCTAAATAACCGACTTTGCAAAGGCCTTGCCTTTAATAGAGTTCATAACTCTAATCACATCTTTAAGCACATCATTTAATTCAGAAGGTAACACCTTGGATGTCAGAACTTGTCGATGAAGAAAGCAGTGTGTCCATGAAACGTTTGCCATTATTAATTTTAATTTTGCAATGAGCCCACTTTTGTTGACCATCAAAGTTTTAGCACCATCACAACAAATAGCAAAACATTTTGTCCAATCAATCTCGTAGTGGCGAGAGCTTTCTAAAAACATATCGTACAAACACTGGCCAGTAGTATTAGCAGGAAGAGCTTTGCAAAATAAAATTTCTTCTTCAATGTTTTCCTCTGCTTCAAAACGAACAAATACCACAAACTGTGGACAGTCTGAAACATCAGTAGATTCATCCAGTTGCAAAAATGCGCACTCATCTTTAATTTTTCAATTAATTGTTCTTGAATGTCAACGGCCATGTCACTTATTCTCCGCTCAGTTGTATTGTCAGAAAGTGGTATATTTTTAAGTTTATCTGCCTCCTGTTTGCCTAAAATAATTTCAACCATATCAAAGGCCGCAGACAAAATAAATTTTCGTTCGAAAAATTCCAACGGCTTATCTGCTTCTTTAGAATGTTTAGTTGAGAGATGTCGCATAAACTTTGATGGTTTCATACTTTCGACAGATAAAACTTCCCAACAAAGAACAAATTGAGGCTTATTATTTAAAGCTGTGAGACCATATTTAAGATATTTTACGTCATAAAGTCTATTTTTTTTCGTTGCTTCCTCCGCTTCCAATTGCACCGGAAGTGCAAGGCTGCAACGGTCTTGTCCATAATCTCTCGTAAGCAACACAACACAAGACTTAATTTTTAAATAAGTACCTTCTTACTTTCAGTTGCAAAAAAATTAAATGGCAATTCTGTCATTCTGATGCGCACTTAAGAATTCAAAAAAACGAAAATTACTGCAAGGCCTGCTACAATTTTTTTTTTTCATGGCAATACGGGAGAAAATTTCATCGCGAATAAATAAAATCTTGTGTAATTAGACCGGACTTGGAAGGGGTTCAGTGTATGTAGCTTTTTAAATAACTGACACATTATAATGGGGGGGTCGCCAAACTTTTGTTACTAGCAAAGGGGTCGCGTACTCAAAAAGTTTGAAAAACACTGTCATAGAGCATAGGAAACAAAAAAATCAGAAATAAACAAACTGAGAATCCTTGCCAATAATATAAACAAAAATTTCATTTTTTCATTCTTATTGTTCTAGTCGCCATGACGCTAACAACTGATACATTACTATCCCACCCTAATTCTTAGTCTCTAACGTAAATTTGTATCTACTACAGCGCCACCAGTATAGCCGTATATAGTGAAAAAAACTACTTAAAAAAAAACGAAAAAATTGGGTTTGATGCAAAATTGCGGAGAAACGGTTGTCCGCAGAAAAAAAAAGTTTTTGGATAAACTAAAGCTGTAATAAATTCTTGATTGGTTATAAAAAAATCTTACGAATCGGACGTAGTTTGGAAAAGATAAAGCCAGTTAAGGTAAAAATCATAAAAACCGTTATAACTCGAAAACGGGATGAAAACGAGAAAATGACCTCTTTAGCTTCTCGACTTAAAATTAACTCAGGAATCCATGGTTTTCATTTGGGGCGGTAACTGTGGGACACCCTGTATACAAGGGCTGAGCGCACTAAACGACGTATTAAGAAATGGATCCAGTGTATCGAATTAATCGCTCTGATGGACGATTATGAGCAACGTAAAACGCACGTAACGCCCGATGTATTTCCCGAATTGAACCATGGTTTTCAAAAATTTTTTTTTACATTTTTGCTGCTCTGGCGTGAGTATATTTATTATAAATTGCAAAACTAAAACTAACATCTAAACAAGTAAGAACTTTCAAATCCGCTCTCACAGAAAACAATATTGCCAGTTTAAAGGACTTATTTTAATGGACTAATACACACAACCCATCAACACCAGGCAATCGTTGTCGTAGTGGGTGTTATGTTCGGAGTGTTACATTTTCTAGTAAACAAAACAGTTCTGTCAGTATGTTGACATTGAGTCCGCAGATTTTTGGCAATTGGCTGAGCTTGTGAAGGAGTGTGGGGATAATTATCCTGAGCTCTTTATCGCAATGAGTTAAGCAAACGCAACGAGTCTGATACCACTTATTCTTAGTTTTACTAAGATTTGGTTGGGGTGGGGAGATAATAATCCTTCTTCTGAAGTACTTTAACACGTTCCATCCTTGGCTTCCCATAACCTAGTATATAGAAATAGATTTTTAAATCTTATTGACTTAACTACCTATCGTTAAAGTCTTATATGATGATGTTTGCCCGCCGATTGTTTTTTTTTTAGAAAATTGAAAATTATAACTCAATATTACTTGTCATAAGTCAAACAATCTGTAGTTAGCCCCAAAAAAGATTGGTGTAATCTTTCAAAAAAAAACTAGTAAATTTCAATCTTAATTTGCTTCCTCATTTTTTAAATACATTTACAATACTTTTTATGCATTCATTTAAATAATACAATAAAACGCATTGTACTTCACTGGGTTTATCTACGTAATTTGCTTTTAATTAATAGTTAATGATAATGGTTATTTATATGTATTTGTCACAAAATTCTTCAATGATCAGTAACACTCTTCAATGAATAAGAAAATCCGTAAGCAACAATAGATTCCATAATGTAATAACACCTTTTTAGAGCTATCTATATGTAAGCTTTTTCAATTTATTCACTTAAAAATTATCAGACACCTCCTGCACAGAAACACTTAGGAATTATATTTATTGAACCATACTTTTTATGTACATTCCCGATTTATTCCCGCTTTGTAAAATATTTACAAACTAACAAAAATCTAACAGCACATGACAAAACATTCAGCACATTTTTGTACGTACATTTGAATACAACAAAACCGAATTTTAAATACTCCATTACAAAAAGGAGTTCAACCACATGCGATAAGTAAGTGCATTATTTAGACATTTTTATAAGTGTTTTCTACGGTCTGATATGCAATTCAAGAAACATATATACATAAAACAAAAGAAGAAAAATAAGCGATAAAAGGAAAGCCAATATTAAATAAAAAGAGAAATATTAAAAAGCTAATATATAATTGAACAAAAAATATTTTTTTGACATGTTAGGTACAAAAAATCTAGGTACGTACTTATATAAAAATATTTTTTTTTTAAATTGCAAGTTAATAAGTCAATCCATAATAAAATTCACCTATTATAAACATTTATGTATTCATGAACAGCCATGAAATTAAAACTACTAAAAATCAAAAAAATGGACTCTTTTCGAGGTGGCACTTATGATATACCTATTACTCCACTCTATAAAAGTAATGGTAGTTAAAATTCGTTCAAAAATGTTATTTAGAAGTATTTGCTCTTCTTTTCAAGGGAGGAATTGCCATTCTGACTACTAACAGAGCACTTTCAAAAGATTTTATATGCATTCGCATGCACATTTCTTGAAAAAAATTGTAGTCATTTTCTTTTTCTCTAAAATATGGAATTTACATGATTAAACATGAACTTGGGTTAACTATTTTAAATATTATAAAGAAGATTAAAATATTATATAAAACAAAGGTTGTGTGTACTGACGTACGCGCGGTAGAAGTAAAACTTCTTTTCCCTCAAGCAAAGCTTCTGTAAGATTCAAACCTATAAACTTACAAACATTTTGTATTCGAAAAACATGTCGCTGTCTTTGACGGATAACGTGTCGTTTTGACATGTCACTGACAGCTGCATAGAAAATTTTTTACCCCAACGCCGGAAAAGAAGTTTTACTTCAAAAAGTATTTTCTATGCAAATTTTTAATGAAAAAGTTACACGTAGTTTTGATTATTGAAAACTTCGAACAATTTTTGTTCTTAGATATATTAATAGCTACATGGGTGATTCTACAAACAATGGAATAAAATGTTACAAATTTCGGCACGACATTTTTGGAAGCCAAAAGACGTTAAAGTTGTTCTAGTTGATCATTAGAACGTCTCTTTGCGAACCAGTCAAAAAAATAAAAAATGACGATTTTAAGGACATTTTTTGAAAAAGGATGTTCAGGGGACTGAGTTTTTTTTAAGGGAACTGAATAAATCTTTATTTTTTTTTGTATTTTCTCTTAGGTACACATCGAAAGATAAAAATTAAATTTAATTAGTCTTCATAAACATACAAATTCATGGTTAATACATATAACTTAGCATTTTATTAAAAGAATATAATATATTATAATTAAAAATTTTTTTTTCTACTTAGAATCAATTTAAAATAAATAATATTTTTTTTTTAAATTTTAAAAATATTTCGCAATGAAGTTCGAAGTTCAACATAACTAAAAATTTCTCAGGTTTCTGAATAAAATATCATTTGTTCATTTATTAGCCAGGGGACTGAGGCCAGGGGATTGAGGTTTTTAATGGTTTTTGCGCAAAAAAGTTTTTACTTAAAAAAACCAAAAAATATATATAATATTACAGTTTTATTAAACCTATACTATACTGCTAACAAATATGCCTACTTACATACAAATTTGTTTGGTAAACGGACAATCCACGACTTCTTCCACTAATGTCTTTTTCACAATACTAACATAAGAAACAGAATCGAGTTGCACCACGATTTTATTGTAAGGAGACTTGGTACTTCAAATTGCCAGTACTGGATACTCGATCGATATCCTAGTTTTCGATTTTTTCGACTGTTTTAATATTCCAGGGGACTGATATGAAATGCGGGGGACAAAGTTTAATTAAGTTTTTTTTGTAAAAAAATCAATTACTAAAAAATATTTATCTAATTCGTAGCAAAGATGTATTATTTGGCGTAACTTCGGTGGAATTCATTTTAGTATGAGACCTGAAATAAGAGAACGGTAATAATTTTTCTTTGCGAAAATGCACTGGGGATACGTCAGGGGACTGAGAATCAGATACTTTGAAGAATTTTTTGAGCAAAATAAAATAAGGTCACCCTAATAATATTGTTAGGCCAGGTAGATATCAATCAGATTTAATTTTATATAAAAAAAAACAGATTAAATAATTGAACTGATTTTAAAATATTTCTTGGGCCGCCGAAAATTCCATCGTTTGTAGAATCACCAACATATATGTATCAATCGGCTTTCTTTATTTTGCAAACAAAAGTAAATATCTTGGTACAGCCCCAAATTAAACATTCTTAACTTTACTTTCGTAAACATTAAATATAAGCTAGGACATGGAGTTTCGTTTAAGGACATCAAAATAGTGATAAGAATATACAGGGTGATTCACATAAGCTAAAACGTGTAGGTTGAGTTTAGAAAAAAAAATCGTATAGCAAGGAGTGGCCAGTGGCCACTTTTATTGAACAGTTTTAAAAAAAAATAAATTAAAGTAAGTAATTTAATTTAATTTAAGGTTTCGCGGTTGTTCACACATGACATTTTTAATTTCCGAAAATTTTAAAATGTCATAAAATAAAAGTGATTTATAGCTTTACAAAAAAGAATCGCATGGCATTGTAGGTGTTACTGTTGTTTCTTAATTCGTTTGTTTTTCTTTTTCGAAAATTGCTTCTCTAGACTGAACGGGGGAATAGTCTCCCCTACCATTCGATATTTTCTAGTCTAAACCCAACCTATGGGCTTTAGCTTTTTGTCTAAAAACCATCTCATACTTCAATACTTCAATAATAAAAAGATCAATTTTACTGTACCAACAAATCTCTTGAAAGAAAGGATCCTCAATATTTCAATGCCATTAATGAATTCAATATGTTAACAATATTAAATCATAGACTTGTGTGAAATTTATTTCAAATTTGAATAAATAACTTGCAATTTTTAACCATATGGAAACATGGCGGAATGTTAAAAGAACTATAAAATTGGATGCAAAAATATAATTAGAAAAAAAAAAAAAACTAATTTTTACTTAAAACAACAGAAATATCTTTACTCACGATGATCTTGATTCTTGCATAACATGCCCTGGATCGCGCTGTTTGATTTCTGATTCTCTTACAGCTTCTGTTAATGATTTAAACACTGTGTTATGAACTCTGAAATATTAAATGAAAACATCATTGTAAACATTCTTTCTACATGCAGTTGTGTAACAAACAGTTTCAAAACAACATCGACCAACAATGTTGCAACTGGAATTAAAAACAATCCCATCCAGAACACCGGTGATGAAAAAAGTATTCTATCCATTCCACGGAAAACAGCAGCAAACGGCAGCGTCGGCCAAATGTTACTGTATGCAACAATGAAAATAAACCACAAAATAATCGATCCCCAGATAGAACAGTGCGTTAGCCACGTCCACGAATTTGTTGATAGCCCAGCTTTAAGGCATACAGTTACAACGACGTACTAAGTTGAAAAAAAAAAAATATTATGTTAAAAATATGTTAGGTATTAATGAAAATCTAAAAATTACCGTGTAGACCACATTTCCAAGCACGAGGTATCCACCTGTTTTGCCATCGCCCCATATCACTTCCGATTGATAAGCCAGCATTGGCAACCAAAAGAGCATCATTGAATGCAGCAGCGCATTGAAGATCCACACCCAAAACACTTTGACATTGAAGAGTTTGGCATTTTGGGAGGGCTTGTATAATGCAGGATATTTAAGCATCGTCTCCGCCGAACAGACTTTTTCAAAAAGCCCCATAGCAAAGGGTGGTAAAGCTGTGAAGACTACATTATACAAGCCTATTGTCCACCGCTCAAAAAGAATCTGCCCAGACCTTTGAAAAAGTGTGAGTATTGAAAAAGCGGTATAATATTGACAACTTACCATCCCGAATACATAGCGAACCAAAGCTCAATCACATAGAGACAGACATTCTTGTAGAAGCTATACAGAATAAGTTTACACATTCGGCTGTAGTTCCATGCTCCATGGACCAATAACAGTCGCAGCAAATACCGAAACTGTGCGATGGAATAGTCTGAAGCACAAGCCGCTTGCAGGCCTTCAACACCAGATATTCCAACTCCAACGTGAGCTTTTTGTATCATCGCCACATCATTTGCTCCATCACCTATAGCCAATGTGACAGAGTTCGTATTTGTTGTAACTAGATCAACTACCTTGAAGTATTCAAAGGTTTTCATAATTCGTTACACACTTTATTTTTCGTTTACATACTTCAGCCTTTTGAATTGGGGAAACACGGCAACATATCACGACACGACATGCTATACAAAGCTCTAAGAAGTCTCGACGCAAGTCACAACTTAAAGCGTATTTCAATGTTTTTCCGTCCACGATTAGTGCTACATTGCAGCCCTTTGCATCAGAATTTTTTAAGTCTCCACAGTGCCGATGGATGACATCCCGAGTGTTCTGCAAATAATCATTTATTATTCAATCTTGCGATTTCCTACATTCAGAACTAACATCTAAACTGTCTTCGTTTAAGATAATCAGATCCATAGAATGTGATATCAGCTTGCAAGAATAACCAATGTTAATAGCTGTCTCTTGCTTGTCACCAGTTAACACCCAGATATAAATGCCAGCTTCAAGAAGAGCGGCGATTGTCTCAGGAACACCTTCTTGCAATTTATCTTCGATAGCAGTTGCTCCCAGAAGCATTAAATTATTCTCAATCAAGTTGGCTGCGTCTTCAACTTTCCTTTCTCTATACTGCATAGAAGTAGATGCCTTGTGGTAAGTTTCTTTCCACTCATTATAGACTTCATCGGGAATTACAGAAACGGCACAACAGAGAGTTCTCAAACCTTCGGAAGCAAACTCTTCCAAATGCCGAAGAGTAACTTCACGGTACGCTTGACCGTCAGGGGATAGCCGTTCATAGATCACTGTGTCTGCACCTTTGCAGTATAGTTTGACTTCACCTTCAGGAGTCCTTACTATGACCGACATTCGTTTTCGCGTCGAGGTAAACTCAAGGACATTGAGGATTTCATAACGTTCACGATAACCTAATGCATCAATTTCAACATAATTAGGTGTTCGGGTATCAAATACAAAACCAAAACGCTTGGCACCATCGACGAGCGCCCGTTCGTCAGGGCTTGCAGCATGATATATGATTGAACCGTCCTCGTTTTTCTCTGGTATAACGGTGTGACAAACAGCAAGTAGGATCATAAACTCCCTGATAACAGGAGAGGTTTGATGTTTACTTAAGATGTTCTGAAAAAGGTGAGAGTAGGTTAAGAAAAAATCTTGTTGTGCTGTATAAAAGGTTTTATGAAAACAAAATAAAAAAACCATCCTTTTTTTGTTCTATTCCTAAGATAAATGTTTATTAAGAAAATTGCTTTAGTACGATATTAGTTAAAAAATGTTTAAAATTAGGAAGCATTAATGTAGTGAACTTATGTATCAAAATATTTATAATACTTTCTTCACTTGCTTATAAATAAGTACTAGCTCAATAAAAACGTTTCCGCCCTGGGATTTATTTCATTTAAATTATTTTATTTATTTGAATAGAATCAACTACAGGTTATGGGCCCAGAAGATTAAAGATTCTAATTTGTTTGGAATTTTAAAAACGTTATTTGTTAACAAAGATTGAGCTTCATACTTTTTGGTGGACGTTGAAAATTTTCAAGAAAAATGGCTAATGAGAAGAATTCCTGTTTTTTATCAGCGATTGAAAGGAAGGGAAAATTATGCGACATGGAAATTTGCTATGCAAACGTATTTGGAATATGTTGACTGAAACCGAAGTGGCTAAAATTAAAAAAGCAAGAATATCTATTATTTTGAACATCGATCCAAGCCTCTATGTTCACGTTCAAGGCGCTTCAAATGCAAAAGATGTTTGGAATAAACTAGAATCAACATTTGAAGACAAGGGTCGAGCTAATCGAATTCATTTAGTCAAACAATTGGCTGGAACAAAATTAGAAAATTGTAATTCAATGGATACCTATGTATCAACGATTATAACAGCTGCACATCGGTTAAACGCTATTGGATTCAATGTTGATGATGAGTGGTTGGCAATTTTCTTAATGTGTGGATTGACTGAGGAGTACACACCGATGGTAATGGCTCTTGACAGCAGTGAAACTAAATTGTCTAGCGATGCTGTTAAAACGAAGCTATTGCAAGAGATTTCATCACCAAATGGCGAAAATACTTTCTTTAATAGCAAGAATAAAGGAAAGCGTATAGAAATAAAGGGAATTCGTTGTTATAGTTGCAACAAAAAAGGACATAAGTCTCCTGATTGTCCTTATAAAAAGGAAGATAAGAATTCAAAGAACTATGATACTGGCAAAAGATCTGATCCTTCGTGTATTGCAGTTTTTTCTGACAGGAAAATTCAAAAATGACTGGTTTATTGATTCTGGTGCAACTCAGCATCTAACGATGAATCAAAACTGGATTTACAATGGTGAAAAGTCAATTATTTCTGAAATCACTGCTGCAAATAACAACAAGATGAAAGTCGAAATGTGTGGGTCTGTAGAATTGTTAGTTGAGACGAATGGACAACCGAATAGGATAGAAGTGAGGAATATTTTGTGTATTCCCGATATTTCTGCAAATCTACTATCGGTAAGTCAAATGACAAAACGTGGTAATAAAGTTTCATTCTTTAAAGATCATTGTGAGATACGAGATCAGAAGGGCTATTTACTAGCAAAGGCAACAATGGTTGATGGACTTTATCGATTGAATGGCTTAAGAGATTGCAGTTATATCGCAGTTGCTTCAGCTGATAGTTCTGAGACGTGGCATCGTCGATTAGGCCATTTGAACTTCCAAGACTTAAAGAAAATGAAATCTGGTGCTGTTGATGCTGTTTCATTTGTTGAAGATTATGGGGAACACGTATACGTTACATGCTTGAAAGGTAAGCAACATCGACTTCCTTTTAGCAAGAATGGTTCGAGAGCAAGTGATTAATGCAGATTTGATAGGACCCATGGAAAATGTGTCAATTGGAGGATCTAGATACGCATTGCTTTTAGTTGATGATTTCAGTCATATGACTTTTACATACTTTTTGAAATCTAAAGATGAAGTATTCCATAAGTTCTGTGAATTCAAAAGAATCAAACGACTAAGAAAATTAAAAAATTCAGATCTGACAATGGGACCGAATTCTCTAATCATAAATTTAAGAAGTTATTCAAATGTTGTGGTATCGAAAGACAAACTTCAACACCTTATACACGACAGCAGAATGGTCTTGCTGAAAGAACAGTTCGTACAGTGGTTGAGCGTACAACAGTGGCACTCTCTACTGCCGAAGCGGAATATATGGCGCTTTCAGCAGCAACCAAAGAAGCTATTTGGTTACGACAAATAATAGGTGAATTACTCGAAAACATAGAAAGAAAAACAACAATATATTGTGATAATGAAAGTGCAATGAAGATAGCAAGAACTGAAGTTTGTAGTCAACGAACAAAACATATTGACATCCGTCATCATTTTGTACGTCAGTGCGTTATACAACACAAAACTATTGGACTTCAGAAAATAGGGACTGAGAAGATAGTTGCCGAAAATCTTACAAAACCAGTTAATAATCTAAAATATACATTTTGTACACAAAATATGGGTTTATCAAAAATTTAATGATTTAGTTACTTATGTTTTGTTATATTTATGTTTATATTTTATTATTATATTTATTTGTTTAGTTATCTTAATATTTTAATGAACTGATTAAGTGTAGATGTTGTGAACTTAGTAATCAATTAATTTTATGTATAAAAATATTTATAATATTTTCTTCACTTGCTTATAAGTACTAGCTCAATAAAGACGTTTCCGCTCTGGGATTTATTTCATTTAAATTATTTTATTTATTTGAATAGAATCAACTTTTCTACAATTAATGACAATGCTTTCTTAAAATCTACACCTTAAATACTAATTAACTTGTAATATTGCAGTTTCGCCTTTCCCACATCGTTGCTCCAAATTTTCAAGAATTGGATGTTGTCTCTGCATTGTTCATTTGGTGTCATTGCCCAGACACTATGTCAGCAGTTTTCTGTGTGCAGCAATTTGTTGATGATGTTTTTTTAACTTCGCTATGTTGTCTTTAACTTACATCATTAAAAATTGTGCTTGACACCTGCAAGGCATTTACAGCTGCCTATACCAACAAAAAACTTTAGAAAACCAATCAACAACAACAGCAAATGCAAGTTCATCATCTTTCAAAGGAGCAAATATCGTCATCGGAATCTATATATCAATGGGATCACTCGTCAAAGGTGCTACTGTGAATATCAACCATTTTCAGCTGCATATTTGCTTGAATGCAAAGCAAACTATCCTCTGCAGCACATGTCGCAAAAAAGGGCACTTTAGTAAATGGTCCAAAAAGGGAAACAACAACAACAAAATAGCAAGCAAACCAGGAAACAAAAAAACTGAATAACAAGTTGAAAGAAAAACTGTAAAAGCTCTTTCTGAAGGGAATTCGTTGGATCGGACTCAAGGTATTTTTAATGGAAAGCATATTGATGGGTTGAAAATTAATTTGAAAAAGCATTCATGTATTTATAGATTAACAGCCCGATTCTGTATTTGGCTGATAAATTATCAGCTAATGATAAATTATCAGCTTTCTTGTCAGCTGACAAATTATTAGGTATTCTACAAAACACCTGATAGAATAAAAGCTATAAACAGCTTTTAAATTCACCTCTCTTGGTGGTGAATTTGAAGTGTCAAAATAAAGAGAAAAAAAAACATAAACAATGGAGGAACCAGCAGCAAAGGGATCGCTGGCATCTCTCAATGCTTTCAGTTGCACTCTTCTCTCTTTTTTTTTCGTCAATCTCTGCTTCATCGTCACTCAATAACAATAATAACAACAACCCTTCTTCCATTTTAATAAATTTTTTTATTATTGTTTATTTTATTATTATTATTATTGTTATTATTATTATTTATATTTATTATTATTTATATTTATTATTATTTTATGTTTTGTATATATTTTACGCGTTCAAAATATAAACAAATACAATTGTCAGTACCTTTTACACAGCTGATAAATTTGTCAGTAAAAGAGCTTTTTTTTAAGGCATAGAATACGAAAAGCTGATAGTTATAAGGAACTTGGTAATTTATCAGCTATGTTGAATTTATCAGCACGACAGAATCGGGCTGTAAATTTGAATAATTTGTATAATTCAAGATCGACTAGGAAGTATCAAATTAATAATGAAATTGTAGAATTAAAAAACGATACTTGTACATTATGTATGTTGATTATGTCCCTCTGAGTTTAACGTAAAAGTCTAAAATAAAGTTGAATGAAGAAGAAAATAATTTGCGTGTTAAGCCTAGTACTCAGTTCAAGTGAAAGTGAAAATTTCATACAAAAGTGGCGACTGGTTCACTAGCATGAAAACCCTAACGAGAGGTGAGTACCAAAATGTGGATTGGAAAAACAAATATGTTCCAGAACTTTTTCCACGCCATGATTTTAATTTCTCAACAACCATTAGGAAAAAGTTTAAGGCAGCGTGGAAAATTGTGATATTTGTCAGTTAAATTGAATATTTTGTTTCAAAATAAAAAATTTAAAATTTATAAACAGAAAGAAAGAATGGATAACGAAGTTTTTGATACGGCCGTCGAGAGTTTACTTAATGAAAGTGTTGGAGAACGTAAAAGCTACACTCTAAATTAAGTGAAAGCAGCTTCTACTTTACAAAGTATTTTTAAGATAGCTCAGACTTTTGTTTTATAATAATTTTTATGTAAACTGGAATATTATTTTTCATTCAATATTCATCTTTTCAATGAACAACATGTTCTAAAAATATAAATAAACTATTATTCAAATATTATTTGGACTTAATTAAATTAATGAATCATTGGTCTTTCAACAGGTTAACCTATATATAATGATTAATTAATTTAATATTTTTGAAAGGCAATTATTTTTTTGTATAAAAATAAATACGAAGCTAAGTCTAGAAAAACCTTCCCGTGAATTTGACCTTGACGCGGTGGGAAGGCTTACGTCATGTTTTCTATCCTAGCAATCCAGCTGCGGTAGCAGAGACAACAAACAAAATTCAAAAACCCAAATTATGAACCATGAATAAAGCTAATGAAAAAGATGAAATTCGAACGGGGATATACGTTCAAATGTCGGCAGGAGTCGCGACTGCCGGCAAGGGCTTGGCCTCTAACGAGGATAAGTCGTCAGAGACTATAATAGCTTTAGAAGGCGAAGCGGCTATCAAGCCTGACACAGTTTGCGGAACAACTGTTAAGACAGGATCCGCGGGCTGTAGCAGGACTGATAAGCTACGCTCCATTGGTAGTACTACCATCAAACTCAAACCCCACTTCAGTGGTAAGGCGCCTTTCAGAAAAGAGTCTGCTGCAACCACTACGGTCAGTGACAGTACGTCCAGCAAACCTCACTTCAGTGGTAAGGCGCTCTTGAAAAAAGGGTCTGCTGCAACCACTATGGTCAGTGGCAGTACTACCAGTAAACCCCATTTCAGTGGTAAGGCGCCCTTGAAAAAAGGGTCTGCTGTAACCACTATGAGACATCCCCTATCGCAAAGCGTTCGCGAATTGCGGAATGCTAAGAGGATCATCAAAAGACTAGGTGATAAACTAGAAACTAATGGTGACTCAAAGCAGGAAGCATCGCTAGCATGGGCCAAAAGCGTCATTGCTAAACAGCAAGATGCTGAGACCAGCGGCGACTCCACGTCAAAGCGACAAAGGTCCCAAAGTGCAGAAGACCAGCACGGCATCAACAGCGTTAAGGAAGGATGATATTTCTTTTAGCGATGCGCTAAAATCAAACATAATTGTTGCAGTCATCGACAGAAGCGATATCGATGGCAAGATCTCAGTAGATCGCTGGGCAGTGGTAACAAGAGAGCTCTCGGTACGCTACTAGGACATCATGAAAGCCAATCTAGGACCACCCCCAGTTATTAGAGATAACGGCTGGCACCGAGGCCAAGTAAAACTTATCTCTTGTGGAGATCAGAGATCTTGCGATCTATATAAGCTTGCTGTCAGCAAGTTAGGAGAGATCTGGACAGGCGCGAAGCTCGAGGTTGTTGCTAGAGAGCAAATCCCTACAAGGCCAAGGGCTCGCACCTGGATTCCAGAGGAACCTTCTCGTCCGGATGTAATCCTTAAAATTATACAAAGTAGTAATCCAGACCTGCCCACTCATAACTGGAAAGTTGCGAAAGTGGAGGAACCAAAGGGCGCTTCAAGATCTGCAATCATTGTAGTGAATAAAGAGTCCTTGGCTCCTCTACTGGCAACCAAAGGTGTGATTGGGTACGGATTTTCTTCGATTACTCTGAAGGTATATAAAAAAGACGAGGGTAACACCGTTCCTCCACAACAAATAGGTACTTCCACAGTCGAAGAATCTGCGGTAGACATCGACCCAGCAATGGAAATTGATGCTCCCAGCAGCTCTGAGACTGAAGTGAAGACCACAAATATCGCCGAAAAGGCTCCTGAAAATGTCGACAGTCTCTCCGAGAAGGAAGCTGAAGACTCCGTGAGGAAGGTTCTTCTGAGTGAAGACGAACCCATTGGCTCGGACTCTGAAGCCGAGCTACTGGATTCGTCCTCTGAATCGGAAGACCTGAATCAAACCATGTTGGGGGTTGGTTTGGATGAGTGTAGCCAAAATGCTGCAACAACTTCAGATTAATTTTCAAAATTCCATCAAGACTTCGGCCTCACTTCTTCTCCGTCTGCACAAGAACCGAGAGGATATAGTCCTGATCCAGGAACCATGGATTGCCAAATCTAGAACTCAGGGACTCAGGACTCCTGGTTACTAGTTGCTGTATGCATCGGACAAAGGTGAACCCAGATCCTGCATATTAGTTAAAAGTAGTTCTAATGTATATTTACTCCCCGATTTCAGCGATCGAGATATAACCGCCGCCAGACTACACACCAAAAATGGGACGTACTGGATAGTGTCGGCATATCTTGGCCACGACAACCCTGGCCCTCCTGGCGAAACGCTCAAGAGGATCATCGCTGAGGCAAAAGGGCAAAATATCAGCCTCCTTATTGGGTGTGATGCTAATGCCCATCACACTGTTTGGGACAGTACGGACATAAATGACAGAGGTGAGTCTCTTTTTGATTATATTCTTAGTACTAACCTTATAGTCAGTAACATCGGCAATGAACCTACCTTTGTTACCAGAAACCGACAAGAAGTGCTAGACATCACTCTTGTCTCAGACACTATATATCAAATGATAACGAATTGGAAAGTATCAGAGGAACACTCATTCTCAGATAACAAAGTCAAGGATCTGACACTAACCCTGAACAATGCAATGAATATTTCTTGTCCTCTTCTGCAAGTTAGAGGAAAAAAGAAACCTTATTGGTGGAATTCAGGATTAGAACCGCTCAGGAAAAGTTGCAGAAAACTCTTCAATTGAGCTAAATACACAAAAGAATCCTCAGATTGGGACTTATATAAAGAATCCTTAAAGATTTATAAGAAACAATTGAGGACAAGCAAAAGATGTTCATGGAGGAACTTCTGTAATAAAATAGAAGATACTTCTGAAGCATCCAGATTGATGAAAATCCTCTCAACAAGTCCAGTCATGCCAAGCTCTTTGAAAATGTTAAATGGCCCCTGGACAAATTCATGTGAAGAATCACTCAATTTGCTACTTGACACTCACTTCCCAGGTAGCTCGCAAAACATTTGCAACATTAACTCGCTAGAGTCAAATAACGTCGTCTATGTCATTTTAATTCCTTTAAAAAACCTTCTAAAATTGTCATCAATGGGTTGCTGGTTTACTCATTACTTGTTGTTCAGGCATAACACTAACAACATGTAATTGAGTTAAACTAGTATGCCCAACAAGGATGAACACGAATAAAATAATGTGAATCGGTAGAAACTGCGCTACATACCTTGGTACGCGCAATCGAATACTCCCTAGATCACAAAGAATACACTCTAGTTGCATTCCTAGATATAGAAGGCGCCTTCAACAATGTCGACAGCGCTGCAATAGCGAAGACACTGCAGAATCTCAATGTGGATAGCTCACTTGGTAACCTTATAAATTTTATGCTGAAAAGCAGAATTATAAATGCGGAACTAGGCAGCTTTACTACAAGAAGGTCACTCAGTAGAGGAACCCCACAAGGTGGAGTCCTATCCCCACTTCTATGGAACATGGTAGTTAATGATCTGCTAATAGACCTAGAAGAAGAGGGATTCAAAGTGATTGCATACGCTGACGATATTGCCATTGCCGTATCAGGAAAGCATCCTCAAATTTTAACAGAACTTATACAAACCGCTCTCAACAAGCTACTAAAATGGGCAGATCGATGTGGCTTAGGTGTTAACCCCCACAAGACTGAACTAGTCCTCTTCACAAGGAAATACAAAATTCCTCAACTAGACACTCCATCGATTAAAGGTGTTCCACTCACTTTCTCAGATCAAGCTAAATACCTGGGTCTTATTTTAGACAAAAAGTTAAGTTGGAAACCTAATATACAGGAAAGAGTAAGGAAAGCTACGGCAGCTCTCTTTTCCTGTAAAAAAGCCGTAGGGAACAAGTGGGCTTGTCTCCACAAATTACTCACTGGCTATATACTGCGTCCATCAGACCGATACTCACTTACGGGGTGACCGTATGGTGGACGGCCTTAGATAAAGCGACAAATCGCGATAAACTAAGCAGAGTACAACGTTCAGCGTGTATGTGCATCAGCGGAGCTCTCCGCTCGACACCTTCCGCTGCACTAGACATACTTCTCAACCTGACACCCCTAGATATTTACAGCAAACAAATGACCGCGAGCACAGTCATACGTCTCAAAGCCATCTCTCAATTGACCAATAACTCTATTGGCCACACCACCATTCTGAATTTATTCAGAACTTTTCCAAGTCACTCCGACTTCATCACTCCCTTGTTGGTTTTCGATAAAAACTTTGAAGTCGCCATTCCCTCAAGGTCAGCTTGGGAGGAAGGGGCTTTGACAGGTAATAAATCAGTAAACTTTTTTACAGATGGATCGAAGACTGAAAACGGAGTGGGTGGTGGAGTGTACTCAGATGGACTAAACCTTAGTCTCTCCTTCCGCCTACCAAACCATTGTAGCGTATTCCAAGCGGAAATTCTGGCGATAAAGGAAGTATTGTCTTGGCTTAAAGAAAACGTGGTATCTAGCACGGATATCCGTATCTTCTCAGATAGTCAGCCTGCTTTGAAATCCCTCGCATCAGTCTCTATATACTCCATTACAGCCCAAGACTGTCGATCGTCTCTGATGGAGATGGCCAAACAGTTTAACATTCACCTATTCTGGGTGCCGGGTCACAGGGACATTCCGGGGAATTGCAAAGCCGACGAACTCGCCAGAATTGGAACGGAAATGCCTATCTTACCCGAAAAGGCAAATATAGGTATGCCCATAGCTACAAATAAACTTATGCTGAAACGAATCGCTCTGGAACAATCAAACACAAGATGGCTTAATACTACCACTTGTATGGCGACCAAACAAATCTGGCCTAAACTGGATCTGAAACGGTCAAAATGTTTATTGTCCCTCAGTAGATCTTAGATCAGCTCCGTCATAGGTGTCATAACTGGACACTGTCTCATAGGTAGACACGCCGCACGACTCGGTGTACTATCAAACGACAGGAGTTGCTTGGACGAGGAGGAAGAGGAGACAATCCCACACCTTCTTTGTACATGCCCTGCTCTCTCTTACAGACGCAAACTTCATCTAGGAGAATATTTCTATAATGAACCAAGCGATCTCATAAACAAAGAAATTAAAAGTCTCCTTCGCTTCATCAGAAGCTCCAAATGGTTTTAACTAGTAGGAAACCTTTTTGTTCCCTATTAGATCGTGGTATCACAATGGACCTCTAATGGTCTAAGTGTGTCAGACGCTTTAATGACAACCACTTTAACCTAACCTAACCTAACCTAAGTCTAGAAAAGTTAGCTGAATCTGGAGAAGGAAATGGAAAGTCAAATTATGTGCCCTGAAAATTCAAATTGAATTTGTTATTTCGTATGAAGCATATTTTTAAAATTGCAACTGGTGAAACACTGAAGCCAACTTAAGCTGATGCCGAATCTAATTGGATTAAAAAGGACATAGAAGCACAAACAATAATTGGTCTGAATGTAGAAGAGAAAATTGCACTAAAAATTACAAAATGCAATTCTGCTTCACAAATGATTGAACGGTCAGAAAAATCGGAAATCTACGACAGCACAACAACAACAATTTTTTAGTTTTAAATATGATGAATCCAAGTCGGTTGCAGAAAATTGTCTACATATAGGTACTCTGGCACAAGAACTTAAAACAAATGGTGAAGAAGTGAAAGACAGTTGGATAATGTCAAGAATTATGAATTCATTGCCATCGAAGTTTGATCATTTTCATGCTGCTTTGGAATCAGTTGCAGAAGTTGATAAAACAATTCAAAAATTACGTGATCGTCTTCAACAAGAAGAAATAAGAATACAAGGTCGAGAGTCAGAAACTTTAAGCAATGTACTAATTGGAAAACATGATCGATACAGGAAGGAGCACCAAAGGGGGAACCATGTGTCAACGAAGAAGTCAGTAAATTATGGTTCTAGTCCCCAAACACAGTCAGGTCAGTTTGAAAAGAAATGCTTTGAATGTGGTGAATTTGGACATATGAAGCGTGATTGCCCGAACGGACCATGTTTTGAATATTTAGAATACTGTTAGAAAAATTATAAATGTAACTATTGTCAAAAGAAAGGTCATTTTGCCAATGAATGTTTAAAGAAGTCGAGTAATGAGAAGAATAGAGTAAAGTCATTTATCACAATCGCCTTATCATCAACTCTTCTTGAAAAATTACCAAATAAACGAGAATTGTGGATCAAAGATAGTGGGGCTACTCATCATCTGACTGGAAATCTGAAGTACTTAACAAATTTGCGATCGTTGGACGTTCCCGTTCAAATAGAGATTGGAGATTCTACAAAATTAGAAAGTGTTTCTTTTGGTGATGTACATTCGCAAGCGTACGATGGCAAGAAATGGTACCCAATTGTATTGAGAGATGTCTTGTTCGTTCCGACACTTACTTTCAACTTATTTTCTGTGACTACTGTTCTTGACAAAGGTTATACTCAACAGGCTACAGCAGAAGAATCATTCATCATTGAAGGTAATCGAATTGTATTGATAGCAAAAAGATCTGGGGGTTTGTTTCAGATGTTGTTTCAACAAACCAAAGAATATAATTTGTCAGCAGTAAGTTTGAAACTTTGGCACTAGAGACTAGCACACCAAAATATTAACCATGTCAAAGAAATATTGAAGAGAAACGATATCCGTTATATTGATGACTGGGAAAGAAATGTTTGCAAAGGATGTGTGTATGGAAAACAGCATAAAGTATAGAATGATGTAGTTGCGGAAAATCCACTGGACAGAGTTCATGTCGATCTTGGTGAAATGAATGTTCCATCACTTGGAGGTGCCAAATACTTCTTACTATTCAAAGACGACTTTAGTCGGTTTCGAACAGTTAACTTCTTGAAGCATAAGTCAGAAGCAATAGACAAGCTTAACATTTTTTTGAATCAAGTCGAAAATCAATTTGGAAGAAGAGTCAAAGTTATTATGTCCGACAATGGAAAAGAAATCAAAAATGCTAAAAGTAAGAAAATATTTGAAGAACTGGGAATATTTCATGAACGATCAGCTACTTATTCTCCAGAACAGAATGGCAGGATAGAAAGAGACATGCGTAGATACCATGGTTGAAGCGGCACGAGCAGAAATTTACGTCAAAGATCTTGGAACATCTTTATGGACAGAGGCAATAAATTATTCAGTCTTTACAATAAACCAAACAGGAAATAGTAGTGTTCCTGGTAAAACTCCTGTTGAATTATGGTTTGGTCGTAAAGTCAGTCTTAAGTCAATGAAACCATTTGTAAGTGATTGTTATATCCTAATTCAAAATAATAAACGGCAGAAATTCGATAAGAAGAACAAGAAAGGAAAATTCGTCGGATATGATATCGAAGAGCATGGATATCGAGTTTATCTTCCTACCGAAAGACATGCCGAAGTCTCCTGTAATGTTATCTTTGAAGAAAAAGTAAGTCAGACAAATGATAACACTGGTAACAATTTGAATACAAGTCAAGATAATGTATTAACTCCAGAAAAATTGCCCTCAATTCAATTTCTATTTCATGAAGAAAAACATCAAATAATGAATCGGAGTCAAGCGAAGAAACAACTGGAAAAATACTTGAAGAAGAACAAAATCAATCTCAGGAGGAGAATTTCGAAAGCATCATTTCATTTCAGAGCATCAAGAAAGAAATGAAAATCCAAAATATGATCTACGAAATCGTCAAACTATCAAACCACACCCAAAGTATAGTGATTATGCTATGATCGGTGATGTTGAAGATATTTCAGTCAAGAATGCACTAAATGATGATGGATGGAGAAAAGCAATGGAAGATAAAATTGGAGCACTAAAACAAATGCAAGTATGGAAGATGGTAAACCTACCAAAATACCGCAAGCCACTAACTTGTAAATGGGTTTTACGTGAAAAGCAGATGGTCGCCTAAAAGCAAGTGTTGTTGCTAGAGGTTTCGATCAAATTCATGGGATATACTACAACGAAACTTTTACACCGGTCACAAGATATGCAAGTATTCGCTTATTATTGAGTCATGCTGCCAACAAAGGACTTAAGATTCATACTTTCGATATTAACACTGCATTTAACGGAAAGTTATCGGAAAAAATATATGTGTTACAACTAGAAGGATTTGATGATAATTCTGGAAGAGTTTGTCGTCTTAAAAGAAGTCTCTACGGATTAAAACAAGGGGTGGCTGTGGCGCGATGGATGTGTGCTCGCCTGTGAACCTCATGATCACAGGTTCGATCACTGCCGTGGTCTATGTCGTTTTAATTCCATTAAAAACCTTCTAAAATTGTCATCAATGGGTTGCTGGTTTACTCATTACATGTTGTTCAGGCATAACACTAACAACATGTAATTGAGTTAAACTAGTATGCCCAACAAGGATGAACACGAATAAAAAATAATGTGAATTATAAGCGACATAAAAATAAGACACGGCATTCTCCGCTTTAGTTCAGCCGCCATCCCTGGAGATAAAGTATCTTAGACAACAACCTTCAGTCTCAGAACATCGTGCCACACATCTTTCCTATCCTTCTTTCTCTTCCTTAACTTCACGCCCTCGCTGTGTTCAAACATTTAAAGGGTAATCATAATCCCTTGAGCGCGTGTAGATTATAAAAAAAAAAGCTCCAAAGGACTAGAATGCCACATTTACCAAAACCTTGAAAAGACTGCAATTAAAAGACACGAACGATGATCCTTGTATTTTCTATAAAGAGGATAGGTCCGTTATCCTCGGAATATTTTATTTTGGTGGGGGCAATACCCCCATTTATTTAGCTTAATACAAGCTTCATAACTTAATCTAACTTAAAACTATGAAACTTACAGTTAGGGTTAGGCTAACTTAAAACTATAATTGTATTGTGTTTCGGAGGAGGTTTTTTAGGCAGCGAGTGCTGAGGTTAAAGTCGAAATCGTTTTCATTCGAATTAACCCTCCGCAGCATACGCGTAATAGGTTCGTTGGAGCCATAGGAAGTACGGTGGGTGGGGAGATAGAAGAGGCGAGGATTTCTAAGGTTGCGAGGGTTTGTACTGAAAAAGATAGAGTTGTAAAGAGTTTGACAGTCAACGGAGCCTGAGAGAAGCCGATGAATGAAGAGAAACTCTGCTATATCTCTCCGTTCTTGCAGTGTATTTAAGTTAATTAATTGAAGGCGGTTTTGGTAGGGGGGCAGGATCAAGGGATTATTCCAAGACAGGCCGCGAATGGCAAATCTTAGGAAGCGACGTTGAATGCTCTCGATTCTAGAGATGTGGATTTGTTGATATGGGGACCAAACTTGACTGGCGTACTCAAGTAGAGGACGAACAAACGTTATGTAAAGGGATCGGGTGACGTAGGGGTCGGAGAATTCTTTGGACCACCGTTTAACGAAACCAAGTGATGAGTTGGCTTTTAAAATAATATTATCGATATGTGCCAAGAAGTTGAGCTCTCGGTCGCATAATATTCCTAGGTCGCGGATCGATTCAACAATTGATTGATTGGCATTTGGCAATATTTAGCTCTAAGCAGTTTTTAAGGCACCAGACTGAGAAACTGTCGAGATCTTGTTGGATAAGGGAAGAGTCGTGTTTTGAAGAAATTGTTTTGAAGATCTTAGTATCGTCAGCGTAGTGAGATATGGGAATGTTTGATGACGTTTTTAATATCGTTAATGGTAAGAATGAAAAGGAGAGGACCTAAGTGGCATCCTTGTGGGACTCCGGAGGTAGCTAAGAAAGGACTAGAGAGGGCAGATCTGAAACGAACACAGTAATAACGGTTTTCTAGATAAGAAGAAATCCATTTCAAAAAATTAGGTTCAAAGCCAAGGGCGGATAATTTGAAAAGTATTAGCTTATGCGAAATTTTGTCAAAAGCCTTGCTAAAGTCAGTAAATATAGCGTCAACTTCCTTTCCGTTCTCTAAGGCAGATAGGGAATACGATACAAATTCGACAAGGTTAGTGGTTGTAGACCTACATTTAAGAAAGCCGTGTTGTCTTGGAGAGATCAGAGACTTACAGCGGAAACTTAAAATTTCGTACAAGATACTTTCAAATATTTTAGGGATATGTGAAAGTTTGGCAATAGGACGATAGTTTTTAACATCGCTCTTAGGACCCTTTTTGTGTATTGGGGTTATGAAAGAGGTTTTCCATACCTGAGGAAATTCTCCTTGAGATAGCGATAAGCTGAAAATTTTAGAGAGAGGAAAAGAGAGGGCTGAAGAGCATTTTTTAAGGAATATTGCAGGGAGGCCATCAGGACCAGGAAGAAATTCGTCATTAAGTTGATTTAGCTTATTTTCGATTAGACAAGGGTCAACGGTAAGCGGAAGAGATGGGCCTAGGGAGAAATTTGGCAAATAATCGAAATAACCAGAATCAGGTACAAAAGAGTCGTCAGTGAAAGATTTCTTGAAAAAGGTGGCAAAAAAGTTGGCAATACCATGCGAATTATTTGAAGTTTCGGTATTGAAGGAAAGAGAGGTAGGGTAACCATCGGATTTTCTTTTGAAATTGACGAACTGAAAGAACGACTTAGGATCATTTATAAGGTTGGTTTGTGTTTCAATTAAGTAGCGTTGGTAAAGGGAGTTGTATAGCTCGGTAAAGTGAAGATAGGAACCAAGGTAGTTAGAATAGTCGGTGGGAGAGTTAGTGCGAAGGAAAATTGCCCACAACTTGTTTCTCTTATTACGCAAAGAGCGAAGCTTGCGGTTATAAAAAGGTGGTGAAGCGAACGATGATTTATGGCGACAAAAGGGTACATGGAGTGAAATAGAATTGAATATTTCTGTGTAAAATATTTCTGCGGCATCCTTCACAATAAGGTTATCAAAATTGAAGGAAACTCTGTTCAGATATTCGTTAATTTGAGGGAAGTTTGGTTTGTGAAAATCATAAGAGTACTTATTTGCTGGCAGTTGAGTTGGTAATGGAGAATCATGATAGAGTGAGAGAAAGAGGGGAGGATGATAATTGTCGATGGTAGATAGGAAAAGGGGAGAGAGTGACACTGTAGAGTTAATGGGATCGGTTGTGAAAATAAGATCTAGTTGCCTGTCCATATAGTTTGGGATACCACTAACTTGGCATAGACTTGAATCTGCTAGGTGATCTATAAATAGACATTCCTTGGCAGAGGTGGGATTGGAAGCTATGTAATAAGACTGATCTTCGGATGGAACCCATTTTAGATAAGGAAGGTTAAAGTCACCGAAAAGAAGGATATCATCGTTGGGGTCACACACATCTATTATATGGTCAACCGTATCAATGGCGAGTTTATAAGATTCGATGGGTTGTGACGGCAGAATATAGCAACATATAACATAAAGTGACTTGCGAGGTAGTGTTATCTTAACGGAAACATAGTCAAGATTCGAGGAAGAAGAGATTGCAATAAGGGATGAGTCTAGTGTATTTTGAATAGCTATGAGGACACCTCGGCAAGGGCATTCGCCGGTAGGTTGGTTAAGAACATCATCGCGATAAACATTGAAAGAGGAAGGAAACAATTCTTGGTTGTTAATACTAGGAACCAGATTTGTTTCAGTCAGGGCGTAGATTTCAAAGGGTAGAGCATGGGTTTGTTGCAAAACAGCATGAGTTTTGGAACGTAGGCCTCTTACGTTTTGGTAGTAGAAAGTAAGAGGGAGGATTTGACGGTCTGGGATGGGACGGAGGTTTGATTTAGATGGGACATTAAGAGAATTTGGATTAGGATCGAAAATAGTTATTGAAGTTTTTACGCGTGCTTTGAAGGTACGACGTACGTTTGGAGCTGATGTGAGAGGCATACGTATTAAGGTCTTTGTTGACTGTTGTGACGGAGATGTTAAAGTTTTCATGAAATCGGGTGTAGATTTTTTTCAAGGCTATAGGGTCAGAAGGGAGTCCTTCTTTTTGAATTTGAACGATAACGTTGGTTTTGGTTTTGCCGTCGATGCAAACAGAGTCAGATTTATCATGTAGGTAGGCTAGATACAAACGAACATTTTCAAAGAGTTTATGATCACGGAGTCTAGCCATAACATAATGCCCCTCGAGTTCACTGTTTGTTGGTGCGGGGTCGGTTAATCTTGTAGTGAGTTTCACAGTAGGCGGGTGCATTGGGTTGAAAATTGGTGGGTTTGTGGTTGAGGGGCTGTTGGGCAAAACATCTCTTGAAAGAGGGCCTGATTCGAATGATAAGTTAAAAGATACACGTTTTCGTTGAATGGGACCAACAAGGGAAGGATTAGAATTGATTGCTGGGGGTGATGAAGATGGATAAGGGCTGGGGTTTATAGTGTGGGAGTGAATAAAATTAGGATATTTAGTGTTGTTGGCGGTATTATAAGAAGAAGTATTCTCTGGTTGATGGCTTACACGATTCAAAGGATTGGAAGTGAAATTAACTACATATATGGAGTGAAAGATGGAAAGAGGTTTGTTTTAAAACTCCAGTTTGAGTTGAGTCGGGAAAGGGGGGCAGATTTATTTTTATTATTATATTTGTTTTTTGGTTTAAGAGTAGGTTTTGGGTGAGGTTTACTATTTTTTAAAGGTTTTGAATTATTTGAAGCTAGAGGGCTTGGCTTGTTGTTTGATTTCCTTGGAACATCTTTGAGGAAAAACTCATTCTGTCGCTTTTCTATCCATTTGGCCACAGTCATCTTTCCCATTCGGAGAGCATCCCCAGAGATTGAGCAAAAGAGCCATTGGTACTTAGATGGTATGCTTATTTTAAAGCTTTGCTGCTTGGAGCGAGGTGATGAAATCCTCTGACATTCTTTTAAAGAAATGGAGAACTTTTTATAAAATAAATCCATTATCCAGGGAGCATCAGCAAGCTGGGGAGCGCCTTTGATGAAAAATGTCCCGTAATCGGCATTGTTGCTAAGCCTCTGAAGTCTGGCGTTCCATTCAGATTTGGTCCAAGTAGTCCCAAAACGATTAATGGTAGGTGAAGCTGGTTCAAGAGGAGGTTGACAAGCAGGTGGAGACGGCAGAGGAGGTTGTTGGCATCCCGGTAAAGGTGGAAGGGCAGCAGTAGGTTGTGTATTTTGTGTTGCAGCATTAATAGCACGTAAAACAGGCTCAGGAGATGCGCTTATTACTTCATCGGCTAGTTGGCCAATATTATATCGCGTTTCCAAAACTTCAATACTTATAATATTTATTGTACCAACAGCTTCCTCAAGAAGGGCAAGTGGTTGACGGAGACCTGGTATCATTATTTTTGAAGAGCTTTGGAAATGACTATCGAGGTCAGTGCGCAGAGAGTTCAAATTTTTGGTAATAGTATCTATGGAATTCGCGGTACAAAAGGAATTTAACATAGATTTAATGTCTTTTTTTTAAAGAATCGAAACATTTATTTAAGTCGTCTTCGGAGATTTTATTATTTAATGTCTCCTTAAGAACCACGAGCTGCTTCTCGATTGTTAAAAGTTTAGCCACACTTTTTTTGTTTGTTAACTCGAGAATATTATTCAATTCTTCAATTGGTTTAACAAACTCATCTATTTTCTGCAATTCGCGTAAAATGTTTTTCTGGAAAGATTTATTGTTCGACACAATGCCATTTATTAAATCACTTTGGCATTTTATTGCAAGTAAAATATGTGTAAAATTGGCAGCATCGAAAAACATGGTCGTTGCGAGTACCAGGTTCCCGCGTAAAGATATCTACAAAGCCACCTGGGTATCACCTGATGGAGTCACTCGTAACCAAATAGACCACGTGTTGATAGACCGTCGCCACTACTCGAACTACCGAGGTGCCAATATCGACTCGGATCACTATATTGTTGGTATGGTTTTCCGAGGGCGGATTGCCTTGCGAAGACGCATTGCATCCGCCGATCAGGTTCGAATCAACACGGCTGCCCTGCGCAAAGAAAACACCAGTAACACCTTTGGTAATGCGTTAGGACTCGCCCTAGAATCACTTGATTTAGGGAGAGTAAGTCCTGGAGCCAGTATGCTGGGCGTAAATGAGAACTGGACACGCCTTAAGAATATTGTCATTAGTACTGCCAACTCCATCTTAGGCAGCAGTCGTAAAAATCGGAACGACTGGTTTGATGATGAATGTAAGCTAGCGACTGAACGTAAGAATGTTGCGTACCGAGCAATGCAACAATCTCATAGAACGCGGGCACGCGAAGAGGAATATAAAGAGCTCAGAAGAATAGAAAAACGGCTACACAGACAAAAAAAATCAGCCTGGGAGAAGAACCTAATCTGTGAAATAGAAAATAGCCGAGAGCGAGGTCCGCACCAGGCGCGGAAGTTCTACCAATCCGTCCGAAACATGACGCAGTACACACCACGCTGCACATACTGCAAGGACGGAGAGGGAAATCTGATCACCGATCCTGAAAGCATACTGGAGCGATGGGAAGTGTACTTTAATGAATTGCTAAATGGTCAGCTTACTACAGAAGAGGAGGCTCCACTACTTCAAGAAGAATACCCTATGTTGCCGCCACCAAGCATAGAAGAGGTTGAGAAGGCTATAGGCCGGCTTAAACAGAACAAATCCCCGGGAGCCGATGGCATACCAGCCGAATTATTTCATCACGGCGGGCCAGCCTTACGTCAAGCAATTCATGATATTATAGTGCACGTATGGGAGCAGGAAGAAATGCCAGAAGACTGGCGAAAAGGCATAATATGCCCCATACATAAGAAGGGAGATGTCACAACGTGCAGCAATTATAGAGGTATCACGTTGTTGAGTACCGCCTATAAGATATTCTCCTCTATCCTACAAGACCGGATAACCCCATACGCTAAAACCGTCATCGGACAATATCGGTGTGGTTTCATTCCAGGCAAATCAACAACTGATCAGATCTTTACCCTTAGGCAGGCGATGGAAAAATGTCTAGAATTTAACATCCCAACATACCATCTGTTTATAGACTTTAAGGCCGCCTATGATAGCATAGCCAGGGTAGAACTTTACAAAGCCATGAGAGAGTTCGGCATCCCAAATAAATTGACACGACTATGTAGGTTGACCATGACCAACGTAACAAGCCAAGTAAAAATAGCCGGATTGCTATCCAGACCAATCAACATCTTTAATGGACTCCGACAAGGGGACGGTTTGGCCTGCCTCCTCTTTAACCTGGCGTTGGAGAAAGCAATCCGTGACTCTGGCACGGCAACAAGAGGGACCATCGTCAACAGGTCCAGCCAGTTACTGGCTTACGCAGACGACATTGACATCATCGGAAGAACCGAACAAGCTGTACACGATTCCTTCATCCAGATCGAGCAGGCGGCACAAAATCTGGGGCTGCACATTAGTGAAGGTAAAACAAAGTACATGGTGGCGTCGAATGCGAGAGGAACAGTTGGTCAAACAATCAAGGTAGCGGAGCACGAATTTGAAGTGGTGCAATCCTTTAAATACCTTGGGTCAATAGTAGCAGCCGATAACAATATAGAAGAAGAAATACGCGGGCGGCTTCTCAAATCCAACAGAGCCAACTACAGTCTGTCACAGCTCTTCAAATCCAGAAATCTCACCATAACTTCAAAACTGCTGCTGTACAGGACCATGGTCCTGCCAGTACTCACATATGGATCCGAGACTTGGGTGCTTAGCAAAAGGCACTCCGACCTCTTAGCTGCGTTCGAGAGAAAAGTCTTAAGGAGAATTGTTGGCCCCATATGTGAGGAAGGACGATTCCGGAGACGGTACAATCATGAACTGTACGCAATCTACCTAGAAGCAGATATCGTGACAAAAATTAAGCTCGGTAGACTCCGGTGGGCAGGGCACCTAGCTCGCATGAGCGAAGAGGAACCTGCTCGGAAAGTTCTTTGTGGTACATTCTATGGTAGACGACAGCGTGGTAGACCATGCTTGCGCTGGAGAGATGGCGTAGACCAGGACGCCCGAAGCCTTGGGGTGCGCAACTGGATGGCGTCGGCTAGAGACCGGGATAGGTGGAGAGACTTGTTGAAAGAGGCCAGGACCGGAACCCGGTTGTCGAGCCGATGATGATGATGAAAATATGTGAGAGCGAAATTTCTCTGCACTCATCACAATAAAATAAAAAGTGTGCTAAATAATCTTTTAAATAAACAACTGATCTTTTTGAAAGCCCAATGCACGAAAGATGATAGGATTTCCCACATAGACCATTGCATTTTAGAAGATCTTCACTTTTGGGTGCATTGCAAGCATTACAGTATTCCATTTTTTAGTTTTTTTTTTTTTTTTATTATTTATTTATTTATTTTAGGAAGGCTAAGTGAGGGCACAAGAGTTATTGAAAAAGGGCTGGTTATGCACAAAAATTAAATTAGAATATTGACTACGACAGTGGTGGTTTGAATGAATGATGATTCATTGATGATTCGTTGATGATGGAATTATTATCAGTCATAATGAAAACACTACAAAATTAATATTGCCAGAGCTAGAAAACAACTTCAAAATGAAATCAACAGAACCAAAAGAAGGAAGATTATATTATGTCGGAATGGAAATTTACGTAAAAGAAAATGGACAAATGGCAACACAGCAAAAATACTCTCAAAAAGTGCTAGATCGGTATGGATTCAAAGAAGCATATTATGTTGTAACACCAATTGAACCAGGAATGTTAACAGAAAAACAAATAAATGACGGTCCATTGAAGAACAAGCCTTATCGTGAAGTTATTGGAAGCTTACTTTATTTATCAACTATATCCAGACCGGACATAAGCTTTACCATAAATTACCTGAGCCAACAAGTCAGCAATCCTAGAAGATGTCACTCGAAAATGATAGACCGTGTTTTAAGATATCTTAATGGAACAAGCAATTTCGGAACATTTTTTGAAGGAGAAGCGAAGCTACAAGCATACACGGATTCAAATTATAGTGGAACTGAACCAGATATGATTTCAACTAGTGGAATACTTGTGGAATATGGAGGACCTATAGTTTGGATGGCTCAGAAACAAACAGTAATTTCTATTTCATCAGCGGAAGCCGAATATCGTGCGGCAGTAACTGGCATACAAGAAGTTTGTTGGATTCAAAGGATAATGAAAGAGCTAGGAATCGCTATGAAAGGACCTACTGATTTATTCATCGACGATAAAGCAGCTATGCTTGAAAACGTTGAGGAAGGAAAGATGACTAAAGGAAAGAAACACATCGCAATACGTCGGAAATTTGTTAATCAACATATTGGAAAGACAGTGAACCTTGTTTATATTAATACTAAACAACAAGTTGCGGATATTTTCACAAAAGCCTTGAGCAAGAAAGTATTTCAAGATTTGCGGCTGAACCTGCTTAAGGAGGAGTGTTGGAGAACGTAAAAGCTACACTCTAAATTAAGTGTAAGCAGCTTCTACTTTATAAAGTATTTTTATGTAAACTGGAATATTATTTTTCATTCAATATTCATCTTTTCAATGAACAACATGTTCTAAGAATATAAATAAACTATTATTCAAATATTATTTGGACATTGGACTGAATTAAATTAATTAATCATTGGTCTTTCAACAGAAAGCAAATACTCGTAATATGAGCCGATGGCTAAAATAAGGAAAACCAAACCACTTAGCGAAGAAAAAAAGAAAAAAACCGGGCTTATAAACCTGACTTATGTATAAGTGTTATAAAGGACCACTTCCAAGTTTCGAGAAACTCACCGTAGCATAGAGATTTATTGAAAATGATATGAAGTGGCTTGAAAAGGCCAAGTTTATATTTTTTTTAAAAATATTGGAGGGATATTATCAGGTAGAAGAGAAGTACTCGATTCAAGGGAAGATAGTTCCTTCATAATATCTTTCTCTGTTATAAATATATAACCAATATCAGTGAGAGCTTCACAAGACGGTAAATTGGAACGTCTTATGTCAAGATTAACAAAATTAGACTGAAAGAAAGAAGCAAGCATATTACATATAACACTCAAATCATCACTAATGACACCGTTTAGTTCCATTTCCGAAGGTAAGCCGAGTGATTTTCTTTTTGTATTAATGAATGTCCAAAACGCTTTAGAATCGTGCTTAATTTTGGACTCAAGAGACCAAAGATATTGTTTATAAAGAAATTTTTCAAGAACTCATATTCTTTTCTAAGTTGATAAAACCTACTTTGAAGTGAAATATTAGTTCTGCTCTTTCTGTACATAGTTCTCATAGCGCGTTTTAAATTTAACAATTTTTTATTCAACCAAATTGGTCGATTTTGCTTTTTACTTGCGATATAGGTACTATAGGGCAAGTTCTGCATTTGGAAAAAAAATCGAACTCGAGATTTTGATCAAAGTTGACATTACGATGATAGCGAAGACGAAAAAAGTGGGTCCGATAATTCCGTCTGTCTGTCTGTATGTCTGTATGTCTGTACCTCGAACTACAGGCTAAACTACCGGAGGTATTTTCTTCAAACTCGGTAGTTAAGGGTCTTCGGTGATTCCCTAGAGGAGAAATTGAAATTTTTTTTTTAGCTCCAAAACTAAGGGTACCCCCCATACACCCGTAATGCAAAATCTTATTTATCTCGAAAACGGCTCTAACGATTTTGATAAAAAAAAATTAAGTGTGATATTATGGACATGGACTATATTTTGGTGAAAAAAAAATTTGGGGGGAAATGTTATTAGGGGTACCTGTCATAGAACGGTTTTTTTGATTTTCGAATTTCTCACCAACGGCTCTAACGATTTTAACCAAAATTTTTATGTCGGAGCTGCTTTGCATTTGAAAAAATATAAACTAAAAATTTTTTCGAAAAAATAGTTTTTGGATTTTTAAAAAAATAATACATATTTTTTTTTGAAAATTCAATATCTTGAAAACCGATACACGATTAAATTTTTAAATTACATTTTAAAATGTACTTTATTAAATATTAACAATTTGCATATCAATTTTTTTTATAAAAATTTTAAGGAAAATTTAGTACACAAAAAACATGTTTCAGTGTGTCTGTATGTCTGTACCTCTCACTACAGCCTAAACCACTGGACCTATTTCTTTCAATCTCGGTAGTTAAGGGTCTTCGGTGATTCCCTAGAGGAAAAATTGAAATTTTTTTTTAGCTCCAAAACTAACGGTACCCCCCATACACCCGTAATGCAAAATCTTATTTATCTCGAAAACGGCTCTAACGATTTTGATAAAAAAAATTAAGTGTGATATTATGGACATGGACTATATTTTGGTGAAAAAAAAATTTGGGGGGAAATGTTATTAGGGGTACCTGTCATAGAACGGTTTTTTTGATTTTCGAATTTCTCACCAACGGCTCTAACGATTTTAACCAACATTTTTATGCCGGAGCTGCTTTGCATTTGAAAAAATATAAACTAAAAATTTTTTCGAAAAAATAGTTTTTGGATTTTTAAAAAAATAATACATATTTTTTTTTGAAAATTCAATATCTTGAAAACCGATACACGATTAAATTTTTAAATTACATTTTAAAATGTATTTTATTAAATACTAACAATTTGCATATCAATTTTTTTTATAAAAATTTTAAGGAAAATTTAGTACACAAAAAACATGTTTCAGTGTGTCTGTATGTCTGTACCTCTCACTACAGCCTAAACCACTGGACCTATTTCTTTCAATCTCGGTAGTTAAGGGTCTTCGGTGATTCCCTAGAGGAGAAATTGAAATTTTTTTTTTAGCTCCAAAACTAAGGGTACCCCCCAAACACCCGTAATGCAAAATCTTATTTATCGCGAAAACGGCTCTAACGATTTTGATAAAAAAAAATTAAGTGTGATATTATGGACATGGACTACATTTTGGTCAAACAAAATTTTTGGGCAAAATGTTATTAGGGGTACCTGCCATAGACTCGTTTTTTTGATTTTCGACTTTCTCATTAACGGCTCTGAGGATTTTAACCCAAAATTTTTAGCAGGAGTCCCCTTAAGTTTAAAATAATATTGTATATAAAAATATTCGAAAAAATATTTATTGGGTTTAAAAAAAAAAATTTTAATCAATATCTTCAAAACCTATGAACGATTATTTTTTGAAATTATTTCCTAAAACCAATATTATTAAATACTTAAAATTCGCATCCCACATTTTTTTCTTGAAAAATTTTAGAGAAATTTCTTATATAAAAATTTTATTTAATAATAAAACGATTTTTTAAAGTTTATTTGCATAAATTCATACTTTTCCGGAAACCAGACGGCAATTTTATGCATTTGAACATTATTATCGCATTAAATCCATGTTTTATATTTATAAAATGTATCTTAAATTCCAAAGTACTTTTACATAAGAGCAAGTTCGTGCGATCCATTTTATTTATAACCTAATTTGGAACATACCTAGAAAAAGCGGATTCTATTACTTCACAGAAAACATTGTAGGTATTTTCAAGTTATCTAATGACACGTAATCGGCTTTAGCAAATTATTACAATTAAACATACCTAGATATTTGATTTAAAATTCTAAAATTAAAAGACATACATAATTTAGAGCTTGTGATGGATACAATTCATCAAAAGTAAAAAAATCAGCGGACCTTATTCGGAATTCCCCCCGTTTCTAACTTTCTTTCTTTTGTTAGTTGGTTAATTGGTTTTTTTAAAATACATTTAAATCACTTTACATTGTATTTCTTAATGCTATTAATGTTCTTTTGAATATCATCTTAATAATATTAAAATTCTACCATTCAAACTTTTTATAATTATTGGAATAATTTTAAGCATCGTTTTACTATATGTTTTGAATGAACATAGCCATACTAAAAATAAAACTCAATGACAAGTTTTGGGGGAAAACCCATACATTTTATGATACTTGGTAACATTTCTTAAATCATAGGTTATTTTCAAACTGACAGCTGTTTCATCATCATCATCATCGGCTCGACAACCGGGTTCCGGTCATGGCCTCTTTCAACAAGTCTCTCCACCTATCCCGGTCTCTAGCCGACGCCATCCAGTTGCGCACCCCAAGGCTTCGGGCGTCCTGGTCTACGCCATCTCTCCAGCGCAAGCATTGTCTACCACGCTGTCGTCCACCATAGAATGTACCACAAAGAACTTTCCGAGCAGGTTCCTCTTCGCTCATGCGAGCTACGTGCCCTGCCCACCGGAGTCTACCGAGCTTAATTTTGTCACGATATCTGCTTCTAGGTAGATTGCGTACAATTCATGATTGTACCGTCTCCGGAATCGTCCTTCCCCACATATGGGGCCAACAATTCTCCTTAAGTCTTTTCTCTCGAACGCAGCTAAGAGGTCGGAGTTCCTTTTGCTAAGCACCCAAGTCTCGGATCCATATGTGAGTACTGGCAGGACCATGGTCCTGTACAGCAGCAGTTTTGAAGTTATGGTGAGATTTCTGGATTTGAAAAGCTTTGACAGACTATAGTAGGCTCTGTTGGATTTGAGAAGCCGCCCGCGTATTTCTTCTTCTATATTGTTATCGGCTGCTACTATTGACCCAAGGTATTTAAAGGATTGCACCACTTCAAATTCGTGCTCCGCTACCTTGATTGTTTGACCAACTGTTCCTCTCGCATTCGACGCCACCATGTACTTTGTTTTACCTTCACTAATGTGCAGCCCCAGATTTTGTGCCGCCTGCTCGATCTGGATGAAGGAATCGTGTACAGCTTGTTCGGTTCTTCCGATGATGTCAATGTCGTCTGCGTAAGCCAGTAACTGGCTGGACCTGTTGACGATGGTCCCTCTTGTTGCCGTGCCAGAGTCACGGATTGCTTTCTCCAACGCCAGGTTGAAGAGGAGGCAGGCCAAACCGTCCCCTTGTCGGAGTCCATTAAAGATGTTGATTGGTCTGGATAGCAATCCGGCTATTTTTACTTGGCTTGTTACGTTGGTCATGGTCAACCTACATAGTCGTGTCAATTTATTTGGGATGCCGAACTCTCTCATGGCTTTGTAAAGTTCTACCCTGGCTATGCTATCATAGGCGGCCTTAAAGTCTATAAACAGATGGTATGTTGGGATGTTAAATTCTAGACATTTTTCCATCGCCTGCCTAAGGGTAAAGATCTGATCAGTTGTTGATTTGCCTGGAATGAAACCACACTGATATTGTCCGATGACGGTTTTAGCGTATGGGGTTATCCGGTCTTGTAGGATAGAGGAGAGTATCTTATAGGCGGTACTCAACAACGTGATACCTCTATAATTGCTGCACGTTGTGACATCTCCCTTCTTATGTATGGGGCATATTATGCCTTTTCGCCAGTCTTCTGGCATTTCTTCCTGCTCCCATACGTGCACTATAATATCATGAATTGCTTGACGTAAGGCTGGCCCGCCGTGATGAAATAATTCGGCTGGTATGCCATCGGCTCCCGGGGATTTGTTCTGTTTAAGCCGGCCTATAGCCTTCTCAACCTCTTCTATGCTTGGTGGCGGCAACATAGGGTATTCTTCTTCAAGTAGTGGAGCCTCCACTTCTGCAGTTAGCTGACCATTTAGCAATTCATTAAAGTACACTTCCCATCGCTCCAGTATGCTTTCAGGATCGGTGATCAGATTTCCCTCTCCGTCCTTGCAGTATGTGCAGCGTGGTGTGTACTGCGTCATGTTTCGGACGGATTGGTAGAACTTCCGCGCCTGGTGCGGACCACGCTGTCGGCTGTTTTCTATTTCACAGATTAGGTTCTTCTCCCAGGCTGATTTCTTTTGTCTGTGAAGCCGTTTTTCTGTTCTTCTGAGCTCTTTATATTCCTCTTCGCGTGCCCGCGTTCTATGAGATTGTTGCATTGCTCGGTACGCAACATTCTTACGTTCAGTCGCTAGCTTGCATTCATCATCAAAATAGTCGTTCCGATTTTTACGACTGCTGCCTAAGATGGAGTTGGCAGTACTAATGATAGTATTTTTAAGACGTGTCCACTTCTCATTTACGCCCAGCATACTGGCTCCAGGACTTACTCTCCCTAAATCAGGTGTTTCTAGGGCGAGTCCTAACGCATTACCAAAGGTGTTACTGGTGTTTTCATTGCGCAGGGCAGCCGTGTTGATTCGAACCTGATCGGCGGATGCAATGCGTCTTCGCAAGGCAATCCGCCCTCGGAAAACCATACCAACAATATAGTGATCCGAGTCGATATTGGCACCTCGGTACGTTCGTACCGTCATCAAGTTCGAGTAGTGGCGACGGTCTATCAACACGTGGTCTATTTGGTTACGAGTGACTCCATCAGGTGATACCCAGGTGGCTTTGTAGATATCTTTACGCGGGAACCTGGTACTCGCAACGACCATGTTTTTCGATGCTGCCAATTCTAAGCTGTCATACAAAACACCATGTGCTCGGTGTAGGCTTCCTAGTCAGCGATAGCTGTTTCCCGCTCGAAATATGGACAGAAAGTCAGTATCATACCTCCACGAAACGACGTCACTTTACGCTTGAAGAACGTTGGGAAATATTGAAAACTTATTTCCAAAGTGAGTTCTGTGTACCTAAAACAGTGCGTTTTTTGAAAAGAAGTTTTGGCTGAAATGAAGCACCCAACGCGCCCGCTGTACGGATGTTTGTGCAAAAAGCTCGTGAGACTGGTATGCTAGTATTGGCACCTGGTAAGTTGCTTTGCACGCCACATGTAAGTCAGTGTGTGTACTGACATATGGAGATTCTTTACGATTTGTCGTTCAATATACATATTTCTCATAAGAAAAAACAAAAAGGGGCTCGAAAAACATAAATTTTACTAATTAATTTTATATTAGCGGGTATAAATATTATGATTTTAACAGAATACAGTACAAACTCGATTTACGCAACTAATAGAAATTAAGGAAGTCGAAGTAACCGAGGCTGTTGCACTTACTTAGTTCTATTTTTTTAATACAAAATTATACATAGTTCTAATGGCTTTTTTTTAGAGATAACGAAAATGTTATAAAACAACATTATTGAAACCAAACAAATCATTTTTGTTGGTTTGATGTTTTGAATTTAATGAACAGATGCATAAACACAAGAAGTTGTATTAATCGATGTAACATTTTTCAAAAGTAGCACTTATAGAGTAAAGATGTGCTTCAATTTTAGTGTTGCGAAAATCGAGGAGGTGCGCGAATCGAGGGTTGCGTTAACCGAGTTCGTACTGTAATAATATGTGTTTATTTCTAAATCAGGTGGAAAAAATATCAAAAATATAATCAATCCTGTGCAATTTGTACTCAAAAAATGTAAAGAAATCGCAAGAAAACAACAGCAAATAATACAAATAAATTCACGACTGGATCGCACGAACTTGCTCTTATATAAAAGTACTTTGGAATTAAAGATACATTTTATAAATATAAAACATGGGCAAGAGTACGATAACTTAGGCGCCAAGAAATTATAACGGTTTTTTGTAGAACAGTTCAATATAAGCGTTTTTTACTATGGGAGGGGGGGGGGGTCTATCTCCCCCCGTTTGGGCGGTAGAGGCAATTTTATAAAAAAGGTACTAAAATAGAAACAAAAATATTAAAAAATAACGGTAATACTTACAATTAAGTATTATACCTTTTTTTAAAGCCAATGCTCTGTTCTATTAGATAAATTTTAAATCAAGTGAAATATATGCACAGTTTTTGAAAAGAACGAGTTTTAAACTCAAATTTTGGTAAAAAAAAAACATTAAAAAAAAGTTTAAAATTAAATTTTTCAAAACTGCAAAGTTATGTATTATTATTTTTCCTAAAATTCGTTGCTCTAATGTATTCTTATTAAAAAACTGAAAACTAAATGATTTTATGTCGTCTAGTTTTTGAGAAAATTGAAAATAACTAAAACTACTTTTCTATGGGATATTTGCTTTTTTTGCTTGCTTACGCATTACGGCGGCGTAAACAGTGAGATATGTATGCAACCCCCCTGCTTGGGCACACTATAGGATTTGGGGTAGGTGCGAGATTGGGTGTATGCAAGGTTTCTTTTGCATTTAGAGAATCTGGATTTAAAGAAACTTTGAATTTACCCTATGGCCTATATCCAATGTCTACTAAATATATATACGTAGCCCAAAGTTGCACATTTAAAATGTTCAGTTCAGGTAATTCACATTACCTAGGTAATAAACTGTACGAATACAGTAAATTTATATAATTCCTTTATTATTATATGTATGTTTTTTGTTTGTGTCTAACATTTTTAATGCTTATGTGGTACAGGTTATTGTTTACCAAGGTCATTCGTTATTCAACCCTTGTAAGAGTGAAGAATTTTTTTTTTGAATAAATAATGGCGACTAAGCATCCACTATTTCGTCCTAAATTGAATAACTTTTCAATATTTCAAAAAAAATATTTCAAAAGCATCGCGTTCTTAGAAGAAATTGGTTTAATTCCAACTAAAGCGTCAACTCCCCCACTGTGTTGCAACTTACCGATAAAGGTAGAAAAACATAAAAATTTCAAGTTCGGTTGGATGTGGCGGTGCTCCGAAAAAAGCTGTAAAAAAAGGAGACACAAAATGTAAGAATACAATAAACCCATCTATCGGCACATTTTTCCATGGGCCTCAATATTGGACAGATTCGGGAAGTGCTTGCTATAATTATCTCTTTTGTGATCAAAATGCCTGTAAACACGGTTTTAATACATTGAACATTGAAAAATTGACTTGACTATTTTTAATTAACACCTGGCTTACTCACAAACTGACTGACTGAGATGCGGAATGCCATGCAATTCTACCTCCTCGTGGTGCATTCTTGGTAACGCTAAATGATTTGCTGTACTTTACTTACAAATGAACATTAATCCTCAAAATGAAATCACCGTAGGTAAATATTAAAAATCAAAAATTTCATAAAAAGAAGTTTTAGTAATTTTCAATTTTCTCAAAAACTAGAAGGCATAAAACCATTCGGTTTTTTGTGTTCGATTCAGAATTATTAGTAGCATTGACCACAAAAAGCCCTTAAGTACTTCATTTCACAAATTTGAAAAAAAATTGGTCTAAACTTTTTTTTTTTCATTTTTTTAACAAAATTTTGAGTTTGCATACGAATTTTTCAAAAACTGTTCACATAAATAATTTAATTTAAATTTAGGATAATAGAACAGACTTCTGGATTTCAAAACCGGTATAGTACTTTATTGTAAGTGTTGCCGTTGTTTTTTAATATTTTTTTTTCAATTTAAGTCATTTTTTTTAAATCGCCCCTACCTCCTAAATGGGGCGAGATAGACCCCCCCCCCTCCCATAGTAAAAAACGCTTGTAATTAACCCTTCTACAAAAATCCGTTATCAATTTTTGGCGCCTAAGTTATCATACTCTCCCCAAAACATGAATTTAAAATGAAATTGACGTCTGATTTCTAGAAAAGTATGAATTTATGCAAACAAACTTTAAAAAATCGTTTTATTATTAAATAAATAAATTTTTTATATATTTTTTGCCCCAAATTTTTTTTTACCAAAACGTAGTCCATGTCCATAATATCACACCTAATTTTTTTTTATCAAAATCGTTAGAGCCGTTTTCGGGATAAATAAGATTTTGCATTACGGGTGTATGGGGGATACAGTTAGTTTTAGAGCTAAAAAAAAATTTCAATTTCCCCTCTAGGGAATCACCGAAGACCCATAACTACCGAGTTTGAAGAAAATAGGTCCAGTGGCTTAGGCTCTAGATCGAGGTACAGACATACAGACAGACGGAATTGCCGGACCCACTTTATTCGTCTTCGCTATCATCGTAATGTCAACTTTGATCAAAATCTCGAGTTCGATTTTTTTTCCAAATGCAGAACTTGCCCTATAGTACCTATGTATGTATATACATTTGTTTTCTTGTATTACATAGTAATTTAATTACACTTGAAAAAATTGTCACACGAGGGTTTTAAGTTTGTTTTATTTTTAAGGACAATATTCTACCTTGAGACTAAAATACGGCTAGTCAAAGAAGACCATACAAATTGCTTTTTAAAAAACTTGTTTCATCTGTCATTCACGGTATGTTTACGATGTTTGAAGACAAATTACAAACAATTAATTAAGTTTCTTACTATATTTTAAACCTGATTTAGAAATTAACACATACTACTATTCTTTTAAAATCATAAAATGCATACCGGTTCATAAGTATAAATTTGATTAGTTAAATAAATGTTTTTCCGAAGCTTTTTTGATTTTTTCTTATGGGCAATACATTGAACGTCAAATCGAAAAAAACATTTTTCTCCAATTGAAGGTTCACACGCTGACTGCCAGGTACCGTTACTCCATGTGTCAATACAACACTCATGATCCCGTCGTCGTACGGTGGACATAGACGAGAATGTGGCTGCTCTAGCCAAGAGTGTGAGATTCAATTAACGAACATCAACTCGCTATCGATCTCAACAGCTATACATTTCACGCACTAGCCTGAAGCGAATTCTGCACATAAATCTCGGATTATTCACTTACAAGGTCCAATTGACTCAGCAATTGAAGGCGCACGACCATCCACTTCGTTATCGTTGTGTCCCATAATTATTGGGAATGTTTGCTCTTACTAATAAAGCTATAATACATGGAAAACATTTAATTTTCTTCATTTTATTGCATTTTTAAAAAGAAACTTCTGTTTGGCGCACCCTTTATTTATGTGGATTGTACTTAGAGTTGTCAATGTTTGCCAGTATACCAGTTAAATTTGATAATCAGAAAAATTAACTATCAAAAAGGCAGGAAACTCCAACTACGCTGGATACACCAGAGACTGTTGTATATTGGTACAACTATTTCCATTAGAACTACACCAAGTCCAAACATAGAAACGTTATTTTTAATAGCCCCACTTATTATTTTTGAAAAGGAGATGGCGATTATCGTTTTAAAAATTAAAGGATAATATTTTAACTTACCTGCACTAGAAGAGATTGTTCAGGTGTCCTTTCTATCATATAAACGTAGCGCGCTATAGAACATCTCTTAAACTCCATTACATTCCGCGTAAGAGTGCCGGTTTTATCAGAAAATATATACTTAACCATTCCCAGTTCTTCATTAAGATTTGAAGTTCTTGCCATTGCCGGTGTATTTGATTCTTCGTGATACATTTCAATGTCAAAATTGATGAAAATAGCCTAATTTAATAAATAATATTGTTAGATTTTATGGAATGTTTAAACTATATAATATTATACCTGTAAAAAGCGAACCAATTCCAGAGTGACTTGCAATGATATTGGAATCAAATTATTATATAAAATAATGAAGGTAAGTAGATTATATCCAAAATTTTTGCTTTTTAAGTCTGAAATGAATTATTGTTCTATAATTGCATTTCAATGTTTTTAAAGATCAAACCTACCATCAATTCCGAGATACCAATCTGCTTTGAAATGATTACTTGTCCAAAGTACATTGAACACGGCACTTGTAAGGCAAAGAACAATCAAAATTAAAAATAACATTAAGATCTGCGTGTTCGTCAGTCTGTCAACGGTTGAACGTTTCAATGGTGCTGAGGTAGAGTTTCTCATGAGTTTAGTATCGTGACCAGTGTAAATGACGATACCAAATACCCAAGATGTATTTCGAAGAACAGCTCCACGTTGTAGCACTTGATCTGGCCCCAAAGCTACAGCACTAAAATTAATTTTTTTAGAAAGACTTCCGTTTATTCTCGCTTACTTAAAATATTTATCTGTGGTTGACTTACGGTATTTCTTGATCTTTAAGAACCCCATTGAATTCGTAAAGATGACGATTTGGGAGCTCACACTCGACAACTCCATGAAAATAGAGAAGATCTTTTGTTTCAAGAAGTTTCGCCGTTGATGATACACCTTGGCGAATTTTTAAATTTGTTTCACCGTCTAAATTTGCTGTTTCAATAAATGACATTCCTTGTGGTTCACTAAAACAAAATAGAAGCTGGATTAATTAATTTGTTTTGAATTATTTCAATAGTAAGTAGTGACTTCAGAGTTTTTCATATACATATACTCGTACATATGTAGGTCACCTATGACTGACATTTACGAGTAATATCAAACAATATAACCCCACTTCTGAGATTTCACTTTGTTTTAATTTTTATCACGTTTTGTGATGTTTGAGCAACCGAATAAAAATATGAATATAAAAATTTTCAAATATAATAAATTTTTCAATATTACATACATATGTACGAGTACATACGGGTGATTCTACAAACAATGGAATAAAATGTTAAAAATTTCGGCACGACATTTTTGGAAGCTAAAAGACGTAAGAGTTGTTCTAGTTGATTATTAGAACGTCTCTTTGCGAACCAGTCAAAAAAATTAAAAATGACGATTTTAAGGACATTTTTTGAAAAAGGATGTTCAGGGGACTGAGTGTTTTTTAAGGGGACTGAATAAATCTTTATTTTTTTTGTATTTTCTCTTGGGTACACATCGAAAGATAGAAATTAAATTTAATTAGTCTTCATAAACATACAAATTCATTGTTAATACATATATCTTAGCATTTTATTAAAAGAATATAGTTAAATATTTTTTTTCTACTTTAAAATAAATTATATTCCTTTTAAAAATTTTAAAAATATTTCGCAATGAAGTTCGAAGTTCACCATAACTAAAAATTTCTCAGGTTTCTGATAAAGTATCATTTGTTCATTTATTAGCCAGGGGACTGAGGCCAGGGGACTGAGGTTTTTAATGGTTTTTGCGCAAAAAAGATATTAAGGTTTTACTTAAAAAAACCAAAAAATATATATAATATTACAGTTTTATTAAACCTATACTATACTGCTAACAAATACGCCTACTTACATACAAATTTGTTTTGTAAAACCTCACCGGAGGACTGATAAACTAAACGGACAATCGACGACTTTTTCCACAAATGTCTTTTTCACAATACTACGAATAACATAAGAAACAGAATCGAGTTGCATCACGATTTTATTGTAACGAGACTTGGTACTTCAAATTGTCAGTACTGGAAACTCGATCGATATCCTAGTTTTTGATTTTTTCGACTGTTTCAATATTCCAGGGGACTGATGTGAAATGCGGGGGACAAAGTTTAATTAAGTTTTTTTTTTGTAATAAAATCAATTACTAAAAAATATTTATCTAATTCGTAGCAAAGATGTATTATTTGGCGGTGGAATTCATCTTAGTATGAGACCTGAAATAAGAGAAAGATTATATTTTTTCTTTGCGAAAACGCACTGGGGACAGGTCAGGGGACTGGGAATCGGACACTGAAGAATTTTTTGAGCAAAATAAAATAAGGTCACCCTAATATAATCGTTGGGCCAGGTAGATATTAATCAGATTTAATTTTATAAAAAAAAAAATCTGATTAAATAATTGAACGGATTTTAAAATATTTCTTGGGCCACCGAAAATTCCATCGTTTGTAGAATCACCCATACATATCATGTTATATTTTCATTTTTGCTTAAAACGAATGAATGAATGTATGAACAAAATAAAGTGTATGCAAGATCTCACAAATATGTAAGTGCGGTCTTTGTTTAAACCTGCTGCAACCTTCCTTGTACTGACAATCTTTATTGGACAGAGTATACCTGCGATTACGCTTAACCAAACAAAAAGATGGTTTACGAAAGAAATAAGAAAAAGAATTTAAAAACTTTTTTTTATGAAAAAACTAAACAAAAGTGCGAAGTTTGCGAAATAGTTTTGAATAGAAATACAGGGCGCTTTATAATTTGTGCAGAATATTTAAGAGCGTGGTTCTTGGGTATATTCTAAGAAAACAAATTATTTTACAGCAAGGGCCTATATCCAATTTTTATAATATATATTATATATATCATATATACGAAAGAAATAAGAAAAAGAGTTTAAAAACTTTTTTTTATGAAAAAACTAAACAAAAGTGCGAAGTGTGTCCCACAATTCGTGCAGAATATTTTAGAGCGTGGCCGTGGTTCAGGGTATATTCTAAGAAAAAAATCATTTTACAGCAGGGGCCTATTTCCAATTTTTATATCATACATATTTTGGGGATTTAGAAAAAGTCTTACTTTGGCGTACCCTGACCCATGTTTACGGTAATTGCGCTATCTCGGTCTTGTGATATCCAGTTTCTAGCATGTTCCGTTTATCCTGCCCATGCTACTTTTTGACTGTGGGCTCAATTTTTTCCAGAAAATGCGTAATAAACATACCGTTTTACTGTTTTTTTTCTGAATGATCGTAACAATAATAAAAATAAAACTCAATGACAAGTTTGCGGAAAACGCAGTAGATTTTATGATGCTTGGGAAAACCTGAAACAAGTAAAAAAAGGGTTTTCTGCTTTTTTTGGTTTTTATTTTTGTGGGAAAACCTGCAGTAGGGAAGAGTTTTCTGATTTTGGACACGTTTCTAAACGTTAGCGTTGCCTTTTTTGGATCCAAGTAAGTCGATAATCATCAAAACGCTATTTATCTATTCTAGTTTTATTTATGAATTTTGTTGACCAAGTTCAATATTAAATTTTGTTAAAGAGTTATCAAGTTTGATTCTCATCGGCTGTGTTGGTCGTATTGTTTAATAATGAAAGATTATTTCATTTTAGTGTTGGGTACCTCATTCATGAGGCAATACAAAATGTAGCATACACCACTCTGAAATGTCCCACCACCTCAAATCAAAAAATGTATTACCTCATACCTCATCACAAAAGCAACACAAAATATTTCTCTTTGCTCATTCGTTAGAAAAAAAAACTATTCATACTTCTCACTCACCGTTGTCGATGAACGAAAAAGAGAACTGATGAAGAATCAAGTTGAGTGGATGAGGAAATGCCTCGCACTCACTAGTTAGTCACACACAACACAACACAAAAGGATGAGGACGATTTTCTTAAACTGAAAAAAAGAATGAATGTGTGTTGTGTGAGGTTTTGTACTTTTTACTCAAATGTACCAATCGAACAAAATTCGTGATATTGTCACAGGCTGTGACATTGTCACGGGATGGGACATTTTCGCAGGTTGTGACATTTGAAGTACTTTTGTTTGAAGAGAGAAAATGAGGAGAGATAATGAGGAGGACATGCGAATGTTGAACCACATTTTAATAGGCAATGAATGAAGATAGGTATATGTACTCGTATATGCAGGATTGCAGATAATCACCCAAAGGGTTGAAAAGGGTTGAAGTAGGTTTGTTATTGTTTGTTTGAAGGAGAAAGAGGTTTTCTATTGTTTGAGAGAATTTTCTTTTGCTATACAACTGCAATCATGTTCTTGTTTTGTTTTTATTAGAGTTATGAGCTATAAGAAAAAAAAAAATAATAATTTCTTTGGGGTTCGGGTGCGTGATCAGTATTTAGTGCAGTTTAGTTTATAGTCTCCTACTCTCTGCTTTGTTTTCAAATTTCAGTCGCCTCGTTTTTCGTGTCGAAGAAGAAGAATATGAAAAGAGAATAATAAATATGTTTTTGTATACCTATGTATGTATCTAGGTACCAAAATATATAACTTTGTATGTTTTATTCAAACTAGCCGACCCAGCTCTCGAAATTCGAGTGCCAATTTATTTATTATTTATTATTTATATTATTGGCAGTGTTTTCAAGCAAATTTATTAAATTAAATTTTATTTTATGTAATATGCAAAGTGTTCGACAGTGCAAAAACAAAAATGACCCACAGTGTGTAAATGCGTGTCTGAAGTATATTCTGCACATCTCCATCATCACATCTTCCAGCCATATAAAATTTATCGAAATCGGTTAAATACTTTTGGAGAAAAGTGTACCACAAAAAACATGTTTGCCGTTTTATTATATGATGTCATGATCATTAGATCAATAGACGTCATTGGAAAAATTTAATTTTTTTGTTGAAAATTCAAATAGGTTTGTCCTATGGAACATTTGAGGTGGGACAAAGTACCACCTCATTTCGAAAAATGAGTACCTCATAAAAACTCATTTTAAACTCGTGTCCTACCCATCACTATTTCATTTTCCTTTTCCCAACGTTTCGACGGTGGTTGCCGTCTTCTTCAGGGGAGATCTTTATTTAGTATACAAAAATTTTAGTTATTATACATAAGTGATACAGTGTAGGGCGGACATTATACAACTTACATGAAAATTGTTGTAGTGATTTTTAAATATACAACTTTAAATAAAAACACAAATATTTTAAAATATGCAATTTTAAATAAAAATACAAATATTTTTGTATTTAAATAAATGATTTTGAAATAAATGTTTTGATTTATACACTTCTGAAGAAGTTTAGTCCAAGTTGTGCAGAGTTCTGGATGTGTTTTCCGAAACAAGGGAGCAATATACCGCTGAAATATTTTGTGTGTCTTGTTTGCGGTTCATATTGTTTTTGTTGTTAATTATGTGTAATGTCTCTAGCGTGTAACGTTTGGATGAGTGTTTCTCTGTGGAAAAGATTTCTACCCCTTCAAAATCCAGTTGGTGGCCAGTCTCGACGCTGTGGCAAGCCAGTGCCGTCTTCCCAGAATTTTTTAGGCGAATGTCCGATTTGTGATTTGCCATTCTTTGACGAAGGAGTTGTTTTGTCGTTCCGACGTAGCAAAGGTTACATGTTTCGTTTGGTTTTCCTTTGCAGTTTATTTTATATACTACGTCAGTACGTCGGTCCTTTTCCGTTTTATTTTTTAAACATGTAAAGAGGGAAGCCATGGTCTGGTTTGACTTATACGCTAAGTTGACTTCGATGTTATTTTTAGCGACCATCTCTTTAAAATTTTCGGAAAGCTTAGGGACATAAACAACACTTTTGTACGTACCTCTCTTTTCATCTAATGTTCTTTCCGATGGAGCTTTATGCTTTTGACGGAGTATCAAGCTTCTTATTATTTCTATCGGAAAGCCATTGTCTAAGAGGATTTTGGTGACCTTTTCCTCATTGGCGGAGTGAAATTCCCGGTCACTCAACGCAAAGACTTTGTTTATAAGGTTAGATGCAGTATTTATTCGTATGTGTTTAGCCTGGCTTTATCGAAAATTTACGAGTCTTCCTGATGCCATGTCTTTTTGATACCAGTTGAAGGAAAGCTGGTAATTTTTCCAGAAATGATATCGAGTTACTTTTTTCTCTCTCAACTGTAAACTGAATTTTCCCATGAAATTGTTTGAGGCATTTCAGCACATTATCAATTTCTTCTCTGTCCACAATTGCAAAAATGTCATCAACGTATTTCACAATGAACTTTGGTTTGTAACTCTCTTTAAAACATTCATCGAGTAGGAAGTCTAAAACCAAATCTGCGATTGTCGGCGAGAGTGGATTTCCCATTGGCATTCCGTGTACTTGCTTGAACAAATTCTCTTTGAATTGTAGGTAATTGTTTTCCTTGATACAAAAATCTAACAATTCAAGAAATTTGCTTTGACTCAGTTTGGTAACTTTGCTTATTATTTCCCACTTCTTTTTGATTATGTTGATAGCGAGCTGCGTAGGAACATTGGTAAAAAGAGAAATAGCATCATAAGAAACCAAAACATCGTTTTTGTCAAGTTTCAAACTTTTTGCTTTGTTCTTAAACTCAAACGAATTTTTTACAGAGTAGGAAGATTCTTTCGTCACACACTGTAATATTTTTCGATTTTTCCTATACTCTGTCCAACAAAAATTGTCAGTACAGGGAAGATAGGACGTTTGTCTCTCATTCTGGTTGCATTGCCATTCATAAGTGTGTCGCCTTTTAAAGCTCTCACAGGGATTCCGTAGTCTACATTATAAATCGCCGCAAATGAGAGTAAAAAACGCGTAGGGCTACCGTCTGCCGATTCAAAACGACTGAAAACAATATTCAATTTACCATTTCCCACAACACCAAGCGGTAAGATAATAGGCACGTTTTTTTTTAAGTTGAAAAGCAATACGACAACACTCAACATACTCATCTTCTTAAAATGTGTTCTCAAAAGCTTCAAATACCAAAAGCTCCTTAATAAAAAACACTGAAAAAGCTCCTTGCCTGCAATTGAGAATGATAATGGTAACTCTGTTTTGATGTAGATAAAGAGCGCACGATCGTATTGAGTGAAACTTGACACTCTTGATCTTGACAGTATCTCATCAGCAGTGGGATACGACGGTCGTGTTGGGGTGTACAACTTTTTGCAAAGAATTACAACAACAATTCCTTAAGAAAAGTCAGTGGCTTGCTCTTTTTTTAGTGGCTTTTTTCATAACGCATTGTAGTGAGGGTGCATCAGGCGCCACTGCTTTAGAAAAAGCTCTCCCATAAGGCCTGTACTGACAATTTTTGTTGGACAGAGTATAGGTACTTGGAAAGTTCATAGCATGGTACCTTCATTGATGACGTAATCGGTCTGAGAGGCATGTTATGTTTGTGGATTTTTGATAATACATATATAGCGGGTATTTGTGCTGTGTAAGTAGTCATTCTAAGTTTGTCTTTGACATCGATGAACTTGTTGGTGTGTAACCATTTCACAAAGTCATTGTTTTTGTTTTGAAGAGAAGTGAGAGGAGTTGCCCTTATAACTCTATATGTTGAGCGATCAGACAATAGATCTGTCATCTTTTCATCGTATTCAGTCCGACTCATTGCAACCGTCACATTCCCTTTGTCAGCTGGTACAATAACAAAGTTTTTGTGCTTTTTGAGAAAGTTTGCAGCATCTTTGTGTACCTTCAAAATGTATTTGTCGAATCTGTCGTTGTGTTGGTCACGTTGGAAAGAGTGAAGCATATTACTATACTTTGCTCTTGTAATTTCCTGTTCCAATTCATCCTTCACATTTCTTATGGCCTCTTCACCGTCAGCAATAAGTTGGAAAAGAGGGAATGTGTGTTTGCCGATGGGCAACGAAAATTTTTTTCCCAAAGAGAAAAGCCATTTGATTTCTTTGGGAAATTCTGTATTGGTTTTATTGACAAACCATTTATCATGCATTTTGATGTTTAAATCCTTCCAAAGAGCAGATTTGAGTTTATTAATTTTTTCTGTGTGGATTTGTTGTTTTTTCATGCAAATGACTACAAAAGTTTGTTGTTGTTTAGTGATGAATTGTTTGTGTTCTTCTGATGATATATTTTCTTTTATTCGTTTGTTAAGCATTCTGAGTGTGTTGTTGCATTGTTTTATTTTTTGACATATTTCGGAGATCTCTAGATTTAGAACTTTGTAATGAAATTTGAGTTCTATTTTATTAAATAAGCCTTGTGATTCTTTGCTAGAAAAAAGTGCTTTGGTGTTTTTTGTTGATCTATTCAAATGATTTGGAATAAGTCCATATTGTCGGCATGTTAATAGAAACTTTAGAGTTTGTTTAAGATTCGCTGAACAGCGTTTGACATTACTATATTCCTTAAGATGTATACATACGTGTTCGCCATACTTGTAAAGCATATGTTGATAATAATTTCTCAGGTTTATAAATAAAGAAATATCGGCTAGCCGTCCGAATGATAGTTATTTATGAATTTTGTTGACCAAGTTCAATATTAAATTTTGTTAAAGAGTTATCAAGTTTGATTCTCATCGGCTGTGTTGTGTTAATAAAAATGTGAATAAAAGAAAATATATCATCAGAAGAACACAAACAATTCATCACTAAACAACAACAAACTTTTGTAGTCATTTGCCAGCTGACAAAGGGAATGTGACGGTTGCAATGAGTTGGACTGAATACGAAGAAAAGATGACAGATCTATTGTCTGATCGCTCAACATATAGAGTTATAAGGGCAACTCCTCTCACTTCTCTTCAAAACAAAAACAATGACTTTGTGAAATGGTTACACACCAACAAGTTCATCGATGTCAAAGACAAACTTAGAATGACTACTTACACAGCACAAATACCCGCTATATATGTATTACCAAAAATCCACAAACATAACATGCCTCTCAGACCGATTACGTCATCAATGAAGGTAACATGCTATGAACTTTCCAAGTACCTAGGAAAAATATTACAGTGTGTGACGAAAGAATCTTCCTACTCTGTAAAAAATTCGTTTCAGTTTAAGAACAAAGCAAAAAGTTTGAAACTTGACAAAAACGATTTTTTGGTTTCTTATGATGCTATTTCTCTTTTTACAAATGTTCCTACGCAGCTCGCTATCAACATAATCAAAAAGAAGTGGGAAATAATAAGCAAAGTTACCAAACTGAGTCAAAGCAAATTTCTTGAATTGTTAGATTTTTGTATCAAGGAAAACAATTACCTACAATTCAAAGAGAATTTGTTCAAGCAAGTACACGGAATGCCAATGGGAAATCCACTCTCGCCGACAATCGCAGATTTGGTTTTAGACTTCCTACTCGATGAATGTTTTAAAGAGAGTTACAAACCAAAGTTCATTGTGAAATACGTTGATGACATTTTTGCAATTGTAGACAGAGAAGAAATTGATAATGTGCTGAAATGCCTCAACTAATTTCATGGGAAAATTCAGTTTACAGTTGAGAGAGAAAAATGTAACTCGATATCATTTTTGGAAAAATTACCAGCTTTCCTTCAACTGGTATCAAAAAGACATGGCATCAGGAAGACTCGTAAATTTTCGATCAAGCCAGGCTAAACACATACGAATAAATACTGCATCTAACCTTATAAACAAAGTCTTTGCGTTGAGTGACCGGGAATTTCACTCCGCCAATGAGGAAAAGGTCACCAAAATCCTCTTAGACAATGGCTTTCCGATAGAAATAATAAGAAGCTTGATACTCCGTCAAAAGCATAAAGCTCCATCGGAAAGAAGATTAGATGAAAAGTGGGTACGTACAAAAGTGTTGTTTATGTCCCTAAGCTTTCCGAAAATTTTAAAGAGATGGTCGCTAAAAATAACATCGAAGTCAACTTAGCGTATAAGTCAAACCAGACCATGGCTTCCCTCTTTACATGTTTAAAAAATAAAACGGAAAAGGACCGACGTACTGACGTAGTATATAAAATAAACTGCAAAGGAAAACCAAACGAAACATGTAACCTTTGCTACGTCGGAACGACAAAACAACTCCTTCGTCAAAGAATGGCAAATCACAAATCGGACATTCGCCTAAAAAATTCTGGGAAGACGGCACTGGCTTGCCACAGCGTCGAGACTGGCCACCAACTGGATTTTGAAGGGGTAGAAATCTTTTCCACAGAGAAACACTCATCCAAACGTTACACGCTAGAGACATTACACATAATTAACAACAAAAACAATATGAACCGCAAACAAGACACACAAAATATTTCAGCGGTATATTGCTCCCTTGTTTCGGAAAACACATCCAGAACTCTGCACAACTTGGACTAAACTTCTTCAGAAGTGTATAAATCAAAACATTTATTTCAAAATCATTTATTTAAATACAAAAATATTTGTGTTTTTATTTAAAATTGCATATTTTAAAATATTTGTGTTTTTATTTAAAGTTGTATATTTAAAAATCACTACAACAATTTTCATGTAAGTTTGTATAATGTCCGCCCTACACTGTATCACTTATGTATAATAACTAAAATTTTTGTATACTAAATAAAGATCTCCCCTGAAGAAGACGGCAACCACCGTCGAAACGTTGGGAAAAGGAAAATGAAATAATCGTTCATTATTAAACAATACGACCAACACATCCGATGAGAATCAAACTTGATAACTCTTTAACAAAATTTATTCTAGTTTTATTCAACGCTTTCGACTATCAAAGGAAGCATTCGTGATGGTACTCGAAATGATTGATTTGTCAAACGGGTTTCGTTCAAGTTATAAAGTACCTCCAATAATAAGACTTGCTGTTACCCTTGAGGCTATGGGTAGCAGGGTAACAATGGTTAGCGGGATGTGATTTTGCATTGGCTCTAGCGCAAAGCACACTGTCCAAAATAATTACAACAGCAACGAACATGTTGGAAGAGAAGTTATGTACCTTGTGGATAAAATGGAGTGTTTCCAATGAAATTCAGAAGGCCGAACTTTGAAGCCAACTCAGCCGCTGTCTTTGCCTTGGACGGAGTTCGGCTTATATCTATCCCCTAGCCAAATCGGGATGTTCATCCATAAAGGAAGTTAAAATTGCAATTTGAGATTGCTTGACTGCCCTATTAAGAATTTGAATTTATATTACATAATTTGTAAAAATATTAAAAAAAAAACTTACATTTTAAAATGATTTCTTTTAATTCAAATCGGCACCAAACACAAAACAAAAACTTTAAAAATGCATTTTATTGACAATTATGACAGCCAATTTGACTTTTTAACTACAGTTTGAGAGTTTCTGAAACGCATCAAAATCTCTAAAACTGCGAACGATAGACGAGACGATAGTGGTCGAGTTACGTGAAGCAAATCGTGGACGATCTCGTCGACGATTATCGCTTATAAAATTACGGAATGAGCCCCTGGATTTCATTTTTTGAACATCCAGCTGATTGTCTCTAAATCTTTATTTAGATAGGCAAGAGGTACATCGTACTAATTCAACTAAAATTTTGCGCCATTGCAAATAGGCAAATTTCTCCTTAAACTAGAACGACTCATATTGAAATCTAAACGACAAGGAACCCATGGATATGAAAAAGATCCATTCATTATTCAAGTTATGAAAGGAACTGCAAATATTTGGGATGATTAAAAAGAGATGGGAGGTTAATCAACTGAAGCCTTTGTGTGTATGGAGGTAATAGAACTCTATCTGACCAGAAAAAAAAGAAGATAATTAAGATTTATATCTTCGTTGAATCTAGTTTGAACCAATTCACATGGCCATTCTCCTGCTGCGCATCTCTCTTCAAATGTATCTCCTCATCTCTTAAATTTGGAAGATACACAAAAAATACGAAAAAAAGAAAAAAAGATGTACAGGCAGGCAGGCGTTGTTTCCATCATCCCTGCTAGGATTTGATGTGCCTGATGGTGGGTTTTGTTTTTTCTTTCCCTCGCAGTGAAATAAAGATCACGTTCCAGCGATGGGAGATAAAACGAGGATTTTTAGATATCAACTTTTATAATAAATAAAAAAATAAATATTTTAGTAAAATGCAATGTTAAGCATATAAAAGTAAATTTGACCTAGCAAGGGATTAATAAAGAGTTGAAGGCTAGTTTGTTTCTATGATTTATGGTTTTATGATTTGTGTCTAGCAGCAACATGGGACCGACCTGTTTGTTTATTTATTTTATGGTGCTTGTTTTTTTTTTTTAAATATATATTTTGACTTATTGGGAAGATATTATTGGATAAATTTTTACAGTTTTAATTAATTGCCTACCTATGAGGTTTTAATAAAGGAAATTTTTGCAGCAGAGAGAATTTACGTACTGAAATGATTTTAGGTTTGTAATTCAGTTTTAAAAAACAACAGGAGTGATACAACGATATTTAAAAAGCAATTTACATGTATTCATTACAAAAAAAAGAAGACCAATTTTAAACCAGGCGGGTGAGAAGAAGCCAAGAGGTTTTGTTTTGATAATCCTGTGAGTTACGCAAACTTGCAAACCGAGGAACTTACTGGCATATCTGACCGATTAAAAAAGAATAATTATTAATAGGCGAATCACCAAATAAAAGTACCAAAGTAAATTAGTGGGAAACTGCACTAGACTAATTTGACATCATAGCTATAATACACAAGTTATACCAGAGGAGAAAATTATGATATTCTTAAAAAAACGTTGCGAGAGAGAAAAAGATCTGAAGCTAAACTGAACTAATACATCTCTCGACAGGATTCTAAGAAGAAATGGATTTTGCTTTAAGAAAACTCAAAATAGCCGCAAACTTCTTTGTGAAATAAATGATATCAAACTTTTAAATAAATATGGTGCTGCAACAGCTCGAGGAGAACCAGGACCTAGTGACTAACAACTCTCAACTATTCCTGTGTGCGTGTTACCAGGAATGGAGGGGACTGCCGATTCCGAACGGCTAATGCCGTTAGAGGATTTGTCAATTCCTCTCAAAAGGCAGTACACCCCTGAAAAAGACTTTTTTGCAGCGGCTGATAATCGAACCCAAGACTTTCTTTTTAAATAATTTGTTGTCTCAAAATTCAAATCTATTTTATTAATTTGCCGACGAATCTACCTAAGCTTTTCATACTCGTTATCAAATTCAGGTACATCTCATACTCGTTCTCAAATGCACATCCATCTTTACACATCCATAATTTACGCGCGTTCAAGGGATTATGATTACCCTTTAAATGTTTCAACACAGCGCGGGCGTGAAGTTACGGAAGAGAAAGAAGGATAGGAAAGATGTGTGGCACGATGTTGAGACTGAAGGTGGTTATCTCAGATTTTTTATCTCCAGGGGTGGCGGCTGAACTAAAGTGGAGAACTGCCGTGTCTTATTTCTATGTCCCTTATAATTCGCATTATTTTTTTTATTCGTATTCATACTTGTTGGGCATACTAGTTTAACTCAATCACATGTTGTTAGTATTATGCCTAAACAACATGTAATGAGTAAACAGCAACCCATTGATGACAATTTTAGAAGGTTTTAATGGAATTAAAGAAGACATAGACGACGGCAGGGATCGAACCTGTGATAATGAGGTTGACAGGCGAGCACACAACCATCGCGCCACGGCCACCCCCAATCTCTCTACGGAAGTCTATAAGTTAGATATTTGTATCTTCATATTGAAGTTGGCAATAACTTTTTCGCTTGGTGTTTTTGACGTAAAATGTTTGTAAAAAAGTAATCACCTGTTTATTTACAAGTATAATGGGGTTTCTGTTAATAAATATCTACTTTTTTCAATTAATATAGATCTGTCAAAATTCACATTTTATCAATAAATGCATAACAATATTCAACAAAAAATGATTGGAGTCATTATTGCAAATTATAATTCTATTAGCCGTTTAACCCTACTTTTATATAAACGATTTCCAATTTGAATTAAATACTGATAATTCAATAAAAAAAACAATCTGGCATTATACGAGTACAATTTATTGAAAGTAAAATAATTGAAGGTTGAATTGCAATCATGAATAATACCAATCGAAATCGACATAATAATTGGAGAGAATATATAAATACACTTGTTTACTGTAAAACATATTTACTAATCATGAAGAAGCAACAATGACATTAAAATATTATTTCACACTTGAGTAATATACAACTTAAACATGGATTTCCGGGTTTTAAATTTTGAGCACTTGTTAGTGACTTATCTATCAGGAAGTTTAATTAATTGTCGTACACTTGTCAATATATAAGAAAAAAATTACACCAGGCTCAAAATCTTCAAAGAACTTCCTGCAGTTGTTCACAATCCACCATCGAGATAATTAATTGAAATAATTGAACTTCATCAACATAAATTAATACTGTTGAATGTTGTAGTATACATAAAGCCATTTCCCTGAAGAACTATTTTTTTTTGAAGACGACTTTATAATCTTTCTTTAAGATATGAAGATATCGACAAAACGAAACGTTCGTAAAGACTCCCGGAAATTACACCAGAGAAAATTATGCCAAAATTTATTTTTGGACAAAACGCCAGAAAAAGTTGTTTGCTCAAAATTGGAAATTGGGCCAGCTAGGTATGGAAAAAGAGACAGAAAGCAAAATGGAGATTAGGCCACAAAATTATTTTATTCTGGTCTAATTTACAAATTAGAAAAAAGACCAGAAAGGGTTTTTTATTTGCTAAGAAGACACTTTATAAAGCCAAAAAAAAAAAAAGAAATAACAGTCACCCGGGGTAGCGCCTACTGAACACAAAGCGAGTTACTTATGACAGCTACCACAGCAACAAGCCAACAACCAATAATTGTAACATACCAACAAGAAGTAACCTCAGCAGTTCAACAACCAATAATTGGAGCATACCAAAAAGAAGCAACCTCAGCAGTTCAACCAACGAGCCAAACAACCAATTATTGGAACATATCAATACAATACGAAAAACAATCAAAATGCAGCGTCATCAATTAAATATACATAGGTATGCATATTTATAAATAAATACCACGACACTACAAGACAGCAGAGCTTAGTAGTACGATACTGATTGATGAGTAACTGCAGCGACGCTTAGAACGGCGGCGCACTATGGGACAGTTCTATAGAGAGCCGTGATATAAAGTCCATCTCAAAATTTTTAAGCAAGGGAAAAAAATGATATTTTTTCTCAATTGATAGATACATTATTTTTGATAAGACATGAAAGAACTTTTTTGGTAAGTCACCTATGCTAACTTAACCACGCTGTCAAAGTTGATCAAGTTGGTGCGAGAAAGCAAATAAAAAGAACAGATTTTGAGAGATTTTTTGTTTATTTTTTTCTTAAAAAGAGTAGTGATAAAAATGTCAAGTGATATTTCTGATATTGATGAAGGTGCGTTATTTTTATTTTAAAAAGAAAAAATTGAAAAACTTTTTTAAGTAAATAATGGCAAGGTTACAAAAATTAGGGTTTTTTCCAAGGTCACACATAAAACTTAGAACAATATCTTCTGTTTCTGTAAGAGTGAAAATAATTAATATCACAGAACGACCTATCTTGCCCCACTTTGCGGCGGCGCGGCGGGTTACTTTGAGATTACGTAGGTATTTATTTAATTGTAATTTCTTGTTTTATTTTCTTACAGATTTCAATAAAGTATTGTTTTGCCTATGGCAGTTCAAAATTAAAATCAAGTGTTTTTTTTTTGCATTTTGGAAACCATATAACATATAGATCACTTGCACCACGGATGACTTATTTGTTTCTTTTTACTTCATCACATTTAAAGTGTCTTCTTTGAAAATAAAAAACAATCAATATTATGTTCAGCCCCCAGGCAGCCGCTTTATGCAACAGTTTTCTTGGGCAACAGTACGTTGGATGGCCCGCTTCGCGGGTTTTCAGGATTTTAACCCCCTTTAGCCTTTTTAGCTTTATGTTTAAGTACTCTTCGGTAACCCGAGCGTATGATTTCAAAGTATTTTTTAACATATATATTGCATGTTCTGATTTACACGCCCTCAAAGTTGAAAAATAATTGTTCAAGTCGCGAACCATATTTTCAACAAACTTTTAAGTGTCTTTTTCCGATTTTCCGAAGTTCCGTTAAATAAATTCAGTAACTGCTTATATCATTTTATTGGTCTATTTTTGACTATCTAGAAAACAAAAAATGATAATTTATAAAAGAAACCATAAGTAGCCTGAAACATTGGTACTAAGAAAAAAATGTTTTTTTTTTTTTAACTTTTTGATTTAAGAAAAAAGCTCCAAAAGACTCCAAGTAACGAAGTATACAAGCATGAGTTCCATACTTTCAAGCTACAGCACAGCAAAAATCAGCTACAGATACTTGCAGATGTGGGAGTTATGCTCTACCTATAAATTGTCTCACTGAATCGGGTTTAAAAAAATTCGGCTTGACAGTGTTGTTTACCAAAAAGTTTGATTTCTTCGGTAATGATTGCCAGAACGAACTGGTTAAGCCCATTATCAGCTACATATACTTGCAGATGTGGTAGTTAAGTTCTAAATTGTCTCACTAGGTTTTCGAAAAAATCCGTCTTGACAGTGTTATTTACCAAAAAGTTTGATATCTTCGGTAATGATTGCCAGAACGAACTGCTTAAGTCCATTATTTTTAGAAAAAATGTTAACCTTCATTCACAAAATAAAATAAAATTAATACATTGACCCAGATCTAGGAAATGCGATTTTTTCGAAACCATTTATTTTTGCCTGCAAATTTTTCAACTTTCAACTCAAATTTTTGAAAAATGTCAATAACTTTTTTACTAAAGACATTTTCTAAATCAAATTTTGAACATATATGTATAAAACTTAACATGTGTGCCAAATTAGATTTTACAATTTTTTTCCGCTCTCCTATACAAACATAAAAAGCCTCTAATTTTAGAAAAATGTCAATAACTTTTTTTAAAATTATTTTTTCTTAACTAAATTTTGATCAATTATGAACAAAATTGATTCTAACAAATCTGTTGAACAGTTTAAATCTGTTGAACAGTTCAGATTAAACAGACTTTTTTTCCGCTCTGCTATACATACACCAAAAGCCTCCAATTTTATAAAAATGTCAATAACTTTTTTTCTAATTATTTTTTCTTAACGAAATTTGGACAGAATATGTATAAGATTAATTTTAATATGTGTGTCAAATTTCAATTAAATCTGTTTAACAGTTAAGATTTAACAAATTTGTTTCCGCTCTCCAATACAAACATGAAAACCCTCCAATTTTATAAAAATGTTAATAACTTTTTTCGGTCCTTATTTGGAATCCCCCCCCCCCCGCACCAAAATTGGAATTCTGAACAAGGTCCCTTTTTTCTAATTATTTTTTCGTAGATTGATTTAAACGTGTGCCAAATTTTATTTAAATCCGTTAAACAGTTCAGATTTAACAGACTTTTCTCCGCTCTCCCACACCCCAGTTTTTAATTTTTGTTTTTAAAAAAAATAAAAATGCATAATTAATATACATATTATAACATATGTCATTTGTAAGTATTATCTTTCTTCTATGTCTTATGGCCAAGTAACGGTACATTCAAGTTGACTCTTTGTCATTGGTTTTTATTAGACATGCGCAAGTTTTAATTTTGTGCAGTTTAATTTTATTTTTAAAAGTTAACTTCGCTAAACAAAAAAATTAAAAATATGTTGTTTGTTCAAGAAGGCATGAAGATTGCAAATACATTTTTATTTTCGTTTGAAAGGTGTTACTTGGTGTATAAAATACATAAATGGATGACGGTTTTACTCACGGGCAATGAAATTTTTAAAATGATTGTTTTTTAATTAGCGCAGAGAACTTTTAAATTTAAGTATAAGAAAGAAGAAATATTTGTTATTAAAAATCCGAAGACAGAAGTAAAAGTTAGGTGCGCTAATTCGAAATATCACTTTTTGAGTTCGCGGTTCAATAAATAAAGAATACAAAGACGGACAGCAAATTTTGGATGTTTAGCAAAATATGAGTATGTGGGCTTATAGGTATGTTTATCATGATATTAAATCCAAAAATTCCGGCAGGTTTTTTCTCAGCCTTGGATAGGGGGTAGGGGTGAAGTTCAAAACTGTCTATTTTTCCAATCTTTGTTCCAGGAATATAACAACTTATATAAATATAAAATTTAAATATGCAATTTGATGCTCTGTAATTAAACCTAAGCTAACATACCTGCATGTTGCCCATCCGACTGATAAAACTTAAAATATAAGCTTTTTAGTGAGCCATATCGATTTTTTTTTGTTAATTTTTTGCTTAATTTTAGATCGGTTTTCAGATACATGCGGAAAGATTTAGGTGTTTTTTCCTAGAAACAGCTCGACTTTACGTAAAGCTCTGTCTTTGGTATCCCATGACCACAAGTCTGCAGCAAATCCTTATCAATGAAAGTAAAATAATCACTCATGCACTACTTCTAATTAGCCAGTTAAGCGAAGAAGACCATGACGCGCGAAATAGAGATTTTCATATATCGGCAACAATTCAGCGGGAAGATATCACAAAAAAAAAAGAAGGATAACATGTGGGATGTTATAAATAAGTTATTTATCTCTGTCAATCCCTTGATCACCCATTCACCCAAAAAATGTTTTATCCTGAAGTCATAAATATGTTATTCGATGAACAATTGTTTTCTTAAAATAAATCTATCAATAACCTTGAAAATGTTTAATATGGTCAGAACTATATTCATTAATCATTATTAATACTCGTAATATTTTCATTTTCAACATCAGTTAGTATCTATTTATAACAGTTCTTAGCATTTTAAACAGGATTTTGAATTTTGAGCACTGCTTAGTATGCAGGGGACCCACTGTGCGTCGCACAGTGTTAAAAATGGCATATTTAGGTGGACATGGGCTGATAACTTTTGAACGAGTTGAGATATTTTGACAATTTTTTTTGTAAAATGAAGGTAAAATATTCATATATTTAATTGCTAAGTTTTGAAAAAAATGGTCCACAACTCATTTTAGAATCTTGTGTTGAAATACAACTTTCTAAAAAATATTTTTTTTAATTATTATTTGCAATTAAAACAGTCGAGTTTTATTTATTTGTTTTTAGTTTCAAAAAGAGTTGTCATTTTAGAGAAATCAAAGGTTCCAAAAAGGATTTAGGCTAAAAATCGTGATGAAAAGATCAAATACCTAATATAAATAATTTAACTAAAAAATTTGTGTTCTCATTATTTTTATTCAATTTTTGTTCTTTCTAAAAATCGAGTACCTACTCTCCTTATCAGCTCAAATAAAAAAAAGTAATTTTCCAACACACGTTTTTATATGTTTATGTACACCAAAAAACTGAAAATGTCCACAAAAAAAATAATAATTTTTGTTAACTTAAAAAGCTTTTCATAAAAACTACATTTTTTTTTTGATTTTTTTTCATAAATTAATTTTTATTAAATTCAAAACTTAGAACTATCTTAAAGCTAGAATTTTTTTTAAATTGTATCGCTTAAAACAAATTCAACTGGCCTAAGAACACAGCATTTGAGTTATCCCTGTATTATTTCGTACCGGTAAGGATTATGCCAATGAAGACCTTTAAAGGAAATAAAAGTAAACAATAACACAGATTGGAAAGAAAACACAACCCCTCGTTTTTTGGAGAATCTTTGACTTATCATTCGTTATAACTGGAATCATTGAAGGTTTAAAAAAATATTTGTCATTTCAAGTAAGTTTTTAATAGTAGCAAGTGCTCATAATTGCGAGAAGAAAGGACTACATTTGATTGAAAGAGCAGAACTGAAGATTTCTTTCATACTTACGAACTAAAGAAAATACGAAAAAATACGACCCATTTTTCACGCAGTTTAGTTAAAAACATTTTCACCGAATTTATTAAAAGTTCTTTTTCACGCTCATCATTGATACCTTTTATAACAGATTGGTCACTCACATATTGACGTACAGCAGAATCCTTATTTTTAGCTGATTTTTCCACCCAGACATCATAAAGTTCCTTTCTTGAGAACGTCATTTTCTGGAAAATTCGCCCTATCTATTGCATAAGGTTGTATATGGTTAAAAATGCAATCAATATTTTATCTTTACGCATTAAGCTGTCGGACAGCGAAAACCGGAACGCGGGACTAGGTGGGAAAAAAAAGTTGCAGCTAAGTAAACTTTTTTTTAAAGATAAAACTAAGCAAATCGAGCTGCTAAGCTAATTAAGAATAGTTTATATAAAACTCAAATGCAATATTATAGAGATATACGGTACTTACCATTTCCAACACTTTTCAAAAAAAAAAAAAAAAATTAACACCAAACTGAATTTTATTGTAACTTTTTTCATTGTTGGTTTTTCGCCAATGGCTAATTAAAGACCGCTGTTCTACAAGTTATATTGTCTCAAAAAAAAAAGTGGTGTGGTTTCATAGTTGTCAATCATTCCTTATAACAATATGAAGCCCAGTTAGTTTATTGATTAACATAAAATTTGAACCAAATGTCCACCTAAATATACCATTTTTACCACTGTGCGTCGCCCCCCGCTCCTTATGTGCAGTAGAGTGTCACCCGGGTGACTGTTATTTGGTTGTTTTTATTTCATCACATTTTAAGTGTCTTCTTTGAAAATAAAAAACATTTTCTATTATTTATGTTTTTTTTACTGATATAAGCTCAAAAGCAACTAAATTATATTTCTTTAAATGTTATTAACACTTAAAAGAATGCCTAACATACAGTGAATCACAAAAGTAAGTAAGCGCCTCTTAGCTTAACGATCATTTCCTTCAAAAAATCAATAGTAATTCTAAAAAAAACTTAATATTTTTGTCTGTAATTGATTGTATTACGAACTAAAAAGTATCATTTCAAATAAAAATTCAAAGAAAACTTAAGAAATATTCGATTTAAACTAAAAAAATAACAAATTTATATCACAAAAGTAAGTAAGCAGTTCAAATAATCCTTGAATTCATTACAGTTATTTTGTAAATCTCGTCCATTTACTACTTCGTTGGATACCCTTTGGCTTTTATAACTGCTTTCATACGCCGAGGCATTGAGTTAACCAAATTTTGCGTAACGTTTTGTCCAATTTTAGACCATTCATCCTGAAGAACACGCCTTAAATCAACTTTCGTCCTGATTTCATGTTTTCTTACTTGTCGGTCAAGTTGCCCCATAAAATCATTGTCTTGCTGGAAGACAAATGACCTACAAATACCCAGCATACTGGCACTTTTCTGAAGCTTGTTCTTTAAAATATTCAAATAGTCGAACCTATTCATCAAAGAATCTAAAAACACTAAATTGCCAACACCAGATGCTGCCATACACCCCCAGACCAAAACGTTTCCACCTCCGCGCTTCACGGTTCCTGACATATTCGATAATTCAAGCTCTGTGTTTTTTTCTCCAAACTTTTCCGCGTCCATCTGACCCGTGGATATTAAATTCGCATTAATTGGAGAAAACAACTGTGTTCTAAAATTATGCTTGCTTAAATTCATGAGTTTTTGCAAAGAAGAGCCGCTTTTGTCGATTTATTTTACATACGTAAGATTTCTTTCTAATGTTTCGACCATGATAACCGGATTGGTAGAGAACTCGTCGAATAGTTTGAGGGTTAGATGATTTACCTGTTTCTTTGGTTATTTCTGCTGATATCTGTGATGTGCTTACTTTGGGATTCCTCTTCACTTTCCTAACAATAATACGGCATTTCTGTTGAGTGAGCTTGCGAGAATGTCCAGATCGATGGTCATTTTGCAAACTTCCAATATTATTATATTTGGTTATTATTTTGTGTATAGTAGATGGTCTCTTGTTAACAATTTTACCATTCTCGCACTCCGATTTATTTTCCAAATAGTGTTTGATTACGAGTATATTTTTTTTAAATCTAAGCTAAGTTGATTACCTCTTAGAGCCATTTCCTTTTATTAATTATTAATTAATCTTAAACTGAAAACAAATTATAGAAAAGAGAGATAAGAAACCAAAAACTAATAAAAAGTCGAAGTTTACACCATTAAATATTTAACCTTAAAATGCTGTAGGTGCTTACTTACTTTTGTGGCATAGAAAATGCGATTAACTGAACAAACAGTGATGCAGATAAACCAAATGTTAATCGCTAAAATTTGCCTACAACATGATGTTAACATGCTAACCATAATTATGAATGCACTTTTTTCTAATATTCATAACGGAATTTAATTTTATTTTAACATGTCTATGCGACAGCAATTAGTGCTTACTTACTTTTGTGATACACTGTAAATGTTAGTTGTTTACAATTAATGTAAACACAGTTCTCTGGCTTTTTTCCAAAAAAAAAAAGGAAAAACGCCAGAAATTATATTTCTGCTGTTTTTTCCAAACTTTATTTCCTGGTATTTTTATATTTCTAAAAATGGAAAAAAGGCCAGAATTTTTTTCGGAAAAAATGCCTGAAATTCTGGAAAGATTGCCAAAAGCGCCTGGGCTTTTTTAATAGAAAAAAAGGCCAGAATTTGTATGAACAAAAATTTTGGCGGTTTTTCCAAAAAAAAAAACTGGCGTAATTTCATCCGGGCGCGCGCCGTTCGTCCCAATTTTCTTAATTTATTTATAAGTATTTCGTAACTTAACTTGTCAAAAGCTTTAGATAAGTCGGTAAAGATACAATCTATGTATTTAATGGCATCTTAACAAAAAGAGGAAGAGAATTGTAACAAATTAGTGAGTTTGCATTTTTCTTTATAAAACCATGTTGATTTTCACATACATATAGCAGAAGATCAATAAAAAATGTGTCACAGACAAGAGACTAGAGCAGCTTAGGAATAGCTGATAGTTTTGCAATAAGACTATATAGTTTGTTATTAAATTCTTTTTATGGATTGAGTATTTTCAAATATAGCAACTTTTTAACATTTAAGATACTCATTGCAAGGAACAATTAAGATATAAGACAGATAAGTATCATATTTTGTCAACATAAATGACGGAACACCATCCGGGCTTAGCCTACAACATTCATCAAATTTTAAATAGTTATCATATGTAGAGGCTATTGAAATTGAAAAGGTAATTATATTTAGATACATATCTATCGTTGACAATTAGAGGAGTGCTTCTCTTTTATAATAATCATCAAACATGTTAGATATCGTCTCTGGATAATGACTCAAAGAATTATTATAATTCATGCTGGCCAGGTAACTGTCAAATTCGAGTTTATTGTTAAAATGTTTTACAAAAATTTTGATCAGTCTTCTCATAGATCGTTCCCAAGAAATTGTACAAATTTTCATTAACTTCGTTGTTAGAGCTGGGTGGAATAAGTAGAACCACATAAACATAGCCGAATCACATTTTTATTTTAACACATAGTAAATCAACTGAGGACTGAAAAAATCATTAAAAAGGGACCAAATGGGAGAAGTTCTCACCCCTATCAATAAACCTCATCTTACAGTAGCCGAATCATTAAGAAAGTGTCGATCACATCGTTTAACTTGAAGGAGATTCTGTCAAATAATTCAGTATCAGCAAAATAAAAATTCAACCATGGATCCTTAGAACCATGACATCAGTAGTAGATTTTATTTGTATTTATAAAAACCTCGTTGGTTTTTGTCAAATGTTAATCAGTTTGGTATAGTATATTAGTTCAGTTCCTTCGATGAGAAAATCACTCTTTCAGATGTTAAGGAAAGTTTTTATTTTTTTGTGGGAAGAATTTGATTCGGTAAAGCTGTTATAATATTTGCAGAGATTATTGAAGGGGTTTTACGAATTACACATTCGTTTTCTGAGAAAGATACTGCCTCACTATTGATTGACAGTTGCTCTTAAAGTTGCTATTTCCGTTGAAAAAAAAAAAACAAATATATACACAAAAAAAAACAATACTGTAAGGTCAGGAACTGGTCCGATTACCATATTCTTCATCTAACCAATTCTTAACCTCTTAACTACAGTGGCCTGAGGGTCAATTCTCTATCTGTGAAACTACGAAAGTGATAGAAAAGTTATCATTTCAGTTTTCACAGCCATTTTTCATTTTTCCATTTCATGAACTCACATAATGCGATTCTTAAACTCATTCTAATAAATGTTTGTCAAAACATGTTCTAAACAGTACTAAGTATGATTAATGCTTTCATTTTGATGTCATTTGTGAGTTTAATTTTGTTTGTAATCCTCATATTTTATCAGGGCTTTTTACAAAATCGTTTGAGTGTGAAAACAAATTTATTAGATATTTGAAAAAAAAATTGACATTTTATTATTTTTTTTTTTCATAAATTGCGAATTGCACAGTGTGTGAAGTTTGGAAAAAACTTATCACTTCACAGTTTCACAAATAGAGAATTGACCCCCTGGAGCCCCATCTTGTTGAAAATATGATGAAGCTAGTTGAAACAGTGGAGTGTACAATAGTTCTGAGAAATCGTTTCGCAAAAACTCCAGAAGGGGTCGCTTTAACTGTTTGAAATTACACCTGCCCACATATTGACGCCGAATATGTGTTAAAATGATGTCTATTTTCTTTCGTGTGGATTCTCCGCAGCCCATTGTATGAAGATTGAGAAAATTTGTGATTCGATGTCTTATAAATTGAGAATCGTCGATCCAGGGAATCCTACTAATAAACTAGTTGTAATCCAACCAACCAGTTAGTAAATGAAAGACTCTTTTCTAAATAATCGATAAGCAGTTCTTGGTCATGTTATATCTGGAAACATTGAATCGTAAAATTACATAAGCGTCTGATGATGATTAATGGATCAGTTGAAACAGCTTCCAGTTTTTTTCATCAGCCGATATTCTTTTTTTTTTTTTTTTTTTTTTTCTATAATCAACCCGCGCTCAAGGGATTATGATAACCCTTTAAATGTTTCAACACAGCGCGGGCGTGTTGTTGTGGAGTTGTGGAGCTTCCCCGTTAGGTCGCGTATTTGAAAATAATCCAGTTTTCAAAGGCTGCTACACGTATTTCCAAATACTCCTTGACTAGGAAGTCGTCGGAAGATCCCTATTCTATTTTCGACTCTACCAAAGGAATATAGAGTAATAAGGTGGATGAACTAGTTCTCTAGGGATTTCCTAAGTACAAGCATCGCTAAGATTAGCAACGAATGGAAGGGCTCAAGAAGCTCAAGCTTTTCCCGGCTAAGGAAACCTCCAGAAAACCAAAGGCTCCTATTTAGTTGCCCCTCATGGACATCAAACCGAGCGAAAAGGAACTGACCCGAGGTCTTGAGAGGCTTAGTCCACTAATTCCTATGCACGAATGGGATGTTGTTAAGGAAGATGAACCGTAGAAGAACAGTGGATCTTATTGTTTAAGGATCAGCGAGTAAAGCTGAGAAGCCCTCGACAGATTAAATTTCGGCATTAAAAATCAAAAATAAAGATTCTGCAGATCAGGGAGAAATTTTTACAAAGCTGATGACAAAGTCGACCAGGTCACTGGCGATGTCGACGTTTCCGGTAAGCCACTGGGCCCTAGCTCTTCAGGGTCTTCAATGAATTAGAAAGAGAAAAATATCGACGTAGCTGGCATACAAGAACCGTGGATAAATGGTCTGAGTTAGAGGACTCCAAAACCACCAATATGACCCGATTTATAAAGCCACAAGCCCAGACCAAGGTTAGCCTAGAACTTGTATTTTAGCTAAGAAACACTTGAAAGTAATCGTAATCTTAGCACCCGCGATCTGACAGTTGTCACGCTCGAGGACAAAAAGCGTACTCGGCCCAGGACCGACAGTTACCGCCACAAGTGCTGCGAATCCTAATAAAAAAAGCCAATTCCAAGAGTACTAACTTTTTAATTGCAAATGATGATAATGCACGTGATGCTCTCTGGGGTAGTTCAGAGATCAATGAACGAGGTATTTAATGTTTATATTTAATTGAAACTTACCGTACGATCTACAACAGAGGTAACACTCCCACTTCTGTTTTTCCAAAGCTCGGAAAACTATGAAGGGTTGGTGGATGTACCAGATGTAACGATAGTAAATAACAACCTTAATCCATTGGTAGAAAACTCCTCTCCCCTCTGAAATCTTTTTCGGAAAACAGATAGATTTTCTTTCACATAAATTTCGAAGCCGAAACTTATTTACCTTTGAGAAATCCCGAAGGAATTGACTGGAAGAAGTTCAGTTCGAAAGTTAATTCTAAAATCCGAAATATACCGAATCCGAGTATAATATTCAATTATAGATCTAGAGTAAAAACCGAAATCCTTTGAAGCGTAAATGAATATTGACTTTAAAGTCTCTTCCTGAGGAAAATGAGAAGAAAAATCTTCAATATCTGCCATAAAAATAAGTTTGTAAAGATTGTCTCAGAATTTACAAGCGAACTCTGACATAAGCCAAGCAACAAAGTTGGAGAGAATTATGTTAATCAATTGAAAACATAAAAGATTCTGCAAGGCTTGGTAAAGTGCTATTGAGAGAACATTGCACTCCGTCATTCTTGAAAAAGCCTAATGGACTCTGGACAATTTCTACGGCTGTGTCCTTGGAACTACTAATTGAGAAAAACTTTCCGGGCTCTGAGAACAGCAGCTCCGACCTTTTCCACGTCAATGGCTCGTGCAGGGCAAATCAACACCGTATAACAAAGGACAAAATTGCCTGGGCAATTAATATTAATATGGAGCTTCATATGTGCTCCCCTTCCACTCCGTTCCAATTCCTTACACAGTTGTAAGTATAGCCGCTGCATGCATTGTATGGTAGGCACCATACAGTGTTGCATTTGGCAATTTTAGATAAATTGTGATTATTGTTTTTGGTTGTACAGGAGTGGATTAGTGTGATTTGTCATTAAGGCATAACACTAATTTAATGTAAATTGCAACTGTGAATTTTTTGGTACCCACAATTAATACCTGCATAGATAACTGTCTAGTTTTGGTTTTCTTTTGTGTTTTGTGTATTATAATGGCTGGTAAGTTGTCTGTTGAGTATAGTAACATTCGGGGGCCTCGAAAAAACATGCAGTTTTGGTGAAACCCAGGTTGGTGAAAACACCGATCATACGGAGTTTAACCAACATGGTTATAGTTTTCTGCCATTATTCTTTGCTCTCATGGTCTAGCCAAATTTTATAAATTTTAATTAGGTATATGTGGTTTGAATTTACTGTTCAAAAGCGCATCTTTCATACATGTCTCATCTATCGGAGTCTAAGTTTAGATAGTAATTCGACTTCTAATGACTTTGATGCTCCGTCCGAGTTTATCCAGAGAATTGTTCCTATTTTCCGCACAGTGAAATCGTTATTACTGGCGATTTCAATGTACACATTCTTCGTGGCTGAGCTCTTTTGGTTAGACAACACCCGAAGGAAGGTATGTCGAGTTTTTTGCTGAGTTAAACAACTTGTTGACAAGCCAATTCCGATTCCTAACGTTGCAAGTCAATCCTCTAACACTCTAGACTTGTTCCTTACCTCTGGCCCTGATAAATACACCATAAGGATAAGTGTATTATGGCACATAGGTCCATTTTGTCATATCTGGAAAGAATATCTAACTGGGACGGTCTCAATGATTTCTTCGCAAATTTAACTGGTCACTATGCTTCCTCGATCTGATTATTTACGGTATGAAACATTTTATTCCGAATAGGATGAAATCTATCAAACCGAAAGAAAACTCGTGGTTTTATTCGAGCTGTAAAGAGACTACGTGTATCAGGGTTAGAGAAGTAAGCATCCGTAGTTTTAAGGCCAACCTTACTGAGGAAAACCAGAATAAGTACAAAAAAGCTAGAAAGACCTGTAACGTTCATATCCGATGAACTAAATTCTTACATGAAAAAAAAAATTCCGGCGGAAAATACTACTATGTCCCAAAGGTAGTAAACATTTTTGGTCGAAATCTTCAGTTCCAACGCTCGTCTTCAACGATACTCCTGCTGTAAGCTCGATAGATAAATCCAATTCACTCTACCCAAACACTCTCAACTCAACGGCAAAACGTTCTGGACCTTTTCCAGTGTAAAATATCTAGATGTTATTATAGACCCTAAGTAGAACTGGAAACTGAATATTGAAAGAATAAAGAAGGCCTGCGTAGCTTTCTACGCATGGAGTAAAACCTTTGGTAAAAGGTGGGGCCTTTAATCTAAGATGATTTTGTGGACATACATAGCCGGTACTATAAATTTAATTTTACCATTTTTTCTCGAATTAAACTTCTTGCGAGGATGTGTCGTTGCAAACACGTATCTTTTCGAATATTTTGCATCCGAAGAAGATATGCCGTTGCGAACAATGAGCTTTTCGAACATTTGGCTTGCGAGCATATTATTATTTCTTATTTGCACAAATGCGAAAAAATATTTCTCATATCAAATCGTGTACGATCTCAAGTAGGTACAGAAGGAGTCATCACATTTTCTGGGAGTTAATTAGTAAACTGTTCTGCAAGCAAATTGGTTTTTACTTGTGAGCTGCCAAAAGGAGTGTCATTGCAGACGGGCGAAGGCTCCGAAGAAAAAGTAGTATTTCGTAATTTTTTTACAAATGACCAACATTTTTTACTACCTTTGGGACACTAGTATTTTTTTTTTCCTTAATTATTGATCAAGCAAAAAATCTGGATCGCTTATGATCGTTAGAGGTCTTTCTAGCCTGTTTGAACTTTTTCTGGTTTTCCTCAGTAGGGATGTCTTTATATCATCTGAAACTTACTTCTCTGACAATAATAACCTCTTTCAAGCTCGCAACAAACCATGAATTGATAGAAGCATAGTAAACACAGAGCTGATTGTTTTTTTTTTTAAGGTACTAGTACGGTATAGAATGCCAAGAAAACGCACGATTTTTGGGAATTTTTTTTTAAATATTTTAAAATATTTATATGCAAAAGCTTCTAAATTCAACAAAATTTGACAGAGCAGAGTTACCACGGTTGTTCAATTTTTATAAAAAAAAACATTTTTTTCGTGCTCATATTGCATTTTATATTTCTAAATTTATGATTTATAAATTACTGTGTTCGATTTCAATAAAAATATATAAATATTTTTTTTCCATTTTTTTGTTATATAATATTGCTATATAGCATTCCACCATTTTGAATTTGTTCATTTCTAATAAATTTTCAAGTACATGCCCTAATAATATCAAAACATGACATGACGCCATATTAGGTCGGCCATTTTGAATTTGCTGATTCTGATAACAGATTCGTAATCAGCGACCCCAAAAACCCCTATATATACCAATTTCTGGATCATTCTCTACGTTTTTCGACTTTTGGCCGCACAAAGCGGCTTTCGGCCGCACTGTGCGACTGTGAAACTGAGCCTAGAAAATTTTAATCAGTTGGAATGGAACTGCAAAACAGTAAAATTACAAGCTAAGTGACATCTTGCCTACGCCGATAACTTGAAGGGAGCAATATACATATAAAACTAAACACTTTTCAAAAATATTTTTTTAAATAAATTCTAAATAAACAATAAATACCTCGAAGAGAGTAATAATAGATCAGCTGGAAAAAACGTATTGTTTTGTATTTTGACAATATCTCCCACAGAAAGCTCTTGCCATCGAACTAGATTCCATGCGCCCTCACGCAATGTTTCAACGTGTCTGTGATTGATTTCATTATCAGCTCGGTGGCGTTTCTAAATAAAATAAAACAAACAATACCAATATTCCATGCGAAATAATAGAAAATAAGCTTACAAAATCCTCTACAATTTCTTTAATTGCACTGACAGCTAATATAAATATTAATGGAACTAATGTTGTGTATCTACCAGTTGGTGATACATCAGGAATTTGTTGTAGTAATGCAATCAATAGGAAAAAACAATTCGAATAACGTCTGAATTGTTCAAAAAGGAACGAAGGTAAAAAGCTTATAAAACTGGAAAGATATATAAATAGTGGTGAGCAATTTAAAATAAAAAAAGAGTAACTACTCACTTATATTTTGCAGTTGATATGTGATTACTGCAGAATTTTTGTAATTGTGGCCTATTTATGAATATTACCCTCTTGTCTGTATCGTCGAGTGTAACACCTGATGTTGTTGCGTCATCATCATCTGGAAACAAACAAAAATCCCAAATAAATGTGAAGTGTGTTGTAAAACTTGAGCAAATGTGAATTGGATTTTATTTTTATTCCTGAATTACCAAAGCAGGGGGAAAATATAAAACACGAAAATGGTGACTAAATATTATTATTCACGATGTTACAACATAACTTTTTATTGTGAAATGAAGTCATTCAGGGTGTGGACTAGAAGTCGTAGCGGCGCGGGAGTGGTCTGATTTCAATAGGCATGGTCAGACCGCATCGTGTGCTGTATTGGAACAGCGTGCGTTTGTCGAGAAGGTCTACTTTGAAAATGCCTTCGTTTTGAATATAGTTATTTATGTTGCTTATTATGCATACATGTATGTATATGTTAGAGTCAAGATAATCATAAAATTCTGTGTCAAAATTTTATTTAAATCAGTTAATGTTCACGCGCGTACCCAAGCATAATAGGTACCTACTACACGTAGTTCAACAAGTATTTTATACATCATTTTGTTGACGGAAAAGGTATAAACTTTGTCCACCCAGTGCCGAGTTGTGAAAATCTCCTAATATGGTTTTAATTTCGTCTAGGTTGGATAGAAATGTCCAATTGCCTATACCCCTTTCAATAGAGGCGGATTTACTTTCCTTCGCAACCGTGCTTTTATCTTCTTTTTGTAAGTTTCGACTACGTACTACCATTTTTGTCTTGTTGTCTTGCGGCTTGTAACCTCAGTAAAATCAGGATATATCAAAACAGATGGGGATATTATTGCTTTTTTAGATCGTCAAAAACCCTTTGACATTCTTCTTTGGGAAGATATTGTTTATGGGAGAAGCTATAGCTGCGAAATTTGGTACAAACTTACAATAATAACTTACAAATCCCAATGTCAAATAAATCTTTCGCCTTTAAAAAAGAAAATAAAAAAAAATTCATTTAGTTAAAGCTAGGTAATGGTGAAAAAAAAAATTCCAAAAAATAGTTATTTTTGGTACCCCTTTGGAACCATTTTTGTTTTTTGTTTTTGATTTTCTTATAAACGGTACAACCGATTTTGATAGATTTTTTTATGTCAAAGCTGCTTAGCAGTTTAAACATTATTGTGTATTCAAATTTTCAATTTTTTTTTAGAAAAAACTCAATTTTTCGAAAACCCCATGCTAGATTTTTTTAAAACTTGATAAATAAAAGTTTCTTATTATAATGTACAAGATATGAGAAAAAACTTCATTTTACCAACAAATTACGGTACCCTCCATACAAATGTTAAAAAATGGTTTTCGAAAATCCTATTTTTATCGAAAATGTTTCTGAGAATTTTGCTAAAACTTTTTTCCTTTCAATAATTCTTCCGATCTACAATTTAATATAAACAATTTTGAAGACAAGATATTACTGACTGTACCTACCATAGAACGATTTTTTAGAATTTTGAATTTCTCATCATTGGCATAACGGATTTTAATGAAATTATTTATAGAGAAGCTTCTAAAAAGTTTAAAAAACATTGCATTTCAAAACTTTAAAAAAATATCGTTTTGAATTTTGAAAAAAATATCTATTTCTTTTTTTTTTTTGAAAATTCAATATCTCAAAAACCACTTAATATTTGATTTTGTAAATTTATTTTTTATTCGAACTATTTTTTGGAAATTTTTTTCAAACCATTACTTAGCCTTAACTAAATAAAATTTTTTGATTTTTTTTTTAAAAAACATCTGTGGGATAGTTTGTGAGAAAGAAAAATAAATTTTAAAATTTCGAGAAAAAAAAATCGTATGGCCGGTACCGTTATTTTTGATCTTAAAAAAAAAGAAAAAACGTATGGGGGGGGGGGGTAATTTAAAAACGATATCTACGAAGTTTGACAAAAATCGGCCGAGCCGTTTAGGCTGTAGTCGAACAGACAGACAGACAGACAGACAGGATTGTGAGACTTTGATCAAAATCTCGAGTTCGATTTTTTTACGAATGCATAACTTACCTTAAAGTACCTATAAGTCACAAGTAAAATTATTAACTTTCTACTTATTTACAAATTATTAAGAACAACGTTGTAATATTTCGAGCTACAATATCAACATTTCTGATTTTTTTTTTTTTTATAATTATATATTTATATTTATATATTTATAATTATATATATTATATAAAAATGAAATCGCACTTGGAAATCACACCACGTTGAACATATTATAGCTTTTAATTATTACGTTTACTCATTGTTCTATGAAAATAAAAAGAAGTTCTGATACAAATTTTGATGCTTAGATAATTTACCAATACAAATAATAATTTGTTTTCATCTTTAATAGTATGATTTGTATTTACTTATACTAATCTATATACGAGTATATAAAAATTAATTGCTGTTCGTTTGTCTCGCTAAAACTCGATAATGGCTCGACCGATTTTGCTAATTTTGATCTTGAAATATTTGTGGAAGTTCAAGGATGGTTTAAACCAGGGGTCGCCAAATAGGGGACCGCGGTCCGCATCCGGACCGCCGACCCATTTTGTGCGGACCGCAAGAACACAGCAAAGTAGATAATGTATTTAAAATATATCCCTTCCATTATCTTTGTTGACGTCAATTCGGAAATGGTCCGACTCATAGAATCCGTCGCGTGCGTTGCGGCAGCTCGATTAATTATTACACACGTTCTTATGAAAAGCGAAAGCGACCCATAGGAAACGCATTCACCGGACGCAACGCAAAAAGTAGCTGAAATTTTATTTTTCCTCTCCGGCATTTGGGGCATCGCTGTGCTCCGAACTCGTTCTGATGAGTCTTGTTTACTCTCATCATCTCGATAAGTATCAAAGTTCAAAGATATTGGAACATTTTAAACGCAAAATGTTGGGCGCAAATTTTCCTAGGGGCAATGTCCGTTACTTTTTTTTAAATTGGATCCCGTTATATTTTATTTTAGTAAGTTTTAAAACTTTTAAGACTAAAATTTTTTTGGGAGAGGATATAGACCACAATAATTTTTTAGAAATAAAATAAAAATGACTCTATGTAGAACATACCTTTCTCTAGGGGCGATGTTTCTTACTTTTTTTAATTTTATTTTATTAAATTTTTAACTTCCCAAAGGGAGTTATTGTAATCGGTCCGATTTGTCAAATTGGAATTTTTTTAACTATGAAATGTAAAAAAAAATACAAAAATTTTGTACCCTTATAACTCTGGATCAAAGAATCGTAGGTAAGAAAACGGTACATGAACAAATTAGAATTTCCAAACTCTAAAGGCGATGTTTCTTCTTTTAAAATTTTTTTTTTAAACTGTTTTAACCATGAAATTAAAACAAACAAAAAAAGTTTGGACCCTAATAACTTTGGAACAACTAATCGTAGGTTAACAAACGGTACATGAACAAATTAGAATTTCCAAACTCTAAAGGCGAAGTTTCTTCTTTTCTTTAATTTTTTTTATTAAACTTTTTTAACCATGAAATTAAAAAAAAAAAAAAAGGTTGGACCCTTATAGATGGCTGGCATTACGAGAGTATTAAACCTAATATAATTTTGTTTTAGCTAAACTAAAAGCCCAACACCATACGATATTGCAAGTATTTATTTTGCCCCCTTTTTTGTTTAAGCTAAACTAAAAGCAATAGATATATTTCAATTCGAATTTGTTAAACATATCGCATCATATCTATCTAATTACCTTAGAATTCCAGTTTTAATTATTTAATAAAGAATATTCATTCTTTTTCTTTCTTTTTGTTGAAATTTTGCTTTTGTTTGTATAACAATTAATTTTTTTTTATATAATTCCAATTTTGTATTTTCTCTCACAATATTAAAATTTGAAAACTAACCGGCAGACGGCCTATGAGCCATGCTTGCAAATCTTTATATATATTATAAGTTTGTATGCTACATTATATGAAAACAATAAAGATTATTATTATTATTAAAACTTGAATCGAAAAAATAAAAATTCATATCAAGTAAATATTATAATTTTGATAATATACAATTATTAATAATTATAATGCAATAAAAGATATAAAAATATTACAAATAACCAACATCTTAACTAGTTTTGTGTATCTATTTTCCTTTTTGTTGTAATTTGTTGCTAGACAACAAACGACTCAAGAACATGAAATAAAAGAAAAAGAAAAAACATCGCTTTAGAGTTTGGAAATTCTAATTTGTTCATGTACCGTTTTTTAACCTACTATTAGTTGATCCAAAGTTATAAGGGTCCAAACTTTTTTTTTTTTTTAATTTCATTGTTAAAACAGTTTAATAAAAAAAATTAAAAAAAGAAGAAACATCACCTTTAGAGTTTGGAAATTCTAATTTGTTCATGTACCGTTTTTTAACCTACGATTAGTTGATCCAAAGTTATAAGGGTCCAAACTTTTTTTTTTTTAATGTCATGGTTAAAAAAGTTTAATAAAAAAAATTTTAAAAAAAGAAGAAACATCGCCTTTAGAGCTTGGAAATTCTAATTTGTTCATGTACCGTTTTCTTACCTACGATTCTTTGATCCAGAGTTTTAAGGGTACATTTCATATTTAAAAAAGTTTAATAAAATAAAATTAAAAAAAGTAAGAAACATCGCCCCTAGAGACAGGTATGTTCTACATAGAGTCATTTTTATTTTATTTCTAAAAAAAATATTGTGGTCTATATCCTCTCCTAAAAAAATTTTAGTCTTAAAAGTTTTAAAACTCATTAAAATAAAATATAACGGGATCCAATTTAAAAAAAGTACTGGACATCGCCCCTAGGAAAATTTTCGCCCAACATTTTGGCGTTTAAAATGTTCAAATATCTTTGATACTTATCGAGATATGCTATCCTAAATGAAAACATAAATTTGGATGCAGCGATCTTCAGCTTCATAACGAAATACAGAAATTCGCTTGCTCATTACTTTCTGGATTTAGTCTATTATTTTGACGCTAATTATGACATTTTTGCCAGTTTTATTAAATCCAGCATACCTTCGCAAACAAAATTTAAAATAAAGCTTTAGCAGTTCTATGAAATGCGCTACTATTCATCAGTACGCACTGAGTTCGAGAAATCGAACAGACATACTAATTTAAAGTTTGTCTTTTTAAAAAAAATCCGTTGCCGCAACGCATTCGACGGATTCTATGGGTCGGGCCCTGAAATATCGAGGTAACAAGCGAGAACGAGTTTGCGGATTTCGAAGCGTTGATCGTCAGTGTTTTGTGTCAATTTTGAGTGACGAACGCAGCGACGACCCAATTGCTTGAAATATGCGATGTGGCTGACAAAGCACAATGAATTATTTTTGCTACCTAGACCAAACGAGGGAAACTTTTGTTGAGAAAATATTTACTCTTTTGCCTCTATTTAGAAGAACCCAGGGAGAAGAAATGATCAAAGCAGTGATGGATTATTTTGATAAAGATGAGTTAGACTTGAAAAGCTTTCATCGGTAACTACTGACGGTGCGCCAGCAATGGTTGGGAGTAAAAAAGGACTAGTTCACCTGTAGAGTAGCGATGCAAGATATAATGAAAATTTGATTTCCTACCACTGTATTATTCATCAATCAGTGCTTTGTTGCAAGCTCAATCGCGAAAACTCGATCTCTTTATTAATGATCTTGATAATTAATGCTTACACTTCCCCAATTTAAAATAACATAATCAGCAGTGGCAACGAGATTGACCTCGTCCGATACAAGACGTTCAGCACGGATCTTAAATCGGAGTTTCAAAAAAGGTTCGCAGATCTTAAGAAAATTGAGAATGTTGTAGAAATCCTCAGCAGCATTTACTCTCTGCATCCTGATGGTGAATGGAGTAATGAAGCTGCAATTGTTTTCGGGAGTGATAAAGCTATTACTCTGCAAATGGAAATGATCGATTTCCAAGAAAACACAGTTTTAAGACGCAAACATGCGGAAGCTTCAAGTGAAGAGTTCTGGATAAAATTTGTGTGTGGTAATAAATATCCACAATTACAAAAATTAGCTATGAAACTGCTTACTTTTTTGGCTCAAAATATATTTATGAAGCTGCATTTTCGAAGATAAACTTCATTAAGAATAAATTTCTATCTCGACTTACTGATGAACATCTCAAACAGATAGTCCTCAACAAAAAATGTCATTTTTCTCATTGATGTGTAAAAAAATACCTTTGTTATTTCCGTATTTACACTTGTTTAATAAATATTTTTTTCTATAAAATGTGGTACGGACCGCGATGGTCATTTCATTTCTTAAAACGGACCCCGAGCGAAACTAATTGGTGACCCCTGGTTTAAACGGTGAGAAACATAAATAATAATTAACGTAAGATACTAAAAACGACAATTTAATTTCCCAATACAAAATGTTTCTAGCTGTGAAGCATTTGATGTGTTTACACTACAAATTACTGCGGAAGATATGTCTTTATTGATGGTAAATAAAGTATTGTGGTGTTTGGGCATGATAGCACCCAATCGTCCTTTGCGCGATGCATTTAACCACGAGTTGCAAGGAGAACAACAATACGGTACTGAAGTATTGGCCCAAACAGTTCGTTCTAATGTTCCGCAATTGAATGAACAACATAGAACAACAGTTCAGACACCATAATTGGCTGAGTGAACGAGCAATATTGGTGGCCAAAAATAAAGATGTCGATGATCTCAATGCAACCATTCAGAATTTTCTTCCCAGAGAGTTGTTTTCTTACAAATCAGTTGACACAGTTACAAACCAGGATGACGTAGTCAACTATCCCACACAGTTTTTAAATTCCCTGGATTTACCTGGACTACCACCTTATAATTTACAATTAAAAGTAGGATCAGTTTCGATAATGCTGCGTAACATTAGTCAACCTCGGCTGTGAAATGGAATGAGACTGGCTGTAAAAAAGCTAATGAATAACGTCATCGAGCCCAAGATCCTCAAGGGAAAATACAAAGGAGAGGATGTATTGATCCAGCGTGTACCGATGATTCCAATGGATTTGCCATTCGATTTTAAGCGTCTACAATTTCCCGTCCGTCTGACCTTTGCGATAACCATAAATAAATCGCAATGCCAGTCGTTGAAAGTTTGCGGAATCAACTTGGAATTTCCCTGTTTCGCACGTGAGCAATTACACGGCGTGAGTTCGCGAAGAGGAAAACCATCATCTTTATATATTTACGCACCACAAAAAAGACAAAAATTATAGTACATCTGAAAGCCTTAAATTGATTAAGTGTAAAACTGTGTTGCATTTAATGTAGATACAAATTTTGTAAAAGATTAATGAAAAATGAGTAAAATAAAATTTGGTGGTGCAACAGCTCGGAGTGAACCAGGACCTAGTGACTTACAACTCTCAACCATTCCTGTGTGCGTGTTACCAAGAACGGAAGGGACCTACAATTTTCTGCCGATTCCGAACGGCTAATGAGCAGCACTTTCCATGACAAGAGATACTCTTGGAGAATTTGTCAATTTCTCGCAAGAGGCAGTACACCCCTGAAAAAAAACTTTCTTGCAGCGGCTGAGAATCGAACTCGAGACCTTTCGCATGACAGTCCAACGCACTATCCATTATGCCAAGGGGTACTACTAAAAATGAGTAAACCTTTAATTAATATCCTCAAGGAAAGAAGCATTGAAAAGACTGATTTTATGCATTGCTGAAATGTGTGCATTTCTTAAGTATGTTTTTTCAGTATTGAAAAAAAGGAATGCATATACCAAGGGGATATTTTATTAGGAGAAGGAGTATGAATTAATTTTTTTCAATAGAAGAAGAATAGAAGCGTCCGAAATGTAGGAAAATTTATCGCTTGAATGAAAAACAAATTAAATTTGTGTTATGTACCTATCTATTATTGACTATTATAATACATTTTAAAGAAGTTAGTAGATATACTGGGTGTCCCTTAATTCGTGCATAATACGAGTATTTTAGGGCGTGGTTCTTGGGTATATTCTAATAAAAAAAATCGTTCTACAGTAAGGCCCTGTCTCTAGTTTTTATATCATACATCGGGGATTTAAGAAAAGGCCTATTTTGATGTATACCCTGACACATGTTAACAGTAATTGCGCTGTACGCACACATGATAGAAACTTTATTAAGGCTTTTATTTTTAGAAGAAATACCAGCCTTTGTAGCTGTTTTTAAACAAATTTTACATCCTATCTAAATCTTGAGATATACAGTTTCTAGCATGTTCCTTTTTTCTTGCCGATGCTATTTTTTTTACTCTGGGCTCAATTTTTCTAGAAGATGCGTAATAAACATACCGTTTTACTATTTTTTAATGAAGGTAACAACAATCAAAATAAAACTCAATGACAAGTTTGCTTAAAAACTCATAGATTTTATGATACTATGGTAGGTACACTCAGTAATGTCTTAATTTAATGTTTTTTTATTAAATTTAAATTAAAATTTATCAAAATTCTCGGAGCCATTTTTGAGAAAAATACGATTTTCGAAAAATATTTTTTAACACTTGCATGGTGGGTACCTTAATTTTTAGTTAAAACAATTTTTTTCCCTCAGATCTTGTAGATTATAGTAAGAAACTTTTATTTATTCAAGATTAAAAAATCGAGCAGGGGTTTTCGGAATATTGAGTTTCCAAAAAAAATAATTGAGGTTTTTCTTTTTTCGTTCAGAGTAGAGCACTGAACAGAGCATGAGCATGTCAAACATGCTCTGAACTTTCTCGAGTGTGTTCTAAGAGCTCTGAATTATTTTATAAACACAAGCGAGTTTTTTTTCTGTCTGTCAGAATGATTTCAGCATTTAACTCTGTCTACTCAGCTATTTTATACCAAGCTCATAGAGTGCGCTCTGAACCTTTAACCCCTAAAACCCCTACCTGCGTTCGCCCCTGCAAGGAGGTCACTTTGAACATATGTAACACCTTTTTTAGTACACATATAAGATACAAAATATCTAAGCCCATACAAAATCATTTTTTATTCATATAGCATTTGGAGCTTAAACCAAAAAAAGAACTTTTTTTTTAATTTTACATGTTTCAGGTTTTCCCAAGTATCAAACTTGTCATTGAGTTTTATTTTTGTTATTGTTACGTTCATTCAAAAAATATAGTAAAACGGTATACTTATGTATTTACTACGCATTTTCTGGAGAAAATTGAGCCCAAAGTCAAAAGACAAAATTGTATGTCTTACATTGTTTTCAAAGTCGGAGAAAAAGCTCTTGTTGTAAGAGGTAACACAAACAGTTGGTGGAAAAACTCTACTTTGACTCATGGTAGCATTTGGGGACTGATTACCTTCATTCTCCTGTTCATTTGAGATCTAAGAAAAAGAGGCATATGAACTTTTTTCAAATCAATAAAAAGAAGGTTATTTTTGGTGAATTGTTTTCCTTCTCTATGGTTGTTATTTTGTCTTTAGTAAATTAACGTACGCAATTAATTAAAAACACTTCAAAACACGGAAAACCCCGCAAAACTGTTTTCTTTGGCCACAGAATCGACACTAAATTATTCCAAAACAAAAGAAATTACTATTTTCTTTCTTCGTGACCTTTTATTTAATTAAATAATGTTTATCCTAAAGCCCACTTTAGGATAAACATTATTCAAAAGAAATTACTTATGACAAAAAGGACCTATTGAGCGTCGCCGACCCATCGCGGGAAAAACCCAAGATAAAAAAAAAAGAATTTTTCTGTTGCAGGTCAAAATCTCTCTGTTTCCTCCCAGCTGACGTAGAATATTTGCCCAGCAAACGAAGTTCATGAAAAGACACATAGTTTTGCTCTATTGAAAGGTTGTTTATTGATTTTCAATGCCATAGAAAATAAAGGGTTGTTTTCTCTTTCACATCGCAGGAATTAAACATTCAATGCTATGTGGATTAAAATATCCGCAGGAATCATTATGTATGTATAACGTGTTCAGCATTGTATTCATTATCGTTAATGATGTCACAAAAGGATATTGCTATGTTTCGTGTCTTCTTCACCTTCTTTCGAGAACAAAGCACAAGATGCAATTGAAATTGCAAACCATCTACTAGTTAATTGCATGACTTTCGATGAATGAAATCAATGCAGACCTTCTACTCAATGAAAGTGCCACATGATTTCCACGAGGAATTCACCTTTATTTTTCCTTGAGGAGCAAATTTCTTACAAGCACTATTAAGAAGCTCAAAAGTGCTCTCAAACTCAATGAATTAACTGCAAGAGAGAGCTCCATGTTTGCTCTAAAGGCGCATCTAGAGCGTATTTTCGAATAAACGAGCTTTAATATTGGCTCTAAATCAGTGTTGCCCCCCTCCACTAATTGAAAGTGTAGTGTTTAGGAAAAAAACTATAGTAGAAACGCAATAAAAAATAAACTAAATAATTTTACAATTTTTTTTATTCGTTTGGTCGTATTCTAAGAAAAAAAATTGTTTTACAGTAAAGTCTGATTTTCAACTTTGACATCACTTTTTGACGATTTAAAAAAAGACTAACTTTAGTGTACCCTGACCCATGTTAAAGTCAATTTATCTGTCAGTACTAATGGTAAGGACTTTATTTTAGAATTTTTTTTAGTAGAAATACCAGCTTTACCCCTTCTCAGGGAGAGTTAAATTTAGGGTATGGATGTTTAATGGGTAAATTAACTAAATAAGTGGTATAAAAGAATAGAAAAACAAATTCATTTACAAATTATCAAGTTAAGTCACGATTGCAGTCGGATAAAAGCGCTGTTTGAAATGCCTTCATTTACGCAAAAAAAAATCTGGCAACCCTAAAAACATATCAGCTCAATTTAAACGTAGTTTTAAAGGCTGGTATTTCTAATAAAAAAAAATTCAAAATTAGGTCCCTACCATTAGTACTGACAGAGAAATTGACCTTAACATAGGTCAGGGTACACCAAAGTTAGCCCTTTTTTTAAAACGTCAAAGTTGAAAATCAGACTTTACTGTAGAACAATTTTTTTCTTAGAATACGACCAAGAATCACATCCCAGAGTATGGCACACGAATTACACAACTCATAAAAAATTCGTTTATGATAATAAATAAACTATTTACATCTTTATAAACCAAAAGTATACATTTAAGGATTAATTTTTTTTTCTAAAGGCTTACATTGTCGTAATTGAATTTGTGTGCAAAATTTATTAATTTTGCGTGTGGCTCGAAAATTCCCTCTAAGCCTTTCAAGAGTTCTTTTGATTGTATAATTGCATCAGCTGTTGCTCTTATGTTCTGATGTAAAAAAAAGTGTAGTGTTTTTAGGAACGAGCGTAGTGTGTGCTTTTGAAAAAAAAGTTTAGTAAAAACACAACAATTGTAGTAGGGGGCAACGCTGCTCTAAATACGCTTTTTAAGCTTTTTAACAGCGAAAAATGTTTCTTGTGTAGCTGCCCTTAATGGTAGGTGTCTCAAGCCAGCCAACTCATGTAAATGAATTTGAATGTGTAAGTAAGCTCTCCTCACCAAAATTCGACATTTGAAACTTAAATTTACTCTTTATGCTCTATCTGCTTTCACTGTCGAGCCGGAAGTGAAGACGCAAGGGCAGAATCAAACAAAAAGAAGAACAACAAGCAAACACAGTCAGATACGAAGCAAACAGAATGAGGGTTGACTACTCGTACTCGTACGTGTGGCTGGCGGCTGTGCTGTGCGCGGCGGTGTTTTTTTTTTTTGCGTGATTTAACATAATATAAAAAGAAACTTATGAGGAATGGCTTTCTTATTTTCTTAAACATATGCGTAGACCTTCCCTAGGTCACCCTTTTTCTAAGGAGTTATGTAGCTACATAAATTCATGAAAGGAAGGAAAACAGTTTTTTGGGCGAAAATTCGTTTTTTAAGTAACGGTGAATGGATTGCTTTTGAAAATGTTTTAATAATTTTATTAATATATAACAGGGTTGCGAATTTTTGAATTAAAAAAACCATAAGTCATAAGTCTGTAGATGATTTGTGATTTAAAAAAATCTAATTCGTAAGTTATTTAGTGACTTATGATATAAAAAAAAAAAATATTCATAAGCTACTAAGTGACTTATGAATTAAAAAAAATTAATTCACAACCTACTAAGTGACTTATGAATTAAAAAAAAATTATTCACAAGCTACTAAGTGACTTATGAATTAAAAAAAAATTAATTCAGTACCTACAAGTGACTTATGAATTAAAAAAAAATATAATTCACTACCTATAAGTGACTTATGAATTAAAAAAAATTAATTCACTACCTATAAGTGACTTATGAATTAAAAAAAATTAATTCACAAGCTACTAAGTGACTTATACATTAAAAAAAATTTAATTCACAAACTAGTTGGTAAATTAAGCTTGTTTTGACTACATAATTATTTAATTATTAACGAAAGTAGATTTCAAGCTTTTGTGTGTCATAAAAACTATCATGCTAGCTTATAAATTTTACGATAAATAATTTTTTAATCAGAATTTATCCATTAGCTTATGAATTAATTTTTTTTTAATTCATAAGTCACTAGGTAACTTTTGAATTAAATTTTTTTTAATTCTTAAGTCACTTACTTGCTCATGACTTAAATTTTTTTAATTCATAAGTCACTTGGTAGGTTGGGAATCATTTTTTTTTAATTCATAAGTCACTTACTTTCTCATGAATTAAATTGTTTTAATTCATAAGTCACTTAGTAGGTTCTGAATTAATTTGTTTTAATTCATAAGTCACTAAGAAGCTTATGATTTAATTTTTTTTAATTCACAAGTCACCAACTGACTTATGAACTAATTTTTTTTAATTCATAAGTCAGTAACTAGCTGCTGAATTACATTTTTCTTAATTCATAAGTCACCCACTAGCTTGTGACTTAAAGCCAAGCTTAAGCTAAAAAGTGACTTAAGCTTTTGCAACCCTGATATATAATTACTTAATTAATATCATATTTACTTATACAGCGTATAAATGTTTCCTTTCTTCGTGACCTTTTTATATTTATGAAAATGATGTTTGTCCTAAATTGGGCTTACTGCGCAGAAACCATTTCTATACATTTTAGGTATATGCAGGTAAACCTATACGCGCCAAACTCTAGGGGATATATTTATAATATTATTTTTGGATTGTAGGTTACATTTACTCATAAACTACACAAAATTCGACCAAATCTCATGCAGCGGTCCCACCAAGACTACTCGTTTAAAAAAAGCAAAGGGCATATCTACTCAATAACGCAATGTGTATTTCTTTATGACTTCTGTCTTTTTTATTTATCTAAAACCTGTGTACCCTGGCTTTCAGTAAAAGAAAAAATTCAAGAGTCAATACGAAATAAATATTACAGTTCATGTACAGTCAGTAACGAAAGTCTACATATAAAAGTGCATGGCTTATTATAAGATTTCTAATAGATCTAGTCCTTCCTATGCCAAAATGCACTGGAAACAATAGATAGTCCAACAAACAAAATTGCCGCATCTGGGGCTCGGAAAACCCGCACGTTATTGTCCAGAAGCCATGCACTTTTATATGTAGACTTTCGTTACTGACTTTCATGTACAGTCAGTAATATTTATTTCGTATTGACTCTTGAATTTTTTCTTTTACTGAAAGCCAGGGTACACAGGTTTTAGATAAATGAAAAAGACAGAAGTCATAAAGAAATACACATTGCGTTATTGAGTAGATATGCCCTTTGCTTTTTTTAAACGAGTAGTCTTGGTGGGACCGCTGCATGAGATTTGGTCGAATTTTGTGTAGCTTATGAGTAAATGTAACCTACAATCCAAAAATAATAATATAAATATATCCCCTAGAGTTTGGCGCGTATAGGTTTACCTGCATATACCTAAAATGTATAGAAATGGTTTCTGCGCAGTAAGCCCAATTTAGGACAAACATCATTTTCATAAATATAAAAAGGTCACGAAGAAAGGAAACATTTATACGCTGTATAAGTAAATATGATATTAATTAATTAATTATATATCAGGGTTGCAAAAGCTTAAGTCACTTTTTAGCTTAAGCTTGGCTTTAAGTCACAAGCTAGTGGGTGACTTATGAATTAAGAAAAATGTAATTCAGCAGCTAGTTACTGACTTATGAATTAAAAAAAATTAGTTCATAAGTCAGTTGGTGACTTGTGAATTAAAAAAAATTAAATCATAAGCTTCTTAGTGACTTATGAATTAAAACAAATTAATTCAAAACCTACTAAGTGACTTATGAATTAAAACAATTTAATTCATGAGAAAGTAAGTGACTTATGAATTAAAAAAAAATGATTCCCAACCTACCAAGTGACTTATGAATTAAAAAAATTTAAGTCATGAGCAAGTAAGTGACTTAAGAATTAAAAAAAATTTAATTCAAAAGTTACCTAGTGACTTATGAATTAAAAAAAAAATTAATTCATAAGCTAATGGATAAATTCTGATTAAAAAATTATTTATCGGAAAGGCGGCTGGGTCAGATGGAGTTCCTGTGGAGTTTTTCAAATTTGGGACCATGGAATTGGTAAATAAGCTTAATGTTTTGTTTAACCAGATTATGGATACCGGAAGTATTCCGCTGCAGTTTAAGGAATCTTTAATTTTTCCAATATTCAAAAAAGGATGCACGAGAAACCCGGAAAATTAACGTGGGATAAGTTTTCTAAATGCTTCTTATAAGATATTTACATCAATTCTACAACGACGACTAAGGTCCTGGATAGACGAAAATCATTTAATTAAGGAATTTCAAGCTGGATTTAGGCCAGGATACTCTACAACTGATCACATATTTGTACTAAGATGCATCGCAGAAAAATTTATACAAAGTGGAAAAAAACTATATTGTTTTTTTGTTGATTTTAAGGCAGCCTTTGATACGGTAGATAGAAAAGATTTAATATACAAGATGTTTAGACTAGGGATGTCCAAAAAGTTTGGTAGAGTGCTGCAAAACCTGTATGACGATACTAAATCGGCAGTATGGAATGGAGAGGAAATGTCTGAATGGTTTCAAACCGAATCGGGAGTACGTCAAGGGTGTGCGTTGAGCCCTCTTCTGTTCGCACTTTACATTGAGGATCTTTCTGACTGTTTGTCTGGAGGTATCGAATATGCAGGAACTATTATTAAAGCACTTTACTTTGCGGATGACATAGTCCTATTTGCTTATTCACCAGAATCGCTGCAACTGATGATTAATCAACTATATAGATACAGCATAGCTTGGAGCCTCAAAGTGAATCTGAACAAATCAAAAGTCATGATTTTTAAAAAAGGTGGTGGAAGGAATTGTTCAAATGAGAGGTGGTCTTATAACGAGGAGAGTATAGAAGTTGTACAGGAATATAGATATCTGGGGGTTTGTTTTACCAAAAATTTGAGCATGGAAAAGCATTTGAAGGAGAAGCTTGAGAAGGCCAAGAATGCCATTGGTGCTACATGGAAAAATTGTTTCGCCAGTAAATACATTGTCCATAGTAGTAAATTTCGTGTTTTTGAAGCAGTCTCGGAGTCAATTATGCTCTATGCATCCCAAGTATGGGGATACAAGCATTTTGAATTGGTGGAAAAACTCTTAAGGTACTATGTTAAAAGGATATTTCGTCTTCCTTCTAATACCCCTAACTATATCGTGATGCTCTAAACTGGACTATCCCCACTCTTCATACGGACACTTAAGCTACACATTGATTATATAATTAAGGTTTTAAAAATGTCCAATGAAAGACTACCAAAGAAAGCGGCCCTTGAGGTAATACATCGAAGAAGCAGTTGGTATGCTGAATGGATGGAGTTGGCACAGTGGTGTGGGATTCAGCTCGAATTAGGATTTAGAGAACCCCAATAATTTGAAAGGCTCACTCTACAAACTAATTGAGGCGACAGACATAAAATATCGAGAAAAATATATACAAGAAGCTACCACTTCCGTGCATAGAGCGCTTTATAGTAGATTATGCAACAATTTGGAACAAAGAAATTATTTTCGAGATGAAAACAGTGTGGAGCAAATATCTATGATGGTAAGACTGCGTGGAGAACTTTTGCGACTCAATTATATACCACATAGAGAAGACCTGCCTGTATTATGTCATCTGTGTAATCGGAAAGAAAGAGAAGATGTGCTACACTTTCTAGGAAGATGCCCGGTGTTGATGGAATCAAGAAGATTCTTTTTTGGCTGCGATGCTTTAACTGACGAAGAGATGTTATCGCATTTAAATGAAATGGAAGTATCCAAACTCTTTAATTATTGCAAGGTGGCGCTTGCGTATCGAGAGATGATAATTGATGAAAAGTTTTAATGCACTTATAATATTTAATGCTCTATCTGTGTTGAACTTAAATTTGCTTAATACTATTAATGTTTTAACTGTTAAAAATTAACCAGATTTATGTAACTATTTGTCAATCTGGCAGACGGCAATGCCATGCTATATTTGATTTTGTAATTAATAATTTTAAATAAATAAAGTAAATTTTAAATAAAAATCACTAAACTAAACTAACTAAACTTGTCCAGAAGCCAATACATCCACAGAGAGTGACAGTTTGATGAGGCTGGAAACAACATTTCGGTAAACGGTGGGCGCTACAGAGCCATGTTAACCGACTTGTTTTTATTGAATTTGAAAACATTGATTTGGACGACCTCTGCTTCATGTAGGATGACACCACACAGTCTCGGAGGTATTTCGGATGGTAGTGTATTAGCTAGACGTTTGAAATTTGCTTCACTATTATGAGCGTAATGCATTCGTAAAGCGACCAACAAATAAAAAAAACAAATTAGATTTAAAACGTTTATAAGCCTAAATTCTTCACAAAAACTTTACAAAAGGATAGAAATCTAGATTAATTTAATGTTGATATATTAAAGTTTGCGTTGTAATTGTTAAAATGAGAGAAATTTGAGAAAATAAATTAGTCGTCGTGAATTGTAAAACACTATTCGCGCCATTCATCCACACTATCAATACTGCAACAAATGAATTGTTCGCGCGAGACAAATTATTTGGTTAAAAAAAGAAAAAGAAAATATTTCGTTTGGTTTTCCAAAATAAAACAAAATCACTTTATTTGGTTAAGGTAACTTAAATATAACAACCTTGAATCAATGGAAATGAGCTGAATTGCCAAAATGCAATTCAGGTGAAAGAAAAAATATTTAATATTACTTAACGATTAAATGTAGGTTGAGTAAGGTAAATTATTATTCAATATTAGTTATTGGAACACTGGATTGTATTCAATCAAACTAGGTCAATAAAGAATGAAGAAGAAAAACAAAAAAGGGAACGTGAACTTCACATATGTACATATAATATGAGGTCAGCGTTGTTGGGGGACTAACCTCAAAATAATTCTAACTTGTATAAGTAAACTTTAAGCCTTAAACGGTTTGGACACAGCACTGTTTGTTTTTTAGTTTTTCTTTTTTATGACAGATTTCACCTTTCTACCGCCCGTTAACACTTTCTTGAAGGTTTTATAGTGCGATAAATCGAAAAATGAAACGCGTCAATGGGTTCAAGACAGAGACTTTCAATTTTCTTTCGACCGATTACACTTCCTTAAGGGTTTTTCGGTACGATATTAAGAAATAAAAAACTTTGTTAATTTGTACTACTTGAGGACTTTGATTAAAACGCGATCCATGCCCCTGCTCGGGCGCCAATAAATATTTCACAAATTTATTTTCATTAAAAAAAATGTATTTAATTTTCTGCCTTCTAGAATACAATTGACAATTATTCTTAAAAATTAAACCTTACATACTATTTTTCCGCCTAATCAGCACTGCAGATATTTTTCCGTTCTCACGATGGTGTTTATTGAATTTATTTCTAGGAATACCATGAGAATGACAAATGGCAATCATCAGCATTTTATTTGAATGTTTGTGTCGTTAACTTATATAGTTACATAAATATGTCCTAAGCCATTAACTTAATGAAAAACACATTTATGTTTAAAAAATGTTTTTAATTAATTTTGTGGATACAGATCTTTCTTAGTCGGTCGTTTGAGAAAACATCCATAGTATTTGTCTCGCTTAAAGAGTTTTCATCACAATCGTACATTATTTTTGTTTTTCAAAAAGACACCCAAAAATTAATTTTTGAAAAAGCAAGAATAATTAAAATTATAACCAATAACTTTGCTCAGTTATCACAATGGGGAGTTGAGGATCAAAAGGTGACATTTACACCTTTCCATCATATAATGGAAAGAACCGAATTCATTTTTTCTTTTTTATTTCCCTTATGCATGTAATCAGACTGTATAAATTGCATTAAGTTTTTCAGTAAGCTTTGAGAAAGAGTTATTTAATAAAATAATTTCTATAAGACACCTTTGGATCCCAAGCCAAAGTCATTGCCACCTTTTGAAACTCACTTTAATAAAAATGTTACATTTTTATACTTAATTAAATGAAGAATGAAAATACAATTCGATTATTACATTTTTGTGCTCAGAAAATAACAAAATATTTTTAATTTGCAAATTTATTATATGATATATAAAAAAATATATTCATTTTCGAAGTCGAAATATGTATGTATTTCAAAAACGACTAAATTGTTTTCTTTAAATTCGGTATTTAACACTATCTAACGGAAGAAAGAAAATTATTCTTAGGACCAAAAATAATTTTTTGCCTTCCAAAAAAGCATTAAGCAAATTCCTTTTTTTTTCTTAAAAAAAAAAACTTTGAATTTAAATTTGAAGTTAGTACCTAATAATCGACAAACTAATTTTTAACAAAAATCGGTAAGCCGATTTCGAAAAAAATATTTTTGAATACCAACTTTAAATTTGTTCTATTTTTTCTTCAAACTATTTAAGAGTTCATTAAAGAAATGAATTTCTTGTTACAATATTCAATATCAATTTTTCAGAATTTAAGTTCGAAGATCTTACAATTTTTGGAGTTTTATGAAATAATAGCCGTGTTTTTTCGCAAGTCCATATAGAATTGTAGAAAAAAACGACATCGGGACTTAGGAGCTTTTTTTCGAAGTATGTAGATGGAAGCACTGTGTACGCTATGGCTATGTCAGCTGTATTGACGACTAGCATCAACCAGCATCCAAAAACGTCACTTTTGACTTCTCTGAACAAATTATCGAGAACATGATAATTAGGCCTATTCGGCGAGATCTTTTATTCTTCTATTCTGTTATTCTGCTATGAATTTCCATACAAATGTTTGAGCTGTCAACAAATCTTTTATGAATTTTAATTTTGGTATTCAGCACGCTAAAATCTGTTATAAAATCTGTTAAGAAAACTTTTATGAACTGTCAAACGTTCCAACATAGAAAAAATCTTTTAAGAATAGCATTTTTGGTATTCAGCATGCCAAAATCTGTTATGAAATCTGTTAAAAATCATAAAAGAATAAAAGACAAACTTCTGTGACTTTTATCATAAAAGATTTCAATACATAAACAGATACGAGTATATCAATGAAAAATTGATATATCATCGTCGTCCACTGTGCTATACAATATTTTGCAAATATGGCTGATCTGGAATGAATTAAATAAGAATTAAATTACATTTTTGTTAAGAATGGACGTTTCATAGAACGACGACGATATATTTTATATTTCGTCAACGAAATCTTTTTAAAATGAGACAAATGAAAGAAAATATATTTACACACATACGAGTATTATATAAACATATGTATATGTAAGTAGAGTAGAGGACACCAATAATGTGTAAGAGAAGAGATTACTTTTTTGTTCGTCATCCATTTTAATTTTGTCAGATGAATTATTTTATTTAATCACAGCTGATTATGATAGCAGATTTAGTTCAGTTTCATAACAGATTTCGTTTTCGAAGTTGCATAACAGACTTTTATAAAAGTTCGAGCCCCTGAATACCAATTATAAAAGATCTTTTAAGATGGAAATCTTTTATGATTCATAACAGAAAATCTATAGCAGAATAACAGATGTGGCAGAATAGGCCTAAATATTATTTTGGCATCACCGTTTTTATCGCGTCTTAGATTAAGTCTCGAAAATTATATGGTGGTCTAGCTAACTCTGTATAGACTTAAGTAGTTGTTGTATTTGCATGTAAAGCGCTTAGTCCCGATGTCGTTTTTTTTTTACAATTCCTTATGGACTTGCAAAAAAAACACGACTAATATTTTAAAATTTCACGGCCTTAAGCCGTAATTTTAAATTATAAAAGTTGGAATAGTATAATAAGAATTGCAAAGTAAAATAAGCGGAATTTTTTTTGATGTTGATCTTATTTAACGACATTACGCTTCATGCCCTCGCACATTACAGATTTTTTATCGGCTAATAGTTTGGTTGGGCTCTTAGAGAGTAAAACAATATATGAAAGTGCGCGCACTACAACGATGCCATATCGAATGTTAAATATGTATGATGTGTAGGACGGTTAACTTTAAACTAAAGTATCGGCAAACCATCAGGCGAGTTTTTAATCAGTATAGAGTTCTTCCACGCACAAAGTGTAAAAAATATTTGTAGTATTTCTTTTATAGAAAATTCACCTGCTTTTTAGAAAGGAGATTTTTATCTTTTCTGGACTCAACCTTAATGCTCTAGACTTTTTTTTGCATCTTTTGCGAACATTTATATCGGTTCGTTTGCTTACCTTAAACTATGAATATCTACGAATATTAATCCAAATTGTGTAGATTTTGGTAGTATTGGGCAATACGCGAAGAGACATATTATTATATGAACAAAATTGATTCCCCTGTTGTTGTTGACGATAACTATTTTCAATTCTTACGAAATTGTCCTCAGGTATCATTTAATAATATTACAATAGATCACGACAAAATTTTGGACTTTCTGTCACATTTAAAAGACGACTATTCTATTGGACCCGATGGAATACCACCCGCTTTATTGAAGAAATGTAAGTCTGTTTTAGCTCTTCCTCTGCGTAATATTTTTGTTCTATCCTTGAAATTAGGTAAATTCCCTGCAGTTTGGAAGAAAGCATTTTTAACGCCAGTATTTAAAAAGGGAGATAAAGCCAATATTACCAACTATAGACCAATTTCCAAACTTTCTTGCATTCCGAAGTTGTTCGAACAAGTTGTATGTGACAGTTTGACATTTATATGTAAAACTATTATCTGCAACCAACAACATGGTTTTATGCAAAAACGTTCTACTGTTACTAATCTTGTTGTCTTTTTAAATAAATGTTTAAACTCTCTAGAAAGTTGTCAAGAAGTTGATTGTGTATACACTGACTTCTCGAAAGCTATTTTCAATTCTTACGAAATTGTCCTCAGGTATCATTTAATAATATTACAATAGATCACGACAAAATTTTGGACTTTCTGTCACATTTAAAAGACGACTATTCTATTGGACCCGATGGAATACCACCCGCTTTATTGAAGAAATGTAAGTCTGTTTTAGCTCTTCCTCTGCGTAATATTTTTGTTCTATCCTTGAAATTAGGTAAATTCCCTGCAGTTTGGAAGAAAGCATTTTTAACGCCAGTATTTAAAAAGGGAGATAAAGCCAATATTACCAACTATAGACCAATTTCCAAACTTTCTTGCATTCCGAAGTTGTTCGAACAAGTTGTATGTGACAGTTTGACATTTATATGTAAAACTATTATCTGCAACCAACAACATGGTTTTATGCAAAAACGTTCTACTGTTACTAATCTTGTTGTCTTTTTAAATAAATGTTTAAACTCTCTAGAAAGTTGTCAAGAAGTTGATTGTGTATACACTGACTTCTCGAAAGCTTTTGATCAACTGTCTCATGAGATTATCAAGTTTAAACTTGTCTCATACGGATTTCCAACACCTTTCATCAAGTGGATTTCGTCATATCTTGAAGATAGGTTATATCAAGTCAAATTCAGAAATTCATACTCAAGAGAGTTTATTGCCAAATCAGGTGTTCCGCAGGGAAGCCATCTGGGACCACTACTCTTTACATTGGCTATTAATGATGCTCCTCTGTGTGTTCGCAACAGCGAAATTCTAATCTTTGCAGATGATATGAAGATTTATAAAAATATAGTATCTTCAAATGATCGGGCTTTACTGCAAGATGATATTAACCATTTTGCCTTGTGGTGTGAAAAGAACAGTCTGAACCTCAACCCGACAAAATGTCAAACTATGACTTTTTCTAAAAAACGTTCTCCTTACTCTCATGAATATGTTATCTCACGGCACATTTTAACTCGTGTTATGACTGTAAGGGACCTTGGAGTTCTTTTTACACCCAATTTAGATTTTTCTGCTCATATTAATAAAATCGTGAATAAGGCTAATTCAATGTTAGGGTTTATTAAGCGCTGGTCTAAGGAATTTGTTGATCCCAATGTCACCCGGGCTTTATACAACTCCTTGGTGCGTCCCCATCTTGAGTATGCATCGCAGGTTTGGACTCCTCTTTATGATATTCATATTGAGAGATTAGAATCTGTGCAAAGAAACTTTACTCGTTTTGCCTTGAAAGGACTTCAATGGAATGATCCTTCGTATGTCCTCTCTTATGACCAACGATTATCTATTCTTCAGATGCAAACTTTGGAACAAAGAAGAACAAACAATGATTTGGTATTTTTCCACCAATTAATAACAGGCGTCACAGATGCACCAGATCTTTTATGTTCGGTTTATTTTAATTATCGGGGAGGAGGTTATAATCTTCGAGGCCTCGATATGGTTAAGGTCCCAACACACAGGACCAACTATGGCATTCATGAGCCCTTGACACGTATGGGTAGACTTGTAAATTGGAATTCAAATATTTTTGATTTTAATATAAATAAATGTAAATTAAAAAACCTTCTCAAAACCAGTGGTCCACGCTCCTAAATGTTCTTTGTTTCCTGTTATGTTATTGTTTTGTTCTTACGTAATATTATTTGTGTCAGTGTTAATTGTAATAGAGTTTGCCTACTAACAACTAACACTGCACTAAATGATGAGCCGGTGGTATAACACAGTTCTCTGTGTTGGCAAACCATTGGTCGAAAGACGGAGCTTGCTATAAGCTTTCTTCGACCAATTCTGATAGTGTAAAAAAAAAAAATTATTATTTATAAAAAAATTTATATTTATGCGAGTCCCTTCCCGAATATTCCAGAATTTAAAATACAGAAATTGGGAAATAGACCCAGCGCATTCATAATTTTCTTCTCTCCTTGAGTTAACTTAAATGAATAAAATTTCCATTTTTGGTCAAAAAAAAATTGTATATCAATTTTAAGAATGCAAATATGTAGTTGCGATTCATTTCTATAGTTTTTCTGACTTTAAATTATATAAAATAAACATTCCCAAAAAATAAAATAGGCAAAATCGGAGTTGTAATTCAAAAGTCGAGGTTTTAAGCCCAGTTTACATCACAATGAAGTTTGTCGTGACTTCATTAATGTTGAGGTTAATACCTTGCTTTTACATTGTGTTGATGATTATGCGTTACCCTTTTTGAAGAAGCTGGACGGCTTTGTAACGCACCTTCTTGAGAAAACAATTGAAAGAAACGCATGACAGTTATTTTAAACGGATTTTTGATGAAGTATTCAAACATCTTTAAGTCACTGTCAGTCCTAAATCTCTACGCCATCGATAGTTTTTTCTAACTTATCTAAAAAATCAATGAGATCGACATTTTTTTACTATCGTATGTTAACTTTTTTGTGAAAAACCTGTTTTTTAAATTTATTATTAAAGGGGTTTCTGATCAAACAAAATTAAATAAATGTAAAGCAACATACATGTGTGAATATAATAGATAACAAAAATATAAATATATCTTACTTACGGCTAAGGCGCAATCGAAGAGCTTTATAAACATTCCGAAAAGCCATATCTCAACTCGTATATTCTTTTTTATATCGCCTGAAATAAGGATGCGTAACTATACTGGTATGAGTGCGACTTTAATTTATTTGCGTGTTCCTGTCGAGTGTATTTATATTTTTTAATGGGTATGTTCATTTTTTTAAATGGTGCGCCGAACATGTAATTATGTGGAAATATTTCCAAGCTTCTATCCTTCTCACTTGCGTTTGCGTATGAATTTGGATAAACTTTGAAGTTCAACTGAAAACACATTTAGTTTTTTTTTTCATATATCAAGCCACACAAACAATAATATTTGATAACATTTGAAAATATTCATTAATCACCTATACATTTAAAGCAATACAATGGCATTCATGATGAAAGAACGATTAAGAAATACTAAAAACGGGACTGTTTTCTTAGCGGGTGGAATATATGTAACTCAGAAACACAGACACTTTGAGATGTTATTCACATTCATAAACGCACTGATTAACTTTCAAATTTGTTTGAAATCATTAGCAATTTTCATATTTTTATCATAAAATTATGAAACATGTTTTAAAACTATCTTGTTTGGTTCTGTATTATCGAAGAAAGTTGAACTAAATAAAGGTTAAAAAAGATTTTATCACGTCAGTTCGGGTACTCCTTAGTTTAGTGACTAAGAAAAGATTTTTCGAGAAGCTTTGCGTTTCTATATGTAAGCTTTTAAAGCTTTTTTTGTAGAGTGTTATTGTTTGTTAAGGCAATGGATTTTTTGCTTGATGTTGAATAAATGTTTTAAAAAATAAAAACATTTTACGAAACCGCCACATTCATCTTAACAACTGGAAACTGTTGTAATGTTTGCATGAAATTTCAATTTGATGAGCCAGTGAAGCAACAATACTCGTACAAATCTTTCAAAAGATAAATGCAATGTAGCTACTTTTGAAATTGATTTTCTGCATGGCCAGTGCTTAATATTTATTATTTATGAAACGTGGGGCTTGCGTAATCACAAGTAATATAATTTATAAATATTAAACGGATCCGATGAAGTCGAAATTTAATTTTTCTTATGAGGAACTGTGGGGAAAAGAAATTAATTTGATGGTGGGAATGCCTTCAAGACATAAGTGTAAGTTAACTAAGAATACCAACATATGTACCTAGTTAATATAATAATTTAAGCAATGAAAATTTGTTAGATACTTTGCCCGACGTTTCGACAGGGATTTTTTGGAATTTGTTGAAAAGCCAAAAAAAGTCGAAATAAGTGAGAATAAAGTTTTGGTTTCTTTTGACGTGCTATCGCTATTTACCAACATTCTAGTACAATTGGAAGTAATTAGCCAAAACACCAGGATTAACCAGAAGAAGTTTCTCAATGTTTGCATAAGAGAAAACAATTGTCTACAATTTAAAAAGGATATTTTTAAGCAAATTTTCGGAATGCCTATGAGCAACCCACTTTCATCTACCATTGCTGACCTTGTTATGGACTAATGTTTTGCTGATTCCGAAGAAAAGCCTACTTTTATCAAAATATGTAGATGATTTGTTTTCGGTGATGGACAAACCAAAAATTGATGATGTTTTGTTCATCCTTAACAGATTCAACCCAAAATTACAGTTCACTATCGAAAGAAAAAATAATAATGCGTTAGCTTTTCTCGATATCAAAATCTTCAGAGAAGAAAACCATCTTTCGTTTTGATTAGTATCAGAAAAATACAGCTTCAGGGCGACTCGTCAACTTCCGTTCTAACCAAGCCAAACACATTATAATGAATACGGCTTCCAACTCAATAAATAAAGTTTTTACTTTGAGTAACGAAAAATTAATTAATAATGGATATTCTTCTGTGTTTATTCGCAATTAGTTTATTTACCGCTTCATGATGTTGATTGATGAGATGTTGATACCGCTACGTTTCCTATTTTTACCGTTCTTTTTCTGTTTTAATTTTACTGGGTGTTGTGATGGCATCTTCATGAGCTTTAGGGTGTATGGTTTCTTTAAGAAAACGAAGTGTTCTCCCACTGAGACCACTTAACAGCACTGCCTTTCGCATCTTTTCCTCAGATGCGGCTTCTAAATTATTGGTGATGAAAAATTGGTCGATTTGGATCTTGAAAAGATTCCAATCATTTTCTTTAAAATCGTAGGTTGGAATTCTGCCCAAGTACGCCATGACTCCTGTTACTTTTTTTTTTGTTAATTTCCTTCTCGCCAGTTATAACTTAGTAAACTTACATTCTATGTTCTATGATTATCTATGATTTGTAGTTATCGTATAGGCTACCTACTCGTATATACACTTCAATAAATAGTACTTTTTTAAAATGCATGCCGTTAATGAGAAAGTCGCAAGCCAAAAAAAGGTTCTATAACAGGTACGGTTAATATAATTTTTCCTAAATGCTTTGCCCCCCAAAATGTAGGCCTTGCCCGTAATAATAGCGCACCCAATTTTTCTTATCAAAATCGTTAGAAACGTTTGTGAGATAAATAAGATTAAGCTTAACGGCTGTTAGTTTTGGAGCTAAAACAAAATTTCAATTTCTCCTCTAGGGAATCACTGAAGATCCTTAAGCCTGAGTTTGAGAAGAAAATTCATTCGGTAGCTTAGGCTGTAGATCGAGGTACAGATAAACAGACATACAGATAGACAGAAGGAATTGCCGGACCAACTTTTTTCGTGTTCTATATCATCGTAATGTCAACTTTGATCAAAATCTCCAGTGCGATTTTGTTTCTAAATGCAGAACTTGCCGTATAGTACCTATGTATATCTCAATAAAAATAATAAAGCAAACAAATTCAGATGCTTTAAGCACAGTGAAATTATAATATTGTGGCGTTTTCAATAAAATACCTGTAATGTTTTTTCTTGTTTAGATAATTTAAAGTAGGTTATTTTTGTCTCAAAAAGAAAATTGTATAAATAAGTTTTCGTTCTAAAATTTCTAGATAGTTTTAAAATTTTACTTTGAAAGAAGAAAACTTCTTCACAAATATTATAATCCATAAATATTTAGATTTAATTTAACCAATAATAGTCGTTTGATTTTCTATCGTAATCCAGAGATACGAACAGGAAAAACGTAACAACTGATGTCAGAAGCGGAACTGCGACAGGGAAATTTGACAATGGTTAAATTCATTTAATTAAAAGTTGACCAACTCAAAAAGCAACTATCGGTTCTCAGCCTTGCGATAAGTGGTTCAAAATCTGAGCTCCAACAGAGGCTTCGCAAAGCCTTAGAGGATAAAGATGTTGATTTGATGAATCATGAGCTTGAGCATGAAGTTCACGGAGAAACCAGCAAAGATGAAGAAGGACTGTCTCAACATGCGAGGATGGACAAGTTATTCGGAGCTGTTGAGCGTTCAGTTCAAATGACAACGATGATGTTGGAAAAACAAAGTTCCGCCGACCAAAAACTGGCAGATATTTCTGAGAGTTTAAAAGAAAAAGTAACTAAACTTGAGGACCAACTTGACGATTTAGAAAACCAGATGAATCAGAAAATTAAATACATCGAAACAGAGCTATCATGGATTCATTCCCATCTCTTGAACACCGTCGGAATGTTTCATGTATTTCCCTGTTTTATCGCTTCTTTCACAAGCAATGCTCACTCGAAGTAGCCAGTTGCATTCCTCCCCTTTATCAATTCACCCGTGATACCCGCTTCGCTAGGAATGCTCATCAGTTCACCCTTGAGCCTAACTTTGGTCGTACTGTCAAATATAGAGATTCGTTTTTTAGTCGCACAACACGATTATGGAATAACTTACCCGGCACAGTTTTCCCTTGCTATTTCAATTTGCAAACATTCAAAACCAATGTTCATCGACACCTCCTTTCTCTCCCCTCCTAATTTCTCCCTCGCCCATGCTATGTTTAAAACATTATAAGGGTCCCGTAACATACCCTTGAGCGCGAGTGAATTATAAAAAAAAAATCGAAGACAAATTTAATTTCAATGTAAAAAACATTGAAGATCGGTTTGGGAATTTAGGGATTTCAATGTATCTTAAGACCATACCAGTTTCACAAAAATTAAGCCACCGATTTTTGATGGAACAACTTCATTTGAGTTGTTTAAGCTTCATTTTGAGACTGCGATGTCTCGAAATAACTGGAATCAGGAAAATAGCGCAGCTGATGTCCTGAAGACTATTCCCAGAATGAGGTTAATAATTACCAAACAATAAGGAGTGTTCTTCATAGAAAATATGGAAGCGACCATAAAAAACAAATATACAGAATACAATTGAAGAACCGACAACAGAGAGCTGGAGAAGCTCTTCGCAGCTGACATCGAACGATTAGCATATTCGGCATACTCTGGTTCATCATGTGATTTCATCGAGAAATGCAAGATAGACGCTTTCAAGGATGGATGGATTCGTGACCCAGATACCAAACTTACTGCAATTATATTGCCTATGCCAACATTCCCGGAGACTGTATCTACAGCAATGACTCAAGAAACTGCAGCTAAGATGTGTTGATTCAATTCAAAAGTTCAACTTTGGATACTAGAGATTTGCATTAAATTATAAAAAATGATCTCATTAAAGATGTGAAACCAATAACTGGAATTCGACTTAGAACATCTATTGGAGAGGATGCAGCAATTTTGGGGATATTTGAGCACATGTTTCTGGTGGCTGATATCATGGATGAACTGATATTGGATGTTGACTTCATGTTAGCAAATGGAATTACAATTGACTTACAACATCGAGTTTTGAAGTATAAATGCGTGGAAATGCCATTGAACTTAAGCAGAAATGAAAGAGTTAGCAAGATATAAGCTGTCATAAAGGAAAAGCAAACAATTCCACCAAATTTTGAAGCAACAGTGTGGGCGAATTTAAATGAAGACTATGAATATAACAAGGTATGGTTGGTGGAAGCGATTGAAGAACCTTCAACCAAGAATATTGTAATTGGAAGAACCCTTGTATCACAAAATAAACACGGACAAATTCCAGTTAGAGTTCTCAACTTGTCAAATTCATCGCAAAATATAGAACGCAATGTTGTTATTGGCAACTATGAAGAAGTTTCGACGATTATCAATAAAGAAAATAAGTTGGGAAAATGCAAAACTAAAGATGCGGCTAAATTTCGAGACCAACTAAACGAACTTACACAAACTTGGACCAAGGATTTGACAATTCAAGAAAAGAACAGAGCAATGGGGTTTTTGAATAAAAACTTGGATTTATTCCTTACAGAATATGACAACAATGGCAGAACAACAATTACTCAACATCGCATCGACACGGGAGATGCAAAACCAATTCGACAAGCCCCGAGAAGACTACCGATCGCTAAACTGCAAGAAGGCGAGAAACTTGTGGAGGATATGCAACAAAACAACGTGATTGAACCATCAACTAGTCCATGGAGTTCACCGGTGGTCTTAGTCCAAAAGAAAGATGGGACTACCCGATTTTGCAATGACTATCGCAAGCTCAATGACGTTACCAAGAAAAAAATCAAATCATTGCCAAGAATAGATGATACTCTTGAAACGTTGTCTGGCGCAAAATGGTTTTCAACATTGGATCTGCAGAGCGGTTATTGGCAAGTTGAAATGGACAAAGATGACCGTGAGAAAACTGCTTTTAGCGTTGCTAATGGTTTATTGTTATGCCATTTAGTTTATGTAATGCTCCAAAGCTGAGCGAAACTATTGCGTTACAAGAAAAGAACTTTAAAGTCTATTGGAGTCCGTGAAGAACTTTCATAAGTATCTGCATGGCCAACAGTTCAGTTAAGAACTGATCATGCAGCTTTGAGATGGTTATTTCAGTTCAAAAATCCGGAGGGTGAACTTGCTGATGGATAGCAAGGTTGCAGAGCTATGATTTTACTATAGAACATCGCAAAGGTGGACTACAAACAAATGTAGATCCGCTTTCAAGACGACCTTGTTGTCCAGAATGCAAACATTGTTCAAAAGCAGAAACAAAAGAAAACATTATTGACATCCGCTTGCTTACTGTTCTACGCGAGCAGGATTGGACTCCAGAACAGATTTTTGCAGACCAAAAGAACGATCCGGATTTGTCAAAAATTATTGAATTCAAAGAAAGAGGCGTACGACCATCGTGGGGAGAAATTTCTGGTGAAAGTCTTATTTCGAAAGCCCTTTGGGCAGCATGGAAAAGTTTGGAGATTAACGGATTTCTTCCACGAGTGTGGGAAAGCGTAGATGGGAGATCAACACGTAAGTTGATTCTGGGTCCGAAAACAAAAATCAACACGATCCTTGCAGATTACCATAGTGGAATGAGTGGCGCACACTTGGGAATAACAAAAACACTCGGAAAAAGTCAAGCAACGATTTTATTGGGTCGGATGTCAACAATCGATCTCCGACTTTATTCAAAACTGTGATCAATGTGCAATTGCAAAAGGACCTAAATCCAAAATTCGTGGAAAGATGCATCAATATGTTCTTGGAGCCCCGTTTGAACGAATCGCCATGGATGTTGAAAGACCATTTCCTACAAGTAATGCTGGAAATAAGTATGTACTGGTTGTCATCGATTATTTTAGTAAATGGCCCGATGTATACCCCATTCCAAGAGGCAAGCACTATTGCAGACGTATTCTTCAAAAATTGGATATCTCGTTTTGGAGTTCCAATGGAGTTGTAGTAAGATCAAGGACGAAACTTTGAATCCGGGAGTTGTGTGAAATACTCGCCATCCGGAAAACAAGAATTACCCCATTACATCCGCAATCAGATGGTATGGTTGAAAGATTCAACAGAACACTGGAAGAAAATTTAAAAAAAGTGGTCAATAATAACCAAAAGGACTGGGATGAAAACATACCGACATTTTTAATGTCGTATCGGTCGGCGTATCGGATATCAAGAATACCAGCTAGTGTAAGCTAGTGAATTTTGGAGTGTGTCCACCATTAGAACTTAACACTGATAGCTATGCTGATAAAACAAGAAAAGCACTAGATTTTATTCATCATTCGGGACTGAAACGGACGCAACTTGTAAGCGATAGAATGAAAGCCAGATATGACATTAGGACGAATTCCAACGGTTTTCAAGAAGGCAGGGCCGCCGCTACCATATGTGCGAAATGTGCGGCGCACAAGGGCGCCAACGTCTAGGGGCGGAAAATTAAGAGATAGATCTAACTCAACCTATATGGCATACTCCAAAAGTTTTCCTTAAGCTTTCGGAATTTGTTTATATTTGACCGTTCACTACGTAGTTCCCGCACACAATCTACCACAAATCTTTATTCATATTTTGTTTGTGACTGTCGCCTCTCACACCAAATAACCTCTTCGATTGCAGTCATAGTCTAAACTTCTTAACGCCATGTCGCCATAGATTGACACTTGGGAAATAGCTTTCCACGCAACCTTCATCTCAGACTTATAAACTCGAAAAGGATTTTGATTTTTTTTAGATTTACAGCCCATGTATTTCCCATAAAATAAAACGAAAACAGTGTCTCGAAAACATTAATTTTACTAATTACTCGTATTTTTCTATGAATGGGTATCAATATTCTGATTGCAATGATATAGCTAAATATCTTAAATCTAAGTTGGTTACAAGAACAAAATTATCAAAAGGTGATTTAAAACATTCCTTATTTTAACGATGCAAAATGTAAACAAACCATCTTTACAACGGAAACCAAAAAAAAAAACAACGGTAAAAAAAAATGTTTTGTGTCTCTAAATATTTATGTTTCTTTTTAAATAAGAATATACGAATAGTTTTTAATTAATTCTGGAACTGAATTGATAAATAACTTAAACGTCAACGGATTGAACAAAATCAGAATAACCCAGAAATTTAACGTTTCAATGGTTGTTCGAATTTAAGTTTTCAATCGACATTCGGAGTTCAGACTCTATTTATATCAAAATATAGTTCCCACACAAGCCACAAAATGACAAATTTCATCAAAGCATACCTAAGATGTCAAGGAATTATATACGTATAATACTTCCAGATCCGGAAGTAAATGATGAAGTGTTTCAAAAAGAAAGTGAAAATAAAAACTTTTAAAAATATCAAAAACTACTTTGTCTTCTTTCTGTCAAGCTATAAACTATTGGTTTTTACCAATTGACATACATAAATTATAAACTGTGCTAGGAACTCGAATATTTGCATTTTATATGAAAATGGTTTTGTTGAAGAAAATTATTCGCAATTGCCATATAAACATAAATATATAACAAAGTTATAAGTTATAAGTCAAATAATCTTTTATATACAAATTAAAAAAAAAAATTTTTATTAATAAAAAATAAATTTCCAAAAAAAAATATTTAGCCCTTTTTTGAGATATCGAATTTTCCAAAAAAAAAATTCATTAAAATCCGTTCAGCCGGTAATGAGAAATTCAAAAATTGTCAAAATGGTTCTATGTTCGGTACAGTTGGTAATTATATTGATTTAAATTTTTTTTTGTTTAATTAATAGAACGTAAAAATTTATCAAAATTCTCGGAGACGTTTTCGAGAAAAACACGATTTTCGAAAACTTTTCTTTGTCAAGTTTAAAAAAAATCAAGCATGGGGTTCTCGAAATATTGAGTTTCAAAAAAAAAAAATTGAAATCCAAAAAAAAAGTTTTGAAAATTTTAATTCACAGGAATATATTTTAAATTTTGGGACGCTTTAGCATAAAACAAATTATCAAAATCGGTTGTACCGATTCTTTAAATTTTTTGATTTTTGTTTAAATATGTTCAACATTGTTTTAATTTTTTTTTTAAATTTCGAAAAATATCTTACTTCAGATACAGTAATTGTTGGTCTTAAAAAAAAGAAGAAAAATAAAAGTGTGGGGACAAAATTTCGAGACCCAGTTTTTTCGTCTTCGCTATCATCGTAATGTCAACTGTGATCAAAATCTCGAGTTCGATTTTTTTACGAATGTACAGTGGTGGACACAAATTTAGCACACTGAGATGGGTACTACCATATTTTTAATTTTCTCTCTTGTTTTGTTCCAAGCAACGGTACATTTTGAACTAATATATATGACAACAAATCAGAGAAAACAAAACTGTATATTTTCATATGCAATCCAATTACATAGTGAAAAAATCGTTGATAGTTTGTCATTTGCATTGTTTTTGGTCTGACATCAATTTAGCACGTGTACAAATTTTGGTTATTTTTTTTTAATTTGTGGGTTTTAAAGAGAACAAAATTATTTTCGAGGTAATTTTATATCTTCTTAATGTTATATATTCAAATGAAATTTAAAAAAAAACATTAAATAGTCATGGCATAAGGGCAATGGTGTTCTGAGGACAAAAGGAGTATTATCATTAAGATGAAGTCAAAGGGTCGCACAGTAGCGGAGATTTCTGAGCTGCTAGAATGTTCCAGGAAGATGGTCTACAATGCTCTTAGACATTTTGAAAAGTATGAAGTGACAAAACATGTAAAACAAGCCTCTCGCACACGAAAGACAACAAAGAGGAAAGATAAAGTCATTTACATATCATCAACAAAGGATCCATTTAAGACCTCTAGTGTCATTCGAAATGAATTAATGGAGAATTACAATGTCAATGTATCCTGAAGAACCGTGAGACGACCGACGCCTGAATGAAAAAAAATTGAGAGGGTGCATTGCGCAAAGAAAACCATTGGTTTCGAAAAAAAATCTGAAGGCTAGATTAGAGTTTGCCAAATTACATCTAGGCAAACTACTAAATTTCTGGGAAAATGTACTTTGGAGCGATGAATCAAAGTTCTGTCGATTCGGATCAGATGGAAAAAAATATGTGTGGCGTCCACAAAATAAGGAACATGATCCAAAATACACCATTAAGACGGTGAAGCACGGTGGTGGAAACGTGATGGTCTGGGCTGCCTTTTCTTGGAACGTTGTTGGTCCAATAGTGAAGATAGACTCCAAAATGGACCAGCACCGGTACAAAGATATTTTTTTGAACCATATGATTCCATATGCCGAAGATAATTTGCCGGTTTTATGGCGCTTCATGCACGACAATGTCCCTAAGCACACTTCAAAACTAATGAAAAGTGCCTTAGAGGTCAATAAAGTGAATGTTTTAAAGTGGCCTGCTCAATCACCCGATCTGAACCCGATCGAAAATTTGTGGAATGACGTTGAGCAACACATTGAAAAACTAAAAACGAAAAATTTAACAGATTTGTGGCAAGAGATACAGAATGCTTGGTATTCAAAACCTAAGCAACGCTGTGAGGCCTTATACGAGAGCTTGCCAAGAAGACTCAATTCAGTATTAAAGAACAAAGGATTTCTAACAAAATATAAAAGAAAATATAGTTTTAGTAACGGTAAATAACATAACTAAGCAATTTTAATGAAATGTGCTAAATTCATGTCCAGACAAAAAAGTATGTTTTCTGTTATTTTTTTCATTTTTTTCTTTCAGATATAAAAAATATAAGATTGTATTTTGGAAAAATATACTTATATCCGTAAATAATGTAAATAACATAAAAATGAAAATATTGAAATAGAAACAAATTTTGTAAATATAGTTTAATTTTTTCTTTTATTAATGTGCTAAATTCTTGTCCACCACTGTATGTATAACTTGCCTTATAGCACCTATGAGTCTCAAGTAAAAAGAGTAAATACTCTTAAAAGGATGCAAAAACTGTACATATGTATATGCTATAATGACTACGTTCATTGTATAAGAATTTGGAGTAGCTCGGAACGCGACAACAACAATGCACGTTTCCTTAAATTTTTCAACTGCGAAATGGATAATAAATAAAACTTTCACTTATACGACCCAAACGCAAAATAGTTGGCCTACTCATCAATTAACAAATTAACATTTTTTATGTGCCTATATTTTCTGGTCCCCAAGCAGTTGTTTTTTAATTTTTTTTTGTCGATGTAATAAATTACATTTAATAAGTAAATTAGACCCAACAGAACTAAATTCGAGAAAGCACATATGGCTCCAGTTTGCATTTCCTCAAACAAAGATAGAGCATAATAGTTGGACTACTCTCTCTGGGATGCAAAATAGTTGGACTATGAAGATTTAGATAGATTTTCAGTTAACCGTTATTAAAAAAACTAGCCGACCCAGCTCTCGAAATTCGAGTGCCAATTTATTTATTATTTATTATTTACTATTTATATTATTGGCAGTGTTTTCAAGCAAATTTATTAAATTAAATTTTATCTTATGTAATATGCAAAGTGTTCGACAGTGCAAAAACAAAAATGACCCACAGTGTGTAAATGCGTGTCTCAAGTATATTCTGCATATCTCCGTAACTGTGGCTTTTCAACCATATACAATTTATCGAAATCGGTTAAATACTTTTGGAGAAAAGTGTACCACAAAAAACATGTTTGCCGTTTTATTATATGATGACATGCACTTGTTTTGTTGTTTATTGATCTCTTGTTTTATACAAGCCAGCAACAGTTTAATGTCAGCCATGGTGCGTGGCGTTGCATTATCAAGAGACCTTAGGGAATCCATAAATAAAGCCTTCGAAACGGGATTATCGAGCTATAAAATCGCAAAACAATTCAATTTACCGCGCTCATCAATTCGAAACATTATCTCAAAGTTCAAAAATAGTGGAAATGTGGAGATCGGTTAAAAAACGGGACGCCCACCAATTGCAAAACCTCGAGATTGCCAAGTTTTAAACAAAATAATAAAAGAAAATCGACGTCAAACGGCCGCTGCAATAACTGTTCAATGGAGGGAAAGAATAAAAAAAAGTGTTTCGGTCGACACTTGCAAACGGACTATGAAAAAAATTGGATACAAATTTTATAAGGTTTGTTTTAGATTTATTTAAATTAGAGCAATTTTAATTCGTTAAAAACATAGGCCAAAGAAAAACCACTTTTAACACCTAAACAAAAGAAAAGGCGGCTAGAGTGGGCCAAACAACGTAAAAACTGGACTTTAAGTCAATGTCGGTCCGTTATTTGGAGTGATGAGTCCAGGTTTGAAGTTTGCGTGGGCGACGAACGAAAACGAGTCATTAGAAATTCAAGAGGTTTTTCACAAAGATTGCCTTAAAAAAACGGTCAAGTTTCCAGCATCTCTAATGATATGGGGATGCATGTCGGGGCGGGGCTTGGGCAATTTGCATTTTGTAAATGGAAGTGTCAATGCTGCCAGGTACAGGGATATTCTGGAAAATGAGCTTCTCCCATCAATACCACGACTTCAAGCTAGTGATCGAGACTATATTTTCCAACAGGATGTAGCTTCTTGCCATACAGCAAGGTCTAAAATGGCGTGGCTATCTGCTAAAGCTATTCCTTTACTGGAATGGCCTTCCAGCAGCCCTGACCTTTCACCAATCAAATTTGTCTGGCATAAAATGAAACAAAAACCGCGAAAAGAACCATGCCGGACCTCTTCAAGACATTAAAGCTAAAATCATAAATATTTGGGAATCTTTTGGCACCGAAGAATGTCAAAAATTAGTTGACACAATGCCACGACGCATAGAAGCAGTTATCAAGGCCAAAGGCGACATAACACCATGGTAAAATAAAAATTAAGACCCATAGGCCAACTATTTTGCACTTAAAAAAATGTATCAATCGTTATTTCAATTTGTAAGATTTCTCTATACCGTTATTTAATTGAAGTCACTTTGTTTTTGTTACCTATTCCTATTCAAAATAAATATATCTTAAGAAAAATACTAAAATATTGATTTTATTTCCGAATATTTTTGTTTTTTATCATAGGTAGTCCAACTATTTCGCGTTTGGGCTCGTACAACGTAAATACCCCCGTGTACCCGAGACATGGGGCGGCAATTAAAGGTTCTTGCACAAGGGCGCACGAACACCCAGCGGCGGCACTGCAAGAAGGCGACATGGTGATATTTTATAATCCAAAACGAAAAAAAGGACTTCCCCCAAAATTGCAAACACACTGGGAAGGTCCGTACAAAGTTAAAGGCATTATATGGAAAAGAAACAACAGGGCATGTTCGGGACGATCATGTCTAAGTGGGGGGTGGTGTGGCGTTTTCAATAAAATACCTGTAATGTTTTTACTTGTTTAGATAATTTATAGTAGGTTATTTTTTTGTTTCAAAAACAAAATTGTATAAATAAGTTAGTTTTAAAATTTTACTTTGAAAGAGGAAAACCTCTTCACAAATATTATAATCAACAAATATTTAGATTTAATTTAACCAATAACAGTCGTCTGATTTTCTATCGTAATCCAGAGATACGAACAGGAAAAACGTAACAATATAAAACCAATGTCGGAATTAACGAATCTGCTTCTGCACAAGCAACAATAACGGGCCAAGAAAACCTTGAAGAAATTGAACAAAGTTTATTTATACATATGTATGCATATCTTGAAATTATTTATTATTTGCAATAGAATTGAAACAGAGGCCAATTTGTCTATTGAAAAATTTCGTGTGCCCATACAAGTTCTCGATTGTTATCTTCCTGAAAGTTTCTCGGAAAAATAATTGTTTTACTTTCACTTTTTGAAACACATTCTTAATGTAGGTTCAATCTTTACTTCAGTACATGTATTATTTTAGTACGTGCATAAATCCGAGAAAGCATATAACAATTTTTTTTTATAATTCACACGCACTCAAGGCCATTGCTTGTGTAAGAAGCGATAAAACTAGAAAATACATGAAACATTCCGACGGTTTTCAAGAAATGGGAATGAAACCATGATAGCTCTGTTTCCTATAGGTTTTAACGCTCTGTTCTGAATTCAATCCAATTAGTGGGGAGAAGTTTGTGCTGCGCCTGCCCAAGATGTGAGTTATACTCTAGTTTTGGACGTATAAACGCCTTTTAAATGGTAGATGAGAGGGGGTGAAAAAATTTCTTAGATCGATACAGAAATCCAAAACATTTAGACGCATATTTGGCGGTCTGGCGGTCTGGAGAATGTGGTCATTCCAACAAATATCGTCGAAAATTTTACCTTTCTCCACGTAAGACTGACTTGTTGTTTAACTGATATAAGTCAAAAGGACTTTTTTTTGGAAATTGTTACGGTTGTGATTGCGTTACTGAAAATTTTTAAACTTCTTGAACAAATATCGTAGAACAGATACTTGTTAGCTAATTGACTTGTTGGTATAGACCCAATGACATATTTGTACTCTATTTGTAGATTTTTGATACAATTTAATGTTCAAATCCATTTCTCTTCATATTTAACAAAGTGGAAGTAATTCACTTGTAGAAAGAATACATTTAAGGGAAAAATACAGAATTTTCTTCAATACAAATATACCTAAACAAATACCATCAAGATATTCTACATGAAACACTGTTTGAATTAAGCTCCTTCGACTAAGAAGCGAATGTAGAAGGTTCAATCAAATTTCGAAGAGAATGTAGCACAAAGTAAAAGGGATAGTAAATGGTATAGGCTCAATCATAAAGAGCATACCCAGGACATGGAGCATACATGCACGAAACGTTGCAATGGTTATCCACAAACAAAATCAGAGTCTTTAATTTTTAGACAAAACTTTATACTTAAAAACAATGAATAATAAAGAAATTGGTGCGTATAAAATTACAAAACATATAAGCACAAGAAGAAGTACTGAGCTGGTACATTTGTCAACAAATATCATTTGCCCAGAACAAGTGATCTTCTAACATAAGCAGTATATTCAGGTGTATCAGACAACCTTCCATATTTACACACTCAAAACTCATGTTCAAGATGTGCGAGTACATAGCAAAATCAATAATTATGGCAAAACTGAGTTTTAATTTTAAACCGACGCTAAATTCATTTGAAATACACTATACACTAGGGTGTGTCACTTTTGTATGGCCGCAAAAAAGTATTAAATGTAATAGTGTTCAAAAGTTGTATTAGGGTCTGAGGTTTAAGACAACCTTCCATATTTACACACTCAAAACTCATGTTCAGGATGTGCGAGTACATAGCAAAATCAATAATTATGGCAAAACTGAGTTTTAATTTAAAACCGACGCTAAATTCATTTGAAATACACTATACACTAGGGTGTGTCACTTTTGTATAGCCGCAAAAAAGTTTTCTAATTTTTAAATGTAATAGTGCTCAAAAGATATAAAAAAATTATTTTTCTTTATTCTTTTATTATTTCATAGCTTCTTTATCAAGTGTTCAATTTAAACAAATATAAGCTTAAAAGTGTTTCTTTGGAATTATCTTTCACTTGAAAGCCTAAAAATATTTTATATAATTTTTTTGTATCCACACGGCGCAATTTAAAACAACACATATTTCAAAAATCTAGAAAAATCAAACCGATAAATTCTTTTCTAAAACTACAAGCTTAAAGTTGTACACCGCAAAGTATGAACATATATTCCAAATGATATTTATCATTATAAATCCTGAAAATTTCCTGTAGTATTTAAAAAAAATATTTAGGTATGTACATACGTTTGCTTATATTTATATTGGTATACGTATTTATTAAAAACAAACGAGCAAATAATTTCAATTATAAACTTTTTGACAATTTACTCTCATCTGATTAAGGATAGGTTCAGTTAAATGACACAAATACTCGCTCTTATGTAAAAGTGTTTTGGAATATAAAATGCATTTTATAAATATAAAACATGGATTTATTAAAGTAAAAATGTTCAAATGCATGAAATTGACGTCTCTTTTCCAGAAAAGTATGAATTTATGCAAACAAAGTTCAAAAATCGTTTTATTACTAAAGTAATTTTTTATATAAGAAATTTCTTTAAAATTTTAATTTGGGATGCCAATGTTAAGTATTTAGTAGTATAGATTTTAGGAAATAATTTCAAAATGGGGGGTACCGTTAGTTTTGAAGATATTGATTTTTCAAAAAAATTTTTTTTTTTTTTTTTTTTTTTTTTTTTCAAAAACCGAGAAAATATTTTTTCGAATATTTCTATATACAATATTATTTCAAACTTAAAGGGGCACCTGCTTAAAAATTTTAATCAAAATCGTTAGCGCCGTTAATTAGATAGCCGAAAATAAAAAAAAAACACTTAGTATGATAGATGCCGTTAATAACATTTTTTCCTAATTTTTTTTTTGACAAAAATGTAGTCCATGCCCATAATAGCACACCTAATTTTTTGTATTACAATCGTTAGAGCCGTTTTCAAGATAAATAAGATTTTGCATTACGGGTGTATGAGGAGTACCGTTAGTTTTGGAGCTAAAAAAATTCAATTTCGCCTGTAGGGAATCACCGAAGACCCTTAAGTACCGAGTTTGAAGAAAATAGCTCTAGTGGTTTAAGCTGTAGATCGAGGTACATACGTACATACAGACAGACAGGCGGAATTGCCTGACCTACTTTTTTCGCCTTCAATATCATCGTAAACGTAATGTCAACTTTGATCAAAATCAAAATCTCGATTTTTTTTTCCAAATGCAGTACTTGCCCTATAATATCTATGTATATCGCAAGTAAAAATGAAAGGTACCAAAGAACAATAAAAATATTTTGTATCGCTTTAATTTAATTTCGAAAAAAAATATATGGCAGGTACCTTATTTCTAGTTTAAAAAAAAAGAAAACAAAAGTTTAAAGAAAATCGATGTTTTGAATGTTGCCGAACAAACAGTCAGACTGACATAATTGCAAGGCTAACTTTTTTCGTCTTCTTTATCATCGTAAGTTTGGTCAAAATCTCTTGCTCGATTCTTTAACGAATGTTTCGTCCCCAATGATGGAAAAAGAATACAATAAAATCAATCTATAACTATAAAGTTAGTGTGAATTGATCTAACATATAATTTTTAACTGAGAATAACTGACATGGGGTACTATCAGCTTTTCATAAGTTTTTTTTTTTTAAATTTTTATTCAGTAATGAAAAATAATTTATAATGTTGTTATCATTATTATAATTAAGTATTTTGCAGGAACCGAGAAGAATCTTTGTTGTGTGTGTGTTTTTTTTTTGTGTTGTTATATATGTAAATCTTTGTATATGTATATTATTAGGTTCTAGGAAGTAACTCTAAACAGTAACTCAATATCATTAAGGTCAATAGTAAAAAGCCATGATCTGACGTTTTTAAGAAATAAGTTGAAATTACTATTAGTTCTGATAGATAAGGGAATCTTATTGAACAGTTTAGCGGAGGTGGTTAGATAAAAGTTTGTGAAAAGTGATCTGCGTGCAAACGGGACATTGAAAAGTGCTAAATTATTTACTCGTAAGTTAAATACGGACGATTTTCTAGATGGTACATTGCCGCTTTGTATAAAGAATTCTCTTAAAACTTTGAAAACATAAAGATGTCTAAGAGGCAGGATGCGCAGATCAAAAAACAGAGGCCAGCTATGTGTGAATCGATTTCTACCGCATATGATTCGTACGATATGTTTTTGAGCAACCAAGAGGGACTCAAAAGTGTTCATGTAAACGCCTCCCCAATTAACTACACCGTATTGCAGTTTTGAGTTAACAAGTCCGTAATAAATCATTGACAAAACACTACGTGAACAGTAAGGTTTTAAAAGATACATCTTTCGAGTTACTAAAGTCAGGTAGGTTCTTACTGTTTCAATATGACACTTCCAGTTCAGTTTTTTGTCGATGTGTACCCCTAAATATTTAAATGAATCAACAGAATTAATTTTAAAACAGGTTTTCGAGCAAAGATTAGAACCTTTGAAATTGTCTCTTCCACAAATATGTAGCGATAAACTAAATTTTTTACAATCATATGAATGATAGGAAACTTCGTAGTCATAAAAAGTGAATCCTGATGTCTCAAAATGCATCATTTTAGTTTTTTTCACTCATTATTAACTTGTGAGCTGCAAACCAGATTCTTAGCAATTGAAGGTCCTCATTCATCCTAACTATGCATTCGAAAGGTGTTTTTTCCGCATAAGCGATATCATCAGCAAAAGCTATTTGATTATCGTTAAACCTTTGTGGAAATAGGGAGTTCAGTTGGTACTATCTGTCAAACTGATAACACGTTTTTCATAAAGCTCTCGATAGAATTTGTTTTAAATAATCAAATAAAAGTATAAATTATAAATATTATTTGTATAAATCGTGAAAAAAAGAAAAAAGAAAAAGTTCATTGATTTATAAAGACTTACAAATTACTAAATACTTCATACCAATATAAATTTTCAAATACTAGTGATCATGGTGGCTAAATGCACTTCTTGTAAGCTTAATGTGACAAGAAATAATCCAGGTATTTTATGTGCAGGCTGCAAAAAACATTTTCATCCTAAATGTGGAAACATAGATAAGGATTTATTCCATAAACTCGAATCTGGTGAAATATCAGTATGGAAGTGCGAATCTTGTCGCCGACAATCAACAACTCATAACCTCAACAACGCCAGCATAAATTTGGGGGACACAGACTCTGAATCAGAGATCGATTTCCATCAATCAATTAAGAAAATACACGAGGAGCTAGACAAAATCAAGGCCACTCAATTGGCATTTACCAGTTCAGTTTGTAATGTGAGTAAACAACTCTCAGAGATCGAGAACATGGCAAAAATAATTTCCGATAACAAGAAGAGAATCGGTGACCTAGAGTCTGAAAATGTGCAGCTTAAGCAACAAATTAATTCGCAACAACACCGCTTACACCATCTGGAGCAAAAAGAAGCTGAGAAGCTTGTAGCTTGTAATTGGTTTTCTTTAAACTGTTAGCTATATATATATATTAAAATAAATAAAATAAATAAGAAATAATAATGGCCCCAGAACAGATCCCTGTGGAACTCCATTCTTTATAAAAACCGATATACTAAAAACTCCATTTACACGTACCTTTTGCTCTCTGCCTACCAAATAAGATTTAAACAACTCATAAGTGGAACCTCTAAACCCCGCATTATATAGTCTGACTAATAGCAAATCATGGATTTTGTTCAACACCATTGTATAAGTTACAGCATACTTTTAGAATAGCATCTTCAGTGGATTTACCGGATGGCAATTTTTTTCTAAAAATGATAGCATTCGAACTTTTATTAATTTTTCAGAAAGCTTTTAAAAGGTAGAAAGTAACGAGATTTGTCTGTAGTCACTAATATTTTTTCTATTACCTTTTTTAAATAGTGGAATCACTTCAGCACATTTTAACAACTCTCAACGCTTTTATTAAAAATTAAACTCAAAATATCAACAATTTCCCATGCAATTTCTTTTAAAAGTTTTCCAGAAATACCATCACTGGTACAAGAATTTGTATTTTTCAGGCTACTTATCATTTTAAAAACCTCTGCGGGCGTGATAGCTTGGAAACAGAAGCTATTTACTTGCATTCAATCTTCTTTTAAGTTTGATAAAATATTACAGTTGCAACTGTTGTTAATTGGAAAAGATGGTTTTAAGCTATCCGAAATATTAACAAAAAAATCGTTAAAACTACTAGCTATTTCGCTGGAATCATTAACTATATTGTTGTTTATTAAAACATTGTTAATTTCATCTTTTTGGCTTTTTTCCTAGTAAGTTATTGACAACTTCCCATTCCATCTTCACATTACCCTTGAAACGATTAAAACGGTTAGTAAAGTAGGAATTACGGACATCATCTACCATTCTTTTAGTGTGTTTGCATAGTTTTTTATAATATTTTTTTAAGCCTATATTTTGTGGATAGCAATTTTTTTCTTCTTATCTATTAATTTTAATAAATGAGGTGTCATCCAGACTTTTAACATTTTTTGTGTGTGTCTATAAGAAACAAATTGAGACGAATCTTTGATGTGTTTATCTAAAACTGAGTTAAATAAATAAAAAGCTTTAGTAGGATCACATTCAAGGTTAACTTCTTCCCAAAATTCATACCTTAACTTTTCCCGAAGTATACAAAAGTCCGTCCGAACTTTTTCTTTCCTTGTTAAAAGGATTTGATTATCCGAGCTATGTTTTAAAATATACATATCTGTGGTGTTTGGTAGAAACATTATAACTCCATAAAATAATTAGCTTCCTTACATTCACTTAACATCGAGCTAGAAGCTAAATTTCTAAACCGATTTTCTTAAAATTTAGAATATAATTTTTGAAAGAATATTTTCATAAATGTTCCAAATTTGAAGAAAATCAGGCAACCCTTTTTAGCCCTAGCTAAATGTAAAGTTGACCTAAGAACGCAAATTATTTTATGGACTTATCATGTTTCTACCAAACACCACAGATATAATGTATAGCACAAAAATGGTGGTCCGTTATTTTGTAATCGGATACATAACATTTAAAAACAGATTTATTATTTTTATGGAAACGCACAAACATATGGTCAATACAACTAGCACTAGTATCTGTTATACGGGTAGGTTCATTTATAACACTTTTGAGACCAAATGACGCCATTAAGAGCAAATAATTTTCCGCATATTTATCACATTTATCCAAAAGATCAATATTAACATCTTTTTTTACTTTAAGTATGTTTTCAAGTTCATCGAGAAAAATATTTTTAGTTATATATTGCAATCGGTAAATGCAAATTAAAGTATACCAATTATTATTTAAGAGTAAATGTACACTTAAAATATCTGCACTCGTAGATTCAATTTTGTTGCAATCACACAAAAGATCACTTTTCATAAAAACTACTATACCGCCAGCAGAATATGATTCATTACAATTGCCATACAAGGTGTAACTATTTATATTATAATTACTTAATTCATTCTCATACATCCAAACTTCACTTAAAATTATAACTAGCGGCAATTTAACCAATGACTCAATGTGCACAAAAAAATTATCAAAATTTTTCCCAAGACTAAGAATATTCTGATGAACACAAAAAGATTCTTCTATCATTCATATCACTATCATAATCGAAATAAAGTTCATTTACATTATTAAATTCATCTTCATTAGGGCATAAAGGATTGTTTACATGGTTGTTTACAATATTAATTGTACTCATAGTTTATTTAAGTCAGAAGTGCAAGTTATTTTTATAAGATTATCACCCTCTTTTTTCTTCATGTAAACAATCGCATTTCTTACTCATAAGAATTTGTATTTCTTTGAATCTTTGATTGCTGCTGCTGCCTTCAATAATTGACGCGAGCCATATGTCACTCATTCGTTGATGAACATCTTCTCTTCTGGTCCAGCGGTGATCAGTGATGTTTTAAGCTGCACTTTGTTTTTGTATCTCGCTCTCATTACTTCTTCTTTTACGATGCGTGATTTAAATTTTATATGCAAAATATTTTTTGCTGTATTGCCATCAGCTAGTTGTTTGGCCAGTTTAATTTTTTTTACATAGCACTGGTCTAAGTCTCCCTCTGTGAAATTTACCTTCAAGCCATCACAAAGAATTTTAAGTGCGAGATCGGTGTTGTTCATAGTTGGAATGGTGTTTGGAACGTTAAATACATCAATGCTGTTGCCTAGTAGCTGTTGTTCTAGGATATTGACCTTTCTCTCAAGTGAAATGATTTTATGCTCATATTCTACATTTTTTGCAGTAAGAGCATCAATTTGTGTTTTTAAAATCTGTTGAATCACTAGAATATCTGCATGAACCATTTCTAAAGTAAGAGCTGAATTAATATTGGCTGTTGTGAGTTTGGAATGTATATCTGAGTTTTGGACTATGGATATTGATGTTGGGCTGCTGGTAGTGGTGGTGGCAGTGGGTGCATATGTGGCGACGGTAGATGGTGGAGCAGATTGTGAGGTCGGTGCTAAAGAGTTTGGTGGTGGTGTGGCGGACAATGGAGAGTGTTGTGTACAAGGCAATGGTAAATTACCAGACATAGAGGCACGACGCTGAGTGGAACAGGAATTGCACCTATATGCTTTTTTTGCTTTTTTTATGAAATCGATTTCATTTATTGTTAATTTTATGCATTTAGCATGAAAAAACTTATTGCAGTCACTGTACTCCACTTTCAATTCCGAACCAGTGGACTTTTTTCGACAAACTCTGCACGACATTGTATGTTAGGTTGAAATTATTTTTACGATTGACTTGAATAAAAATAAGAAAATACTTGCAGAAAACTCTCGACGTGAGTGTACCCCACAGTGTCACGATGAGAAATTAAAAGAAATGGAATAAAAAGAATTAACTTAATAGTTGTTCATTGATCTCAATGTACAATAACGTGAAAAACAAAAACAAAACAAAAAAAAAGTCCCCAATCACAACCAGCTGTCTATGGTCGTCCAACTTCATTTGGACGACCATAGACAACGCCGAGAGTTCCCTAACCGGCCGCTTCAAATATTAAAAATAGATCGGTATTTTGGTCAAAAAATCACCTATTTTGGGATCAGGGATACATATGTGAACAAGCGAAAATGCTGTTATTGGTGCGAATACAATCAACAAGTGTTCGACCAAGCTTCAATGCATTAATGCATGTAATGTTTGGTGCTGTTTATAGCATGGTGCCGCCATCGGACCTTCTTTCTTTCGAAATGCGAAAGCAGGCACTGTTACCATCAATGGTCTCGTATATAGAGCGATGTTAACTAACTTTCTGTGAACAGAGCTCAACAAAATCAATGTATCCGAGCTGTGGTTCCAACAAGACTACATATAAAGGGTTGGCCAAATATAAGTTTCTTTTAAAATATACAATATAATGAACAAAAATATTTTGTTTCCATGTATTATTAAACATGTATTAGTAAACATTCCCATTAATTATAGAACACAAGCTCGTTCAAGTGGCTGCTTCGACTGGCTTCGCAGTACCGCATTTTGTCACGCCAAGCAAATAATCCGAGATCTTTGTGCAGAATTATCCTCAATCTAGTGTGAAATGTTGAGCTGTTGAGATCGATGGCGAGTTGATGTTCGTGAATTGAGTCTCACACTCTCGGCTACAGAAGCCACATTCTTGTATGTGCGCACTGTACGACGACGGAGATAAGTGTTGTCCACTAGCATAACAGTCTCACGATCTTTTTGCACAAACTTGCGTACAGCAGGCGCGGTGGGTGCTTCATTCCAGCCAAAACTTCTTTAAAAAAAAACTCACTCTTTGGAAATAAGTTTCCCAACGTTGTTCAAGCGTAAAGCGACTTATTTCGTTCCACGAAGTATGATAATGACTTTCTGTTAAGATTTTGAACGGGAAACAGCTGTATGTGTCAAAATAACCTACGATTTAAAAAGAAACCACTAGATGGCCCACACTGTATAATACGCGGGCAGAAAAATTAAGGCAAACACTACGAATATTCTTTATAAATTAGCAAAATAAAGCTTTTATATAAAAAAACAAGTTTTCAAAATAATAGATCCTCATTTCCAAAAATAAAAAACCCGAATTTTTGTGTCAGTGTTTTCTAATGGCACTTATTTTTTTTTTTGGAATTCGGGACTTTGATTTAAAAGAAAAGAACAATAAGTCCTATGAATTAACATTTAATTTTTTTAATTTGCTCACTTTTATTTCCACTAACGGTGGACGGTCGATGAAGTGATTTAGACGAGTTTCTCCCTTTTTGCATACTTCGCTGTAAGGCCCGCCATCCTCGATGAAAGTGGGATCGCACCTGATTTGTTGTGAATATTCCAAAGCTGTGCACTTGTTGCAAGCAGTTTGTATGCTCTTCAATATATGTTGATGGTGTTGCCATTGCTTGTTTAATCTGTTTTTTCTGCGCTTAATTATAATTTGTAATTTTTCTCAATCAGCCCTAGGTTTTGAAATTTTGGGAAATCTAATTAATGATTTTATTATTCAAAATGTTGTTTTACAGCATAAAATATTGCTAGAACTTGAAGATTGGTTAAATCACCTGTAAATGAAAGGAATAGAAAAAAATAAAAGAGATGCTGAATGAGGAATGGATTGGGAATATATATTATGAAAACCAAATTAAATATAAAAATGAACACAACGCTTATATTACTTAGAAAATACAAATAAAAATGTAAACAACAACATAACTAAATTACGCAAAAATATTACAGTGACCCTTAATTTCAACTTTATTTTCTACAGGTAAATAAGTATTAACAAAAAAATTTAAGTTTATGATAAGAACAAATAGTCAAAATGGAGTTCATAAAAATATCTATATTCAAGTGTTTTGTAAATGGTGAGAAAGATTTGAAAGTGATTTAATCTTGGACGTAACATAAGGTGGGTAATTATGGATCTAATTAGAATAAATGTAGTACACTTGGCATAATGATTAGTGCGTTGGACTGTTATTAAGTGGGTCTTAGGTTTGATTCTCTCGCTGCAAAAATGTTTTCAAGTGTGTACTGCCCTTTTTGGGGAAGTGAAAAATCGCCTCCTTCGATTCTCACTCCATTCTAATTTAAATTTTACATGAGAGACAAAAAGCTTCCCAAAATCGACTATGAAGAGAAGTCTATCATCATTCCTTCTAAAAACTTTTTAGCGTCTGATTGATATACATTAGCGATTAAGTATTTATAAGTGTCTTATATAATGCATAACATGCTGATAATAAAAATAAATATGTGAAAACTGAACTAATAATCTTCGGGAAAATTTCCATGGCTATCAAGGTGATTCAAATAATTGGTGTTTTACTTTACAAAGATCAAAAGTTCATTTATGAAGTAATCTGAGTGTAAGTTAAGTGGAACAGTAGGGAAGAAAGAAAACAAACCAAATTGAGCGAAACAGTAGGAAATGCATATAGAGATACGCTGGTATACAAGAATACATTAATCAAATATTTCAGTGTTAGATAACACATTACAAGTAGTTAGAACAAAATTTACATACATTAGATTTCATGAAAACTTTCATCTACATAAGTCCAGGCATGTATAATAAAATAATCATTTCCATTGTGATTTCAGATCTCTCTGGTTTCTTAAATGCCTCTGGGAAGATATTAGTTCATCCGATGAGGTTGCAAGCATGGTTGCGAATTTTTGAATAAAAAATCCATAAGTCATAATCACTGCCTGTACCTACTAAGGATTTATGAATTTAAAAAAAATAATTCACTACCTACTAAGTGACTTATGAATTAAAAAAAAAATAAGTCATAAGAAAGTTAGTGACTTATGAATTACAAAAAAATTAATTCACAACCTACTAAGTGACTTATGAATTAAAAAAAATTAAATTCATAAGCTAATGGAATAATTCTAATTAAAAAATTATTAATTGGAAAATTTATAAGCTAGCATGATAATTTTATGACACACAAAAGGTTGAAATCTACTTTCGTTAATAATTAAATAATTATGAAGTCAAAACAAGCTTAAACATTTCCAATCTACCAACTAGCTTATGAATTAATTTTTTTTAATTCAAAAGTCACTTAGTAGGTTGTGAATTAATTTTTTTGGATTCATAAGTCACTAACTTGCTCATGACTTGAATCACTTAGTGGGTTCTGAATTATTTTTTTTTTAAATTCATAAGTCACTAAGTAGCTTATGATTTAAACTTTTTTAATTCACAAGTCAATAACTAGCTTGTGAATTATTTTTTTTTTAATTCATAAGTTACCCACTAGCTTGAGAATTAAAGCCAAGCTTAAGCTAAAAAGTGACTTAAGCTTTTGCAACCCTGCTAAAAACAAAACATTGTTTGGATTCTGCATGGAACATAAGGATGGAATAGTTAAATTTATTGTTAGATTTTTAATAAGAGCTTCCATAAAAAATTGTATAACGCACGGATTTACGTATTACAACCAAAGTATTGACTGCAAACACACGAGTAAATAAAAGAAAAACAGACTTAAAGTTAAATAATAAACAACATGGGACAGTCAAAAAAAAATATCCTAACAGAGAGCCAGGTCACCTGCAAAATCTTCCAACGTTAATAATTACAATTTCAATCTTGGTAGGGTATAGTTCACATTGGGTGTTTGTCAAAAAATCGATGTAAGATGAACTTAATTTAACAAAAATTGAGTATTGACAATGTCCTCACAGTCAACGCCAATTTTGGTAGACTAAATGCCAAAAAAGCTATTTTGAATATATAATTAATAGTTACAATCAAAATAAATATATGAAATGAAATGATGTAACAGGAAATAACATATATTATATACATGCGAATATTTTATAAATATAGAGACTTTATCTCACCTTTTTTTGCAATGGGAAGTTGATCAGCCTGTTCATGTTCGAATAATACTATTTTTGTTTTTCGTTATTAAGTAATGTTTTTTTTATTTATAAGTGAATAAAGCATTTTTGTAGCAATGCTAATATTGTAGTAAAATTAGCACACTTCAGAATAAGAGACAACAAAACAATTCAATTCAGGTTGAAATTTATTATAAAAGATTAAAGATTTTAAAATTATTTATTGATTAAAAATGTGACTTATCTTTTCGAGAGTTCAAGGAAGAAGAAGGTTTTAAGTTTAAAAAAGAAACTGAAAAGCTTAAAAGAAAATCGACATATATATATTACTAGCCGACCCGTACTCGCGTTGCTTCGCAAATTGTAACTACGAATAATTTCTTAGTATTAATATATTAGCATATGAAAACATTTCTCAATGGGACTGAGCATATTTGCTACAAAAATATTAATTTTAGTTTATATGTATAACATACCGTATCGAATTATATTCTCTTTCACACTTCAAAAAAAAAGAGCTTGTTCATGTTTGTGCATATTATAAATATAACAATACAGAAAATAATAAAATTTATTTCAAATAAACGGGTTGACTACTTTCTGAGATCAATCAACCCAAACTTTAAAATGGTTTCGCTTTTATAGAATAGTTCATGTGCACGGCACTGTAGTCAATTGAATGTCCATTTTTGTCACCCAAAATGCTATTGAGTGTATTCAAGTACATAACTTAAAAAATATATATAATAAGATTATGCATTACGGGTGTATGGGGGGTACCGTTAGTTTTGGAGCTAAAAAAAATTTCAAGTTCTCCTCTAGGAAATCACCGAAGACCCTTAACTACCGAGATTGAAGAACATAGGTCTAGTGGGTAAGGCTGTAGAGAGAGGTACAGACATACAGACGTACTGAAACATGTTTTTTGTGTACTAAATCGTCCTTAAAATTTGTATAAACAAAAATGATATGCAGGTTATTAGTATTCAATAAAATACATTTTATAACGTAATTTAAAAATTTATTCGTGTATCCGTTTTCTAGATATTGAATTTTCAAAAAAAAATTATATTAGGTTTTTTAAAAATCAAAAAACTATTTTTTTTGAAAAAAATTTTAGATTATATATTTTCGAGTGTATAGAAGCTCACGCATAAAAATTTTGGTTAAAATCGTTAGAGCTGTTGATGAAAAATTCGTAAATCAAAAAAACCGTTCTATGACAGGTACCGTTAATAACATTTCCCCCCAAACATTTTTTTTACCAAAATGTAGTCCGTGTCCATAATATCACGCTTATTTATAATCGTTAGTCATTTTCGAGATAAGTAAGATTATGTATTACGGGTGTATGGGGGGTACTGTTAGTTTTAGAGCTAAAAAAAAATTTTCAATTTCTCCTCTAGGGAATCACCGAAGACGCTTAAGTACCGAGTTTGAAGAAAATAGCTTCAGTGGCTTAGGCTCTAGATCGAGGTACAGACATACGGACATACAGGCATACAGACAAACAGACGGAATCGTCGGACGCACTTTATTCGTCTTCGCTATCATCGTAATGTCAACTTTGATCAAAATCTCGAGTTCGATTTTTTTTCCCAAATGCAGAACTTGCCCTATAGTTAGTACCTATTACTAATAGGTACTCTATTACCTACATATATCTCAAGTAAAAAGAGCCCACCCCCACATTGCTCAGCGATGTGACGATAGAAATATAGAAACTCTCTGTGATAAAAATTATTTTATGAACTCATTTAGCTGCAAAGAAATCTCCTTGATATTCAAAGTGAGATGTGAACTGTTAGGTCTCAACGGAAGTCCTTACAATGGAAGCTTTAATCAATTTTGTACTCTATGCAACATAAAAGCCAAAGAGGACTGCTTCCATCTATTAAGTATATGTCCAATCTTCAAGCAATACAGACTATGGTACTTCGGAAAGCCTTCATTTACTATGGAAGAGACGAAACTTATATTAAATGGACCAAATTGGAAAGAACTTGCCCGTTTCCTGAATGAAACCTACACATTTAGAAAGCTGCTTATAACTGAATATACATAACCAGCATTTATTTTTTATTTTTTTTTAAACTATAGTTACTAAATTAAATGAAAAACAATACGAATTCAATAATATTTTATCGTTTTAAGTTTAATGTTGCCATTCGAGCTGACCGCAAAGCCATAGCTTAAAAATTCAAAAATAATATGAAATTGTAAAAAAACTCAAATTGCTAATAAATGAATTCTTTTATTTACTTACTTACTTACTTATAGAAACGAAAAAATGTGTGTGTGTCGGTTAATTAGATAAACTATACAAATACAATACAGAAAAATTGAATATGTAGGTAGGTAAGTAAGAGGAAAAACGTAACTATTGAATGGAACAGATATTAAGAGAGAGAGAGAGAGAGTATGGGAACGGGAAGAAAAGAAAATTAAAAATGTTGGAATGATAATGACATGAAACAAAGCAGCGACCTCGCGATTGTGATGAAATCTAATTCCTGGATAAAATAAATTCAAAAAGTTTATAATTTTATAATTTGTTTTTATTTATTTCTCAGGTTGTATGTTTAACTAAGAAGTGATTTTGGGCTTAAAATTTGCGCAACAATATTGACTTTATGAAGCAATGCTAATCTTTGTCGATTATTGTATAGGTTTTATGATATGAGTGGTTGTATAAGTCAACTAATGAAAAAAAAATGGACAAAAATGTAAAATTAATAATATTTAAGTTTGACAAATTATTAATGAAAAAACCCAAAAGCATAAACACTCTTATAACAATATAAAAAATAATAAAATTTATTTCAAATAAATCGGTTGACTACTTTCTGAGATCGTGCGTTACAAACTTTAAAATGGTTTCGCTTTTATATAATAGTATAGATTTGAAATCGTTCAGCTCAAATATGTTTAATGAGGATGTTGCATTTTGTTGAAAGCGATATTTCCAACACCCTCTTGTTTTCAAAAAAAAAAAAAAAAAACATTTAACGTTAATCGTACAAAAGCCCATACTGCTCAACTAACCTTCGAAATTTTTCTTTTGGTAATGCCCTTGTCAAAGGATCAGCCAATTGATCATTAGTCGGTACATACATGACATAAACCTCCGTCTGCTTCTGTACATCACATGTTGAAAAATACTGACTGGCGATGTGTTTTGTTCTTTTTGATGACTCGGGATTTTTAACCAAAGTATTTGCTTTTTAGCTGTCGCATTTTATAACCGTAGGTTTAGTTTGTTGTTGGTCCAGATCTGATACTAATCTTCTTATGCGTATAACAGCTTTTGTAGCAGAACATAAAGCTAAGAATTCGGCTTCTGGGGTTGATGTTGCAGTCACGGTCTGTTTCTTGGAGCTCCCAGCAATTATACCTCAATTCAAAAGCACGATCCATCCTGTTGTACTTCGCCCAATCAGCATCACAGTAGGCTGTCATTTCGGTAAAAATGGAATCTCTGTTGAATGTTACTCCTCGTTGTTCCCTTCAAGAATCTTAGAATTCTTTTAATTCTTTGTCAATGTGTTAAGGAAGGACTCTCAATGAATCTGCTAAAAACACCAACAATATACGAGATGTCTATTGTCTTGTAAACACCATCAAATACATCAGCGAACCAACCACTTCTCTATAACGGAAAACTCTAGATTTGTTCGCATGCTCATCGAAAATTTTATTCCAGGCTCTGCGGGTATAGAAACAGGTGAACAATTATTGAAACGATTTAAAATGTTTGTATAAATGCTTTAATAGATTTTTAGAGTTCCTTTATCTTTTTTTCTTTAATCTGCATTCCTACGAAAAATTCGGCTTCTCTGAAAGTAATTTCAAATTCTTCATTAAAGCTATTTAACGGTTGCATTATACGAGTAAATAAAATATTATTTCCCCTCGCTGCCTCGCTGCCAAAAGTTCTAAGGTTTTTCACCAAAGGTTTTGAGCCAAACCACTTTTCATAAGACGTTGCCACTCCAATTGAATGCGATGCTGTCCGATTTCTCAGATAAACTGCGGTGTTTGTTGCCTCTGCCCAAAGATACAAAGGAAGTTGTTTTTTGTGTAGCATTAATTTTGCACTCTCGATTATTGTTCTGTTCTGCCTCTCGATGAAACCATTCTGCTTTGGAGCTCTCAAGGTCGAAACTTCATGTTTAATTTCTTTCTTAATAGACCGAGAGCCCACGGCAATTTTTGGGTGTGATTGATACGAAAAATAATTAGCATGATTAGATAGGCCTTTAGTAGTTATTTACAAATGTGAACGTCTTCCATGCCCTAGTGGGAGCTATAGTGCCTAAAAGTGCATCATATATGCAGTTCTTTCCAAGTCTAACTAATTGTAATAACAACTTTGCCAAAATGTAGAGTTAAGCCCCTGATGGTGTAACCATGAGCTTCAACTTCTGTGCAAAATTTCATAAGGTTAACCAAAGCATCTGTTTTGTTTTTGATAAAGAAAACATAGCAGTATCTTGAAAAATCATCTTTTAATAATAATAAAATAATTGGCACCACCAATTGATGAAATGCTCATCTTACCACAGAGATCAACATGAAAAATTTCACCAGAAATACTAGACCGCTTAGCCCCTGACTTTGGAAAAATCTGATGATGTTGCTTGCCATAAGCACAGCCTGCACAAAATAGTTCTTCACTTGACATATAGGTGATTTTGAGATCGTCTACAACTGCTTTGTTGTTCATTTCTCGAAGTGTCTTAAAATTCACATGGCCTAAACGCTCATGCCACAGCATTAATGTGCTTGACGATGCAACATTTAGTTGAGCTGTCTTTGCTGGCACCAAGTTCATTTTATATAACCAGTTTTCTCGCACACCATCCGCAATGATTTCCTAAATTTGAGCCGAACATTTACGCATTTACGCTATTTCACACTCAATGTCATTTCAATTCAAATATTAAAAACCTTATGTAAAAACTTAAGCGGTTTTAAAATGCAACCTAAGAATAAAAAAGGTCATTCGGTAAATGTACTGTGTAAGCAGTGTTTTTCAAATTTTTTGAGTACGCGACCCCTTTGCTAGTAACAAAATTTTGGCGACAATACAATTGAGCGTAGAATAAGTGACATAGCCATTGACATTCAAGAACAATTAAGTGAAAAATTAAAGAAAAGTCCAAATTTTGCCTTGCAACTGGATGAATCTACTGATGTTTCAGACTGTGCACAGTTTGTGGTATTTGTTCGTTTTGAAGCAGAGGAAAACATTGAAGAAGAAATTTTATTTTGCAAAGCTCTTCCTGCTAATACTACAGGCCAGTGTTTGTACGATATGTTTTTAGAAAGCTCTCGCGACTACGAGATTGATTGGCTTGTGGTCAGAGTCTTTACAAACAAACAGTTTTGATTATTTTCCCTACTTTCAAAAGATCCTCGAAGAAATTTCATCAGATGAATCGACATCATTAAGCTCTCATATTCATCTCATTGTACAGAGTTTGCATAATTTAGAGAAGAAACTATTAAGTTACTTTCCGGAACTGGATTCTGAAAGTGGAGATGGACAAAGGTGGGTATTAAATCATTTTTTGAATATGTCAGTCAAACTCGCCAATCTACCATCGGTAAAGATGAAAGAAAATCTTATAGATTTAGCTGTAGATGGCATACTGAGAATGGAATTCAATTTGAAAACGATTGACAATTTTTGGATAAAGAGAATAGGAGAGTATCCTGAGCTGGCAAACGAGGCTTTGAAGTTGTTACTGCCATTCGCCACTTCATACCTGTGTGAAGGCACATTCTCTTCAATGTTTGACATTAAAACTAAAAAAAGAAATAGACTAAATTTGGAACTTTTGTTTATTAATCTTACCGGCTTGCGACCGCAACCCCCCAAGGATCTCTTCGCGACCCACAGTTTGAAAAACACTGGTGTAAGGTAAATTTAAGGAATAGTCAAGTCAAAGTCAAGCTAACGTTGAGAAAAGCGCATTATATTTTTTCATTAACCATATTAAGTTAAATTTTAACTAAACTTTTTTTAAACTCTTTAAATTTAGTGAACTAAGATCTTAAAAAAAACTTATAACCCCTTTCATCCCTCTACATATGTACGAGTATATGTCAATTTTCTTTTAAGCTTGTCATTTACTTTTTAAACTTAAAATTTTCTTCTTCCTTGAACTCTCGAAAAGCTAAGTCACATTTTTAATCAATAAATAAATTTTAAAATCTTTAATCTTTTATAATAAATTTCAACTTGAGTTAAATTGTTTTGTTGCCTTTTATTCAAAAGTGTGCTAATTTATTTATTTACAATTATTTAATTTATTCGCATATCCATTGTACAATAAATATTCACATTTTGTTGTACATATATGAAAAAGGGCAAAGCCAATAATACGTTATCTACGGACAATTCTGCAACTGATGATAAAAGCCTTTCGGACCAAACATTAGAAGGGATTAATCAAAATAACTTCGAGAATCAAGCTATAGATTCACCAGGGGCCAAATTACCGATTCAGTGACCGAGTGAGTGAGTCCCATCAGTGATGGAATGAAAATGTCAAGTTAGGGTAATCGATTGCTCGATGACGTAAGCGGTAATGCCAAGCTCTCATAATTAAGTCAGGTATTACTCGAAAACTGATGCGGTAATTTGGCCCCAGCGTTTAGTATGGCTGAATCAAAAGTTTACCACATTCATCGTTTCATACCAGCTGTGGCGACGACTGAAAATTTATATGACAGGAAATTTATATGCCAAAAAATAAACACAAATCGTACATAATAAGAACAACCGAAAGACCAACTGTCAAGTTTGGGATGACAAAGATGCTGAAGCACTCATTATGAGGGGTTAACTCTATACCCCTCATAATGAGTGCTTCAGCAATTAAAATATCTTACGGACTGCACTATCGACCGGTAACCCCAAAGGTTCAAACCAGAACTTTTAAAATTATAAATACAATTGACCTTAAGCAATATCAAATGATAATGGACGAATTAAATATGTTCCTAGCATAGAGTAACAATCAAAATAATTCTATCCTACTCTTTTTAAAAAATTAAATTTTCGAAATAAGTCGCCTAATGTCTACACCTTAAGTTGAACGTTCACTAGAATTTCTAGGCAGTGCCTGAAAATTTATTGCAGGAAGTCCCGATGGACATGCTTTTGAAATTATAAGAGAAAAAAATATTGTCTTAAGTAATAATAGATTCAAATTAGCTTTTTTGGCCTTTAGTCCACAAAAATTGGCGTTTCGTCCGGGTGATCTCACATGGACTCATCAGTTGACTTGTGTGACTTGTGAGGACCTTGTCAATACGCAATTTTTGTTAAGTTCAGTTCATCTTACATCAATTTTTTTTTGACAAAAATCCAATGTGAACTATATCCAACAAAGATTAGGATTGTAATCATTAATGTTGGAATTTTTTTGCCCGTGGCCTGGCATTGAATATTTATATGAAGGTTTTTATAATACAAACTCTATATACTACTGAAATAAATCAGCCAAGTAGAAGACTTAGCACTATTATTGGACTTGTTGAATTATTGATTCAAATTAGCTTTTTTGGCCTTTAGTCCACAAAAATTGGCGTTTCGTCCGGGTGATCTCACATGGACTCATCAGTTGACTTGTGAGGACCTTGTCAATACGCAATTTTTGTTAAGTTCAGTTCATCTTACATGATTTTTTTTTGACAAAAATCCAATGTGAACTATATCCAACAAAGATTAGGATTGTAATCATTAATGTTGGAATTTTTTTGCCCGTGGCCTGGCATTGAATATTTATATGAAGGTTTTTATAATACAAACTCTATATACTACTGAAATAAATCAGCCAAGTAGAAGACTTAGCACTATTATTGAACTTGTTGAATTATTGATAGTGATTTATTTCAGTAGTATAAAGAGTTTGTATTATAAAAACCTTCATATAAATATTCAATGCCAGGCCACGGGCAAAAAAATTCCAACATTAATGATTACAATCCTAATCTTTGTTGGATATAGTTCACATTGGATTTTTGTCAAAAAAAAAAAAATTCATGTAAGATGAACTGAACTTAACAAAAATTGCGTATTGACAAGGTCCTCACAAGTCAACTGATAAGTCCATGTGAGATCACCCGGACGAAACGCCAATTTTTGTGGACTAAAGGCCAAAAAAGCTAATTTGAATCAATAATTCAACAAGTCCAATAATAGTGCTAAGTCTTCTACTTGGCTGATTTATTTCAGTAGTATATAGAGTTTGTATTATAAAAACCTTCATTTAAGTAATAATAGGCGTGTTTTTTGCAAGTCCATAAGGAATTGTAGACAAAAACGACATCGGAACTAAGCGCTTTACATATAAATACAAAACCTATTTAAGTCTATACGGACTTACCTAAGTCCAGATAGACTTAATCTAAGTCCTGATAAGAACGGTGATGCCAAACAATATTATCTATATCAGCCGTCGGCAACTTTTTTAAGTAGTCGGGCCAGTTTTGAAATCCAAAAGTTCAGCGGGCACGACCCTATGAAAAATCAATTTTTTAATACTCGTATGGCAATAATAAAATAAAATTTAATTTATTTCATTTATTATTTAAATTCAATGTGAAGTTTGACATTGCAAGTTATCAGCTAATTCATTATAATTTGGCACATAATTCGAAATGGCAGTTCTTAGGCATTGGTTCAAATGAGCAGCTGCAAGGGTCGTTCGGTACTTCGATTTTTTGAACTTCATATTTGAAAACACACATTCCCAAAAATATGTGGATGCGCAAAGAGAGCTCAATTTTAAAGCACAATTTCTTAACAATGGGTAATTACATTTGCTAACCAAACTCCAAAATTTTTCATCGTGATAATATGACTTTAATTCGATGTCATTTGTCAAATTTATAATTTCCAATTCTAGGTCCTCTTTATTTGAAATATCGAAATAGTTTGCAATTTTAATACTCGTAGCAATATCGTCATCCAGCTGGGTAAAAGAGTTAATGAAGAATATAACGATTTTTTCTAAATTATTGAAATCTTCAAATCGGTTATTAAATTCTTCCAATAAGGAATCGAAATGTTTGGCAAATTGATGAGTTGGGGCTTTTCCATCCCAATAATTTTGAATTATTATTTTTAAATTTGGAAAATGGGAATAATATTCCTTCTCCACATGTGTTTTCCAGAGTTTTAATTTCACCTTAAATGAATCGTTGAAGCAATATGGTGATTTCTTCCTTGCAATGTCAAATTTAGTTCTTTTAATTTTAACGTTAAATGAGTTATTACTACGTTTTCACCCAGAGTAAATCCGGGATTTAAGTGGATTTACCATTAATCTCCTTTAAATCTCGTAGATTTACCATACAAATATAAAACACCTCAAATGAAGATTTAAAATAAATCTCCTTGAAATCTTCTCGCAATCAGAAGATTTGCAAAACAAACAAACCTTATTTTGTAGAACTCACCTATGTACGAGTAAGTCCACTTTCTTCATTGACAATCAACACAAAATAGAAATATCTGTCAAACTTGTTGTGTTTGGTTATTACCTAAAGGCCAGACACTTTCTAGGACAAAATCTAAGTTTTTATACAAAAAAGAACTAATTATTTTAATTAACATAACAACTTACAGAAAATGGCAGAAACGAAAAAATCACGCAAAAGCTGGGGCCCGAAAGACGAAAAGATTTTAATGGAAGTGTGCGCTAGTATAATGTTTCTCAAGCACTACTGGCTTTTTTTTATAAATATGGATTCTTCTATCCAATGCACCAAATATCCCTTTCATTACATTTTTCAGAATCAAAAGGTGTGATAACAATAGTTTTAAAGTTGTAATACTCATTTTTATAAAGTGTTTATTGAAAATACACTATTTTATTGCTCAGAAATTGTTTTTCCTATTTCTCATCAACTCACTTAACAAAATATAGATGTCCTCAGTAAAAATATAATTTAAAATGTCATAATGCGGGCATTTCAATACTATCTCACGGGCAGCTTGGTGCCCGCGGGCACTTCGTTGCCGACTCCTGATCTATATGATATCGATAATTTATTCAGAGAAGTCAAAATTGACGGTTTTGGATGCTGGTTGATGCTAGTCGTCAATGCGACTTCGAAAGAAGTTCCTAAGTACCGATATCGTTTTTTAAACATTTCTATATAGACTTGCAAAAAAAAACACGTCTAATAGCAACCAAATTGTTATAAATAAAATTTCAACTAGGAAAATAGCGATGAAATAGAAAAAGACGAGATATTTAAAGGCGACTTAGTTTAGAATATAGAATTTAAATTATGAATAAGAAAAGAAGAAATTGTAAACTTAGAATATGTAATACACTGGGCCAATGCTAATATTGTGAATACTTATGTTCTTTAAAGTATGAAAATCAATGCTGTTTGATGTAAGAACTTTTATTGAAAAGTGAAGAAAAAGATTTACAATTTAACATTTCATGGTTATGTATAATAACTTACAGGTCTCAGTCAAGAATATGATTTAAGAAAGTACAGTAAAAATTAAGTTTGCTTATTATACAGTAAGAGCAAACAAAACGATTATTTTATAATTTAAGCAAAATTAGGAACTTCTATAAAGTTTTAACCTACAAAATTCCTCTTTAGCTGTTTTGTCAACGAGTCACCTAGTAGGTCATCTGTAGAAACAAACTGCCCATTAATCTCTCCTCTGCTTTGTTGATTACATGTATAGAAAAACTATGTATCAATATGCTTAGTTCTCTTTGATGAGTCCGGGCTCTTAACAATTGTAATCGCCCTCTGAGGAAACAAACCCATCTAGTAGTACTGCATCTAGTGTCAACATCACCTGCCCAATCTGCATCAGAATAAACAGCCAGTGTTGTTTCTTTCGTGTCCAAGCCATACGCTATCCCATTACACAGTGTTCTCTTTATATATTTGAGAACTCGTTTTATCCCTTTCCAATGCAATTGATTTGGATCTAACAAATAACGGCTTAGAGCTCCAACGATAAAAAATAAGTCTGGTCGGATGGAAATCATTAAATACATCAAAGAACCAATAGCTTCCCGATAAGAAAATAACTTAGATTCTTCAACATCCATAAGCCCAAAAGTCGTTTCTTTATCAAAAACTCTATCCTTAAGGTCCTTCAGTGGAACCTTAACGGATATATTAATAATTATTACGAACTTGAACTTCTTATAATGGAGTTTAAGCCTTCTGTGATTTCTCTACAGTCTACAAGATATACATATTCATTCCTATCATGCTTCAATCAAAGCTCCTAAAGAATATACACCATATTTTTATAATTTTGATTCAAATACTTCAGCAAAACAAGGGACCGGATTATTAATTCATAAATCGATTCCCCACAGAGTCATTAACATCAATTCTAATATATCTACAATTGCAATTGAAATCCAACTTAATATTAAATTGACGATAATTTCAATCTACATTCATCCGAATCAACCTTTTTCGTCCTCAGTGTTACATAATATAGTACAATCTGTTGCGGCACCAGTCTTACTATCAAGCGATTTTAACTCCTGGAGCCCTCTTTGGGGCTCTCCTGTTGGTAACTCAAAAGGCAGAGAAATTGAATACTTCCTTGATCAATCTGACCTTTCTCTTCTTAATGATGGAAGCCCAACGCATTTATCAACCCAAAAAACCTTTACCCATGTTGATCTCACGTTTATCTCTGCACAATTATTACCCTATACCAATTGAAAAAAAAAGATTATCTTCATGGGAGCGATCACTTTCCCATATTCATCTCTATAAATCTTGGAATTAATTCTAACTTGGCTAGGCCTAATCCAAAGTTTAAAACCGATTATGCAGATTGGTATCATTATAAAAAAAAGACAACCGAACTTTTATCCTCCCGCCCCCAGTCCATTAATATTAACCGTGAAGCAGCTACAATTAAAAAATGCATTCTCACAGCAGCATTTTTTTTAATTCCACAAACAAAATTCATTCCACATAAAAAATGTCTCTTGGTGGAGCCCAGAACTTAATTCACTACGGCTGTCCAAAATAAATTTTTGGAAAATCTTCAAAAAAATACCCAAACGACATAAACTTGATTAACTACAAGAAATCTAATGCTGATGAATCCAGATAGATTTGTGAATAATAAAACGCACCTATTGTTTAGCTTTAATATTCAAACTAGCTGCCAGGCTTAATATCATAAAATATCTATCATCTAATAACAGTTTCATTCATGCAAACACTCTTATCAATGTACCCAAAGGTATTATTGTATCGAAAATAGATCATGGACTCGTAATATACGGCAAGTGTGCTAAATCAACTCTTCAAATCCTTTATTCAACATACCACGCAGCAATCAGAAATAGCCTTCAGATCCAGTCCAATAAAAAACCTAGTCGCAGAAGGAGATTGCTCATCAATTGAAGATAGAAGAAATCATCTCACATCCCGTCTTCAACCTAAAATTTGCAATTCTTTCAGATCGCCGATTAACGCAGATGCTACAAAAATCTTGAAAAAAAAGAAAACACCAAAAATTCCGTCAGGTCTTTACAACGCCTTGACATTTGCCAAAACATTGGAATCAATCCGGTTTTAAATAAGCCTTCGCTTGATCAAAATCCTTATTGGACTCTTCCTCTAGACTCAATTGACACCAATCTATCCACCTACAAAAAAGACATCACTGCAAGTGAAGTATATCTATCTATCCCAAAAACACCTGGGAAGTTCTCTATACTGATGGCTCAAAAAACGACGATAATGTTGGTTTTGCTATAGTCAACTCAAATACTTTTCAATCTTTTCTGCTGAAACGCTAGCGGTATTAAAAGCTACTCAAATCGCTTTAAAAACAATAAGAAAACCATCATATGCACCGATAGCCTCTCGACACTTACAGCCATTCAAAATTTAAATAACCAGTCACCTTCAATCCGTAAAATTCGTGAAACTTAATAAAACTACAAAGTAACCTAAAACTTGTTTGGACACCTGGACATATTGGTGTGCAAGGCACTTAAATTGCAGATCGAGAAGCTAAGGCCGCCTCCACAGACCCAAATTTAAGTATTGCAATCTATCAACCTCACAAAAAAGATTTTCTTAAACTGGCTAATTCTCACTGGAAACAGAAAAAACAAGAAGAATGGAGAAAATACATACATTCAATATTAATCCCTCATTAATCCAGATCCAACTCCACCCGTATATCCCACAAACACAACATCAAAAATCAACAAAAACTTTCTTAGACTAAGAAGTGGGCACACCAAACTCACACATAGTTACCTGCACAACAAGGAACCTCCCTCGATTTGCCACTCGAACGCTATCTTACTCGTATCTATAACGCATTTAACTTTAGATTGTGTTTATGTTAAAAAAATTTGTAACCTTTTACCAGTTCCTTCAGAAGAAAACATAAGAAATGTTTCCATTCTTTTACAGAAACTAAATTTAGAGAATAGTTTATGATACATTTTGTCCTTCTCCTGCTCCAGGGGCGGTCGAGAGCGTTCCAAACTTTTTAGATCTCTCCCGACCGCCCCCATGGCTGAGTTTCTTATTCACTTCCTTATTTAAAACTATTTTGTACCCTTTCAGCACTAAGCCCTGATAGCTAGCTGTTAATTTTATGTACTACATAAACTGTACATTAATGTAAAGTTTAATAAATTATAAATAAAAAAAGAAAAAAAAATATGCGAAAATATTATTTATTTATATATGTATATCCCCTTTAATTCCCTTGCATCACTACGCTCTTGACTTTATTTGCACTTACGACATGAATGCGATTCTAAAAACAAATACAGCAATATTTGTTTACATTTTTAAATAACAAAATAAACCATTTTTATAATCTTTTTCCATATATTTTCCACCAGTTTCGAGTACTCAATTGTTTGAGTATGTAATTACTCTTAGTTTGTATTATTTAATATGAATAAGTAAAAGTTATGTTTAGGGACCTTTTTGTTTTTTTTTTTACTATAGAGAATTTGCATTACCAATAACCAAATTGTCCAATTATCATTTTGATTTTGTTTTGTTAAGTAGAGCGGCCTCTCCCCACCGTTACAGAAAACACAAATATGAACATGATTTCTCTCACATCAACCCAGTTTATTGTGTTATGATATTAAGTAGAAGTTATCGAGCCAGTTGTTAGATAGCTTCTTGATACTGTACGTAAATAACGATTTAAAGTCGAAATACATTTTCAACCACTACGTTCTGTTCGCCATCACAAAATAAATTCGCTGTTTAAAACCGACGCGTAACGTAATAAACCAACTACATACCTACTTTCCTAATATTCTGAATTAGAAATTTGTATCGCTGTCATCATACTTTTTTTTTAAATACCTATACGAGTAAATTAATAAACTTCACCTAAATCCATATCGGGTCTGGCGTTGTTGTTGTTTTCGGCAATATCCAATTGAGTCATTTTAAGGAGTTTTACTAATTTTCATTGACGTATATATGTACTTTTTAATACCACAGTACTTGTAGGTTCCCTGAGGAACCAGACACTTTCAATTAATTAAAATATATACTATGATTTCATGGTAGTGAAAAATATTTAACAATGATCAGTAGCTATTAAAAGGAACTTATATAGGTAGTTAAGTTATGGTCTAGAAGACCCTCAGTTTAATGATAAACTAAACACAAATTATAGTGTTCGGAGTTAAGTGCGTGTGCGGTAAAGGTAAATGGAAACGAAAATAAATTTCTCGCAATACATAAACAACTATAGTAATATTAGAGAAGAAAGAGTAAATTCCGATTATTTTTCTGGCTGGGAGCCACGAGCCCACGAGAGCACCGCAACACGCGCACGATATCGAATTGTTTTGTTTGGTGACGACCGGCATTCACGTAGTGTATGGAAACAACTCCTATACTCAACTGAATAGAATAGTGAATTCTTATTCCACACTTGTTAATTTTTATTCATTCGGTTCTAGTTAGCATTCGTCGCTATATTGGTGCTGGTTTTTGGAATGTTTCTGTTACTAGTGCTGTGGGGCATTTTCATTTAACTTCCCTCAACAAATTGTAAAATTCCCTTGCGCTTATCATTATTAATTTCAATGTTTTACAGAAATAAATAAAATGCACGACTGGGTCGCACGAACTTGCTCCTATGTAAAAGACTAAGAATTTCAAAAATGAATGTTATTACAGAAAAGGATAAAATTTATTTTTTAAATAACTAAAACAACTCCTTTATACCCCAGTCAAATTAGCCTTCAACCTCGGAATGAAAGCGAATAAGCTGAAAATTTGCATCAACCTTTATTTTGATGTTCTAATGACTGACAAAAAAGTCTCATATCATATCGTGTCGGCGTCACAAGTTATTCGAGGTCAAAGGTCAGGTAAATCGGTTTTTTGCAATTATTTCGTTTTCTATGCGAAATACCACGTTCGAGGTTATTATGAATTTTGTAGATCATACACTTATCTACAATTTTCATTTCAATCATTTTTTTATAGCTCCAACCATTCTCGAGATATAACGCGGAGAGTGGGTAGCGCGCATCCGTATATGTAAAGTCTATACTAAACGGCGCACAGTGGGCAGAAAGCGTGGTTTAAGTGGTCAAAAATCCATAACTTTTGAACCAGTTGAGTTTTTTTTATAATTTTTTTTTGTTTGTAACTTTATTTGAGTACCTTTCAATATATAATTTATCAAATATGTTATGTGTTATTTTGATTTTAAAATAATAAAAAAAAGTTGTTTTTCTTCCTGTTAATGTGGGATGACAAATTATTCAATATTGACTTAAATTGGATACAAAACTTATTTTAAATGAACTTTCTTGAAGATCCAACAAATAGTGACCAGTAAACTATTTGTTTGAAATTCTTAGGTTTGCCCTTTGGGTCTTCACAAAAACACTCAAAAAGAAATTTGTAGTTCCCATTTTGTCCTCTTCAAGCCAACACTTTGTTTAAGAATAGTAACCAAAACCTTAAATCAATTTGGTCATTTCCATCATCCAATTATTAAATGTAACGGAACAATTAATGAGAACCACATAAAAAGAGCATACCACAGAAAATAAGTGCAAGTAAATTTACTAACCGCACTAAATAAAAACAATATGGTATGTAAGGTTAGGTAAGGTTAAAGTGGCTGTCACGATCTTATATGGAACAAAAAGGTTCCCTTCTAGTTAAAACCATTTCGAGCTTCTAATGAAGCGAAGGAAACTTTTAATGTCTGTATTTATTAGATCGCTTAGTTCGTTATAGAAATATTCTCCTAGATGAAGTTTGCGTTTGGGTATGTACAAAGAAGGTGTGGGATTGTTTCCGCTTCCTCCTCGTCCAAGCAACTCCTGCAAAAATCGTTTCATAGGGCGTTTTTTTTTTTTCATTCAGAGTAGAGCACTGAACAGAGCACGAGCATGTCGAACATGCTCTGAACTTTCTCCGAATCGAGCGTGTTCTAAGAGCTCTGAATTATTTTATAAACATAAGCGAGTTTTTGAGTTCTTTTCCTGTCTGTCAGAATGATTTCAGCATTTAACTCTGTCTGCTCAGCTATTTTATACCGAGCTCATAGAGTGCGCTCTGAACAATCTCTGAACACGCTCTAAACGAAAAAAGAAACACAAATTTGAACTGTTATACACTCTGAGCTAAAAAAGAAACACGATTTTTTGTTTGACAGTTCAGCTTCTACTCTGAACTAAAAAAGAAAAACACCCATAGTACACATAGTATGACACCTATTACGGAGCTGATCTGAGATCTACTGAGGGAAAATAAATACATTGACCGCTTCAAATGTAGTTTGGGCCAGATTTGTTTGGTCGCCAAACATGTGGTAGTGTTAGGCCATCTTGTGTTTGATTGTTCCAGAGCAATTCGCTTCAGCATAAGTTTACTTGTAGCTACAGGCATACCTATAATGTTTACCCTAAGGCTAGCCGCGCACTAGCAATTTTTAGTTGCGAAACTGCTTGGTTCGAGCAACTAAGAAGTTTGTGTTTTGACACAAACTAAACGATTGCCTAAAATAAGTTCGCCATTTTATTGAACATATAATTATCTGCAAATTCACCGACATTCAACGAAACAGTTCATCTGTTTTCTATAAGTAACCAAACAGTTTCGCAACTAAAAATTGCTAGTGCGCGGCTAGCCTAACGGGCAAGAAAGGCATTTCGTTCCAGTTCTGGGAGTTCGTTGGCTTTACAATTCCCCGGGATGTCCCTGTGTCCCGGCACCCAGAATAGGTGAATATTAAATTGTTTGGGCATCTTCATTGGAGACGAACGACAGTCTTGGTACATGGTTACAGTACAACATGTAAGATTTTGCATACAGAAGAGTCGCTATGTAAAATGTTTTTTCGCTCTAACTCGTAAATGCGGATACATGCGGATATAAATCTTTCGAGTTTCGATAGAGCACATAATCAATTTTCAATTCGTAAACAAATTAAAGTTGTGAATTTTTGTATCGCCTTTATAAACTGGAAAATTGAGTAAAATTAAGATGGATGTTTCAAAATCAAACGGTACTAGCTACTTAACGTTTCTTTATATTTTTTTTGCGTATTATAACAAATAAATATGTGAAATAATTAGCTGTAATGAATTCAATTACTTTCCAAAAGGATTTTCAAGAAAATCCGCAAATTGTGCCAAAAATGTTTCATACATCGATATATAAGTTTTTCTCACTTTGAATTTATTTTTCTCTTAACCTGAGCATATTTATTTAAAAAAAATATCATATATTTTACGTATAAATATTTCTTTAATTAATTAAAATTAAACTTACATATGTGATTCGAAAACAAAAAAAAAATATTTTTGGCCACTTAAATCACGATTTATGCCCACTGTGCGGCGTCGACAAGTAAATTGTAGATCATTTTACTTGGAGGCGAATAAGATTTAGACTCGACGATATCTTCTCTAATAATTGCAGCTGTAAATTCTACTACACGCATTCGTTCTTCTACCCAGTGCCTTTTTTATTATTATACCAAGCATTAGATAAAATATTAGCTTGCGTATCACGAAAACAAATAATTGTAAATGATCCTATTTTCGTCGTTATTATTACTTCAGTTAAATATCTTTCCCTTAATTTTGAAATTATTGTTTTATCATCAGGAATATAGCCTGCAATGACATCTCTCAGCTTTTTTAATGTAAATTCTTTCTCCTTCCGAGAGCGGTTTATCACATATAAAACACAAATCAGTCATTATGCATAAAATGCTAAGTATCTACGTTTTAAATTTTCACTCTCCGCGCTATATCTCGAGAATGGTTGGAGTTATAAAAAAATGATTGAGATGAAAATTGTAGATAAGTGTATGATCTACAAAATTCATAATAACCTCGAACGTGGTATTTCGCATAGAAAACGAAATAATTGCAAAAAACCGATTTACCTGACCTTTGACCTCGAATAACTTGTGACGCCGACACGATATGATATGAGACTTTTTTGTCAGTCATTAGAACATCAAAATAAAGGTTGGTGCAAATTTTCAGCTTATTCGCTTCCATTCCGAGGTTTGCCCCTTTTTCTGGCTTATTTGACTGGGCTATTAGCAAATGGAGCTAAGCACAGTATGCCATGTGTTTTAAGCAAAAATTAGTTTATGCAAGAACAAAATTATAATTCGTTGTAGTGGTTTCTTAAAAAAATAAGCTTTTATATACAAAATTTTTAAAACACTTTTAAGAAAAAATTTTGGAACGCCAATTTAAAGTGTTTATTAATGTACGAATACAAATTAAATTTGCAAAAATATATTGATCCGTTTTTGAGAATTTTCCAAAAAAATATATATTTTTTTTTTTTTTTCAAAATTCAATGCAATGTTTTTTAAACTTTTTAGAAGCTTGTCTATAAAAAATTGCATTAAAATCCGTTATGCCAATAACGAGAAATTCAAAAATCGTTTTATGGTACATTATAGTCAGTAATATCTTGATTTTATTTTTTTTTATTAAGTTATAGATCGTAAAAATTAATCGAGAAAAATACGATTTTCGAAAACCATTTTTTAACTTTTGTATGGAGGATACCGTTATTTTTAGTTAAAACAATTTTTTTTTTCATTTCTTGTAGATTATATTAAAAAATTTTATTTATCAAGTTTTAAAAAAATCGAGCCTGGGGTTTTCGAAATATTGAGTTTTCAAAAAAAAATTTGAAATCCAAATAATTATTTTTTGAAAATTTTAACTCACGATAATATTCAAACTATTGGGGACCTTTAACAAAAAAACAATGATAGAAATCCTTCATACCGTTTTTGCGAAAATCAAAAAACCAAAAAAATGGTTCCAAGTTCAAAACGACATCCACCAAGCTGTAGTCGAACAGAAAGACAGACACACAGACAGAATTGCGAGACCTACTTTTTTAGCCTTCGCCATCATCGTAATGTCAACTTTGATCAAAATCTCAAGTTCGATTTTTTTTCTGGATGCATAACTTGCCTTATAGTACCTATTACTTGCGACTGTAAAAAAGTTTTTGTACTGACGTACGCGCGTTAGAAGTAAAATTTCTTTTCCGTCAAGCAAAGCCTCTGTAAGTTCGAACTTAGAACCGTACAAAGATTTTGTACAAACCAACATAACAACTATTTTTTGATTAAGATTATGATGAATTTACAAATTGGTTATATAACCAAATCAAAATAATGTTGACGGTTTTCTCTAAGCCTTTAGAATTGTATGGGTATTTATGTTTTGTAACTAAGCAAATTACTTTTCGAATCGTCAAAAAATTAAATAATTCATTCCTCACACATCGGCTGTAGAAAAAATGAGTTTTGTGACATAGATGTAAAGTACAGTATGAGTGCGTTCCCCTTTTGGGGATACGTTGGTTTTTGGCATTAGCTTTCAGTGCTTCTTGGAATCATTAAAAGCAATTTTAGTATATTTTTGCAAATTGAAACATGTCAAAATCACTTTCAAATTAATTTTTTTTTTGAAATATTTGTTCGAATTGAAAATGGTTTTCAAAATAAGTTAGGAAGCTTAAATTGGAAATCAAAACTGTTTCAATTACTCGTATACAAATAAAGCACTTATTTTTGGAATGATGAAAATCAAGAAAGTCAATTATTGGGAAAATTGTGTGTCTGTTGCCAGGGTTGAGCAAAATGCATGGCGCTCTTTATGACGCACAGATGACCCTTTTTTTAACACATTTTTATTGAGCTGGGTCTATATCATAATCGTGAAAGAACACTAACGTCAAAGATATCAAAATTTCAATCAAAATAGCGAACCTACTAAATCAACGGTCAGCAACAGGCGGACCGCGGTCCGCTTGCGGACCGCGGAAGGTCGAACCTTAGACCGCTAAAATTTTTAATAACTAGCTATTCAAACGTTTGCAAGCCAAGTGGAATTTAGAAAGTACATAACCTTTTTTTTCAAGTGAGTAAACCTACGACATATGTACATAATGTATGTAATTTGATTATTTAAGTGCCTACTTAACACTTAATACTTACACACGCTTTGAATTGACTTGAATAAATATGTGATCTTATACAAAGCGTGTCTGCTTTTCGTCGCAAGCTGGATATTTTTGAAAAAGACATCTCAAAACAAGAATTTATTCATTTTCCAACAATTCTTGAATGTAAGAAGAAAGGCTCTGAAAAAGACCTTGCATCATTTTTAAAGTTTTTATCAGATCTAAAGAACGAATTTTCTGCAAGATTCCAAGACTTTGCAGAGATGGGTAAGCTGTCTCAATTCCTTAAATCGCCGTATGAAGTTGATGCAGCGGCAGATTGGACTAGCGTGGCTGCGAAGTTTTTTAGTCTTTCAAAGCCTTTGCTGCAAATGGAAATAATTGATTTGCAAGAAGATATTTCCCTCCAAATGTTTAAAACTGCATCCACAGAAGAATTTTGGAGTAAACATGTTTCAGAAAAGTATGAAAATTGCAAAAAACTAGCCATCAACCTAGTTTCTATGTTTGGTTCGACATATATATGCGAATCATCTTTCTCAAAAATGAATTTCTTGAAAAAGAAAAATCGTTCGAGACTATCGGACACCCACCTGGACAATACTCTTCGCATTTGCTGTTCTACGCGTGAACCAAACTTTAAAAAAAACTGGCTCAAGACCGTCCTTGTAATTTCTCACATTAATTTTGTCTTGTGTTTTGTTTAATTACTTAAATGAAGTCAAATAAAAATTAGTATGTATTATGAGTTTTTTTTTTTCTGGACCTCGACAAAATTTTTCAACTAATCCTGGACTCTCCAAAAAAGTACTTGCCGACCCCTGTACTAAATACTAGTCGTTTTTTTTAGTGCATCTCCGCTTAAATTAGTCAGATGGTGACATTAAAATCCAATTGAAGACGACAGACAAATTTTTTTATAATTATGCCCGATTCATAATGCGACGAGAATACGAGACGAGACTGAGACCTGATTAACTGTCACCTTTTTGTGTTTTCAATTTTTAGACCTGATTAACTGTCACCTTTTTGTGTTTTCAATTTTTAGGTTTGCAACTGTTTGGTTGGTAGAATGAAACATAATGCTAAAATGAAACATATAAGCCCATAAGTTTCATCCTTACTTTATTTAATAATTTTACTTAACGTGCGACGCGATATGCTTTATTGTGTTTTGTGTATATCCTCGTCTGCTTTCATAGTTTCAAACCGATATTAAAACATCGACGAGGTTTCATCACGCTCACATCTCGTTTTTCTTATCGCATTCATTGTGTTCGAGACAAAGGATTCTTACAATGGTATGGCAATGTTAATTTAAGTTTGACACCGAACTTAAAATTCTTCGCATATGACAATGCTGGTTTATATTTGACAACAGAAAACAGAAATTTATTTAATTTAATTTAATTTTTAATTTTGGTGGGGGCAATACCCCCATTTATTAGGCTTAATACAAGCTATAGCTTAATCTAACTTAAAACTAAGAAAACTTATAGCTACGAATTTTGGTTAGTGGGGGAATTGATTCAAGAGACGGAGTTTTAGGCAAGGGGTACTAAGGTTAAAGTCGAAGGTTATTGGGTTTGAGTTGACATTCCTTAGCATACGTGAGACTGGTTCATTAGAGCCATAAGACGTACGGTGGGTGGGTATATAAAAGAGAAGGGGATTTCGTATGTTGCGGGGGTTGGTATTAAGGAAGATGGAGTTATAAAGAGTTATACAGTCAATAGAACCTGTAAGAAGACTATGAATGAAGAGAATTTCATAAGTTTTTCTTCGTTCTTCTAGAGAATTTAGGTTAATTAGTTTAAGGCGATCTAGGTAAGGAGGTAGGATTAGGGGATTGTTCCAGGAAAGTCCTCGAAGAGCAAAGCGAAGGAATCGACGTTGGATACTCTCAATTCTGGCGATGTGGACTTGTTGGTAGGGGGACCACACCTGACAGGCGTATTCAAGCAGGGGGCGGACAAAGGTAACATAGAGGGATCGGGTCACATATGGGTTGGAGAATTCCTTGGACCATCGTTTGACGAAACCAAGTGCGGAATTGGCCTTGAGAATTATGTCGTCATAATGGGAGATGAAGTTAAGCTCCTGATCACATAATATGCCGAGATCACGTATCGAGTTAACAATAGATAGGGGTTGATTATGAAGAAAATAGATACGGGGAGTAGATTTTAAACGTTTTCGTGAAAAGGTGATTGAGTGGCATTTAGTGATGTTTAAGTCTAAGCAGTTTTTGAGACACCAAACTGAAAAATTATTGAGATCAATTTGGATAAGAGTAGAGTCCTGTGCAGAAGAAATGATTTTGAAAAATTTAGTGTCGTCGGCATAAAGAGATATATGGGAATGTTTGATGACCAATTCAATATCATTAATAGTAAGAATAAAAAGGAGAGGCCCTAAGTGGCTGCCTTGAGGGACTCCGGACGTGGCTAAGAAAGGATAAGAGGAAGTGGATCTAAAACGAACACTGTAGTAACGGTTTTCCAGATAGGAAGAAATCCATTTTAAAAGAATGGGTTCGAAACCGAAGGTGGATAGTTTGAAATGGATAAGTTTATGGGAGATTTTATCGAAGGCTTTACTAAAATCAGTGGAAATGACATCGACATCTTTACCATTCTCTAAGGCAGAGAGGGTAAATGACACAAATTCAACAAGATTAGTGGTAGTTGATCTACATTTAAGAAAGCCATGTTGTATGGGAGAAATGAGGGATTTACAGTGAAAGCTTAAAATTTCATGAAGTATGCTTTCAAAGAGTTTGGGGATACATGAGAGTTTGGCGATAGGACGATAATTGATGACATCGCCTCTTGGACCCTTTTTGTGTATTGGAATTATAAAGGAACTCTTCCATATCTCAGGGAATTCACCTTGAGAAAGGGAAAGCTTGAAGATTTTCGATAGAGGAAGGGAAAGTGATGATGAACATTTCTTTAGGAGAATAGCTGGGAGTCCATCTGGACCAGGAGAGAAGTCATCATTAAGCTGATTTAACTTATTTTCCACAATAATTGGATCGATAGTAGGTGGGAGAAATGGCCCAAGCGAAGAACTTGGTAAATAATTAAAATAGGCAGAGTCAGGTTCAAAGGTATCATCCGTGAAAGATTGTTTGAAAAACGAGGCAAAGAAGTTGGCAATAGTTTGTGGATCATTTGATGTTATATTATTGAAGGAGAGAGAAGTTGGGTACCCATCGGATTTTCTTTTATGATTGACGAATTGGTAAAAGGATTTAGGATCATTAATAAGGTTGGCTTGCATCATAATTAAGTAGCGCAAGTATAATGAGTTGGAAAGCTCAATAAATTGGAGATACGTACCGAGATAGTTAGAATAATCTGTAGGAGTTTGCGTGCGAAGAAAAGTTGACCATAGTTTGTTTCTTTTGTTTCTAAGAGAACGGAGCCTTCGATTATACCTTCGATTATACAAGTGTTTTTTATATTTTACATATATTATTTTTTAAATTTTGCTGCTTAGTTCTTAAGATGTATTATATATAAGTATATTGAGTGTTGTGTAGGATTAAGTGTTAAATATTTTAATAAATAAAATCATAAAAAAATATTTGTTTGAATTTTTTTTACAAAGGGAAGTGGTTTGTGATTGTAAAATTGTTGCGTTTTTTTTTAATAAAATTACGTTTTAAATTGTTTTTTTGGTTGGACGTGGATTTTTTCATTTTATTTTTTGGCGAAAAAAGATGTTTTTTAAGTGTTTTAAATATCTTCGAATACGGTTCGAACGATAATTATAAGAACATGTCATTTCCTTTGACTGATATTGTGTCTTTTTGACATGCCACTGACAACTGCATAGAACATTTTTTAACTCCAACGCCGTAAAAGAAGTTTTACTTCAAAAACCAAATCCATTAAGTTACATAAAATATCGGCTATACTATGTTAAGACTGGTCACATGTACGATGACTGGCAAAATTATACCAGATTATTGAAGACGTCTAATGTCGTTGTCCATTAGTTTCACTCAAGGATACGCTCATTCTGAAATCCAATGGTACGGTGTTAACTAAACTACTTCTACTTAGAAAGTTTGTCTTTGTATTATTTAATCGTCGTGTTGGTGAAAATCTGCGATAGCTATTTAATATTTATCTTTGTATATTTTGAATAAAGTAATTTATTTCTGTACGTATTTAATTGTAGCAAAGACAAAAGAAACAAAATCAAACAAGAATGCTGCTGCCGATTTTTACTTTTGACATTTGAGTATGTGTATTAGTACTTCCTAAGTGAATTCTGAATTGAAATCGAGAACCGAAGTTCTCTTCTCACAATCTTTAGAAGAGTATTTTTGTCCAATGGATGCGCTGTCTAACTCTCTCCAGACAATTGTTTCCAATTATACGCAGAGTGAAATCGTTGTTACGGGCGATTTCAATGCATATAATTCCTCGTGGCTACGTTAATCTGGTTAGCGAACACCCGAAGGAAAGTATGTGAGAAATTTTTGACTTAAACAACCTGACTCGGCTCGTTAGCAAGCCTCCTCGGATACCTGAAATTGTATTATAGCCTCCAGGCACATCAGATCATTTCGTCTTAACTGCAATATGATTACAAATTTAAATCTTTTCGGAATGAGAAATTTAATCCCGAATAGGGAAAATTCTATTAAACAGAAAAAGAATCCATGGTTTGATTTAATCTGTAGAGGTTATGAGGTTTAGAGAAGTTAATTTCCGATATTCTTTAGCTAATCCTTTTGGGGAAAACCGATATAAGTTTAAATAAGATACAATAACCAAAAATTAAGTCAAAAATACTACAATGTCTAAAAGGAAGTAAACATTTTTGGTCGATTCTTACGATCATTTTCAACGAAAAAGCCAATTTGCTTACAGCAGACTTTGCTCTTAACTCCACGCTCTCAGAAAGTATCACGATCACGACTCCTCCTGTACTTAAGAGCGTAAACTAGTTTATGGCACAAATCTGTCGCACTAGTACAGTTGCGAGAGTACTGAAAGATCTCGATGTACACAAGTCCGCTGGCGTGTATCGTACCCCTCATAATTGCACTCACGTCCCTTCTTTCTAATGTTAGGGAAACGCTTATAATTTATCAACTTAAGAAATATCTTGAAGAATGAAAACTTCTCAATGACCGACAATATAGCTTTTATAGAAATAGGTATACAGGTGATCTGACCCAAGCAACAGAATTGCCTCTTACAGATATCTTGAAAAGCTATTTTCCAAGTGTTTTCAACTCTTTGAACAATCTTAAAGAGGTCTGTAATACCCAAAAAGGCCTAAAGGGGAGGAGTCTATTGTATTGAACAAAGAGTTCTAAGTAAAGTATTTGTAAGACTTCATAAAGATCATTTTTTGATTAATCTATAAAGACACTTTCAAGTGGTTTTCAAGATGTTTATATTTTTGAGTAGAAAGATTGAACTGCGAAGAAGAAAAATGTATAAAAAATGTCTTTCTCTTTCACGCAAATAAAAATTTAATGCAATTCAAATAAACTGGATTGACAAATATAAATACACAAACATGGCGAATTCTTTCCTTCAATAATTTATGACTGGATTTACGATATTCATTGTATACCCTTTTTATGATTGTGTGTTTTGATTTGCGAGAGAAGATTTAATTTGAAACCGCATACTCTACCCTACTTGAAATTAACGCGCCTTCAAATAGAATAGTATTTACAAAGAAATATTCAGAAAAATAATGTTATAATAATTAAATGCCCTCAGAATAAAAAAAGAAATGACGTTTAAGTATGCAATAGATATGGCCGTTTCATGTATGTGTATGTATCGAAGGTATTCCTACCTACAGGGTGCTTTATTTTATGAAAGGTTTTTTTTTTTGTTCGATCTGAATAATTTTGAAATGTAAAATAATTTCAGCAAATAAATACAACTCAAAAGATTTACAAACTGAGCGACATATTAGCACTTACGTCTTTAGAATTTTATATGAAATAAAATTAAATCAACTTTTTTATTGTATATGGTGATGCTAAGATCTCCTTTATACTACAAAACACGAAGAAACATAATAATTGTTTGAAGAATGATTCCGGATTTTGATTGCATTTTTTTTGAAAATTTAAATGTAAGTTGACAGGTTTTATACATCTTACAGAGAAAAGATACAAAAAGACATACTATATGAAAATAAGTGAAAATATGTGTCATTCCTTAATTTTTATTTCACAAAGTGTTAAAATCCCTGGATTAAAAATCTGTTAGAAAGATATGCTTACTTGACATTTTATTGTTGCGTCAACATTCTATCAAGATACAAAATATTGAGTTCAACTGTCAACCGACTAAAGAATCACTGAAAATTTGATATTATATAATCAAAATAATACCCATTATCAATTTTATTTGAATTTGAATTTTATTTCAACATTTTTTTATATTCTGCCAAAGTTTTTCAAATAACAACATTTCCTTCTTTCATTTACTTACATCCATAGAAACTGATGACTTCGTATAGGAAACCATAAAACATAAAAATCTAGTAACTAATAATTTTATCTTCAATATACGTTTAACAATGTCACCCTTTACAAAATATATGTATTTTATACAGATCCATTTGTTAAGAACTCTTTAAAATATCTTAAGCACTTCACAATAAGATATCGAAACTAAAATTCAAAGCAAAGAGTGAAAAAAGTGTAAACAAAGAGTAAAGGAAGAATATAGCTGTTTACAATCAGTCAAATTCAAAGAAAAAAAGAGCAAACAAAGTGTAAGCAAAGAGTAAAAGAAAAAGATAACAAATTCACAACAATTAGGCTAGGCGCGCACATTCAACTTTTAGTTTTGCAACTGTTTGTTACGAGCAACTAAAAAGTTTGTGTTTTGACACAAACTAAACGATTGCCTAAAATGAGTTCGCTATTTTGTGTAACATACAATTATACGCACCTTCGCGAACATTCAACCAAATAGTTCATCTGTTTTCTACAAGCAACCAAACAGTTGTGCAGTTTTGCTTATTTTTTGTTAAACATAATCATATGCAATGGCGCGCACATTCAACTAAATAGTTGAGTTGTTTTCTTTAAACAGAAGAAAGAAAAAAAGATTTTCGCTTGGTTTCAGAATTCACAATTGTTAGGCGAAACAAAACATTTTTTTCAACCAAAGAGGAAAGTAGTAATTCTTGATGTTAAGCTTTCATAAATACGTTTTAGTGAAAACTTCCACAGAATATCTTCAAGATGTATTCGAAAGATTAAAATGAAAACTTCTTTCAGCATTTTAAAACTACTCCTTTTAAAGAGATTTTATAGAGGGTACATAGAGAGTCAATATGGTGACATTTGTCATGATTATCTGTTATAATTATACTATAACAAAAAGAACATTTTAAAGAGCAAATTAGGAGGTCATAAAGTGAAATGGTATTAAGAAGATTGAACTAACAGCTTGTAAAGAGCTGATACATTTATTGAAGTACTCTCCAAGAGTTTATGTGTTGCTTGGGGAAGGTATATGCCAATATGTCATCGACCAGTGGCAAAAATCTTTACATCGTTTTGGAGGAAGTAAGGTTATTGCACTTGATATTTATTTCAAAAGCATTTGATAGAGTTTGACATGAAGTTCTTTTATCGAAAATGCGAAAAATCTCTTCTTCGTTGGATTAGATAATACCTTTTGGAAAGTTCAAAACAAATCGTTTTGAACGGTTTCAAGTCTGATGATCATACAATATATGGTTGTTGTTCCACTGGGCTCCGTTTTGTCTCCGCCTCTTTTCTCATATTCATCAATGGTTTTTTGTCTTAAGCTTCAAATCCATTACTATCCATTGTTAAGATGAAGGCCGTACTCTCTGCTTCTCATATTCATTTCCTTGTTCTTCGGATGTAGATTCTGATCTCGATGGCATTAACAATGGGTAATCTAAAACCGCGTACAATTCAATAATGCTTCAAAAACTCAAGGCTGTCTCCTCGCCTTGAAGAGGAACTCACCGCCTATGCCTTGCTATCGATGACTACACTTGAATTGAGAAAACTGGACAGCTTTCAATTCTCGGTATGCGCATCACCGATAGGGTTGCCAGATTTTTCTTGCACCTCGACGGGACAAGTGGCTTAAATAATGAAAAATCCCTGTATTTCATCATATTGCTCGGGCAAAATAAATAAAATGCACGACTGGGTCGCACAAACTTGCTGTTACGTAAAAGACTAAGAATTTTAAAAATGAATGTTACGAGTATTAGAGAAAAATTATTTTTTTAAATGACTAAAACAATTCCTGAAACAAACTCCAACAGGATGCAATGTGATTTAAACAAATATTGATCAATGCAAGATCAAAATTATACTTCGTTGTAGTAGTTTCTTAAGAATATAAGGATTTATATAATTTTTTTTTTAAATTATTCTTAAAATAAAATATTGGTACGTCAATTTGAAGTTTTTGATTTTGTTCGATTAAAAATTAAATTTACAACAAAATATATTGAGCCGTTTTTGAGGTATCGAATTTTCAAAAAAAAAAAAATGATTTTTTTCAAAATTAAAAAAAAATATTTTTTTTTAGAGTTTTGAAATGCAATGTTCCTTAAAATTTTTAGAAGCTTCTCTTTACAAAAATTTATTAAAATCCGTTATTCCGATAATGAGCAATTCAAAAGTCGAATAAATCGTTCTGTGGTAGGTACAGTCAGTAATATCTTGATTTCAATTTTTTTTTATTAAATCTTGTATGAATTATAGCATTTGAATACACAATAATATTTAAACTGCTGAGGAGCTTTAACATAAAAAAATTATCAAAATCGGTCGTACCATTACCATTAACCATTACCTAGCTTTAACTAAATGAAATTTGAGAAAAAAAAATATTTATAAAATTTCGAAAAAAAAAATAGTATGGCAGGAACCGTTATTTTTGATCTTTAAAAAAAAGAAAAAAAACAATTGGGGGACAAAATTTTCGTTAAACTTGCGATAACTACCAAGTTTAACGAAAATTTTGTCCCAATCAGCCTAGCCGTTTAGGCTGTAGTCAAACAGACAGACAGACAGACTGAATTGTGAGACCCACTTTTTCGTCTTCGCTATCATCGTAATGTCAACTTTGATCGAAATCTCGAATTAGATTTTTTTACGAGTGTATAACTTGCCTTATAGTACCTATAAGTCGCAAGTAAAAATCAATGCGTGTAGATCAAAATAAATAAATTCTTTTATTAATTACTAATTAAATGACTTTTTTGTCATTTATCATTTGCAAATATTTTTCTTTTGTCAATTTTAATGACAGATGTCAGTTTACAAAAATAAATTTTTCGTTAAGTTAGGTTTGTTTGATTGAAATTTTAAAAGTAATTTCTTAAGGTTAAATCGCAATGTAGTGATTGTTCCTTATCACTGAAAGATATTTAGGTACATTAGGCATTATTTTTTTATTATTATTATTCCCGGGTAAACCGGGACGTCTAGCACCGCTAATCACCGACCACCCTGTGTACAAAATGCACAAAATTGTTCACTATTTGTAATCTAACTGTTATCTATAAAGCATGTATTAGTCCAAAGCTCGAGTACAATTCTCATATTTGGGCAGGTGCTCCAATAACCCAATTGGGTCTCTGGGATAGAATTCAATAAAGAGTTTTAAACATCATGAGTAAGGTTCGGATTTCCATGCAAATGCATATTTTTTTAGGAACACCTTGGAAGCAAGGCAACTAATTATGTATACGAATCAAGAAATTTCCTTTAAAATGGCATTTAACCGTTAGTATATATTTTTGCATATTTTACTATAAATGCATATTTTGCATTCTTTTGTGCATATTTTACTATAAATGCATATTTTGCATAATTTTCCATATTTTTTATAATAAATTTATAATTTTAGAGTACCTAAAACTAAACAAGACACTACAAAAAATATAAATTTTATGTCAGTGCAAACGAACTTTAAGACTATTATCTATTTCTTTTATTCATTTCACAATCTTGAACCATACGAGTATTCAAACACCACAATCATTGACTTATTATACATGGACTGCCAGAGCCCAACTTCACGATGGTTCAACTTAAAACGAACTAGCGCTCTTGGTGCAAACTCGGAAAATAGTGTAACTTATGGTTTTGGTATTTGATACATCAATTTTTGACATAATTGAGTTTGTAAAGCGGGAATTGTTTAGGTTTATTATTAAATAAAAACTTGAGGGCTATTTTCATACTTTATTTGCGGATTTAAGAGTCATAATATGCATTTATCATAGACAGGAGAAGAGCATTGTTTAACACAAATCAAAATTTCAACTTTTCATTTCAATTTATTGTGAACGTTGTGTTCAAAACACGAAGAAATCTATTTCTAGTAAAAAATGGATGCGGTTCAACATTGAAAGGTAAATTATAAAGTTCATATTGCTCCACTTAAAATTATGTAGATAAAAGATGAAGATTTTTTTTGTAAATAATAGCAATTTCACTTAATTAGATAAATATAATGACAAAAAGCGATTTGAAATGTATTCCATTTTAAAATATAAATATAAATTTACCAAGGACCGGTCACAGGATCTTACACCGTTCTACTTTTTAATTAGGTGACCTGTGGATACCTTACATCAACAATCGCCAAGCAATTCAGGCCCTAGAAGACAATATCCGCCATAAAGCAGTTTTCATTGAACTAAATGCTTTGTTCTCGCGTGTTCACAAATTTCGCTGAACACCCTTTATATTGTTGTTATTATTGTGTCTTGGATAACGTTAAAATGTAAAGTTCAATTGAAACAGATGGCCCTGTTTTTTAATAAGCAATAATAATAGATGTCTATAGTTTCTATGGCAAAAATCGTAGTTCATGCCAGGAGCCAACAGGTGGCCTCTGGAATTAATATTTATTTTTACCACTTTTGCACCAATAGCTCTAATGTCGGTAGTGAGAGGTGGAACCATATTCATAGAAGCGTTTGTATAGAAATTTCATACGACTAGCAGTCCATATATAATACGTCAATGACCACAATATAAGGCATTTGTTATGTTATATTATTATATTTTCTTAGCTGAAATCAGCCGCTTATATGTCCGAGCAACGTAAATTGCACGATTTGCGTAAGTATTATACTAAGCTCTTCAGCCGACAAAATTAATAGAGTGTTAATCGAGTGTTTTTCGTTAAGACTAAATTTTATTGAAAAGTATTCTACTATTTATACAAAATTATTTCCTACAATATAACATAAGTTTTTTGTTTATGACCTCAAAGATCGTCATCGATTTGGTGCCCTAATTTAATCAAAACAATTAAAGGTATTCCCATCGTGACGCAATCTTGCAGGCATAAGCAAAATATATTTTTAATGTTTTTATTACTCATATTTTATACACAGTGACCGACTGTTGTGACATTCAATGCGATCGGCTCAATAAACGTTGTTATCGATTATTGCTGACCGTTCGTATTTAATATAACCAGATGTGGGTCGCAGCGTATGGGAATAGAGTTTGTTTATTTTTATTTACTCGTATATTTGGATTTGGTTATGGTATATGCATTGGTATACACAACACCCTTACCCTTAAAAAAAAATATAATTTTATTATCTTGAAATAAGAAAATTATGTTTTCGATAGATATTGGCTACAAAGTATTTACATGTTCATGTGTTTAACAGTTTCTTGCTTTAATGAGGTTATTATTATGAACTTCTCTATGTTCATTTTCAATTTTTATAATACTATTTGGTCCATTTTGCTTAATTATTTTATATGGACCTTTAAATGGCTTATCTAGTTTTTTCGTATTTCCGATTTTTAAATAAACATAATCTCCTACTTTAAATTTTGATTCATTTACATTTGATTGATTATTACATATTTTATTCTTATTTTTCTCTAAGTTTTCTTTGGCTTTCTCATGAGCATATTTTAATTTTAATTTAAATTCATTTACATAATTATCAATGTTATAAATAGATTCTTTATTTTTAATGATTTCACAAGGTAAAGCACATAACTTTCCATAAACTAATTCAAATGGTGAGTAATTTGTAGTACTGTGTGGTGTAGTATTGTATGTGTAAGTGTAGTAAGGTAGTAATTCTTCCCAGCTGTCTTTTCCGTCTATTGTCATTAAGTAGTCGTTTAGAACTCTATGGTTTCTTTCTACTGAGCCTAAAGTTTCATGGTGAAATGGTGTGGATGTAGTTTTTTCTATTTTTAGTAACTTACAGATATTTATTAATAATTCATTAGTAAATTCTGTACCTTTGTCTGTTTTTAGTTTCCTAAAACAACCATATTTCAAAATGAATTTCTCTACAATAGTTTTTGCTACTGAAATGGCATCTTTCGTAACTAATGGAAAAGCTTCAATGAATTTTGTTAGTTCACATTGAATTGTAAGAATATACCTATATCCATTTGATGGTCTAAGTGGACCTACTGTATCTACTGTTATTACTTCAAATGATGTGCTAGGTGTTTCTGTTCTCACGAATCGTTCTTTAGTGTATTTAATAATTTTGACTTCATTACAAATCCTACAACTATTTATATATTTTCTAACCATCTTATTCATATTTTTCCATACATATTTTTGCTTAAGCTTTGCTATACATCTTCTTATACCAATATGTCCTCCTAATTTATCATCATGATGTTCTTTTATTAATTTACTCATCTCATTCGCATGCTCTATTCTTTTTGGACCATTATATAATATAATGTCTAGACAATTTTCTTTCTTATACTTTTGCAGTTCATTAAATATGTTTTTAAATTTGTGCACTGATATTGTTTTAAATATTTCATTATCCTTTTCTAACGCTAGCTTTGTTATTTTCTCATGTTTTGTATAGGATATCAATTTCTTCAAAATCAATTTTAACTCTGATTGAGAATTATCACTGTATCCAACATGTATTGTATCTTTAACTGCATATATTGTTTCTTTTGGTGGCCCCATTAAATTCTTTATATTTTCAAATTGCAATTTCTTAATATTTCTTGTGTCTGAGATAGATATGCATTCCCATATGTGGAGGTGTACAGTCTCCACTGGAGGCATAATTTCCGGATTTTCTTCTCTTTCACTAATATCTTCCTTATCTTTCAACTTCATTGCTCTTGTTAGGACATTTATATTGTTTACTGGTATCATTTCTTTTAATTCTTCTGAACTTAACTTTATTCTAGATAATGCATCAGCATTTGTATTTATCTTTCCTTGCTTAAAAATTATATCAAAATCGTAATCCATTAAATCTACTCTAATTCTAGTTAATTTAGATGAAGGATTTTTATGAGTAAAAAGACTAACTAATGGCCTGTGGTCTGTATAAACAACAAATCTTCTACCGTATAAGTATGGTCTAAAGTGGTTTATTCCCCAGTGTATAGCTAGCAATTCTTTCTCTATTACTGCTTTATTAAGCTCATGTTTGTTTAAAGATTTACTTGCATAGGCAATGGGTTTATCATTACCTACTTCTCCTTGAGATAAAATAGCTCCTAATGCATAATTTGATGCATCTGTTGTTAATATGAACGGTTTCGAAAAATCTGGATAATTTAGTATTGGAGGTGTCATTAATTTTGTTTTAAGGCTTTCAAAAGCATTTTGACAACTTTGTGTCCAGCTAAAGATTTGATCTTTCTTTAATAATTGATTCAAAGGTTTTGCAATTTCAGCAAAGTTCTTGATAAAACGACGGTAATAGTTACAGAAAGCTACAAATCTTCGAACTTCATCTGCATTACCTGGTTTTGGGTATTCTTTTATGACATTATATTTACTCGGGTCTGTGGTTATTCCTTGTGAAGTTATAAGGTGTCCAAGATAGATTACTTCTGGTCGAAGGAAATTACATTTGCTTGGGTTTAATTTCAAATTATATTTACGTAACCTCTTAAAAACTTCTGTTAGGTTGTTATTATGTTCCTTAAGGTTTGAACCAAACACAATTATATCATCTACATATAAGAATGCGGATGCTTGCAAACCACTTAATGCAATTGATAGCATCCTTTGAAAGCTATTTGTTGATATTTTTAATCCAAAAGGTAATCTTTTGAATTGAAAGTGTCCCGAATCAGTTGAAAAAGCTGTTAATGGTCTTGATCTTGGATTTAGTGGTATCTGATGAAATGAACTTGTCATATCCAAAGTTGAAAAATATTTAGCCTTTCCTAACTTATCAAGTACATCTTCTAGTCTGGTTAATGGAAATTTGTCATCAATTACTTTTTTATTCAGAGACCTAAAGTCTACAACTAATCTCCACTTCTTTGATTCTCCTGTGCTTTTCTTTGGTACAATCAGCAATGGTGAGTTATATGGACTTGTTGATGGTTCAATGATATCCTCATCCAGTAATTTGTCAACCTGTTCCTCTATTTCATGTAAATTTGCATGTGGTAACCTGTAATTTTTTATATAAACTGGTGTTTTGTCTGTTAATGCTATTTTTTGCTCATAAAAGTTGTTTTTACTTAATTCTTCTCCTTCTAAATGAAATATATTTTGAAATTGCTTACATATCCTAAAAACGTCTTCTTTTGCATTATTATCTAAGTTATCTACTTTTATTTCATTTTGTATTCGTTTAAATCTATCTTCATCTTCTAAACTGTTTTTAAAATTTAGTACTTGGTAGCTAGAGATTGGTTCTAATCCTAACGAAATTTGTTTTAAAGTGACCTCATTCTCTGTTGTATTAAGTATTTTTATATGCTTATTTCCTTCTTTTGGAATAATTGCATTTGCTAAAAATATCCCTTTCTTAATTTCTTTTCCATATATTATACTATCTTCTTTTAAATCGATATTTATTAGTTGAATTACCTCTGTTCTTGGCGGTAATTTTATATTATCATAAATATCTCTTGTATTCATGTTCATTGGCAATACTATATCTTCTCCATCTAGGGAAATTGTTAATGTGCACGTCTCATAATCAATTTTACAATTATACTTTATTAAAAAGTCTCTTCCTAGTATTCCATCAGTGGTTAAATTTATTTTATTATCAATTATGCTAAATTTATGTTCAACTTCATTATCTTCGAACCATAAATTTAATTTTGTGATTCCTAAAGTTATTATAGATTCTTTTGCTATTCCATCTATCTGACAATTGTTATCATATTCTATGTTGTAATTACTACTGACTATGCTATTCTTAACTATTGAAATATCGGCTCCTGTATCTATTAGTAAATTTATTGGTTGATTTCTGCCTTTTATTTTTAATTTTATAAAATTTGTATTTTTGTTGGAATTTTTTATGAAAATTATCTTCTTTTGAATGTGTGCCCCGGGTTTTGTCGGCCGGGGATATACCCGTTTCCCTGAGGGTTTCGTCTATCCATATTCCATTGTCCTCTGTTGTTGTTCCTACCCCAGTTTTGGTTAAAATTTCGGTTATTATTTTGGTGTGAATTGTTGTAGTTTTGGTTAAAATTTCGGTTATTATTTTGGTGTGAATTGTTGTAGTTTGAAAAATTGCTAAAGTTTCTGTTGTAGTTATTTCTACCTCTCTGTGCCCTATTAAAATGCATTATTTGGTTTGATCGACCTGGGTCTATTTCTAATGCTATTTGTACAGCCTCTGCAAGTTTCATCGGTCTTGCAGCTATTACTAGCGATTTGTATGGTTCTGATAAACCATTTTTAAAAGCCGTCATTCCTATTTGATCATTTAATTTTACTATTACTTCTCTGTGCTCAAACCCTTGCTCAGAGATCTGTAATTCGTTCAAAGAAGCTAGCAATGATTCTATACGTGATGCAAAGATTGGGATTGTTTGATTACCTTGATAACATTTTGCAATGTCGCTATGCAACCTTGACGCAGTTTTGTTGGATTTAAATACGGATTTTAAAATATTTTTAAAATCGTCCAATCCTCTTGGAGTTTTCTCAGTTTGGATTTTGTTTTTAACATTTTCTGAGAGTTTGGTGGCTAGAATAAATTTTATTAAAATTTCTCTTTGTGTGTCATCTTTTAGAGTACTATGGTAAAATTCTATTAAACCTAAATAATTGTTTAAATCTTTATGATCACCTTGAAATTCAGGGATGACTTTAGTCGCAGTTACTAGGTCAAAATTCGCCATTTCGTTGTTGATTTCTTGTCCTTCTTCTTTAGTTTTTAGAAATGTTTGTATTTGTTCTACTAAATTGTCAAATCTGTCTTTTAAGTCTTGTATGTCTTTCGGTTCTGCTATTTTTGTTATTTGTAGCCATAATTCGTCTATTTGTCTGTTTGTTTTTTGTATATAGTCTGTCGAATATCTTCTATTTGGTGCTTTTTTTAATTTCTCTAATATTTCTCTTAATTTTACAAATTCCATGTACTCGTATTTAAAATGTTTTTATTTTTATTTTAACATAAATTTTAATTTAAAAGAAATTTATACATTTAAAGTTTTGAGTGCATGTTTCCTTAAATAATTATTGTAATAGGCATTTAATTTGCATAAAATTATGATTACTAAAAGAAAGAAATTTATGTATACTATTTTGTCGCCTAGAGTTGTTGTTGTTGTTGATGATGTCGATGCTGCAGATGCTGCTGCTACGTTATTTATGATTTCCTCTTTTGACGTTTTGCCACCCATTTTTTTTTAGATCTTTCAGTTTACCAATGAGTGTTCGTTTCTGTTCTCCAGTGCTTATGTTGATTATCCTCTGAAGGTCTGCACACTCCCTCTGGAACTGTCTTTTGCGGCCTCCTCGTTTCTTCTTTTGTTTATTTTCTTCTTTCTTTTTTTGACGTTTTCTATACTCCTCTATAGATAGTGGTTTCGGTCCAGCGATTTTAGGAGTAGGGGTATACCTTGGGTACTCTATGGGTTCTACGGTCGTTGGATGGTATTCAGTGAGTTTTTCCCACTTTCTAAAGATCTCGTTTATGTCGTCTAGCGTGGTCATTTATCTGACTTATATATATATATATCGTGGTTCAGACTTGCAAGATCGCCATGTTATGTTATATTATTATATTTTCTTAGCTGAAATCAGCCGCTTATATGTCCGAGCAACGTAAATTGCACGATTTGCGTAAGTATTATACTAAGCTCTTCAGCCGACAAAATTAATAGAGTGTTAATCGAGTGTTTTTCGTTAAGACTAAATTTTATTGAAAAGTATTCTACTATTTATACAAAATTATTTCCTACAATATAACATAAGTTTTTTGTTTATGACCTCAAAGATCGTCATCGATTTGGTGCCCTAATTTAATCAAAACAATTAAAGGTATTCCCATCGTGACGCAATCTTGCAGGCATAAGCAAAATATATTTTTAATGTTTTTATTACTCATATTTTATACACAGTGACCGACTGTTGTGACATTCAATGCGATCGGCTCAATAAACGTTGTTATCGATTATTGCTGACCGTTCGTATTTAATATAACCAGATGTGGGTCGCAGCGTATGGGAATAGAGTTTGTTTATTTTTATTTACTCGTATATTTGGATTTGGTTATGGTATATGCATTGGTATACACAACACATTATATAAACAAAGGTGTATATATGAACTTGACTAGATTGTGCAGGCAAGACATTGAAATGAAAAAAAAATTTAGTCTGTGTTTGAAACTGAATAAATGAGATCAAAAGTGTGTGGGTATAATGTGGTAAAGCTTAAAGCGCGAAACAGATTGAACCAGCACCAGCACCAGCAACATCGGAAGCCATTGTTTTAGAACCAATGTATTTTAATCGTTCAAAACAAAATAGACCAGCACCAGCAACGTCAAAAGCGTCGTTTGGTCAAAATCCAAAATTTGCTGTTGCTGGTTACAATAAGACAAAATGCAACAACAATAAGACGTATAAATGTCAAAAATTACAACACGTGGTTTAATGTGTTTGAAAAGTATTTGCTGGCCAGCCAGCGTGCTGTTTGCTGTTGACGGCGATGGTGCTGTTGCTGGTTTAATCTGTTTCGCGCATAAAGCTTAACACGTTTCATGTACAACAGCCAACTGTTTTCGGTTGCGACTACATATAAACCACTACATATAAACTAAAAAATGTTGACTGATGCACTCGTGCATGTACTTCGTTCTGCCTTGTTTCTTGAAGCCATGAATTGACGTTTCTCGCAGCGGTGCCACTTTGCTGCAATTGCAGTAGATCAACAGCATTTTTCCCAAAATATAAATCTTCTACCACAAAATAAAATCTACTCCACCTTTTTCAAAATCCCGCGCACTTCATATGTTTGGAATCCGCTCTTATAGAAAAATTAATCTAAGACTTCTTTGATCTTTTGCCCGCTAGGGAATTGCATAACTAAACGAAAGTCGAAGCTATTGGATTACTTGAAAAACTTTACTACTTTGTGTTCAATTTAAATTTTGTGTTATTAGTTAAATATTTTTAATAAACAAATAATTAAACAACTGAAGATGTTTATTTTTTATTTAACAATGTTTTTTTTTTTTTTTTTTTTGAATTCAATTTATTCATCCTTATTTTAAATACAATTTTAATAAGTTTTTTTTTTTTAACTATAACTATAAATACATATTATATATAAAAAAAATAGGAAAGAATAATAGGTTCATTCTGTAATTTGCTTAAAACAAGAGGTGAATGAACCATAATCAAAATATTAATTCAATAATAAGTAAGTATTTGGGGTACAAAAGTTACTTTAATAACAAAATTCAAAAATGAAAACATGAAATTAAAAGAACAATAAAGAGAAAAGAAAAAAAAACAAAAATTCAAAAACTATGTAGATAGAAAAAATTAATATTTAATTAAAAAATTATTATTTAAGTTAATGTTAAAAAGAGATTTTTGACTATCGAACTATCCATACTAAAAAGCCATTGCTTAACCGATTTTAAAAATGAATGAAGAGAGTTTTGCCTTCTTACATTAAGCGGCAATTGATTGAAAAGCTTAGATGCTGTTGCAGTAAAAAAAATTGAGAATTGTGTTTTATTACATAGTGGAATTTTCACTAAACCTTGAGTATTAATCCTTAAGCTATAAGAATTTGAACTTCTGAGTGTCGTGCTGTGTCCGCTTCTCATGAAAAAAACTTTGAGAACTTTATATATATACAAGTGTTTTAATGGTAATATAGAGCATTCTTGAAATAAAGGCCAACTACTTGTTAGTCTTGATTTTTTACATACGATTCGGACAATATGCTTCTGCACTGAAATCACCGGGTTAAGCGTATTGTTGTAGGCACCACCCCAACTAGCTATACCGTACTGAAGTTTTGAATGAATAAGACCAAAGTAAATGGTAGTAAGTAGGTTTTTTGAACAGGTTAGTTTTAATAGAAATAGTTTACGAGTCAAAGCTATCATATATTTCTTAAGATTAATAGTATGAAATTTCCAGTTTAAATTTTGATCTATAAATACTCCTAGGTATTTAAATGTTTTAACAAACTCGATCTCAAAACAACCATTAGAACATACATTATCTTTCAGAAAACTACATTTACCACAAGAATGAGTGCCTAAGCTAAGTTTTTCACATATTGCTGAATGAAACATAACTTTGCAATCAGTAAGTGGAAAATTATCTTTGAGATTGCAGAGCATAATCTTAGTCTTTTCACTAAAGATAAGTTCGTTTGTTTTAGAACAAATAAATCCTGTTGCAAATCTGTGACCGATTGAAATACGGAACTATTTGTGTATGTCAAAGCCATGTCATCAGCGAACGCAGTTATACTACTTTTCAGTGGCTGATTGAAGAGAGAGTTAGTATATATTAAAAATAAAATCGGACCCAAAACAGAGCCTTGAGGTACACCGGCTACTATTTCCAAAGCATTGCTATAAACTCCATCAATTTTAACCCTTTGATGTCTACCAGAAAGGTATGAAGCAAACCAATCAAAAACTTGACCTCTAAACCCAGCCTTATAAAGTTTTTCTAAAAGTATCTGATGGTTTACCATGTCAAAAGCTTTAGTCATGTCAATAAACAACGCTAAAACACTATTGTTGTTATTGAAACCTTCACTAACTTCGCTACAAACCTTCAATATAGCGTCCTCAGTGGATCTACGTTCACGAAAACCAAATTGATTTTTGCTAAAATAATCGTTTTTATTTAGAAATAAAATCATACGATCTTTCACAAGTTTTTACAGTTTAGCAAATGTAAGTAATAATGATATAGGTCTGTAATTACTAATTTCACAACGATTTCCCTTTTTAAATAAAGGAATGACTTCCGCATCTTTCAAGGACGAAGGAAAAATACCAGAACTCAGACTCATATTGAATATGAAGCAAAGTATATCGCTAACATAAAACGCGATGCGCTTGAGGAGACAGTTTGTGATACCATCAGAAGTACCTGAGGATTTGTTGTCAAGGGACAATATTTTCTTGTAAATTTCAAGAGATGTGAAAGGAACATAGACGAAACTACTGCTTTGAAACTGATCTTCCTTCAAATCTGGATACAATTCACAGCCACAATCATTTAGTTTGGGACGCGGTTTCAAATTTGAGGCAATTGAAATAAAGTAATTATTGAAGATACTAGCAATACTAAGTGGATTTGAAATTAACTCATCATTTACTTCTATTTTTTGAATGGAATCCTCGCCATTTTTCCTACTCAGAATACAATTAACTATTTTCCATTCCTTTTTTATATTTCCCCTGCAATTTTCAAACTTTTTAAAGTAAAAGGTGTCTTTGCTAACTTCTACTTGCTTATTTACGCTATTGCTAGCTTTTTATAATATTTTTTCAAGGCATTGTTTGTAGGATTACGTTTATGTTTTTTTTAAAAATTGAATTTTTCTTTTTAATCAGAAGAATAAGATTTTTACTTATCCAGGGCTTAAGGCGTTGCAAACTTTTTACATTTTTAGAGTTAGAGCAAGAAGATGTAGAGTGATTGATATGTTCTATTAAGATGTGAATAAAAATATCATATGCAGTAGAAGGATTTGTTTGACTATAAACTAGTTCCCAGAACTCAAACTTTAAGCTCTCTAAAAGAGATGCAAAGTTTATTTGGTCATTTACACGAAATGGAATATGTCTACTTGTATTGTCTAGGATTAAACGCTTTAATTGAAGGGTTGTCATACAGTGATCTGTTATTTTGTAATCTAGGACCTCGAATGATAGGTCGTCAAACCAATTTGCTTGTAGTCTTACAAATATGTGATCAATGCATGTTTGAGATGTTTCACTTATTCGTGTGGGCTCATTCACAATCGATTTTAACCCAAATGAAGACATAAGCAGTAAGTAATTGTCAGAATCTGTGTTATTTTTAAGGATGTCTATATTCAAATCTCCTACCACTACTAAATTCTTTGTTCTTATGAACTTTAAAATATCACTGAATTGATCCAAAAATGTTCCTAAGCTTGTTGCATGTAAGCGATACACGCACAGTAAGGTGAAGTTATCATTATTTAACACAAAATCTATTTTAATTATATCAGCAATGCTCAAATTAGAACAAGAAATTTTACATTGATGAGATTTCTTGATAAACACTGCAACACCACCTGCATTGTAAGAATTATTGCAATTACCATAAGTATCATAACCAGGAATACTGTAATCTGGAAGTTCAAGGTCATACAGCCAAATTTCTGTTAAAATAATAAAATCTGCTATAATATTCAATGATTCAAAATGAGCTAAGAAAGAATCAAAATTTTTCCTCATACTACGAATATTTTGGTGAATAAATAAAGGTGAACACTTTTCAATACAATTAACATAATTTTTTGCATTTAATGGAAAATTAGAACTCATTATTTAAATTTAAACTACTCGTATAAATTGCTTAAGTCATCAGGGCAACTCACTCTGACAACACTATCGCCTTCACTTTTACGCAAACAAATTATGTTATTTCTCATCCAAATATACTTGTATTTTTTTACCGCCTTCACCTTCTTTGCTGCATTGAAGAGCTCCCGTGTATGAGAAGTCATGCTGTTGTTAATATAGATGTTTGTATAGTCGAAGTCATCGCCAAAGATTTTTATTGTTAGATTTGCTCTCTTCAACTGTTTTGTTCTCATGATAACCTGTTTTGTTTCACGGCGCACTGTGGTCCGAAAAGGAAAATTTCGTGGCAAAAATACTAATTTCGATGTTTTATTTTTAAAGTTTTGTTTTTTATTTCTAATAGAAATATAAACGGAGCTTCAAAAACAGCAAACAAAAAAATTTTCCGCTAACTAGTTTGACCTATAGAGCTTTTCAAAGTTGGTCAATTTCGTTCTAGAGTTAAAAAAAAGCAGAAAAAACTAACTTGTTTGTTTTCGTATTTGAAATTTTGGCATATTAAATGTAAAATATTAATTTTCTATAGTTTATTCTAGTTGTATTATTTGTGCGTAAATCAAAATTTTAATTAAAAAAAAAATAAAAAAATATTTAATATTTTTAATAAATTAAACAAAAAACACCCTTTTTTAGCAGATTTTTACGGTTTGAATAGAGCTACAAAAAAATACTCGCAAGTTCGCGCGGAAAATTGACCATGATAGTTTACCCTAACTATTTCTTAAACCATATGTAAAATTGTAGCTGCAACTATTTGCAACCTTCAGAGAAATTGTAATTTGTTTAAAAAAAGTCGTGTTCCCAGTGCTGACCTTTTGGTCTTAAAAGCAAATTCCCTTATGGAAAATTTCAATTATTTTAATTATTAAAATAGTCGAGAACGTGAAATTTTTTTTTAATTAAAAATCGTTTTATTACTATCTTGATTCTGACAAAAAAAAAACCGCCCACTTCTACGCCCCTTTTTATATAAATGCCAATTATTATTAAAAAAAAATATAAAATATTGTACACAAACTATTGATTACTTTATTGAACATTAAATTTTTTTAATCCGCCCACTTTGACGACCCTCTTTGAATAAATTCCCCTTAACTTAAATTATTGTAAATATTTATTGATTTTATTCTAATAGTACCTAAACATAGATTAACTTGCCAAAAGAAAAGGATTAATAGCTTTATTGCCTACTCCATATACAAAGTTGAAAGAATTATTTAATTTTGGATTATTATTTTATGATCTAATAAAACAGGTAGGAATAATAATTTTCGTTCGATACCCCATATTGTTAAGCTTAAATTTCACAGGTAAAATAATCCTTGTGCATATACATTATGGCGATATATATAAACTATGACAAAGGATATAAATAGATTTTTTGAAAATCCAGAAGTTACGTCAGCTATAACCCGAGTAGACAAGGATCTTATAAAGAAACTGCAAGTTATTTTAAATGCGCTGTCATCTAAAGAATCTATTAATGTAGATAAATTCAACGAGTATACCAAAACCACTTCGGATCTTTTAAAAGCCAAATACAGCTACAAACTCCTGACACCAACTCTGCACAAAATTTTGGACCATGGAGGGGAACTTATAAGACATCAAATTTTGCCAATCGGGGAGATTTCAGAAGAAGCACAGGAATCAAGGAATAAAGACTACAAGCGATATCGATACTCAAATACATGCAAAGTCTCACGGAAACGACAAAATGAAGATTTATTTAATATGCTAGCTACGAGTATATAATCAGATCCACTTGTTTCATCTTTAAGACACGCTAGATCAAAAAAAGAGCTGAAAAAGAGTTACTGCCCAGAACTAATAGGTCTATTAATTAATTAATTGTTGAAAATGATAACGATGCCGAAAATTATATCTATGGTAGTTAATTGTAAACAAATATATATAATGTATTCTATTTTATTTTGTTAATATAAAATTTATATTCTATTTGATTTTTTTTTTTTTCGTCCGTTTACTTTTTTCCTACACTGTTTCATATAAAATATATCGGTCAAACAGCTTATAGAATAAACTGATGCCCCACAACATGAAAAAATACTGTTTTATAATACTCCTTAAAAAATATTTCTGAAATTGGTGCGTTAACTTTAAGCATCCACTGTTGTTATGAATTCACTTGAATAGTCAAAAAGTACACAGAAACGAGAAATAGATGAAAATAAGAAGTGTGATGGTGAAAGAGAGATAAGAATTCAACTCGTCGCGCCTTTGAAAATACATTATGAAAAAAATGTAAACAATTCCCAATCCACTCTTCCTAGTGTGACCAACTTCTTTAAAAAAATACTTAAGAAGTAAAAATACTGTTGCTACTTCTCAACCAAAAATGGCTTCGTTTTATTTTTTGAGAATACCAAACAAATATCAAATGAATATTTCAATATTTAAATATGAAATACAAATTTAAGATTCATTTATATGGTCTATATCATTAAAAAAAATAATCGACAGAAATAAATCCAGTATCACGAAAAAAAAGAATATGGTCACTCAAAAGAAGAGAACGGCACAGAGAAAGAATACGCACACAAGCAACCAACCTATCGCGCTTTTAAAAAAACCTTATGAAAAAATATTGCATTTATATATCTTACGAATGAGATTGTTTGTGGTTGTGCTTGAAAAAAATATTGTGGGTTTTTCTTACATTAGTGAATTATCGTAAGGATTAAAATTAATACTTTGGAACTTCTCACGCTTATTGTTTGTTTTTGTTCTTGTTTTTATTTGGGATAGTAGGACTTGCATATGTGTAGAGAGTGTACCTACTCATTATTAGATACTCTGAGTTTGACAACCAAGATGTTAGCAGCAGTTGAAGATATGCTGGTGTTTGGTTTAGAGTTAAGAGAAACTCCGTTGCTCTTTTTAATTTTTTTTGTATAGCAAAAATCGATGTCTTTCTCTTCGATTTGCACACCTACACCCTCTCTCACGATTTGCAATGCAAGCTGTGTTGCACTTGTGTTTAGAATATTGGGTACATTAAATATTTCTATTGTGTTGGAGAGGTTGGATTGTTCTAGGGCATGGACTTTGTCTCTTAATTCACTTATTGTTGTTTTAAGATCACTATTTTCGGTTTGAAGTTTGTTAATTAAACTCATAAAGTCTTGGTTTATTTTTTTCAATTCAACAAGTTCATTATAAATGGTTTGGTTGGAAATTTCAGTTTTTGGTGATTGTTCTTTATTATTCACTAGTGAATTCTGAGTTTGGTTATTATGGAGGGTAGGGAGAATAATGTTTTCTACAAAGGAGGATCTGCGGAGTGAGGTGCAGCGCGGGCATCTACACACAGCTTTGTCTTTTTTTAAATATTCAATGTCAGCTGGAAGCAAGTTAACGCAAGCACCATGAAAAATCTTTTTACAGTCACAACAATTAATCTTGCTATCACCTCTTTAAATTTTTTCACCACAGATACAACTCATGATTGTTTATTTGACTTAAAATAGTTTTTATAAAGAACGGATAGTTTATGTATGGGAATTTAAAGTTTAAACTAAATGCACACTTTGCTTGATACGTGTGTACCCCACAACACTTACAAGCATTTAATTTATTAGATGTTAATTTCGTTTTAAGATATTTTATTTTATTTTTGAGTGCATATTTTGCATTTTTAAGCGCATATTTTCAGATTTTAAGTGCATGAGAATCCGAAGCCTAATGATGAGTAATAGAACCATAACAGGAACATTTGCATCTCTCGAGCACCAATTTTAAATTTGAAGGCAGAGAAGAATGTAGTAGAAGGTACTCGTATAGTGGTTTAGATATTCGCTGAGCAGAGCTTTAAGCGGTTTGAACCGATTTCGGTTTGAATATTTAAATCCTGAATGAAAATGTATTTTCCATCATTATGAAGTTTTGGATGTAACGATAAATGCGAAATATTTTCCAAGAAAAATAAAGGTTGATCCATAATTGAGTTGAGTTTGTAAATAAAAAGAGGGAAGCAGAATATTATTAGTATTGTGTTGCAAAATAAAAATATGTAATAGGAAAAGTAAAATATAGAATTAATCAAACAAGAAAAAAAAATGTGAAAAGAAAGGTTAGGTTCGAACCTACGAACCTAAATTCCTGCCGACAGTGCCATGGCACCACGTTTAATAATGGGAAACATGAAACAATTTTGGCTTAATTACCGAAGTGCTTTTAAAAAGAAAATAAAGAAAGGAAAAATAGAAAAAGAAAATAAAACAGAACAAGTTCGTCGACAAATACTAAAATATTGCAATAGTGTTAGTGCAATATTGTTTTTCACTTCTCAAAATGCAAGAATTTTGACCAAAAATCCAAAACCTCGACTCACTTATATGTGAAAAACTCCTGAACTAATTTTAATATCAAAATTAGACTTTTATAGTTCAAATTGCATATAGAAAACATTAAAAAAGTATCACCGGATCCACTTCCATGATGAAGATCCAAGCATTCATCAACTTTTTTTTTTTATAATCTACTCACGCTCAAGGGAATATGATTACCCTTTAAATGTTTCAACACAGCGCGGGCCTGAAGTTACGGAAGAGAAAGAAGGATAGGAAAGATGTGAGGCACGATGTTCTGAGACTGAAGGTGGTTGTCTCAGATTTGTTTATCTCCAGGATATGGCGGCTGAACTAAAGCGGAGAAATGCCGTGTCTTATTTCTATGTCCCTTATAATTCGCATTATTTTATTCGTATTCATGCTTGTTGGGCATACCAGTTTAACTCAATCACATCGTCGCTTTTCCGGCAGAGTGGCATAAGTCGAAATTTGCAAATTTTCAGGAGAGCATTTTAAAGTTTTTTTCATACTGAACAAAAAAAATTTCGTTGTTCATAAAAAAAAACAAAACTCGAATGTTGAATACGTGAAAAAATTGCATTTTTTGTTTGTTAAGTTTTATAAAAAACGAAATATTAAAAAAAAACAAAAATTGATTTATGCCGTATTTATACGTAGAAAATGAGAGGGATGTTTTTGAACATTGAGAGCGGCGCTTTTTCATAACTCGGAAACTAGAAGAAGTAGGTTAACGCCGATTACACAGAAAAATTGTGTTTGTTTTTCAGCTCAGTTCTGTGTTCAAAACTAAAAAACGACAAATTTCGACTTATGCCACTCTGCCGGAAAAGCGACGACATGTTGTTAGTGTTATGCCTAAGCAACATGTAATGAGTAAGCCAGGGATCGAACCTGTGATCATGAGGTTGACAGGCGAGCACACAACCATCGCGCCACGGCCACCCCTTTGAAAACATGTAGAATATCCAAAACTTGAGAGAAAGTAAAGTAGTTAGTGTCGGTGGCGACAAGTTGTTGGCATAAAAATAATAATGCAGTTCTTGCATAGGTGTATGGTGATATGGATACATATTTTCTTCATGATGTATACTGAAAATTCTGTTTTTGGAAACATTAAACTGTAGAGCCAAGCGTCTTATGCTGATGGAAGGACCGATTTCAACAGCTGGCAGTATTCTTTCATTGACCGAAACTATTCTTGTGCTTGCAGCTCCCGTATTAGGTCTTGCAGTTGAAACTGAACCAGTTTCTCGAAGCCTTTGAAAGGTATTTCCAAAAACATTTCGAGAAGGAAGTCGTCTGTTAGGACTAAATTCCTGGTATCTTCTTGAATTTCCATTGCACAACCCATAAACGAATAAAATGTCTGCGTATTCTTCTCTCATAAATGAAGGCATTTAAAAAAGCTTACTTTTGTTCCTACTTTATAATTTACTAGCGTACCCGTGCGGGAACTCCCGCTCACAATGACGTAATCATAAACGAAGCTTTAATACCAATCAAGTCCTTTTCTTAAAGGTAATGGAGCCAAGCGAAGGATATTTTGAAAAAACTAACAAACAATGAGCAAATCACATACGTATGTTACTATCCTATAACAATGTTTGTAGTTAAACCTCTAGGCACATAAAGTTTAACTTAGCTTAAAATAGTTTAAATTCAAAGACACACAAATATTTGTCAGTTTTTTTTGTTTTCAATTCGGAGAATTTTATTTTTGTTTTATTTTTTTTTTAAACTTTTTTGAGTGTTTTTATCGTTACTGCTTAGGTAAATTAATCAAACAATGCCCCTCCTCTGGGCCCGCACAACCAAAGTATGGCATTTAAATGCAACTACTTATGTATATGTACTACATTTCAGTGCAATACGAAGATAGAAGTAGAGATAAATAATTCTGGGGTGTTTCGACCACCCAATGCCCCTCCCCTGATAATAAAAAAAAAAGTAGCCTATACGGTAATCCAGACTATAACTTTTTTGTGTGTTAAATTTTATCAAGATCCATTCAGTTGTTCAAGCGTTATTGAGTAACAAACATCCATACATCGTAACATTCACATTTATAATTTATATATATATATATATATATATATATATATAATATAATATTAGTAGGATAGGATTTATATACAAGTACCGCCCAAAACTTAAAATTTTTCGAATTTCAAAGAAATTTGATCCAATTTCAATTTCCAGGAACTCCTATTCTTGGGCCATACGCTAATATTATTGAATAATTATGGAACCTATTTTTGAAAAGATATAGAAGAATTTATGGCAGGAAAATAACACTTTGTTTTTTTTTTTCTTTGAGAAAATGAATCCTTATTTTTTTATTCAAGGTGTTTGGGGGGGGGGAGGGGTATTGAACCTCCAAAAACACCTAGCTGCATTCGGCCTTGGCTTTGATAAAATATGCACAAATGCTTCTATAACACACTAGCCAAAATATAACGGCATCCAACACTAACAATGTACAACATCAAAAACAGCACTACTCAACAACACACTATACTCTGTCCAACAAAAATTGTCAGTGCAAGCCTTATGGGAGAGCTTTTTCTAAAGCAGTGGCGCCTGATGCACCCTCACTACAATGCGTTAGGAAAAATGCCACTAAAAAAAGAGCAAGCCACTGACTTTTCTTAAGGAATTGTTGTTGTAATTCTTTGCAAAAAGTTGTACACCCCAACATGACCGTCGTATCCCACTGCTGATGAGATACTGTCAAGATCAAGACAAGAGTGTCAAGTGTCACTCAATGACTCAATACGATCGTGCGCTCTTTATCTACATCAAAACAGAGTTACCATTATCATTCTCAATTGCAAACAAAGAGCTTTTCAGTGGTTTTTATTAAGGAGTTTTTGGGATTTAAAGCTTTTGAGAACACATTTTAAGAAGATGAGTATGTTGAGAGTTGTCGTATTGCTTTTCAACTTAAAAAAAAACGCGCCTATTATCTTACCGCTTGGCGTTGTGGGAAAACGTAAATTGAATATTGTTTTTAGTCGTTTTGAATCGGCAGACGGTAGCCCTACGCGTTTTTTACTTTCTTTTGCGGCGATTTATAATTTAAACTACGGAATCCCTGTGAAAGCTTAAAAAGGCGACACACTTATGCATGGCAATGCAACCAGAATGAGAGACAAACGTCCTATCTTCCCTGTACTGACAATTTTTATTGGACAGAGTATACTATGAACAAGTCGAGAGGGCCCTCAATGCCTGTCCAAGGTATGATGTTAAAATCATCCTTGGGGATTTTAACGCAAAAATAGGTAGGGAGCCGGTATTCAGGCATTACGCAGGCACCCATAGTTTGCATGAGAACACTAATGACAATGGACTTCGAGTCTTAGAATTGGCAGCATCGAAAAACATGGTAGTTGCGAGTACCAGGTTCCCGCGTAAAGATATCTACAAAGCCACCTGGGTATCACTTGATGGAGTCACTCGTAACCAAATAGACCACGTGTTGATAGACCGTCGCCACTACTCGAACTTGATGACGGTACGAACGTACCGAGGTGCCAATATCGACTCGGATCACTATCTTGTTGATATGGTTTTCCGAGGGCGGATTGCCTTGCGAAGACGTATTACTCGTACATCCGCCGATCAGGTTCGAATCAACACGGCTGCCCTGCGCAATGAAAACACCAGTAACACCTTTGGTAATGCGTTAGGACTCGCGCCAGCCTTACGTCAAGCAATTCATGATATTATAGTGCACGTATGGGAGCAGGAAGAAATGCCAGAAGACTGGCGAAAAGGCATAATATGCCCCATACATAAGAGGGGAGATGTCACAATGTGCAGCAATTATAGAGGTATCACGTTGTTGAGTACCGCCTATAAGATACTCTCCTCTATCCTACAAGTCCTATCATCGGACAATATCAGTGTGGTTTCATTTCAGGCAAATCAAAAACTGATCAGATCTTTACCCTTAGGCAGGCGATGGAAAAATGTCTAGAATTTAACATCCCAACATACCATCTGTTTATAGACTTTAAGGCCGCCTATGATAGCATAGCCAGGGTAGAACTTTACAAAGCCATCAGATAATTCTACATCCCAAATAAATTGACACGACTATGTAGGTTGACCATAACCAACGTAACAAGCCAAGTAAAAATAGCCGGATTGCTATCCAGACCAATCAACATCTTTAATGGACTCCGGCAAGGGGACGGTTTGGCCTGCCTCCTCTTCAACCTGGCGTTGGAGAAAGCAATCCGTGACTCTGGCACGGCAACAAGAGGGACCATCGTTAACAGGTCCAGCCAGTTACTGGCTTACGCAGACGACATCGACATCATCGGAAGAACCGAACAAGCTGTACACGATTCCTTTATCCAGGTCGAGCAGGCGGCACAAAATCTGGGGCTGCACATTAGTGAAGGTAAAACAAAGTACATGGTGGCGTCGAATGCGAGAGGAACAGTTGGTCAAACAATTAAGGTAGCGGAGCACGAATTTGAAGTGGTGCAATCCTTTAAATACCTTGGGTCAATAGTAGCAGCCGATAACAATATAGAAGAAGAAATACGCGGGCGGCTTCTCAAATCCAACAGAGCCTACTATAGTCTGTCAAAGCTCTTTAAATCCAGAAATCTCACCATAACTTCAAAACTGCTGCTGTACAGGACCATGGTCCTGCCAGTACTCACATATGGATCCGAGACTTGGGTGCTTAGCAAAAGGCACTCCGACCTCATAGCTGCGTTCTACCTTGAAGCAGATATCGTGACAAAAATTAAGCTCAATAGACTCCGGGGGGCAGGGCACCTTGCTCGCATGAGCGAAGAGGAACCTGCTCGGAAAGTTCTTTGTGGTACATTCTATGGCAGACGACAGCGTAGTAGACCATGCTTGCGCTGGAGAGATGGCGTAAACCAGGACGCCCGAAGCCTTGGGGTGCGCAACTGGATGGCGTCGGCTAGAGACCGGGATAGGTGGAGAGACTTGTTGAAAGAGGCCAGGATCGGAACCCGGTTGTCGAGCCGATGATGATGATGAACGTACACAGCCCAGAAATTCTTTCGGAGCCCCCGAATGTTACAATACTCAACACAAAACTTAGGTTAGGTTAGGTTAGACAGTTAACTATGCAGGTATTATTCTTAGGTACCAAAAAACTTCAAAATTGCAATTCACCATTAGTGTTATGCCTTAATTGCAAATTGCACTGATCCGCCCCTGAATACCCAAAAACAATATCTGCAATATATCCAATATTGCTATATATAGTCCAATGCAACACTGTATGGTGTTAACCACACAATGAATGCAGTGGCTATACTTAAGGGTAGGTCTACCCCAGAAGCAAACTCAAATCTCATGTAAAAACGTGTACATGTATTGGTGTACAAATATGGCTCTCTTAGTTAAGAATTTTTGTGTTAAGAAAATAAATGTACCTCGGCTCGTCTCTTCAGGATACCTCTTTTTTCGCATCACGCATAGAGTTAGAGAAAAATAGAATAGATTATCAAAAAAAAAAAAAAAACAGAAAACGGGAACAAGGCATGAGTGGCAAGCTGGCAAGCCGCACAGGCAGCGCACAAGCATTTGATTTTGAATTGACTCGGATTGCGCAAAAGATAAATGAAAGTTTTTTTTTTCCTTTTGTATTTTGGGTAGAAAAAATTATTTTTCGTGAATCGTGATTGTTTGAGGTTTAGGAAAGGGAAATTGAGTTTTTTGCATTCAGCGCGTACAATTAGACACAACAATAGACGGTTTGTTTTCTGTTTTATTTTTGGTTGCAGGTGAATTGAAAGTTTTCGCATTTAGGTAGATAGCGTTTTTATTCTTTGCGTATTTATACAAGGTTAATCTGTTGGTTCTAGGACTTTTACTTTTAAAGGGAGCACAGATTTAGATATTAGGAACCCGGGGAATTTGCTCTGATATTTATAATTTATTTTTAATGTAGACAATTAATTTTAGGATACAGTTCACAATTCAAAAATTGCTCAACTAAAAAAATTATTAAATTTCCTAACCCAAGTAAATTAATAGACTTTCAAAAATAATAATGGTAACTACAGTGTTGGCCAAAACAAAAGCAACTTTAATTGCCTCCATTATTAAGTAATTAAAAAACAAATTTAAGAATCTATCATGGTATATTTTTGTTTTTAAAATTTAAATAAATATTTACAGTTTCTAGTGGAAAATAAAATAAAATGGTTTTTGTAGTAGTTCATTAAATATAGTAAAATAAGTACAATTAGTTCAATATTAGGCTGGTCAAAACAAAAGCAACTTTTAAAAAATATTGCTAGTATTTGGTAGCAAACCCCTTGCTTTTTATCACTTCAGCAAGTCTTCGAGGCATGGAGTCAATTAAATTGTTTATTATGCTGTTTGGGATACGTTCCCAAGCCAATTTAAATTGTTCAAACAGATCACTTTTATTTTTGCAATTAGTCCTTACAATTCGTCGATCTACAATTTCCCATAGATTTTCTATGGGATTGAGATCTGGGGACTGTGCTGGCCATTGTAACACGTCAATCCGGTTTTCTTGAAACCACGTCCTAACCGTATTGGACGTGTGCGTTGGGTCGTTGTCCTGCTGAAATATGCATTTCAGAGGCAACTGATCCTCAGCGTGTGGCAGCATTACACTTTGTAAAATATCACGGTACATAAAACGATCCATTGTACCAGTCCATGCCCTGAAAAATATCCCCACACCATTACGTTTCCTCCTCCACGTTTTACAGAAGCTTTGATGTAACGTGGATTTAGTGCCTCTTTGGCCGGTCTGCGAACACGACGGAAACCATCGGAACCCTTGAAATTGAATTTGGACTCGTCCGAAAAGAGTACATTCCTCCATTTTCTAACGGTCCAGTTGATTTGGTCATGAGCAAACTTTAATCTCGCCAGCTTGTTTTTGGTTGAAATAAAAGGCTTTTTTACAGCTTTGAAGGATTTTAGTCCACCATCAACAGCTCGTCTCCGGGTTGTTCTCGCGCTTACGCCCAGGTCGAGTTGGACTCTTATTTCTTTTTTGATTGATTTTATTATAGCAGAATCTTCTAGTTCTGTTGTTTTTCTTGGTCTGCCACCTCGATGAACCGTTTGGAATGACTTTGTGGATTTATAGAATTTTACTAATCGCCGATAAATTAATTTCCACCTCTATATTCTTTTATAATTTTTTCTTTTATTTCGTTAGAGTATTCGTTTCGGGCCATTTTACAAACGTTAGCTAAGAACACTGATTAGCTTGCTCGTGAACTGAATAATACCTAATAAATAGATTCTACTGCACTTTTTGCCAACACCTTTACTATGAGCAATGAATTTTTTAGTTAACGGTCTAACTTCTATTTATTAATAAGAAAAAGAGAGGTAGTAATAAAAAGTTGCTTTTGTTTTGACCAGCAAAAAATTGGGTTTACTGTCCTACTTATATCATATTTAATGAACCGTTTTGAAAACTAATTTCTCTTGTTGTCTATTCAGAAGTACATACATAATGTATTAAATTTTAGAAAAAAAATAACATGATTTGTTTTAGTTACTCATTTTTGAAAGACATAATGTTGGAGGTAGTTGATATATATGTAGATGTACCTACCTATAAGTACAATACATATACAATTGTATATATACTATTCAATAATATGTTAGTTTGTAAGTAGGTATAAGGATTCAATAAACTAACTTTAGTCTAAGCTCAACTCTCGTGTCTTGCGTTTCTCTTGGTACCTTGTTACATACATATCAGTAGTTTTAGTTGCTAATGTTTTGGCCAACACTGTATGTACCTAGGTATACCTATAAAAATGTTCTTTTGAGTCTTTTTCAAAGGGCTGTAACTCTGCGAAAAGTGATCGTATTGGGATGAAACCAAAAGCGCTTTAAATATTTCTTTTTCTTGTTTTAGAGTTTCTAAAAATGAGAAATATCCATAGTCAACTATTTTATTTTTTTTTAAAGGGCTTCATTGTCTTGAGGTTATTTATGATTAAATAAAATTAATAAGTACAAAAAAATATAGCCTCAGATTAAAAAGTTGTTCCGTCTTTGACCACTAATTTACATGTAAAAATTGACAACATAAAAGGTAAATTTGGCAGTTTTGAAAACATGAATAAATTTTTTATAGATAATGGATTCTTTGAAACAATTTATGGAGATACATAATTGATTTTTTATAATTGACCGTTCATTTAATAAAAGTGGAAAAGTGTTTTTAAACAAACAGATTATCAATTTTGAAATTGGTTGATCAAACCGTTCGTTTATTATCTATTGTTCCTGAATATTATGTAACTAATCATCAAAATAAAAACAATGATAACAATTTTCATAGTTTTGCATTTGTTACATATCTTAGACTTGAAGTCCCTATCAGCGTTACCATTTCCGGAAAAAAATCGAAGGAGATTTGAAGAAAAAAGTGATGTAACTTGGGAAAAATCGAAGTTGGTTTTAAAATTACTTTTAATTTACTTTTAGAAAAATTTGAACTGGGAATTTTCATAAGTTGACATTACAACACAAAAAAATAATGATTCCGTCTATCTGCAACTCTGTACCTCAATCTGCAGCCACTTTAGCTCGGTTCCTTCCATACAGCCATTATGAAATATTATAATTATTTTGAAAACGGCTCTAATGCTTTTTTTTTTTAAATTATGTATAGATAACAGTCCACACTTTGGTAAAAAATAAATGTTATTATCGGTACCTATCATAGAACCTTCTTTTTATTTTTTACTTTTTCATTTGCGACTCTTCCGATTTCGATCAAAATTTTTACATAGCAGATTCTTTTATTTTGAAATAATATTGTATACGACAAATGTTTTCCTTAAATCTATACTTTTAAATACTTAAAATTATCAATACATTTCTTTTAATTTTAAAGAAAATTGTGTATAAATATTTAATTTAATTTAATTTAATTAATAAAACATTCTTTTATAAAAAATAACATTAAAATTACTATATTTAAATATAGTTTAATTTAAAATTAAAAACACATATGCAAGCGAAATTTTCATAGGATTCGTGTACACATCAGTGTGTTGAGTTCCTATGCTTTTAAACTTACTTATTTGTGTATTTTTATTGTGTTGACATTCTTTTTTTTTTTTTGTAATTCGATGAATCTCTTCTTCGTTGGATTAGAAATTACCTTTCGGAACTTTCACTAAAAGTAGTTTTGGTCGGTTTCAAATCTGATATTCACAAAATATCCCCAGGGGTCCGCTTTGTCTCCGACAGTTTCTGTCTATAACTGTTGCTCCGCTTAATTGTTTTGCTGACGACAGTAACCTCAGCTTTTCATATTCGTTTTTAGATTCACATCCTTGTCCTCGGATGTGGACTACCAACGGCAGCGTATGATAAGCTCATTAAATTATGATCTTCGAAAACTCAATGCTGCTTGGCACTTGCATCGAGGAGACTGAACAGTTTCTAGGTATGTGCATCAGAGACCATCATTTGTGAAGTGTTAACATGTTTGACGTAACCAAAAACGCCGCTAAGTGTTTAGATTTTCTCCGCCGCCGATGCAAGAAGTTTTTTACCCCTACTAATCTGGCTGTAATCTATAAGGCCTATATTCGTCCAAAGCTCGAGTGTAATTCCCACTAGGTAGGTGCTCTAAAAACCCTCTTAAGTCTCTTGCACAGAATTCAAAAGAGAGCTCTAAAAATGAAAGGCGACCGTTGTTTAACTGACACATTTGAATCTCTCGAGCACCGCCGCAATTTTCATAAACAGTGCTCTAGTGAAGTAGCCAGTTGCGTTCTCCCCTCAAACAATTCAACCGTAATACCCGTACTTCTAGGACTGCTCATCATTTTACCCTTGGGCCCAATTTCGGACGTACTGTCAAGTACAGTGATTCCTTTTTTAGCCGTACTACACGAATCTGGAATGCTTTACCCGGCTCAATATTTCTCACTCATTGTAATGTGCAGACATTAAAAACCAATGTGTTTCGGTATTTCCTTTCTCATCCTATCCTACTTTCCTAATTTCTTGCACTGTGTTTAACATTTTAATGGTATTCATAACGTGCGCGTTTAATATTAAAAAAATACTACCTAGAGTGAAATAGAGAAAAAGAAGTAGATTTGGACTTTGTTTTGTGAAATTGAAGTAGGCTAAAACAGACATTTTTAAAATGAGGTAGATTTCAGTATTTTGCTGATGGTGCGAAGTAAGAAGTAGATTTTAAATATTTGGAAAAAAAAAGTAGATCTACTATAATTGAAGTAAAATGGTGCCGCTGGTTCCCATTAGCTGAAACAAATTTTGAAGAAAAAGTTTGTCAATTTTATTTCCAATAACATCATTGTATTTTAATTTTACTTTGTATACTACTATACTAATTTTAAGCTTCTATTTTATTAAGCAAAAACTAAAAATGCATTTTATATAAAAACTGATCTCATTCAAAAAACAAAAAACCAATTTCATTAAGTAATTTCGAAATTATTCACAATTTGTCTTTTTAATTTTGACACCAACAATATTATTGGAAAACTAATACTTGTTTTTTTTTTTTACAAATTAAAAACTAAGTGATAATGAATATATGAACATACATATGTTATGTATATTATATAAAGGTCGTTCTTATTAGAACTGGGCCAGACTTGCCTATTGTCCTTTGTTAAAAATTATCTCATTTCGAAATTTTCAACAAAATTACATCATGTGGCCTAATGAAAACGAAGTAAGTATTACATAATATGTATGTATTTTCTATTTGCTTACTTTTTATCAATTTTTTTTTGCTTGGGTTTTTTGTTTCCTTTGTTTGTTTTTGGAGGCATTATACCTTTGCAGCTAGGTTGTTGCAAAAAAATATATATAGGTATGTATAAAATAGATTTGCACAATAAAAACACAACAGAAAATAACAGTAACGAGAGTATTATCTATCACCATAACATATTGAAATTAAGGAGACAACTCTTCCTATGTAAAACCAACAAAAATACATAAAATAAGCGCACTTCCCATATTCTTTCTACATACTTTGACATACCTCCCAATTTCACCATTCTTCTACCAGTGGAATACGTCACCACCGAAAACAAAATGTGATCGAATTTTCCTTCTGAACATATTTATAAAAATATGTACATATGTAGGTATTTAGCAGGGACGAAGCGTCCATATATTGAGTGGAATGAGTGCTTCCGTTGAACCATTTGAAAAAATCGTACCTAGCAAGGAATTAAATTCAAAATTCCAAATTGTATTAATGTTTTTATTATATTATTTGTATCTATTAATGAATCTTCATTTACTCTGTAAATTACATTCCAACAACATTATCATCTCTTACTAAAATTACTAAAGGAAATCAAGATCTCTCTGGTTATTACAACTTAAAATGTCACACTGCAAACCAACTGAGAATGCTCAACATCACTCCATTATTTATAATGCTCAATCTCATGAAAGTTCTTGCTAAAATGCTTAACAGCTATGCATTCCTTATTATCCTTAACTCAATTTCAAAATACCCTTCCACTCCAAGTCAACTGAAAATTATACCTACAACATCACTCACCAATATTCACAAAATGCTCAAACAACAATGATTCTCAAGCAATATAGAATGCACAACAGCTGGGCATTCCATTATTTCGCATACTAAACTTAGATCTCAACCCAAAGTCAAAATAATTTTGTCTCGTTTCTTGCCTTTTGCCCAATGTGTGAAGAATGAGTTGAGTGAATGCATTACGAGAATTTCCGACAAGAGATAGATAGAAAAACAAAGATGTATCTATTGAGTTGCTTATTGTCTCAAACTGATAAAGAGTTTAATTTCATGGACAAAAGGGGTAGAAAAGTTTTATTTTAATATAATGTTGGTGCAAATTTAGGTGCAAATCATAAAACAAACAAATATGACTTTAAAAGGTGGTAGTTTTGTAATTATTTTCGTGGCGATAGATACAATCCACCAGTTTTCTGTTTACTTTTTGTTATTATATAAAAAACTGGTCAAAAATAGTATTTCTAATATTCATATCTTATGTTTCTTGATATAACTAAAGGTTATTTTCAATTATGAGAATTTTAAATCAAAAAAAAACTTCAATGAATCTTAAGATTTTTATTATCCCGTAATAATGGCATCTGTAGAGAGATCATATTTATGTTTTAAGAGAATTAAATATTTTTTTACAAATAAATGTGGACAAGAAAGGTTATCTACTCGTAGCTTAGTTCTCATCAAATCGTACTTAGATAATTTTGTCTTAAAAGAAAAAGGATACATCTTTGCGCAAGGTATCAAGCTTTTTTTTTAATCAGACTTTACTGTAATATATTATTTATGTATATTATTTTATGTGTATTATCATTAAGTGGAATTTAAAAGGTTGGATCTCAAAGGTCTTTCAGTTTTGGTTTTATGTTCAGTGCTTCCGCTATCGAAAAAGTCACGCCTCGTGCCTGGTATTTAGATTAATAGATACCTGCATACATAATATTTTGGCGCCATCCACTTGCCATATCCCTTGGTTGTTGCGTATTCGCTTACAGTGAAATGCAATTTCATCATCTAATATGTTTTTGATATATCCATTACCTACCTACGCAAAATTAAATCAAAACAATCCTTACGATACCAAATCAAATCACGTCGTTGCACCTCTACATTACCTATGAACCTACCTATCGGAAAAAAAAACAACACAAAATCTATTGTATATATTTATATGCATATGTACATATGTATCTTATTCTATACACAACATCGCAAATTTCATTTCTTCCATCATCTACACACCAGTGGCGTAGCGTGCCATCTCGGCGCCCGGGGCGGGAGACCCATTTTGCCGCCCCCATTCAATACTAAATTAAAATTAAATTACGAGACATCATTTCACAGGCAATGAGGTATCTTTTATTGAAGGTAAAATAGGTGAGACAAACCTGCATCTGCGGATTCATCGTCATGCATGCGTTTTTTCCTGCGATTTCCTCTCGTTTTGAGTTCGATTCCAAGTTTTTCACAGAGAGTCTTAGAAAAGTCGATTGCGGCTTGGACGAAACGGTCTCTGCTCTCCATTTAGAAAGCTTTTAAAGCGAAGAGTTTCTGAGCACACTTATCCACACTCAGTCCACTTTGCTGCAGGTAAATCTGTACTTCATCTTTTTCAGGTAGCTCTGCAGCTCAAAAGACAGGAAAAGTGAGGAAGTTGAATGACTGCATGACTGTCAGAAGAAGACTGGCTCCCGATCCGTCAATTCTTCCAGTACCTCAAGAACTTATTCTTCAGCGTCTTTACAGCTCCATATCTTTGGCAAGACGAGGTTCACTTCTTCTGCAGGCTTGTGACTAGATGCTTGAGGTACTTTTGCTGAGTGGAATTCGTCCTGAACCTGCTCTGTGGTGGGACCAGAACGACTTCCAACTTCGACGGCAGGCACGTCTTCTTCTTCTGCCTGTAAAATAAGTTATGCATTCCCATGAATATTGGCCGGAGGAAAATTCTAGGCCACTCACGATTGTAGATGGAGGAATCATACTTACATTGGAATCACTTCCGCTGCAACTGGATGCCGCCGAAGACGTTAACGTAGCTTTCGAACCAGAACTAGAACTGAAATATTTCTGTAATGCACCTGGAGACTTCTTCGTATCTGCTTCTTTCTTATCCTTTTTCTTGTGGTATTCCGCGCAGCTTCCTTTAACACTTTTCATTTCCAAAAACTAGTTCAAAGGTTGAGTGAAGTACTAAGTGTTTAGTTTTAGAAGATTCAACAGTATTTAAACTATAAACAACACAATCGAAATAACTTTCTGTGATGCGGGAGGGAGCAAAAACATTGAGCTGGCTGAGACTAGAATAACGTTTCCGTCGAATCCTAGTTATCTTATCATATCTCGCATATTCATATCATATGTTTCGGAACGCTATCTTTCAGTTTCGCGGGAGTTTCGGAACGTTTTGTTTTAGTTTCGCGGGTCGCGCGACAATACGGAATGCGCTATTATGGCCCTACTCACCGTTTACGAATTCACGGAAATCAGCCGAGAGCGTCAACGACGAACCACAGATATGGTGGCAAATTCCAAATTTACATTATTGTTGTTTGTTGACTTGTCAAACGATTTGTCATGAAACATATGATTTCTACTCTACCCGCATCACCGGCGACATTTTGCCGCCCCCCTAGGCCTGCCGCCCGGGGCGGACCGCCCCCACCGCTCCCCCTACGCTACGCCACTGCTACACACCCTTTGACAAAAAAAAAATGAAGATCACTATGCATCGCAACTTATTACTATGTGTGTACCTAAAATGGCTTTCCATAGAAGAAACAAAAAAAAAAAAAAAAACAGTAGAAGTGATGATAGATCGCAAATAAAAAAATACAGAAAAACAAAATTTATGACAGCGAATTTGTTATATACCTACTTATATTCTTTTTTATACATACACAAAGAACATTTTTCCACTCTACCTCCAACAATATGGAATGGTCATTGCATCATATACCTACTAAAAACAATCATTTCTAACACGTTTTTCTTTATTTTTTCTGTTCTTGTAATACGAGATGCAAGATGACAAGTCATAAACAAGAATAAAAAACTAAATGAGCCCAAACAAAAAAAAAAAGAATCAAGAGAGCGGATGGGCGGACAAAATTCTTTTGCACAGAGAATACGAAACCTTCTCTTTCAAAGCGTTGATATTGCAGTGGCATTCTTGTGAACTGAAAACTTACTTGTGTGCGTGTGCAAAGGAACTTTTTGTTAAAAAATGCAAAACAGACCTCTTTTATAAAAATAAAATTAAATAAATATTGAGTGAAAAAAGTATTTTGTATTTTCGAATTTAGTAAATAAAATATCAAACAAAAATAAAAAAAATATGTGAGAACTGTATTATTAATACTTTTCTTGCAAATGCATTACAAATACTGTCATATTGAATTGCATTTTTATGAACTTTAGATGAGTTTTATTAAATTTTTAAGACCGATACGCTGTTCAGGGAATATAAATCTTTGATTAAAAAATTATTTCCAAAAATCAAAAAATATAACTCTCAATTTCCCAGGGTAGAGAACAAAATATTTGTAAAAAAAAATGTATATTTTTTTACTTTTGTTAGTAAAAAGTTACTGTAAAAATAAAAAAAATAATAAAAAAAATATTAACGTAATTGCACATACTTATTGGCTTTGTATAAGAGTGAATTTTACTTCGTTATCTTTTATACTTATGAAGTTTTATCCAGTAGAGCATTCATACCACTATGCAAATTTCCTTCGTTTTTCATAGTTTTGTATATTTTTTTTTGAATAAATAATAAAACAGAATAAAAAAAGAAGACCGATACGTGATTTGGGAATATGTTGTTTCTATACAAAAAATATAAAAAAAATAAAAAAAGTAATATTTTCGGAATTTCCCTATCATTTGAATAAGGACCTTACTAAAATGTATGATTTTTCCACTTGTGTGGCAGTTTCTGGGCACACAATTTTTTTATATTTTTTTCAAAACTGCAAAAGTATTTTGATTAACATTTTTCTAATCGATGACCGTTTATTTCATTGAAATATTCGTAAAATTGTGAAAGTTATACAGCTTAGCGCAAAAGTCTAACCTATTTTTTCAATGGACACCTACCCTTAAGCAACTGTGAGCGGTGTGGGAAACGGAGTGGGAGGGAGGCACATATGAAAACTCGCTGTGTTGTTTTTTTTTTTTGAGAAGAGAGAACTGTATGTATGTTTTTTTTTTTAGTTTATTTTTTGTACTATTTTATTGATTTGATTAAAATGGATGAAATTTTAAAGGGCAATGAGAAAAGGCACGAGCAGACCACGCGTCCGCTCACGGTGGGATGCAGATCGGAACGATTTTTTTTTTTTTTTTTTTCAAAATTCAAAAAAAAAATATTTTTCTCAAAGTGTTGAAATGCAATGCTTTTTAAACTTTTTAGAAGCTTCTCTCTAAAAAGTCAAAATTTTAAAAAATCGTTCTGTGGTAGGTACAGTCAGTAATATCTTGTTTTCAATTTTTTTTTTTTAATTATAGATTTTAAAAATTAATCGAAAGAAAAAAATTTAAGCAAAATTCTCGGAACCGTTTTTCGAAAAAAAAAATACGATTTTCGAAAACCATTTAACATTTGTATGGAGGATACCGTTATTTTTAGGTAAAATAAATTTTTGAGATTTTAAGTTTATCTTTTCGCGGACGTTATTCATGTTAAATACATTAAGTTTTTCGGGAAAAAGAAATTATAATTATTTCTAAACAAATTAAACGCGGCAAGTTCCGAAAAACTTTATCTATTTAAAAAAATAAATTTTTATTTTCTCATATATTGTAGATTATTTTAAGAAACTTTTATTAATCAAGTTTTAAAAAATCGAGAATGGGGTTTTCGAAATATTGAGTTTTCAAAAAAAAAAAATTGAAATTTTTTTTAAAAATCCAAACATTTTTTTTTTTGAAAATTTGAATACACAATAATATTGAACCTGCTGGGGCCTGTAACACAAAGCTACAAGTCTACAAGTCAATAGCCACTTGTAGGATTATATTAATCTTATTAATATTAATCGCGAAAGCACCTTAATAAGAGTAAAATGCACGACATTAGGGGTGGCCGTGGCGCGAAGGTTGTGTGCTCGCCTCTCAACCTCAATATCACAGGTTCGATCCCTGCCGTCGTCGATGTCGTCTTTAATTCCATTAAAACCTTCTATAAATTGCAATCAATGGGCTGGTGGTTTACTCATTACATGTTGTTCAGGCATAACACTAACAACATGTGATTGAGTTAAACTAGTATGCCCAACAAGGATGAAAAATGAATAAAATAATGCGAATTATAAGGGACATAGAAATAAGACACGGCAATTCTCCGCTTTAGTTCAGCCGCCATCCCTGGAGATAAAAAATCTGAGACAACCACCTTCAGTCTCAGAACATCGTGCCACACATCTTTCCTATCCTTCTTTCTCTTCCGTAACTTCACTCCCACGCTGTGTTGAAACATTAAAAGGGTAATCATAATCCCTTGAGCGTGAGTAGATTATAAAAAAAAAAAAAAAAACAAGAGTAAAATGCACGACTAGATCCGTCGAACTTTCTCTTATGTAAAACTACTTTGGAATTTAGAAATTATGCATGTGCAAATATAAAACATGGATTTAATTAGTTAAAAATGTTCAAATGTTCCGCAATAGTATTTATTGATGCAAACAAAGTTTAAAAATCGTTTTATTATTAAATTAATTCTTTATTCAAGAAATTTCTTTAAATTTGTTAAAGAACAACATTTGGGATGCCAATTTTAAGTGTAGTGTAAGTAGTAGCATAGATTTTAGGAAATAATTTCAAAAAAAATAATCGTTCACACATTTTAAAGATGTTGACGCAAAGTTTTAAACAGCCTATTATTAACGTTTTAGTATGATACTACTTAACAATTTACTACCTTTAAAGTAGTTTACAAACTCATTCTTAATTTTAAAAATTTTCTAACTAGTATCGTCCTAAAGAAATTTTCTTAATAAATTGCTTCTGAACACACCTAAAGTAATGGCAGTTCATTCAAAAACCTAACTAAATGGACCTGTTTTGATGTTTGTAAATGTCAAAGAATCATATGAAGTTAGCACGATACTAAAAAAATAGAATAGTTATTCGATGATTTTAACTTTAACAAAAGGTTAGGGAAAGTATGATGCTATATTCGATTACAAATTGCCAAATCGTTGTTTTAACCTAGTTTTACTAAAACAGCTTTAATATTCGAACTAATTCGACTTAAATTTTGCGCCATTATTTTTCCAAAAAAAACTTCATTTTTTTTTTTAAAAAACACAAAAAATATTTTTTTTCAATACTTGTACATATTATTTTAAACTTAAGGAGGCTCCTTCTGATAATTTTTGGTTAAGATCGTTAAAATACAAAATAAATGAGAAAGTCTCCGAACGAAAAGAAATCTTATAGACCGATTTCCCTCTTGCCACTGATCTCGAAGGTATTCGAGAAAATCTTATTAAAGCGACTGCTCCCTATTATCGAAGAAAAGCGGCTTATTCCTGACCATCAATTTGGTTTCCGGAAAAGCCACTCAACAATTGATCAGGGTTACAGCATAATCAATGACATTGAGAAATCACTAGAGGGAAAAAATGTATGTTCAAGCGCATTTCTAGATGTCTCTCAAGTTTTCGACATGGTCTGGCACGATGGCCTTAAGTTTAAACTGCGACAGGTCTTTCCGGATCAAACATATTACATCCTTGAGTCGTACCTCAAAAATAGGCTATTTCGAGTTAAGCAAGGGAGGGAATATTCGGATTTTAAGGACATCAATGCTGGTGTTCCCCAGGGAAGTGTTCTCGGTTCGATTCTGTTCGTACTATACACTAGCGATATTCCTCAAGAAGAAGATACCATAATAGGTACTTTTGCAGACGATACGGCTATACTTGCAATATCCGATTCAGTTGAATCTGCAACCGAGAAGCTCCAACGAGCTCTAGATAAAATTTCGGTATGGACTAAGAAATGGCGAATTGTTCTTAATGACTCCAAATCAACACATATTAATTTTACTTACAAAAAAATTACCAATCTGCCCAGCTACATTAATTCGGTGCAAATACCATATGCTAATGAAGCAAAGTACCTAGGAATGACACTAGACGCTAAGCTTAAATGGAAAACTCACGTTAAAAAGAAACGAGATCAACTTGAAAATAAATTACGTGAAATGAATTGGCTTATTGGAAGATATTCCAAACTCAGCATCTACAATAAATTGCTTATCTATAAGCAAGTGATAAAACCAGTATGGACGTACGGTATACAACTTTGGGGTTGTACTAAACCAAGCAGTAGACAAATAACGGGTGATTTTTTAAGAGCTTGAGAACTTTTTTAAAAAAAAAACGCATAAAATTTGCAAAATCTCATCGATTCTTTATTTGAAACGTTAGATTGGTCCATGACATTTACTTTTTAAAGATAATTTCATTTAAATGTTGACCGCGGCTGCGTCTCAGGTGGTCCATTCGGAAAGTCCAATTTTGGGTAACTTTTTCGAGCATTTCGGCCGGAATAGCCCGAATTTCTTCGGAAATGTTGTCTTCCAAAGCTGGAATAGTTGCTGGCTTATTTGTGTAGACTTTAGACTTGACGTAGCCCCACAAAAAATAGTCTAAAGGCGTCAAATCGCATGATCTTGGTGGCCAACTTACCGGTCCATTCCTTGAGATGAATTGTTCTCCGAAGTTTTCCCTCAAAATGGCCATAGAATCGCGAGCTGTGTGGCATGTAGCGCCATCTTGTTGAAACCACATGTCAACCAAGTTCAGTTCTTCCATTTTTGGCAACAAAAAGTTTGTTAGCATTGAACGATAGCGATCGCCATTCACCGTAACGTTGCGTCCAACAGCATCTTTGAAAAAATACGGTCCAATGATTCCACCAGCGTACAAACCACACCAAACAGTGCATTTTTCGGGATGCATGGGCAGTTCTTGAACGGCTTCTGGTTGCTCTTCACTCCAAATGCGGCAATTTTGCTTATTTACGTAGCCATTCAACCAGAAATGAGCCTCATCGCTGAACAAAATTTGTCGATAAAAAAGCGGATTTTCTGCCAACTTTTCTAGGGCCCATTCACTGAAAATTCGACGTTGTGGCAGATCGTTCGGCTTCAGTTCTTGCACGAGCTGTATTTTATACGGTTTTACACCAAGATCTTTGCGTAAAATCTTCCATGTGGTCGAATAACACAAACCCAATTGCTGCGAACGGCGACGAATCGACATTTCACGGTCTTCAGCAACACTCTCAGAAACAGACGCAATATTCTCTTCTGTACGCACTGTACGCATTCGTGTGGTTGGTTTAATGTCCAATAAAGTAAACTGAGTGCGAAACTTGGTCACAATCGCATTAATTGTTTGCTCACTTGGTCGATTATGTAGACCATAAATCGGACGTAAAGCGCGAAACACATTTCGAACCGAACACTGATTTTGGTAATAAAATTCAATGATTTGCAAGCGTTGCTCGTTAGTAAGTCTATTCATGATGAAATGTCAAAGCATACTGAGCATCTTTTTCTTTGACACCATGTCTGAAATCCCGCGTGATCTGTCAAATACTAATGCATGAAAATCCTAACCTCAAAAAAATCACCCGTTATTACAATCTTTTCAGAGCAAAGTTCTCAGAGAAATCGTTAATGCTCCGTGGTACATTAGAAACAGTGATTTACACAGAGACTTACGATTGCCAACTGTTGAAGATGAAATAGCAGTTTTCGCTGGGAAGCTACGAAAACGACAAACAATAATTCATGAGACAAACCTTGTGCGCCGACTTCAAAGAACGAGACCGTTCGACCTAGCGCCATAAGGAGTATCCGCTTTCAAATGCGGTATCCGCAGGTCCTCTCAGTGGGGAGCTTCCTGCCAAACGTGATTATAATATAATGAAGTTAAAACTACTTGATAAGGTAACTTAGTTGTAGTCGCAAGAACAAAACGGAGGTGTTTTTTTAGTGAGTAAAAATCTCACACTACTATGAGTACCGGGAAGATCCCAAGAGCCTTAGATGTAAAGGAAACAACATTAGCTGCTTTCTTAGACATAGAAGGAGCATTCGATAACACGTCCCACGAGGCGGTAGGCAAAGCTCTTGTTAGGAAAGGCGTACCCATCACCGTAACCAGATGGATAAAAGAAATGTTAGACACTAGAAATGCAGAGGCACAAGCAGGACAAAACGTAAAAAAAGTAATCACCCTTGTTGTGGAGTCTTGTAGTAGATGAATTGTTAGAATATCTTACCTCCCAAGGTATATACTGCATTGGCTTTGCCATCGCTATCATTGCAGTAGGTAAGTTTGAAGAAACTCTTTGCGATATTATCCAAAGAGGACTAACAATTACAAGTAAATCATACCATTTACTAGGAAAAGACTTCTACCACCATATGAAATATATCCGTTTGAATAGTAAAGTAATTGAAACGCAGAGGGAGGTAAAATATCTAGGAATTATACTAGATAGTAAACTCCTCTGGAACAAACACATAAATGCTATAGTCGGAAAAGCCACAAAAGCCCTAATAATTTGCAAAAGAATTGCAGGTAAGTCATGGGGATGCAAACCGAGCATCCTCAGGTAGATGTACACTATGATGGTAAGACCCATCATTACCTATGGTGCGGTTGCATGGCAAGAAAACCGAATTAATAACAACTAGGAAAACCCTCGAAAAAATCCAAAGGCTCGCATGTATCTGTATTACGGGAGCAATGAGAACCTGCCCTACCGCAGCTATGGAGGTTATCCTCCACCTATCCCCTCTACACGAGGTCATTAGAAGTGCTGGAGTTGGAGGTATCATTAGGTTCTCAAATGAAGGAACTGGGACAGGCAAAATTATTGGTCTCAGAGAAAGGGACCTAATTGACAGGTCCACAATAACAAACCTTATTGACATCCCAAGAGATGGAATGATCAAAAAACATAATTTCGAGAAAAACTTTCTTACACAGCTCAGTAACAAGGAAGACTGGGTAGGAGAGGATACAAACTACACACTCGAAACAAATACCATCAAATGGTACACTGATGGATCGAGAACAAGCGAAGAGACTGGTGCAGGAATCTTTGGGCCAAAAACCAAACTTTCCATACCGATGGGCAGTCCACCAGCATCTTCCAAGCGGAGGTAAACGCCATAGAGAAATGCGTAGATCGCAATCTCGAAAAGAATTATCGTAACAAGAACATTGCCATTATGTCAGATAGTCAAGCAGCACTCAAGGCACTAAACTCATACACCATCAGCTCTAAGCTAGTGTGGGAGTGCATAAGCAGACTAAATGAACTAGGTAAACAGAACAGCGTCACACTTTACTGGGTACCTGGTCATGTTGGTGTTCTTGGAAATGAAAAGGCAGATTCCCTACCAAAAATAGGCGCTTCAACCCCCCTAACAGGGCCTGAACCCTATTGCGGAATAGGTGAAAATGTCATCAAAACCAAAATAAAAGAAGAAGAGGAGGCAAACAGATTCAAAAACTGGAACGAACTCCCTAGGCTGAGACAGGCGAAATTGCTACTGGGCAACTACAACCGGCAACGTTTCGAAAACTGTATCAACCTAAGTAAGAATAACCTAAGAATAATAACATGTATTCTAACAGGACACTGTAAACTTAGAAGACACCTTAACCTACTTGGTGTGAAAAGCAGTGCCACTTGCAGATTCTGCAACATGCATAAGAAAACACCGGAACACATACTGGGAAAGTGTTATCCAATCATGCACCAGAGGAAAACCCATCTGGGACGGTACCAGGTGGAAGAGAGCAACCTATCCTCTCTCAAAGTTCCCCAAATACTAAAATTCCTAAAAGCAATAGGTTTGGAGGAGGAACTGTAGGATGAGCCAGCTCATTATTTTTATAAGAGGGGGCACAATAGATCTACAGGTCGCAGTGCAATAACCCCCAATACAATTCATTCATTCATTCATGAGTACCGGGCTCATAGTGTCTATGAAGATTCTTCACCTACCCTTTTCTGTTCCTAGATCATTTTGCTTAGATTTCATATGTTTTCCATTAGTACTAATTTTTCTAAATATAGATATCATTAAATAAAAATTCAATTATTTCTAAGTTAATCTAAGAAAAGTAATAAAATGCATTATTTTGTATTATGTTTAATTTTCTAGTTTACTGAGATTTAAAATGTTTAACTTTTCAAAACCCTACAAAGTATAGGTATAACCTATAACACTTTTCTGTTATAATGCACGTATATTGTATAACAAAATTGTTACCGAAATAATTAACTATTTAAAAAGGATCACAAATATACACTTTACACAAAAATATATTCACAAATTCATATTTGATATTGTTAAAAATATCATAACTACAAAGAAAAAAATTATGGAAATGCTGATTAGTTGAAAATTTTGAGTTTTTGGTATATTTAAATTAATTTTCTACATCCTACAAGTCTTGAATCACTTGTAAGATTAAGTGGATTATTCTACAAGTACGATTTAGTTTTTTCTACACTTGTAGCTTTGTGTTACAGAAAGAGGGAAATCTTATAATTTCCCACTTGTAGTGTTCGCTGATTACACTTGTAGAAGAGCCAGCAAACTTGTAGCTTTATGTTACAGAAATTTGTTACACTTGTAATAATTCACTTGTATTTTTGTGTTACAGGCCCCTGGAAGCCTTAACATAAAAAACGATCAAAATCGGTCGTACCGTTTTTGAGAAAATGAAAAACAAAAAAATGGATCCAAGGGAGGTACCAAAAATAATAATTTTTTGGATTTTTTTTTTTCATCCATTACCTAGGTTTAACTAAATGAAATTTTATGAGTTTTTTTTTAATCTGTGGGACAGGTTTTGAGAAAAAAAAAATATTTATAAAATTTTGAAAAAATTCGTATTGCAGGTACCGTTATTTTTGGTCCTAAAGAAAGAAAAAAACATCCGGGGGGAAAAAATTAAAACCCATATCTACCAAGTTTGAAGAAAATCGGCAGGGCCGTTTAGCTGTAGTCGAACAGACAGATAGACTTATGTCTCAGTAGGGTGGGACTAAAATGGGACATAAGTCCCGAAAAAAATACGGGACTTACGTCCCTGCGCCTGAAATGTAGTATGAGGAGTGGAAAACAATCAGCAGAGACTTTTAAGCTATGGGTTCTTGATTTTAAGAAGGGAGTTCACACGAAATATGAAATAAAGCGGAAATTAGAATTTTCAAGGAAGAATAAGGATGTTATAAATGTTTTTGACCATTGCCAAGGAGAAGGGGTTCTTAAAATAAAACTCGTAAGAGTAGGACCAGAAAATCCATCTCTCGATCTGATGATGCCATCGTCCGCTTGAGCAAAGCGCCAAAAAATTAAACATTCAAATGAACAAGAGAAAAAAAAATTTTTTTTTTCGTATTAAAACATGGTAAAACTTCGAGCTTGATTTTTTTTACAAATGCAAACCTTGTAATGATGTTATAACTAGTTGTGAATATGTAAGTCAACACGCAACACTTGCTTTTGACTTCTTATAAGATAAGCTGCATGACTATTAAACGGCTGCCACACGGGAGCTTTATAATGAATTATAAATTAAAATGCATAATTATAAAATGTATATTATAAAAATTCCTTCAAAATTTCAATCAATCAATGGTTTTTCTAGGACTTATAATAAATGTCCAGATATGTTGGACACTTATTCTGTTCAATTTAACATTTGCAATCTAACATTTCTCCAGGCTTTATATGTGCAAGTCTTATGTTTGGTTTATTTTTATGGATTTCGTAAAGGCAATAATTGTTTACAAAACTTTTTTTGGAATTTGGTTTAAGTTAGAGTGTCTTTTTTCTTTGAAGCCATGCAAGGTAAGTAACGAAACAAAAGATGTGAAGCTTCGCTTCAATGATAATGTTTTTAGCAAATAACTCATTTCATTGAACATCATGAATTTGAACAAATGTACTCGTTTAATCGCAGTAAATATTTATCAATAGTAATTTACAACTCTGTGTAATGAATTTAAATGCAAATATGTACATATTTGTACTTTAGATACGTATTGCAAGTCTTTGTCGAGAAATTGGCTCTTCTATAAGTTAGACCATGTTCGTGTGTCAACCTTAAAAAATACATAGATACTTCAATGAGTTTGGGTGGACATACAATTTCTTTGCATAAGGTTGAATTTCTGCTTTAATGGTAGTTTTGCACTCATTACATAAGCACTTGTGTGCTGTATTTAAAAATGATAGTCCAATCTTTGTTATTACATTTTGTTATCTCAGTTTTCGTACTAACAATAATATTCAATTACTATATTCTTTCTGCAACACATTTGGCACGGCAGATAAATAGGAGTGTTTTCTACAATTTTAAAACTAACTTGAATTTATCTAAGGTTCACATTCGCAGAAAACGTTTTTTGATTTTTGAAGGTGCCGGAGTCTTAAAGGTTTAATTTATCCTTTGATATATGTACAAAAGCAATACATTTAAATTAATACAATATAATCCAGTTGGTTTTAGGGTTCTCCAAACCAGTGAATTTGTTGGACAAAGAGCCATTTCGACAGTTGGCTGTTAATTACGCATTTCATTTACAATACTCGCCACCAACGGTTCCGGCATATTGGTGGTCATATTTTTACAATAGTACAGCATGGAGTAATATGCGTGATATAAAAGTAGAAAAACGACACACAAAAAGTACTAAAAACATGAAGTATACGTATTATATTAACCAAGATCCCTATTTGAATCTTCATAAAAAAATTGTTCAATCAGAGAATCTACAGCCAGTAATTCTGAGTGATAGAAGTCGAATTGCTGTATATAAAGCAATTGAAATTATTTTTCAAAGGTAATATATCCTAATTAACCCTTATTATCTATACACAAATGTTGGTAAGAAACGTTATGTTTATTTTATGATTAACAAAAACAAAAAACCGAGAATAGTAAGGGATTTCATGGAGAAAATTGCCTCCTTCGAACAATTTGTGAAATATCCCAACTATCATTTTATGAAATAAGTTGCCTTCAAGGAATTATAAACATAATATTCATGTAAGATATTCAGTTGAATAGAAAATACGTTTAAATTAGTATATGTAGTTAATTTTTTCTCCTTTTTTCTAGGCCTTCTGTAGAAAATATTCATGAAAAATTTATGCGCGCCAAAAAATTAGGAAGTCAAGGAACGACATGTAAGAAGATATACTGGAGCTGCGAAGATGGCATAAAATGGTTTCATAATATAATTAAATATATAGTGACAAATTAATACATATAAAAAATACAAATAAAGGGTGTAGTATATAAAATTATATAAAAAAATTTGTATGCCAGATATAACCGAATTTTTTACTTTACTTCAGAGACCTATCAATGTCATTATGTGTTAAATATTACAACTTTGCTTGTAGTGCTTGTTTTATTACCTCTCTTCTTTATATTTTTTTAAATATTTCTAAAATCAATTAAGTTGTACAATTATCGTGAAAATGAAATAAATTTGTAAGCATTTAAAAACAAATTTTTAATGTATTTAATTCAATTTAAAATAAGCTGTTATTGTTTTATGTTTTTAACTTAAAACTCCAAGCCCAAGGGTGGACAGTTTGAATAAAATAAGCTTATGTGAGATTTTTTCAAAGGCCTTACTGAAATTGGTTGAGACAACGTCGACTTCCTTTCCATTTTCTAAGACTGAGAGGCTAAAGGATACGAATTCGACAGGGTTAGTCGATGTGGACCTAACCTACCCTTGAAAAAGCCATGTTGTATAGGAGAAATAAGAGACTTACAACGAAAACTTTAAATACCATACAAAATGCTTTCAAAGATTTTGGGAATATGTGAAAGTTTAGCAATTGGACGATAGTTAATAACTTCAGACTTTGGGCCGTTTTTATGTATTGGGGTTATAAAAGAGGTCTTCCATAACTATGTGAATTCTCTTTGAGATAGCGATAAGCCGAAGATTTTTGAGAGAAGAAGAGTGTTGAAGAGTATTTTTTGAGAAATATGGTGGGGATAGCATCTGGGGCGGGAATATACTCATCATTGTGTCAATGGTATGAGGTAGAAATGGGCCGAATGAAGTTTCTATCATTAGGACTATACTCTGTTCAACCAAAATTGTCAGTACAGGCCTTATGGGAGAGCTTTTTCAAAAGCAGTGGCGCCTGATGCACTTATCACTACACTACGTTGGGAAAAATGCCACTTAAAAAAGAGCAAGCCACTGACTTTCCTTAAAGAATTGTTGTTGTAATTCTTCGCAAAAAGTTGTACACCCCAACGCAACGGTTGAATCTCACAGCTGAAGGGATACTGTCAAGTTAATACGATCGGGCGCTTGTTATATACATCAGAACAGAGTTACCATTATCATTCTAAATTACAAGCAAGGAGCTTATTCAGTGGATTTTATTAAGGAGCTTTTGGGATTTGAAACTTTTGAGAACAAATTTTACGAAGTTGAGTATGTTGAGTGTTGGCGATTTATAATGCAAACTAGGGAAACCCTGTGAGAGCTTTAAAAGGCGACACACTTATGCAAGCCAATGAAACCAGAGTGAGAGGCATACGTCCTATCTTCCCTGTACTGACAAGTTTTGTTGAACAGAGTATGGCTGAGAAGGTAAGTTTTTTGGCACGAATAAGAAAGAAGGAATTTTTACAACAACAGCCCAAAAAGACGAATCGAAGACTTTGTTAGCAATTTCAATTGTGAAATTTACATTGCGAGGAGTATATATAGGACTATAAAGCGTATAGCAAAGAATCGAAGACGATGTGATGTTTAAATTATCTGATATATACTCAATCAATCTCCTCCGTTTTGGTAGTTGACAAAAAACTTCCTAAGTGATACCATTTTAGCTTTCTGGCAATATGTGTTAAAATTGTATAGAACTTGAGAACTTGATCCTCCTATTCGTTTAGGTCTTGTAGGAGAATTATTGTTTATTATATGAGTAGGTTGTTCAAATTCACCAAGATACATAGTTAACTTTGCCAGCAATTTAATGTTTTAAATCTTGACTTTCTTGAGAAAAGAAAATTAATAAAATGCTACAACTAACCTGTTTTGTGTGTACATGAAACAATACCATTTATTAAAGAAGTAAATTTTAAATTAAATCAATATAAATGCAGTCATTTCAGGAACGCGTCCTAATGTACGATCTTCAACAACAAGACAAAAATATTAATGACAAATTATAGATATTTAAAATCTATCATTACTAATAATACCGTATTTTGTATACAAAATCTAGTTTTTAAAAGGATAATAACAGAATTTTTTTAATTATAAAAACGCAAGAATAGTTTGTCCAATAGCACATACAGTTGTGTTCATAAAAATAGCAGTGCTCCCCAAATAAAACAAAAAAGCTTTCATTATCAACGTTACTATATATTTCACTTAACTTCTAATAACAATTTAAGGTATTTCATTTACATATATTAACAGAAAAAGTTAACACTGATTTTTTACCGTTACTTTTATCACAGTAAAAAGCGTTTTTAAAATGGCTGTTCATAAAAATAGCAGTGCATCTGAATGTTCTGAAAAAATTTATATGAAACTATATTGATATTTTAGCTTACCATTAATACTTCGTAGCATAACCTTTGTTTTTTATAACGAAAATACATCTGCGTGGCATGGAGTCCACTAAGGTTTGACACCTCTCGATTTTCAATGGGGTTAAGGTCAGGGGATTGAGCGGGCCACTCCATAACGCATAACTTGTTCTCCTGGAACCATGATTTTGCCCTTTTTGAAGTGTGCTCTGGGTCATTGTCTTGTTGGTATACCCAAACCAACGGCATTTCCTCATCAGCATAGGGTAACATGACCTCCTCGAAGAATTTTAACATAGGCCCCCATTGCCGTTGTCGATTGCCAATCGAATCGAAACTTTTCGATTGTTTCGATTGGTTTTCAAATTTTGTATTGTGTAACTCAATCGATCGATAAATGTACTATTGTGAATGAACCCACAGAATATTGCGATTATTTCAAATTTGACAGTTCTATGATGTTAGCTTTTGAAATCATTTATTTGTTTTTTTCTGGTTTTCTTTTTGTAATATAAATTAAAATAGTTTATTTACATTTTAAAATGAGTTGAATAGATATATGGTTTAGCGTTTAGCGATAGTAACACACATACCGACATCTTGAAATTACCAGGAAAAGAAGACATATCAGAGACATATCTAAACCTCTGGAACTGGAAGAAACAATGTAAGATTTATAGAATAAAGGTTTTTATTTGGTATACACATACACATATTTGCTTTTTTAAATAGTTTCGCTTAGTTAATTGCTTAATTGCTAATATTTTAAGGTTCTGTGCTCATGGATCTTACCACACTATATAATTTAAATTGTTATTAATTTTGTATTGGCCTTGCACAATCCAAAGTGTCTTAAGTGCTAAAGGAAAAGCTCTCAGTTATAGAAACGCATATTTGCGAATTCTAGCTTCGGGTTAGAAATCATATTTATGAAAAAGTGGAATACCAGGTGTGGTAGGGTGAATTGACAGTACACATGTGTATATTAGCAATATAGTGTCTCAAAAAAAAGCAATTCAGCACGCATATTACAATCGTTAACGAATTTCTCTCATCTTTGCTTTACTTGGCTCTTAGCACAAACCATCTTCGCGATGTCCAGATTTCCCTACATCAATCTGACCAAAATCTCTATTTGCCTTTTCTTCGTTATCACTTTCGACCTGCATTTAATAGATATTTGAATGTTTTGTCCTCAAAATAATTAATTAATTGTAAGAAACTTACATTTGGTTCACAAGAAAAACTTCTGGACTTTATCTTCTATACGCGTCGATCAGAAAATGACAATCGAAAAGAAACGACTGTGAAATCGAAAAGGTTCAATCACAATCGACATTCGCAATATGAAATAGAGTAATCGACGATCGATGATCGAAAAAGGTCGATCATCGATTACAAAATCGACAACCGCAATATGGGCCATATTCAGCTGCATCCATTATACCCTGAATGGGATAGATAGGCCCAACCCCATAGTAAGAAAAGCAAGCCCATATCATAATTTTCGCTCCGCCATGCTTCACTGTTTTCACAGTGCACCGTGGATCGTTTGCTGCATTTTGTGGTCTTCTAACATACTCCGCAACGACCCTTGGATCCAAAAAGAACGACTTTGCTTTTATCGCTCCACAGAATATTCCTCCATTTCTCTCGTGGCCAATCTCGATGCGCTTTGGCAAACTCCATTATCTTTGCCACATGCCTTTTTGTCAACAATGGTACCTTGCGTGGACTTCGGGCTGATAATTTGGCTTCCAAAAGACGTCTTCGTATGGTAACAGAGCTTACAGACAGTTCAAGCTTATCTTTAATTTCTCTGGAGCTTATGGAAGGGTTCTGTTTAGCTAACTGAATAATTTTTCTGTCAGTTCGTGTTTCCGGTTTATTCTGTCATTTTATAGCGTTACTTATCTTTTTTGCTGAACATCCTAGGATTTCCTGAATATCCTGGTAAGTTTTCCCCTCCAAACGTAGTTTTCTTATTAAACTTCGAGTTTCTTAGTTGCAATGTTTTGACCGACCCATTGTTTATTTTTGAGCTAATATTTTATAATTGTTTCTATAATATTATTTTGAGAATACTAAAAACTACAAATAGTAAAATTTTTACTTACCGAAAAATAAAAAAAAGAGAATGTTTGACACTTTTTAACTTTACATGCAAGACACTGCTATTTTTATGAACACGCTATATTCAGAAAACTTGAACAATAGCGTCTACAACGGAAAAAGTATAAGGTTCAATTACAAACTTAAAGCCTCTAATGCAAAAATGAAAGACCGTTAGATGCAAATAACAAGTTAATTTTTTATGTAAGAATCTGCGTCTTTAATAAAGTGTGACCAGCACTGCTATTTTTATGAACACAACTGTAAGTCATTTCAGTGAACGCATCGATAATCAAACAAAAATAATTTTAAGTGAACGCAGCCATTCGGTGTCAAACGTCAGTCAGTAGAGAAAGCAAACAATAACAAAGCCGGCTGTCAGTGTATTTAATTTAATTATTGATGAAATTTTTTTAACGACAAGAAAAAACAAAGTAACCTCAAATATTTTACTATTGACAAGGTCAGGTTGCATTCAAGATGGCCGCTGTATAATCAAAGCGCGCGCTTATTTGAAATCGTCATTTCGTGAACGGCCATTTCGGGAACGTTCCCGGACATGATGGTACGTATTTTGCTTGTAGAAGATTTTGTATGTATTTTTTTTATTATTGCTTATACCCATGTTATTGAACAATGCTTGTTATATAGTTTGTTTTGTTTTTGTTCTTTTTATCAAACTTAGAAAAACGTTCCCGAATTAATGGTTATCTGTAAGATATTGACTAAAACAATATTGCAAAAAAAGTATACAGTTCTGTGAGCTACCCTTTCAAAGTTTATTAATATACAAATGTTGCAACAGTATAAACTAAGATAGTCATCATTGGTTTCAAAAGTAAATTCAAACACATTTTAAAATTTGAAAGTACTGGCGAAACCGCCATTATTATTCATCAAGAACCTGGAATAAAGCAAACAATTGTACCCATATACCTCAACTGTAACCATTGGGAGGAAGATTTTAGTCAGCTTGAAGATTTGTTAGGGCGTTTGGATGAAACGAATCTACTCTTGTTGGGAGATTTTAATGCCCGAATTGGCAGTGAGCAAGGATTGCCTCCGTATCTTTTAGAACATCCACCAAGTGTGAACATCTCACGTTCATCAAAAGACAACCGAAAGGATTGTAGAGGGAGCAAATTTTTGGAGCTTTGTGAGTCCTACAACTTTTTAATTTTGAATGGAAGAAGTGCCGGAGATATCGAAGGAGAGTACACGTTTGTAAGGTCATCAGGGCAATCGGTTATAGACTATGGTATAGCTGCGGGTGATGTTTTGAAACTTATCGTTGACTTCGAAGTCGAGGCTAAAACATTTTCGGAACACATGCCACTTATAATTACTTTGAGCAATAACGTAGCCTTTCAGTGCACTAATGCCGAAATGAAATTACCGCCAAGGCTGAAATGGAGGGATAATTTGCTTCAAAAGTACCAACAAAATTTGAATGCTGAGCTAATTCATCTGAAAGAAGTTTCAGAAGAATTGCAGACAATTATGAAAACAGCCTACCCACATCAACCACAATTCGTTAAGGCCAAAATCTACAGTGAAAAATGGTTTGACCAGGAATGTGAAATCGCTAGAAATCGTTCGTTTTCGTTTCTCACTTTATATCGAGCTCACAACATAATTAGTTTTAAAAGATGGTACGTTGAAGAAAATAAGAAGTACAAAGCACTATGCTTAAGAAAAAAGGAAGATTAAAAAAGTGTTTTTTCGATGAAACCCCATAAAACATGTCTCCCCCACCTTTAATTATCTTATTCTACCTAATCAAATAGTTTCCAGGTGGTGAAAATTTTTTTGGATAGATTTTTGTCCGGAGCCCCAATTATAAATAATTACCATAATATATTTCATTAATTCATCAATATCATCCCAGTAACATATTCAACTGGTAATTTTGTTTTAATTCAAAAAAAGTACCAACACTTGGTTTAACTCTTTTGGAAGATACATATCTACATATGTCCTTAAAATAAGGCTTTCATAATTTACTAAATCTTCCTTTGTTATTAACTCTTGATTTGGTTCTTTTAATGTTAATAATTCCCATAAGCATAGCGTTCCAAAATATATTTTACGTTTTAGAATGACATCATTATTATTTATTTACATAATAGAATCTCCAATCAAAATATTTTCTCAATTTTCAGTTCATATCCCAAATATATTATCACATGTTTTTGTTTTTGAAGAATTTAAAGTTAAATATTTTGCTGCATTATTTCCGATTCCTTTTTCAATAAATTGTTCTGGAGATAGTGAAGGATCATCAATATCAATGATGTTCTTTGAAATAAGTGTACTAGATGATGGTAAAAAAAAACTTGGTGTAATAGTTGATGGAAAATATTATTCCTTACTTTCAAAACATTGTGTGTAACTTTGAAAATTGATTTTGTAATTTCAAACCTGATTATTATTTTCTTCTTGTTTTTATTTATTAGATTTTAAATAATTATTTTCAGATGGTTTTGCTTCATTTAAATCCATCTTAAATTTTCATTTAAATTATAACTATTTGTAACAGATTGATTTAATGGTGATATATTTAATGGTGATATATTTAATGGTTGACATCTGTTTTATACCGCTATTAAGCAGATAAACATGAAACATCTGATATTCTATAATTTTAATTTTCCGCTCTTTGAATAAATAATATGAAATGTATCAAACTTTTAATGAGAAGAAATCTTCAATAGTCGAAAGATTTAATAGAACAATTAATGAAAAATTTAAAATTCATTTTGAAATTCAACTAAATACGTATACTAAATGGATATCAATCCATTACGGGTGTATGGGGGGTACCCTTAGTTTTGGAGCTAAAAAAAAAATTTCAATTTCTCCTCTAGGGAATCACCGAAGACCCTTAACTACCGAGATTGAAAGAAATAGGTCCAGTGGTTTAGGCTGCAGTGAGAGGTACAGACATACAGACACACTGAAACATGTTTTTTGTGTACTAAATTTTCCTTAAAATTTTTATAAAAAAAATTGATATGCAAATTGCTAGTATTTAATAAAATACATTTTAAAACGTAATTTAAAAATTTAATTGTGTATCGGTTTTCAAGATATTGAATTTTCAAAAAAAAAAATATTTATTATTTTTTTAAAAATCCAAAAACTATTTTTTCGAAAAAAATTTTAGTTTATATTTTTTCAAATGCAAAGCAGCTCCTGCATAAAAATTTTGGTTAAAATCGTTAGAGCTGTTGGTGAGAAATTCGAAAATCAAAAAAACCGTTCTATGACAGGTACCCCTAATAACATTTCCCCCCAAATTTTTTTTTCACCAAAATATAGTCCATGTCCATAATATCACACCTAATTTTTTACTTGCGATATAGGTACTATAGGGCAAGTTCTGCATTTGGAAAAAAAATCGAACTCGAGATTTTGATCAAAGTTGACATTACGATGATAGCGAAGACGAAAAAAGTGGGTCCGACAATTCCGTCTGCATGTCTGTATGTCTGTATGTCTGTACCTCGAACTACAGCCTAAACTACTGGAGGTATTTTCTTCAAACTCGGTAGTTAAGGGTCTTCGGTGATTCCCTAGAGGAGAAATTGAAATTTTTTTTTTAGCTCCAAAACTAAGGGTACCCCCCATACACCCGTAATGCAAAATCTTATTTATCTCGAAAACGGCTCTAACGATTTTGATAAAAAAAATTAGGTGTGATATTATGGACATGGACTATATTTTGGTGAAAAACAAATTTGGGGGAAATGTTATTAGGGGTACCTGTCATAGAACGGTTTTTTTGATTTTCGAATTTCTCACCAACGGCTCTAACGATTTTAACCAAAATTTTTATGCAGGAGCTGCTTTGCATTTGAAAAAATATAAACTAAAATTTTTTTCGAAAAAATAGTTTTTGGATTTTTAAAAAAATAATACATATTTTTTTTTGAAAATTCAATATCTTGAAAACCGATACACGATTAAATTTTTAAATTACGTTTTAAAATGTATTTTATTAAATCCTAACAATTTGCATATCAATTTTTTTTATAAAAATTTTAAGGAAAATTTAGTACACAAAAAACATGTTTCAGTGTGTCTGTATGTCTGTACCTCTCACTACAGCCTAAACCACTGGACCTATTTCTTTCAATCTCGGTAGTTAAGGGTCTTCGGTGATTCCCTAGAGGAGAAATTGAATTTTTTTTTTTAGCTCTAAAACTAAGGGTACCCCCCATACACCCGTAATGCAAAATCTTATTTATCTCGAAAACGGCTCTAACGATTTTGATAAAAAAAATTAGGTGTGATATTATGGACATGGACTATATTTTGGTGAAAAACAAATTTGGGGGGAAATGTTATTAGGGGTACCTGTCATAGAACGGTTTTTTTGATTTTCGAATTTCTCACCAACGGCTCTAACGATTTTAACCAAAATTTTTATGCAGGAGCTGCTTTGCATTTGAAAAAATATAAACTAAAATTTTTTTCGAAAAAATAATTTTTGGATTTTTAAAAAAATAATACATATTTTTTTTTTGAAAATTCAATATCTTGAAAACCGATACACGATTAAATTTTTAAATTACTTTTTAAAATGTATTTTATTAAATCCTAACAATTTGCATATCAATTTTTTTTATAAAAATTTTAAGGAAAATTTAGTACACAAAAAACATGTTTCAGTGTGTCTGTATGTCTGTACCTCTCACTACAGCCTAAACCACTGGACCTATTTCTTTCAATCTCGGTAGTTAAGGGTCTTCGGTGATTCCCTAGAGGAGAAATTGAAATTTTTTTTTAGCTCTAAAACTAAGGGTACCCCCCATACACCCGCAATGCAAAATCTTATTTATCTCGAAAACGGCTCTAACGATTTTGATAAAAAAAATTAAGTGTGATATTATGGACATGGACTACATTTTGGTCAAACAAAATTTTTGGGCAAAATGTTATTAGGGGTACCTGCCATAGACCCGTTTTTTTGATTTTCGACTTTCTCATTAATGGCTCTAAGGATTTTAACCCAAAATTTTTAGCAGGAGTCCCCTTAAGTTTAAAATAATATTGTCTATAAAAATATTCGAAAAAATATTTATTGGGTTTAAAAAAAAAAAAAAATTAAATCAATATCTTCAAAACCTATGAACGATTATTTTTTGAAATTATTTCCTAAAACCAATATTATTAAATACTTAAAATTCGCATACCACATTTTTTTCTTGAAAAATTTTAGAGAAATTTCTTATATAAACATTTTATTTAATAATAAAACGATTTTTTAAAGTTTATTTGCATAAATTCATACTTTTCCGGAAACCAGACGGCAATTTTATGCATTTGAACATTATTATCTCATTAAATCCATGTTTTATACATTTTTAAAATGTATCTTAAATTCCAAAGTACTTTTACATAAGAGCAAGTTCGTGCGATCCAGTCGTGCATTTTATTTTATCAAAATCGTTAGAGCCGTTTTCGAGATAAATAAGATTTTGCATTACGGGTGTATGGGGGGTACCCTTAGTTTTGGAGCTAAAAAAAAAATTTCAATTTCTCCTCTAGGGAATCACCGAAGACCCTTAACTACCGAGTTTGAAGAAAATACCTCCAGTAGTTTAGGCTGTAGTTCGAGGTACAGACATACAGACATACAGACATACAGACATACAGACAGACAGACGGAATTGTCGGACCCACTTTTTTCGTCTTCGCTATCATCGTAATGTCAACTTTGATCAAAATCTCGAGTTCGATTTTTTTTCCAAATGCAGAACTTGCCCTATAGTACCTATATCGCAAGTAAAAATTATTTAAGATTGGAGATAGAGTAAGAATATTTTATTTTAAGAAAATGTTTGAAAATAACTATAAAAATAATTGGACTCATAAAATGTTTGTAATTAGTAATTAGTAAAATTTATTTATAAATAAATTTATAGTCAGATTTATAAATAAACTTACCCTATTACCCAAACAATAAAAGACTTGAATAATATACCAATTTTAAATAAATTTTATAAATATGATTTACAAGAAACCAAATTTTAATATTATTAAAAAATATGTTAATTTATTCTGTAACTAAATTTCTAGAAACATCTTTATCAAATTCTTTATCCTCAGATCCTGAATTCGAATCTAATTCTATATCTAATTTTTTCTTATGCCTATATTCTTGCAAAACAAATTTTAAATATAAATTTGCAACCGTACAATAATCACACAATTTTTTTTAACGAATTAGTTTAAACATCTTTAATTGATTTATCATTAATAAAAGGTTTTAATTCATCTTTAAATTTATTTACGTAAACTTAACGATTACACAGGGTGTCCGGTAATTCGTGTGCCACACTTTGGGATGCGATTTTTGGTCATATTCTAAGAAATTGCTCTACAGTAAAGTTTTATTTTCAACTTTGACACCACTTTTTGACGATTTAAAAAAAAAGGCTAAGGCTACGGCCACGCACTGAGCGACGAGCGACTGAGCGATTGAGCGACGAGTCGCTGAGCGACGCAAAAAAATTAAAACACATGAAATTGTATGGAGGTGGCCACGTCAGCCCTGAGCGACTTCTGATTTTTTCAAGCGACAGAGCGACGTCGCTCTGCAATCAAATCTGTTTTAATTTTTCAGTCGATCGCTGAGCGACGAAGTTAGTCCATGGAGAAAATAAGCATAGAAAGTTTAAAATATGAAATGTTTCAAAAGTCTTTTGCCATTTAGGTCAAAATTTAACGAGTTTAAAAAACTTGGGATGAAAAGCGACATTCAGAATGTTATTTTGGCAAAACTAAACAATAAAAATAAAGAATAAATAAAATGCACGACTCGATCGCACAAACTTGCTCTTATGTAAAAGTACTTTGGATTTTAAAATGTTTGTATAAATAAATATAAAGCATGGATTTTATGAGATAAAAATGTTCAAATGCATGAAATTGCAGTCTGATTTTCAGAAATGTATGAATTAATGCAAACAAAGCTCAAAAATCGTTTTATTATTAAATTAATTTTGTGTATAAGAAATTTCTTTAAAATTTTTCAAGAACGAAATTTGGGATGTCAATTTTAAGTATTTAGGAGTATAGATTCAAGGACATGATTTGAAAATAAACGTTTTGAAGATATTCAAATCCAAAAACTATTTTTTCGAAAAATTTTGTAGACCATTATAGACCATACTTTTTCAAAGGAGCTCCTGCATTAAAATTTTAGTTAAAACCGTTAGAGCCGTTGATGAGAAATTCCAAAATCAAATAAACAGTTCATTTATTCATTAATTCATTCAATGTTCCATGCCTAAATACGATTTTGCATTACGGGTGTATACCCCCATACCGTTACTTTTGGAGCTAAAAAAAATTCAATTCTCTCTAGGGTATCATCGAAAACCCTTATGTACTGAGTTTGAAGAAAATAATTCCAGTAGCTTAAGCTGCAGATCAAGGCAGAGACAGACAGATGGCATTTTCGGACCCACTTTTTTTGTCTTCGCTATCATCGCAATGTCAATTTTGATCAAAATCTCGAGTTGAATTTTTTTGTCCAAATGCAGAACTAGCCCTATAGTACCTACATATATCGCAAGTAAAAACTAACTTTAGTAATAAAATTAGTCGCTTTTTTGCACTAATTGGCTTCCTTTGGTTTGTTAATCTTAGCCGAACTTTTTTCAACAGCAAATTGAAAGATTCTATTGACATACGACAGTATTGATAAAATAGGTCTGGATATTTGCGAAGATTCAACATAATTTGCCGTTTCGATTTATTGGTTATACATCAAACCTTAGTTTTCTTGATCTTATAATAGCCCTTAAAAACTACGACGAACTACACTTGACAATTGCATTTTCGAAACTAATCGCTCAGCGATGACGCTCAGTAAATGGCCACCCATCGCTCAGACTCGTCGCTCTATCGCTCGTCGCTCAGCCGCTCAGTCGCTCGTCGCTCAGTGCGTGGCCGAAGCCTAACTTTGGTGTACCCTGAACCATGTTAAGGTCAATTTCTCTGTCAATACTAATGGTAGGGACCTCATTTTGGACTTTTTTTTTAGTAGAAATACGAACCTTTAAGACTATGTTTAAATTAAGTTAATATGTTTTTAGGGTTGCTGATAGTCAATTTTAAAAGGTGTTCAATTTTTCTTGCCCGAGCAAAATTTTGACTTTGACGTAAATTTTTTTCAAAAAATGTTAACTGATGAACAAAACAATAATAAAAAAAACTCATTAATAAGTGCACCCAAAAACCTATACATTTTATGATACTTGGGAAAATCTCTGGCAATTGGAGTGGTTTTCCAAAAATCGATAGTTTTTAGGTAATTTTTAAGACTGTGCACTCTTGAGAAGGGTTGAAAGTGTTCTTTTGCCTATTTGACTGTCAAACCCCTAATTACCTTACCTCTTCTTAAGCAGAGTTAAATTTGGGAATAAATGTTTAATGGGTAAATTAACTTAATAAGTGGTATAAAAGAATAGAAAAACAAATTCATTCATCAGATTATCAAGTTAAGTCACGATTACAGTTGGGTAAGAGCGCTTTTTGAAATGCCTTCATTTACGAGAGAAGAATACGCAGACATTTTATTCGTTTATGGGTTGTGCAATAGAAATTGAAGAAGAGCACAACGAAGATACCAGGAATTTTGTCCTAACAGACGACTTCCTTCTCGAAATGTTTTTGGAAATACCTTTCAAAGGCTTCGAGAAACTGGATCAGTTTCAACCGCAAGACCTAATACGGGAACTGCGAGCACAAGAAGAGTTTCGGTCGATGAAAGAATACTGCCAGCTGTTGAAATCGGTCCTTCCATCAGCATAAGATGCTTGGCTGTACAGTTTAATGTTTCCAAACACAGAATTTTCAGTATACATCATGGAGAAAATATTTATCCATATCACCATACACCTATGCAAGAACTGCTACCCGATAATTTTGAAAAGAGACTCGAATTTTGTAACTGGTAGCTAAAGAGAAGCGTGGATGACAACCAGTTTATAAACAGAATTCTTTGGACAGACGAATCTCAATTCACAACAGGAGGTATTACGAATTTCCATAAGCTCCATACATGGGCTTTGAGCAATCCACATTCAAGACGGCAAAGATCATTTCAGTACAGATTCAGTGTCAATATGTGGGCAGGTGTAATTGTAAAAAAAATAATTGGGCCTTTCAAATAAACACCCCGACTTAATTATACTAACTATCTGGAGTATTAATGAAGATAGAAAGTAATTTCTGTTTAAGTGGAGTGATTGAATTAAATTCAATTAAAAGCTCAAGTGACTTAAAACAGAAATCACTTTCTATCTTCATTGATTCTGACTACGGACATTATTATTCTAGGTGTCTGAATTTAATCAAATTCCCCTAGAAAAATAAAATTCACAGTCTATTAAAACTGTAAATTTTATAAGAGTCGGTAAACATCGACCAATATTTGCGTCTTAGAAGGGTACGGCAGCATCTAACTGATGAGCCCACTGTCGTACCTGGGCGAAACTCACCTTGGAGTTGAGGTCACTTGAGCTTTCTGGAGTATTTATAAAATAATCTACCAGACCTATTGAAGGATGCTCCAATACTTCAACTAGCTTCATCATATTTCCAACAAGAGTGTGCTCCGCCCTACTATGGTGATGGTCGTGAAGTTAAGGATTGGCTGGATGAAGAATACGGTGATCGATGAACAGGCAGAAATAGAACAATTCACTGGCCTGCAAGATCTCCCGATCTCACTGTACTGGATTTTTAATGAAAGAAATCGTTTATTCATCCGAAATAACATATTTAACTGAATAAGAACAACGTATTTCCGAAGGATCAAAGTATGGCAAAAGTTATCGAGAATAAACATTCAAAATGAAATCCAAAATCGGGCTCTAGCATGCATTCGAAACGCAGGAGGGCTTTTTGAGCACTTATTATGACTGTATTTGCGTGTGCATAAAATAAAAAATTACTTAAAACTACACAAATTATTGTTTTATTCAAACCCTTCACACCTCAGGGCAAAAAATCATTTTTTTTAATTTTACCTGTTTTAGATTTTCCCAAGTATGAAAAAATGTATGGGTTTTTGGGTGCACTTATTAATGTTTTTTTTATTATTGTTTTGTTCATCAAGTAAAAATAAGAAAACACATTTTTTGAAAAAAAAAATTACCTCAAAGTCAAAATTTTGCTCTGGCAACCCTAGAAACATATCAGCTCAATTTAAACGTAGTTCTAAAGGTTAGTATTTCTTCAAAATGAGGTCCCTACTATTAGCACTGACAGAGAAATTGACCTTAACATGACCCATGGGTACACTAAAGTTAGCCTTTTTTTAAATCGTCAAAAAGTGATGTCAAAATTGAAAATCAGACTTTACTGTAGAACATTTTTACTTGCGACTTATAGGTACTATAAGGCAAGTTATGCATTCGTAAAAAAAAATCGAACTCGAGATTTTGATCAAAGTTGACATTACGATGATAGCGAAGACCCAAAAAGTGGGTCTCGCAATTCTGTCTGTCTGTCGGTTCGACTACAGCCTAAACGGCTCGGCCGATTTTCTTCAAACTTGGTAGATATGGGTTTTAATTCCCCCCCCCCCCCGGACGTTTTTTTCTGTTTTTTTTAAAGACCAAAAATAACGGTACCTGCCATACGATTTTTTTTCGAAATTTTATAAATATTTTTTTTTCTCAAAAACTGTTCCACAGAATTTTTTAAAAAAAAAATTGAAAAATTTCATTTGGTTAAAACTAGCGAATGGTTGCAAAAAATTTTACAAAAATCATTTTTTTTTATGCCAAAGCTTCTCCAAAGTTTGAATATTATAACATATTAAAATTTTTAATTTTGTATTTTTTGGATTTAAAAAAAAATTCAAAAATTTTTTTTGGAAACTCAATATTTTGAAAACCCCATGCTCGATTTTTTTTCAAACTTGATAAATAAAATTTTCTCAATATAATCTACAAGATTTGAGAAAAAAATTTTGTTTTATCTAAAACTAACGGTACCTTCCATACAAATTTAAAAAAATGCTTTTCGAAAATCGTATTCTTCTCGAAAACGGTTCCGAGAATTTTGCTAAAATTTTTTTTCTTTTGATCAATCCTTACGATCTATAATTTAATACAAAAAAATTTGAAATCTAGATATTACTGACTGTACCTACCATAGAACGATTTCTTCGAATTTGGAATTACTCATTACCGGCATAACGGATTTTAACGAAGTTTTTTATAAAGAAGCTCCTAAAAAGTTTGAAAAACATTGCATTTAAAAACTTAAGAAGAAATATTTTTCAATTTTTAGAAAAAAAAGTCATTTTTTTTTTTGAAAAATTTGATATCTCAAGAACGGCTTAGCATTTTTTTTTTTTTGAAAATTAGACTTTTATTCGTACAATAATAAAAACTTAAGGTTGGCGTGCCAAAATATTTTCTTAAAAATGTTTTAAAAATTTTGTACACAAAAGCTTATTTTTTTAAGGAACCACTACAACGAATCATAATTTTTGTTCCTGCATAAATTCATATTTTCATAGCATTCTGTTTTTATCTCTTACTACTAAAAGAATTTAAAAAATTCATTTTATCCTTATGAACAGTTTTCTTTAATAACATCCGTTTTTAAAATTCCTAGTCTATTACATAGGAGCAAGTTCGTGCGACCCAGTCGTGCATTTTATTTTTTCTTAGAATAATCACATCCCAAACTATGGCACACGAACTACCGGACACCCTGTATATTTCGTTTGATTCAAGATCCAAATTCATCAATTTTATCTGTTGTCCTTTTGCTTATGGTAGGTATCTATAGTATTTGGAATTTTTGTTTTTTATTATTTTCCGAAGACATTTTTGTTTTGGTGTGTTTTTTTGATTTAAATTTTTATAAATAAAATAAAAAAGTTTTAAACCTTTTATTTAAGCTTTAAAAAAATCTTTTTAAAAAAGAATCTATTAAACATGGAATCTAAGAAATTTGTTAAGCGTCATTAATAATACAAAATAAAATTGAAGCCTTCGAAATAAAATTATTTTAAGTAAAATGATGAAACAAAACTAGATACAGAATTTAAAAAGTTTCCTACTATATACAAACTTTTCTATGATAAATTTAGGTCTCTTGATATTTTAAATACCTTATAAGATACCTAATACCTAACGATTGTTGTTTTTTTTTTAGTTTTACAACATTTTAATTTAGATTTATTAAAAAAGAAAATTCAGAATATTCAGATTCTGATTCTGGTATTGAATAAATTATTTTACTTTTCATTTTTAATGTCTTGTGCTGCAATAACTATTATGGAAATATGGATATTTAGAAGTGCATATTCTATATTTGACAAACAATATAATTTTTTTTATATTTTTCGTTTTCCCTTCTTCCTATTTTTTATTTGTGAATGGCAATTATATTTTTTTGACTGTTTATCCAATATTATCTAAAAATATTCGCTTTTTATCAAATAATTTCTTCGGTGCCAGAAAACTGCACTGGAACCGGCAAAATACATAGTACTATTTAAAGTTCTGCAACGATATCACTTTTATAAAATCTACTTGCATTTTCTTTCTACTATTTTTGATTATTATGCTTATATTCATCTGGTAGTATTTAATTAATAAACTTCAAAACTATCGATCATTGACTTCAAATCCAATTTCGTTCAATTTTTTTAAATGTGGAAATGATTTGGCAGAGTCTTGAAAAAGATTTTGCAGCGATGTAGATCTCTCCTTGAAAGCTGTTGCATTTCTGACGAGAACATAGGACGTAAGGACTTTTCGATAGCTAAATCCTGCTATATAGAGCTACCTTGTCTTTAGCAACATCAAGGACTTCATTAGGAATGGACTCAATACATTTCTAAGAATCTTCCGGCTCCAGTTGCTTCTTCATCACAAATCTCCATATAGATACATTTTCTGAACAGCTTTTCCATTTGACCCATAAATAATTTTTTAAATAATGTATTATCCTCTTATTTATTTAATATTTTATGAGTTATGGCCTGACCTCTTTTAGAGAGCAATATCAAAAGACTTGATTCCACAAGAACAATAGATGGAAGTATTTTAACTGATGTAAACATACAACTCGAATATACATACATAATGTAACAAACTTATAAAAACTGAAAAATAAGTATCAATAACTTTGAAGTAAAAATGTATGACAATATAATTTTAACAAACTGTTTGACAAAAATTAAAGAAAATATAAGATTCAATAACTTGAATTTAGAATTACTCATGATATAATGTTAAAAACACAAATGAAATTGAATATTGTATTATATGTATTTATATAATATTGTAATATATCAATTATAAAAATCAAACTGTTATCTAAATAATGTTCATATCTTTAAGTGTAATGATTTTCAATTTGCATATTCATCAAATTACTTCTTTAGGCTATCGAGTTCAATTTTTATTTTCATTAAACTTCCCAAGTAATGCAGCCTGCATATTTCGTAATAATTCCTAGTAAATAACATAATTCTCAAATAAGTACCTATTCTCTATATTTATTTCACAACGATAATTCTCAATGAAAACATAATTTTCAAATGTGGCTTTTTATTTTTCTACGAAAATTCTGTTAGTTCGCTTTGAGAATTTGCCGGCTCGAATGAATCTGTTTTGTTTCAATAAAGATTAATATTTTTTAAATCAAAACGGCGCGATCTTAGGCTAGTTGGGTCACTGAGTTAGGCAGCTCTTGGCCGACATTTCTACCTTCCAAGGACTATATTATTATTTAGCGTTTTGCAAATTTTTCTGATTCCAAATCGACATCTTAATTTTATTTCACTCACTTAAAATTAAATTATAACTTGTATTAAAATGTTTAAATGTCAATCAGATTCTTACCTTCATACTCTTTCCGTTTATTTCTGAGAAACGATGCTGTTATTTGAACCCTTCGAGCTCGAAGTAGTGATGATTGACTCTTAATACTTGTCCCGCTTAGTTTTGAAAAAATGGAACCTTTGGATCCTTTTCGATTATTTAATTTGCTACTTGCTGCCTCCGAAGTTTCGAAAGCGGGAGTATTTGAACTTTCTGCTACTATTCCGGACACAGAAGCTGGCATAATTGTACCCGAGTTCGAGGAGGATGCTTTAGGAAATTTTGCATTATCTATCGAACGGGATTGCGGAATGCTCTCAACCGATTCAAAATCTCGACTTTTTGTGACCGGTGGTGGCATTGAATTACGGAACCAAGAATCTTGTTGCTTTGCACCACGCGACCGCTTGTTTATTGATGTTAATGTTGTTTTCGTCATTGAAATGGTTTTTAAGGCACTTTTAATTTTATTGTATTTAATATCTTTTATATGTATATACACATATTTTAAATGCATTAGGTGTTTCAACTATATTAATTTAGTTTGCTTTTATGCTATTTCAGGCAAGAAAACAAGCTTGTGGAATTTAAGATAAACAATCTTATTTTTCTGGATTTAGTTGGCTGCAGCTAAAATAAGTTGATTTTTAAGTTCACACGTGTATCCTATAAAATTTTAGAATCACTGTTTTAATAAATATTTTTTTTTTTATTTTTGCTAAAACAAAAGGGGTGAAATATAATTTAAGATACACTCATTAATTTTTTAGCGTTCCACCTTTGAATATCAAATCCATTGACATACTAGATATGGACTGCTAGTAGCTGATTACAGAATGGTCCAACGGATTCCCAAATAGACCAGGAGCCCACAGCAAATTTTGTGCGTGAAGATATAACCAAAAGTGGTTTATATGAGTATGAAGCCCTCAAATAACTAACGACAAATATGGAAGTCTGGCAGCATTTTTTTGCAGCTAAAATTAATAATAGTATGCCAAAGGTACATATATTTCCAAAATGTGGATCATAAGTATAACCACTTGAAACTAGCCTTAAATTAAAAGGCAGAATGCACTGAATACAAATAGATAGGTGCCAGACGTTTTAGATGCAGCTTTCCCCTTGCCAGACGTACTAATAGTACGCAAAAAATCATTTTTTTAAACAATTGGTATAACCATATGTGTGATACATCAACAAATTTGTAAAATTGTCCTTATCACAAATAAATAGGTGCCAGACGTTTTAGATGCAGCTTTCCCCTTGCCAGACGTACTAATAGAGTACTAAAAATTAAATTATTTTATACAGGGTGATTTGCATGAGGTGTGACAAAAAGCTAGGGCGTGTAGGTTGGACTTAGACAAGAAAAAAATCGTATGGGAGGGGGGGTCTATTTCCCCCCGTTTAGGCGGGAGGGGCAATTTAAGAAAAAAATCACTTAAAACAGAAAAAAAATATTAAAAAATAACGGTGATACCTACACAGTAATGCTATAGCATTTTGAAAAGCCAGAAATACATTCTTTAATTTTGTTTTTAAATAAAGTTGTTTGAGTGAATAGTTTTTGAAAAATTAATTTTCAAAATCAAAATTTTGAAAAAAAATGAAAATTTTTTTTAAACAATTTTTTTTTCAAAATTTTACGTAATTAAGTATTATTTTTTTATTCAATATTCAATGCTCTTATTAATTTTTGATCAAACACAAAAAACCGGATGTCAAAATGTTTTGTAGTTTTTGAGAAAATCAAAAATAACAAAAACTACTTTTGTTCTAAGAAAAGCCCTTTATTTTAGTTTTTACGGTTTTGGATTCTTAGGTGAATTTACGAAAGAAAGGATTAACTTTTTTTGTACAATTTTTTTATTATCAGTCTTATAAGCATACAAAAATGTGACAAAGTACTGGATTAACACATTTTTTCATTGAGAACACCTGCGTAAGAGCATTGGATTACAGTGAAAGCTCTACTTGCGGACAGCTCCAATAAGCGGACAGCTCCCTTAAACGGACACATTTTCGGGAACGAACTTTTTTTTCGAAAATCTCATACAAATAACTTTCCTATAAACGGACACTCTCATAGACGGACGCGGACACGTTTTTTTGCCCATTTTAGATAGAAAACCTCCCACACGCGGACACATTATTTTATTTAGGGATTATTTTTTCTCAAAATGTAACGGAAAAGAACAGCAGATCTGTTCTAAGTACAGTTTATGTTTTATACGTAAGTAAATCTATAGAAAATCTCCGATAACCGGACGCGAAGCTCTAATAACTGGACAGTGCGATGTTATGTTGAAAGGTTATTAGGGGATTTCCCGAGTTAGTTACTGGGGGTAGTTGGTGTAATTTTGAGAGGGTATGGTTCCCTTTTTTCATCGCGTTTCGTTTTTACACATGTCATTTCCTTTCCTTCAGCTACTCATTCATCACACTCAAAAGTTTTTTGTATACCCTTAATATGTCAGAGACACAGTGTGAGCAATAGGAAAAAAGGGAGGGGTCAGAAAGGAGGTGTCGGTGTACATTGGTTTTGAATTTTTGAACATAGCAATGACTGGGAAAGACAGAGCGTGGTAAGGAATTCCACATTAGCATAGTACGGCTAAAGAACGAATCTCTGTACATCACAGTACGTCCGAAGTTGGGCTCAAGGGTAAACTGATGGGCATTCCTAGAAGTGCGAATATTACGGTTGAATTGTTTAAGGGAAGGAATGCAGCTGGCTATTTCACTAGAGCATAGTCCGTTAAAATAACGGTAAAAAAGGGTGAGGCAAGAAAAGTTGTGCCAAAAGTGCCAATGCACTGGGCAATAAAAACTTTTTTTTTTCAGCCACGACATGAAATATTTTACCTATGCAAAGTTTTTTAGATTTAATATTTGAAAAACACAAGCTGCAGAGATTTCAAGAAATAAAGAAGATGAAGAATTAATATGAAGTTAAAAAAAAAGTTTTTTTTATTGCTTTCCCTTAACCGGACAGTTCTCATAACCGGACAAAAATTGGGCGACCATGAGTGTCCGCTTATTAGAGCTTTCACTGTAATATTAACCTGCGAATGTTTTTTAAATAATGCAACGTTACACGCCCTAACTAGTGATAGAAAAATGCAAATGCGAAATAAGAACAAAAATATTCCTGAATCTTGAAATCAATTAAAATAAGAAATACACGCATATTGAGATAAAATACATAATTACTGTTTATTTATTTATTATTTACTATTTTTTAACTAAAGCTTATTACAAAAAATTTTCGATATGATCCCTATTTTGTAGAAGGCAAAGATTATAGCGCCTTCTTATTGCTGCACATAAATTTATACTTGATAAATTTTCCTGTAATTTGAGTCCAGCCACTTCAATCCGTTGTTTCAGTTGTTCCAAAGATTCTATTTCCACTTCGTACACATAGTTCTTCATGAATCCCCAAGCATAAAAATCTAACGGAGTTAAATCTGGCGATCTAGGCGGCCATTCTATTGGACCTCCTCTTCCAATCCAACGGTCACTAAAATGTTCATCAAGCCAGTTCCTTACAGTGCGGCTGTAGTGTGCTGGAGCTCCATCTTGCTGGTAGATTAAATTGTCTGCTATGGCCAAGGGAACGTTGTCATTCAAATCGGGCAGAAGGTCTCGTAGTAACTCCATTCTCCATTTATGACTGAATTCAGGAACCGTGGTCCAATAACTGTTCGTCCAACAATACCAAGCCCAACATTACAGCTAAAGCGGTGTTGATATTTGGTTTGTTTCTTGTTATGCGGATTGCTGTTACTCCAGTGATGTAAATTGTGGAAATTTGTTACTCCATCTCTGGTAAACTGAGCTTCATCCGTCCAGAATATCCTTCCAAAGTAATTATGTTCAGTTTCATATCTTAGCAATAATGTGCGACAAAATGCAGCTCTCAGTAACTTGTCGTTTGCGGTTAGCTCCTGAACTGGTGTAGTGTGGTACGGGTGTAAATGCTCGGTATGAAGCACTGCCCAAACTCTAGTTTGGGGCAACTGAAGCATAGTAGCTATTCTCCTTGTGCTAAGGGAGGGATTACGTCGGACCATATCCAAAATTCTTTCCTCTATTTGTACTGATGCAGAAGATGAAAAAGTTAATCCTTTCTTTCGTAAATGCACCTAAGCCAAGCCGACCCCACCATAATAAAAAGTGGCAGGTCATTTTAAACCAATGCTCTCACGCAGGTGTTCTCAATGAAAAAATGTGTGAAATATGGTTAATCCAGTAGTTTGTCACATTATTGTATGCTTATAAGACTGATAATAAAAAAATTGTACAAAAAAAGTTAATCCTTTCTTTCGTAAATTCACCTAAGAATCCAAAACCGTAAAAACTAAAATAAAAAGCTTTTCTTAGAACAAAAGTAGTTTTTGTTATTTTTGATTTTCTCAAAAACTACAAAACATTTTGACATCCGGTTTTTTGTGTTTGATCAAAAATTAATAAGAGCATTGAATATTGAATAATAAAATAATACTTAATTACGTAAAATTTTGAAAAAAAATTGTTTAAAAAAAATTTTCATTTTTTTTCAAAATTTTGATTTTGAAAATTAATTTTTCAAAAACTATTCACTCAAACAACTTTATTTAAAAACAAAATTAAAGAATGTATTTCTGGCTTTTCAAAATGCTATAGCATTACTGTGTAGGTATCACCGTTATTTTTTAATATTTTTTTTCTGTTTTAAGTGATTTTTTTCTTAAATTGCCCCTCCCGCCTAAACGGGGGGAAATAGACCCCCCCTCCCATACGATTTTTTTCTTGTCTAAGTCCAACCTACACGCCCTAGCTTTTTGTCACACCTCATGCAAATCACCCTGTATAAAATAATTTAATTTTTAGTACTCTATTAGTACGTCTGGCAAGGGGAAAGCTGCATCTAAAACGTCTGGCACCTATTTATTTGTGATAAGGACAATTTTACAAATTTGTTGATGTATCACACATATGGTTATACCAATTGTTTAAAAAAATGATTTTTTGCGTACTATTAGTACGTCTGGCAAGGGGAAAGCTGCATCTAAAACGTCTGGCACCTATCTATTTGTATTCAGTGCATTCTGCCTTTTAATTTAAGGCCAGTTTCAAGTGGTTATACTTATGATCCACATTTTGGAAATATATGTACCTTTGGCATACTATTATTAATTTTAGCTGCAAAAAAATGCTGCCAGACTTCCATATTTGTCGTTAGTTATTTGAGGGCTTCATACTCATATAAACCACTTTTGGTTATATCTTCACGCACAAAATTTGCTGTGGGCTCTTAGACTAAAACGACACTAGCCCTCGTGCCGAAACTGACGGAAAATTTGAATACTATGAAATGGAACCAGTGCTAAAGGGGCTAATGTGCAAATAGTCCAATTGCCAAATCTGAAAATGTCCCTTTTTAATGTTCCCTTTTTCATTTTTGTTTTCAACGTATAAATATATACTGCAAAACAGTTTTCGTTGCATTTACTTGTGTTATATATTAACATATATTATTATTATTTGTAAAAATACTTTTATTAAAGCAATTAGTTTCATTTGCTTAAACTTTTACAAATAATTTTAATTTTTATACTAGAAATCAAGAGATAAGCTAAGATCTTTTTGGCTAGAGCGAAAATATTTGCGAAAAAATTAGCTATGCAAATAAATCCTAATTTTGATTTAAATTAACAACTCACTTTAGAGAAAAACCAATCCTACAATTTGTATCAAATTTACAGAAAACTTTCTTTCTTAAACTAGAACTGTAACAGTCTGAGAGGAATGCGTAAAACTCAAGGAAAATATGTTGTTTGGTCGCGTTGAGGAATAAGGAAAAGATAACGTTGCAAAGTGACATAAGTCCATTTTTACTTGCGACTTATAGGTACTATAAGGCAAGTTATGCATTCGAAAAAAAAAAAATCGAACTCGAAATTTTGATCAAAGTTGACATTACGATGATAACGAAGACCAAAAAAGTGGGTCTCGCAATTCTGTCTGTCTGTGCGTTCGATTGCAGCTAAACGGCTGGGCCGATTTTCTTCAAACTTGGTAGATATGGGTTTTAATTTTTTCCCCCCGGATGTTTTTGATTTGATTTTTTAAGACCAAAAATAACGGTACCTGCCATACGAATTTTTTTCGAAATTTTATAAATATTTTTTTTTTTTTTCAAAAACAGTCCCACAGAATTTTTTTTTTAAAAAATTCATAAAATTTCTTTTAGTTAAACCTAGGTAATGGTTAAAAAAAATTTCCAAAAAATAGTTATTTTTGGTACCCCCCTTGGAACCATTTTTTTGTTTTTGATTTTCTCTAAAACGATACCACCGAATTTTTATCATTTTTTTTTATATCAGGCAGTCTCAATATTATTGTGTATTCAAATTTTCAAAAAAATATTTTTTTGGATTTTTAAAAAAAATTTCAAAATTTTTTTTTGAAAACTCAATATTTCGAAAACCCCATGCTCGATTTTTTTAAAACTTGATAAATAAAAGGTTTTTAATATAAATTATAAGATTTAAAAAAAAATTGTTTTACCTAAAAATAACGGTACCCTCCATACAAATGTTAAAAAATGGTTTTCGAAAATCGTATTTTTCTCGAAAACGGTTCCGAGAATTTTACTTAATTTTTTTTTTCTTTCAATTAATTTTTAAGATCTATAATTTAATAAAAAGAATTTTGAAAGCAAACTATTACTGACTGTACCTACCATAGAGCGGTTTTATAAAATTTTGAATTTCTCATTATCGGCATAACGGATTTTAATGAAATTTTAAAAAGTTTAAAAAACATTGCATTTCAAAACTTAAAGAAAAATATTTTTTTTTGAATTTTGAAAAAACAATTCGTTTTTTTTTTTGAAAATTCACTATCTCGAAAACGGCTCAATATTTTTTTGTAAATTTAATTTTTATTCAAACAATAATAAAAACTTTAAATTGGCGTACCAAAATTTTTTCTTAAAAATGTTTTAAAAATTTTGTATATAAAAGCTTATTTTTTAAGAAACCACTACAAAGACTTATAATTTTTGTTCTTGCATCACATGGTATTCTATTTTTACCTCCAACAACTAAAGAAGTTGTTTTAGTCGTTTAAAAAATTAATTTTTATGCTTATGAACAGTTTTTCTCTAATAACATTCATTTTTGAAATTCTTAGTCTTTTACATAAGAGCAAGTTCGTGCGACCCAGTCGTGCATTTTTTATTTAAAAGCGATTTTTCATTTTATAAAATTAAATCTAGAATTAATGATATATTTTAATTGATGTATATTTTTCAAAGTGTTGATTCTAAAAACAATTATGTTTGCCTTGATAAATATAAGCATTATTTTTATCCTTATGGGAATTTAATTTGAAAAAATTTAACTTTTAAATAATAGTCGTTTTTTATTGGGAATTGTATAGGCAGCGCAGTAAAATTTTACACAGTAAACAACAACAAAGGAATAGTGCGTATAAACTAGGCAGTAATAAGAGTGCACATAATAGTGCTGATAAAGTTTTGGAGCATCTGGATTACAGTGACACTCAAATTGGTTGCAAAAGTTTTATTTTTCGTGAGGTTGGCAGGTTTTGAAATATTAATTTACGATTAGACGGTAAACGTTAATAGTCAATGGTCAAAATGGTGCCTCTTAATGCGTGTGCATGTTCCCTATCTGTCACGTGAGAGTATGAAAATCATCGAAGGTAGGCTGCGATGCCAAACGATTAAAAAGGACATGAAAAATTTTTTTCTGACACCGAGCCCTTAATTTGACTTTGTGTACATACATGCCATTGAGATTTTATTTTACTAATAATTTTGCCACTTGTTTGACAAAAAATTTTTCAGTGATGTTAATTCAGCATAAACCACATCAAAACGTATACTTTTCCAACGCATCCCTTAGCTTATTGAAAAGTGGATTGTTTATTCGTAGGTATATATTTCATTTTTGATTTTCGTTTCCTTTTACTTTGTTCACTTAATGAGTCTGAAATATCTACTAAATTAAGATGATTTGTTAAAAGAAACTCAGAAATTATGTACATATAGCCCTTTTCTGTTTTGAAACTTTATTCATTTCAATTTGTATTATTTTTGTAAGAAATTACATATTTATTTTGCTTCTTTTCCAAATCAGCTGATTTTGACACGGGTATAAATGCAAAGCATACCAACTTTAAAATTTAAAGTAAAAGTGTATATGCAGTCAAAAAAGCATTTTATTCGGGCTTCCATTGCTGCACTATGTATACATTACCAATAAAATACGCCTAATGTCACTTCGTTTTTTAACCGACGACGATACGATTTGCCTGATCTTTTCAGTTAGTGTAATATAGCTTAGTCAATTTTTCATGTTTGCATGTTGCATTTTTTCGTTGATGGACGACATTTGATTCATAAAATATTTTAAAGGGGTTTTTTTCGAGATCCCTTAACACTATTCTCAGCCGATTATCTCTCTAACCATAGAGGGCTCCGTTTCTTCAAAGCAATGTCAATAGATGTCCTTAGTTTCTATGAGTAAACATTTCTGTTGGCGCTAGTAGATCAAGAGATGGCGTTAAATATGTTGTTTATTTTTGCCACTACTGTCGGCACGAGGGCTAGTTTCGATTGTATCCGTTGGACCATTTTGGTTGCAAATTTTGTATGGTCCATACATAATAAGTCAATGATAAAGTCTATAGTACTAAAATGGAACATGTTATTGTGGAACTGCTGCAATGGCGCTGAAGTTGCCAGTGGCGGAGCAGTGGAAATAAATGAATAGACTGTTTTTAGTCATGGCAGCAAGCGGAATTAAGGCGGATAAAATGAAAAAAAAATCATATTTCCTTAGAATTTATAAAAAAGTGTATTTTTTTAATAATGATACTACTTAAAAATTTATTAACTTTAAAATAGATTAATTACTCTTTCCTAATTTCAAACATTTTCTAACTACTATCGGGCTAAGGCTATATTTTTTTAATAATTTTTTTCACTTAGAGTAATGACAGTTCGTGTAAAAAACTAAGTTATCAGACACTTTTTTATGTTTGTAAATGTCAAAGAGTAATACTCGTATGAAGTTAGCACGAATAAAATACGTATTCGATGATTTTAACTTTAATAAAAGGGCAGAGAAAGTAGGATGCTATATTCGATTGAAACTTCAAAATCGTTGTTTTAACATAGTTTCATACTAAAAAAAACTTTAAAATCGTACTAATTCAACTAAAATTTTGCGCAAATATGTATGTTTTTATATAAATACATAAGTGTAAGTATGAAATATAATGTATTTTCTTGGCAGAAGTCTCCAGGCATTTTGTTTGAAATGTTCATATTTGGTATAAGAAGTCAAAAATCTATAATCTAATCCACAACCAATGCCTGAAGACATAAACCAAATGAAAAATAATGTTTACACTTAAAAAATGTTAAGCTTATTAATTTTGCGATTGTAGATCTTTCTTACTCAGGTATTCATCAAAATACGCATACTATTGTGGCCACAAGAAGTCACGTTGGAGTACCATTTTTTTAAAAATATTTTAAATATTTTCTTATTTTTTTAAGAAACCGCTATAACGACTTATAATTTTGTTTACTTAAGAAATCACATGGCATTCAGTTTTTATCTCTCACTTCTAAAAGGCTTCTAAGGCCAGGTGCGCACATTCAATTTTTAGTTTCGCAACTGTTTAGTTGCTAAAATGAAACATATGCCTTATATGGGACACCGCACACTTAGAGCAACTCGATTCGAGCAACTAAAAAGTTTGTGTTTTGACACAAACTAAACGATTGCCTAAAATTAATTCGCAACAGTTGAGCTGTTTTCTATAAGCGCAAGAGAGAAAAGAGTGTGAGCGTGAGTAAAGAGTTGCCAATGCGCGGTACTCTATCAACTGGTGATTAAACTATTTTATTTCGATCACAGTTGCCAGTGCGTGGCTGGCCTTATGGCAGGCGCTGTAAGCTAAAATATATCTTAATTCTAATACCTTTCGGCCTAGAAACTATTTTTTATTTAAACTATGTATATCTTTTTTCTTTGTTTTCTCGAGAAAATATATAAAGGATTCGCCTATCCACAGTCCTCCGGCTGACGTCATAGATTAGCTGAATCGCCATTCTGTCCTTGATCAGCCCTCCACTGTCTAAGTAGAGAAATGCATCGGGTGGGATAAAGCCGCTTATACATACACTCTCATAATAATTGTTGTTGGGGTAGTAAGCCCCAAAAATTAGGCCGTTGGTCGAGGACATCGCTCTTACAATGTGACCCCGAATCAGCTTATCAATTCTATTTATGTTGGCTCCGTTGTATAGAACCTGGTTGGAATAATAATGTTTGCACTCCGACTCTGGTGTTCTGTGTAATCCAACGCAACGTCTAAGACACTGCCTCTCAAACACCCGAATCTTTTCCATTTGAGATGGGGCAATGTTGAACCACACCGGGCATCCATAGGCAATCATCGGCCGAATGAGGGCTGTCAAGTATTTACTTGTTAAGTGTTGTTTAAATAAAATACGACTCGCACTGTTATGTGGTTTAAAGCGAACTCACCGAACATTCATGTTTCCAATCGAAACTTGCCGATGACCAAATAGTCCACGATGCATTTTGAGGTTGTTCATCTCTTGTGCTAATTGCAATGTCGAAATACTATTGATGAGTTAGTTTACTTCTAATTCTGTAATTCAATAGTTACGACATAATGCAATGAGCTGAGTTGGTGGAACCTCGTTTATGCCTCGCGCCCTAAATGAAGGGCATAACATTTCATCCCCTTTTAAGGAAAGTTTCGACCAGAAATACCAACTTCGGTGTGTATATATTTTTTTTATTAGAAAAACTTATGACTATCTTATTAATTTAAAAAAAAATTTTAATTTAACTAGGTACTTTTTTTCTATTATGCTTTAAGATTTTTCATTTACAAGTATTTAAAAAAATCAAATGAAATTTAATTCAGACATATATGACTACAATAATTTTAAATTAATAAAATAATATTTAAAGTTTTTTGAATACATGGCCTTAGAAGCTACTTTATCTTTTGTTACATATTTCATATTAAAAACTATTGTTTCTAAAATTTAACAATCCTTTACGGACTTCTTTACAGATATTAAACATTTATTTTATGAGATTTGTTTGAATTCGATGGGTATTTAATTATTTTTTTATTTATTTTTTACATTTACCATTTTCTAATTATTATCTATATATTATGTATGTCTCTTTTTTTATTATTTATATTATATTTTTAAACTTTATTATATATATTATACCTAAGCCTAGAGTTTTTTTTTCTTACATTTATATTTACATATATTTATTTATTTTTATATTTCTCCTTTTAATATTTTATTTTATTTTTTTTTTATTTTTGCTTTTAATAATATTTTATTTGTTTTTTATTTTTGCTTTTAATAATTACATTTTTGTTTTTTTTTTTAATTCGTTTTCCTAATTATTATTTTTTTTTTGTTTTAATAACTGCATCATCAACCTAAGAGGGAATATCGATGTGTTTCAATTTCCTAGCTGTTGTCCTCAAATTTTCTTCCTGCTTCCATTATTTTCATATGGAGTTTTAATTCTGCGATATAACGTTTGCCGTCAAGAATGTTATTAGCAATAGTTTCATGGCCGCCAGTTTTAATATACCGTAGTTTGATGGTTGGCATGAATCTTGAGCGCAGAAAAGGTTTTTTAATGATTTCCAGGATGTCCGAGTGATTAACCAGTGGCTGTTTATATTCCGATTTTGTAATGAACCCACGCTGGTAGGCAATTTGCATTTCTTTTCTGCTGGCCTCGCAGGTTTGCAACAGCTGGAAAACTCCTAGGCCCTGTAGGAAGCCTTGGTTACGTTCCCCAGAGCATATAACGTTCAAAACTTGTATCTTTTTGAAATTGTGAAACCAATGGTTATTGGTTACCATCTTGAACATGATGCCATCGTTTGCTGGAACTGCTACATATCGGAAATTGGTGAATGACGAAACCGCATGTTGTAGTAATTCCACCAAGCAATGCTTTGCTCCAGACGTAAGCAGAGGTGAGTTGAATCTGCAAATCCAAATTTCATAGTCTGTCACAGCGATGCATTTTTCGAAGTCCGCGTTGCTCAACAGTCCAAAGAACGCATGGTTCCCAGCTTCAGCAATATACTCATAATTGGTATCTAATATAAGGTCCCAACCTTCGTTGAAGATCGAGGGTACAGGATATAACCTTTGTAGTCAAAACGGAGTGGTTTGGGTAGTGGAATGGTCACTTTAATCAATATACAACCCCATCCAGAAAAACAGATGTTTTGGCTGCCTGATGTAATATTAACGAGTCCCCAAATATGTTCCTTGCATTTGAGGGTCTCTTCTGAGGAATTTCACTGATATTCTTAGCGTTGAAAATAAATGGATGCAAATGGTCATCCAAAACTGAAAGCTCTATTGATTGCCGGTGTTGCATCTCCATAAACTTCGAAGTAAGCGGTGACATCACTTATTTGTGCTTTAGTCTTCAGAAGATCAATTTCGTTGGTCAAATTTGTAACCACTTTTCCTTTGGAATTGCTAAGCCTCAGAAATGCTGTTGTTACTTCCTCAATTTCGGCTGCGAGTACTGATATTGGCTTACTCAGATTTTCGTAGCTTGAAAAGAAGATGGATACTTCATGCTGCAACAGATTCAAGGTTACCTCATCGTCCCGTTTTAATGTAATCAGTTGACTGTACACTTTACGAGAATCCTCACTATCCATCGTGCCAAAGGCCCATTTTGAAAACTGACAACTGACAAACTCCAGAGCTCTTTTATTTCGGTATGATGTTTTTTGTCTCTGGAAAATCGAACTCAACCGTTGAGCATTTTGTTTAAAATGGCAATATTTACTTCTGACTTCCGGGTTATTTGTTTGCAAAATAGCAAGTTTTCTGCCATAAGCTCACCACATAAAATGTTGAGTCTCACCTCGCTCTTCTCAGAAATCTCCAGGACAGTCGTATAATTCAACGGCGTGAACTTTGTCAAGATTGTCCAAGTATCTTTATAAAATACAACTGTTTCTACATGTTCGAGCAAAACGGGCGAAGTATTTTCTAGCTTCTGGAAGTTGAATGGCGATAACGTTTTTTCGTCAGGTTTTTGGGGTTAGGTTTGATGCTGCACTCAACAGATATATTTTTAAAAATATAATACTTAAATTTAAATATGTAGTTCATATTAAATAATATAATATTACGTTTTTTTTCTGAATTTGTAACCTATTTTATGAAACATAATAATTCTGACTTTTTTTTAATTATAATTACTATTTTATATTTTTGTTACCTTAAAAATGTCTTTCTTTGATTTTTTTTATATTTATATGTAGCAAATCACCTTCACCTTGCTGTCAAGCCGGCTGCTGTAAGACAACCGTTTCGTCAGGGCAAAGGCTCCCCTAGCCGCCCTGTTCAGAGCAGCATTTATATGTCTGTCGAAATACAAATACTGATCCAACCAGATGGAAAGGTACTTTACTCCACTTTTGCTCGCCAGTGGCTGCCGGTGTGGCCCTGAGATCACCAGCTTGCGCCAGTTCTTTCTCGTATCCCTTGAGGCTCCAGCCAAGGGAGTCCTGAACAGAATAGTTTCACATTTCTAAAAGTTGATTTTCAACTTCCAGTCATCACAATATCGCTGAATCTTGTCGAAGTCACGCTGCAAAAGAATTCTGATGACCTCAACATTTGGAGCTCTTCTGTACGCTATTAGATCATCGGCACATGCAATTGCCTGAGTTAGACTACCTATCACATCGCTGGTGTAAATGCTGAATAGAATCGGCGAGTTCACCGCTCCCTGCTGAAGAATATTCATAATATCGAAAATTGCGGTAGAAGTTACATTGCCACTTTTGATAACAAACTTTTTACCATTGAGCGATGATGGCGTTTGCCAGATGCTCATCATTGAACCCGGCAAAACCGTGGCTCTTCGATCGCCATTGCGTCATTTAATCTCAAAGGTAGAAATGGTGAAGCAGACCTCTGTTTTCCAGGTCGTGATTCGGGCGAAATTCACCTTGTACGCTTGCTGAAAAGCAGCCCCCAACAGCTTCCACTCTATCCTGCGGATCTCCGGATCTATACCTGCTGTCAGAAGTATGTCTTTGTTTTCTGTCGTCCTCTGAAGCTTAAGATACAGAAGATCGTTTTGATCATTCCTTCTTATTTGTGAAAACATACTCGGGTCGCTGGAATTAACGGCCCGAATTCTATTATCCCAAAACAAATTAATGGACACCCGATAGTTCTTTTTAATCAATGGTTGATGTTTTTGATAGACGACTTCAGTATCCTAATCTCCAGATCGTGTGTGTTAGTGAACCGTCGGTACAAGCGTTTAAGTCTTGTCAGTAGTCCGCTTTTTTGTCTGTGCAGGGCGTCAATGGTCGCGTTGCGGTACATGTCGGTAGAGTCACGTTCTTTGTACTTGGGTATTGTTCTGTTCATTGTTCGTTTCATTCTATCATCCATTTGTTCTAAGTATGGGGATATATTATTCGAAAGATGCTTTCATCAAAGCCTAGGCCGTTTTTTTAATTTTTTTCAGCATGCTAAGGAAGTTTAATGTATTTGATAAAATAAATAAACAAATTTAGCTAATCAGCTTATTCAAAGAAATATCCCATCGACTTAAGGATTAATGTGTCAGTGTTGGATATATTAAAAATAATATCATTAAAGAGATGAACCCTTATTGGAGTTTTTAAATGTTGAAACTATTTGCTGAAGACCAAGAACTTCCAGTCCCTTTACTCACAACAATATATGAGTTTTCTTGTGGATAAACGCAAACCATACCTATCAGTTACATTAGTGAGAGACAATTTGTTTGAGCTAGCGGAAATATCGTTCCCATAATGCGAAATAGCCCAGCTGGATCATGAAGATAATGCAATAAGCGGCCAATGCATCTGAAAATACTATTTCTAATTCGATAGTTTGTTATTTTCATTGAGTACTTATACCAAAAGGTCTCCTTAATATAATGTAATGAATAAAAGAGTAGAATAGCCTTAGCAGCAAATGGAGTCTTTGAATGCAAAGACATATAATTGTACGGACCGCTTAGAAAATGGAAAAAATTAAAATCACCCCGAAAAACCGCAAGTTACATTTAATCACAACCTTAATATTTTTTGCGATATGCGAAATTTCTAAAGATATTGGAATACCCATTGAACTCTTCTGGCTTCACCAACCTCTCTGCTAATTTTCGATATCCGATTCAAAACTTTCTTTTCCCTGCCGACCATCGTTGATACCAAACCTGACATGTTTCGAGAAAGTGACCTAAAATAGTATAAATTAAACGAGTTAAAAAGTTTCAATGTGTACTTATATACCATCTTATATTTCGGTAATTTTTCATAAAATTACAAGCATCTGTTAAGCTATATGTAGATTATCCGATGAAAATCAGTTCTCTAGTTGATTTGATAAGGAATTTAAAGAGGAATTTGATTCAGTTTAGGTTACTCCAGCATACACACCAGCGTGGTTGCAGAGCGCCGTTTGCGATCAGAGTTTTCTCCATTATACTCTTTAAACGAAATAACTTTCTGCGAACAATTAAGTTCCTTTTTAAAGTAAAGAAAATAAAAAGAATTGGAATCATAATTTTGTTTTGCAAAAAACAATAGGTCAGCTATCGTCAACGAAACATGTTTTTCTGTTTTGCTTTTGTTTTTGTTTTGTTTCATTTGGTGTTCGTTGCGCCACACAGTGGCGGAAAATCCCAAAAACGTGGCCAAAATTATTTTTTGTGTTTGCAATGTAAGAAATGCTTTTATTTATCAGATTAAATTATTACGAATGCAAAAGGAACAGTTTTTGATTATATTTGGTTAAAAAAAAAAATAATAACGACAATGGGGTAAAATTTTTAACAAACCTATTATTAAGGGCTTAGCATCTTACTAGCTAGCAATTTGTTAAACTTTTAGTAATTTACTAGCTCTTCGAAAATGTTAAACCTTTTTTTTGTTTTACTAACTAGTAAATTCTAATTCCCTTTTATTAAAAACGGTGCATCTGAATACGTTTAAATTATGACAGTTCTTGAAAATTAACAAAACAAACAAGATCAAATCTGTGGAACAGACCTAATAATTTGGAAACTCAAAAGTCAAAGGGACAACCTACCATTTATTTTGTTATTTGTTTATTTGTTAAAACCATTTTTCGAAATGTTTTTTTATCATTTTCCCTATTGTGGACTGGACCATTCCTTGGAATGCTCCTTTAAGATTAATTGGTGTACATAGATATATCCTTTGTGTTCCATTAGGAACTTTTAACTGCATAAAACTTAGTGTTCAAACATATATGTATGTATGTATACCAAAATCTTTCATATAAAATTGCCAATAGATTTTTTTGTGGAAATTCACATATATCATATAAATTTTTAGAAAGTTAAAGTAGCCAGTTCGTGATTTTAACTTTAGTAAAATGTTAAGAGATAGTAAGATGTTAAAATCGTAAAATTAGCAAAATCCTTAGTAACTTACTAAAATGGCTTTAACATATTACTAAATGGCTTAAAATTTTGCGCCAAAGTAATAAAATATAGAATTTAAATTTTAATAAACAAAAAATACGATCATGCCCGAAGTTTCATCGCAAACTTTGAAGTAGTGATTCAGCAAGTGACTGTTTTATGTTTAAATTTTCTGGATAACATTTTTTCTTGGCTTTCGTAATAGCTTCATAGCTAGGATATAGATTGGCACTATGTTTTTTGGCTGCATCTCTAATAATATTGTATTGAAACTTTGTTAATTTGGACCGAACAAATGTTGACAAAGTCTCATCTTTAGTGAATGGAATTATTTCGCAATTTAATTTTTTATATAGCTTTTTGGTATTTTCCGGCGCGCGATGGAGTTGAAAAGCATACATCTTTTATTACGGTGGAAGAATCAATTTTCCCTTTTTGCCGAAGTTGCATTTAGGCCGCATAGCTTAATTCTCCCGCGTTTTCCGTCATCAATTTGTGGCCGTCCAGCTACTCTATGGGTTCGGCATGGAATAGGTATTTCGAACTCCAACCAGGTTTTGAATGTATTTTGGAAAGCTCGGTAATTTCTAGATGAAGATAACCATCGATCCTTATATCCATTTACAAATTTAGGCAATATTTTCTTTGTTTCATCAGATGTGTCAATGTGGGTGAAGTTTTCAACCTTTTCTGACAAAAACTCAATTTTTTCTTTTGAATCATGTGATGAACAAGTTCTTAAAACCTCACTTAGCTGATTTCTTGATAAAAAAATTAAGTTTGATTGTGACCCTATATCAAAAAATAAGAAATTCAAAAACTATTTATTGAGGCGAACTTGCATTTTCAGTGTGTTCAACAGATTTCATCTACAAAAGCTCTTAACATCGCAAAATATCGCAACATTTTTTGTTAATAACTTATAAGGGCGATATCAAGGTAAATTAAGAGCTACATTTCAACACGGGATCTCACGGGAAACATAAACTTTTCCATTATTACACAAAGTTGAACATTTTTTTTTTAGTCACAAAAGGACGTTTCTTGTAAATGTTATACATCAACATATAACATGAAATTATTTAACTGTTTTTTATTCATTTCACTAAACATACAACCGGCAATAGATTCCATATTGTTTTATGAACAAAATATTTACACAGCGAAAAAAAAAAGATCAAGAAAACCAACCTTCTCTCACAAACAAAATCTTTAACTGCGGCTTATTAAAATGTTCCCACTTTAGTCGCATCGCCTGACCAAATAGATGCAAAAAAAATAACGGAATTAATCAGATCATGTACTTAACTTATCTGTTAACAAGTTGGCATACAAAAACAACAACAATTCTGATTTTTGTTTTTAATAGTTTTGGCCACGTTTTTGGAATTTTCCGCCACTGTGCGCCATAGGAAAGTATGCAATTATTGTCAACGACCCTTGTTCGAAACAGTTTTGTTGCATTCGGTGTGTGTTGCTCGTATATAATAGCATGTATTTTCGACAACCACCATCGAAACACTTAAAAACGTGTGTTTTTTTTTCGTTTTTTTTTTTTTGGTGTGTTAAGTCTCATAAGAAACAATGTTCTTTTGTTTCACAAAACAAAAAAAAAACACGTTTTGCTTTATCCGGTGTGTTTTCAGCCTAATAGTGCAGTTATTTTGTCTCCTCCGTCGGTCGTGAGCTCTGCATGTTCACGCGGAATACAAAGCTTCCCCGTCATAAGCCGAGTTCAACGATACCTACTCTAACTATCCAAAAAGAAGATTCCTAGACAATTAAACCAATATTCGTCGACCATCTTCACCAAAATTCTGGTGTCTCTCAGTGATGTTCATGTCAACTTGACAAGAATTTATTTCTTTTTTATCATCATTTATAGCTACGCTTAAAATAAATCAGTGCTCAGGCGTCTAAAAAAATACATTTCATTTCTTGATCAATTGAACACTTTTTTTTTATAAAAAATACAGAAGATATTTTATCTTATCTTATCTTTCCTGTTTTTACCAAAAAAAAAAAAAAAAAAACAAACAAAAACGAAGATATTTTATCTTAAAAATTTAAGATGATTAACTGAGCTTAAGACCTCTCTTACATTTTTCTTAATTTCTTGAGTACCTGTTGAAAGATGAATCAGACCAAAAACATAAATGTTAAAAAAAGAGCCAAGTTCTTCTATACAAAAACCTTTGTCTAACAAGTCAGCCGTGAAAAGTACTGAGATCTAAAAGCACGCCAAGTTCTTACTTCATGAATGTTTTTACCGAATATTTAAAGTAGAATAATATTGAAAAAGCTACAGTGTAATAGAGAAATTTGATTATTTAATGATTACTGACATAAATTTGATGGGCGGATACCACGCCCCCTAAATGGAAACCCTCAGTGTTAATTTTTGGTCCTTTATATGCAATTTAAGCCCTACCGGTTCACCAAATTTCATCGTTTTACAGCAGTCGGAAGTGCTCCATTCAACCAACACCAATTCGGAGAAAGTGCGCAGATACCACGCCCCCTAAATGGAAAACTTCAAATTTTCGATTTTTTCCTCTGCTTGCATGACAAGACCTACCGTTGTGCCAAATTACAAGATTGTACGATGTCGGGAAGTGCTCCATAATTTTGATGATCTGTCAGTCAGTCAGTCAGTTACGGTTTTTGTGATTTTTGAGGCCTTATATCTCAGGAACCGCTTATGTTAGAAAATTGAAATTTGGTGAGGCCCCTGTGCCTGACTAGCTTAGAATTTTAAGTTTCTGACTTCATTGGTACTGAAGATAGGGACGGATCTAAAATCGCCTCAGTTTGTTCCTGTTAAAAGGGTGTAGTGCCAGAACTTGGCTGGGCACTACCGTGCCCTTTCATACAAAACAAAAAAATAAAAAAGTGAATCGGGAGAGTTATATAATTTTGCTTTATGGTATTCCAATTAAACTCTCTCCAACTTCGGTCTCAATTTTTTATTAATACAGATTTATTAATACTGACTTTGCATTAAGGAACGACTTAACCGCATGGTCGCAGCTGTCCCAGATGTTACGGAAAAACCAAGTTGTTCTGATGCATCTGCGGCGCCGCACAGTGGTCTGAGAGCGGGAAAAAGTCTATGGAAAGTCATATCTAGCCTTTTTAGCTTCATGTTTAAGTACTTTCGGATTACCAGAGCGTATGATTTCATAGTATTTTTTAACATATACAGGGTGTCCCACAGTCACCGCCCCAAATGAAAACCATGGATTCCTGATGTCATTTTAAGTCGAAAAACTTGAGAGGTAATTTTCTCGTTTTCGTCCCGTTTTCGAGTTATAACGGTTTTTATGATTTTTCCCTTAGCTGGCTTTATCTTTGCCAAACTACGTCCGATTCGTAAAATTTTTTTACAACCAATCAAGAATTTATTACAGTTTTAGTTTGTACAGAGACTTTTTTTTCTGCGGACAACCGTTTCTCCGCAATTTTGCATCAAACCCAATTTTTTCGTTTTTTAAGTAGTTTTTTCACTTTGATATCATTTTATTCAAAAAAACACGTTAATGAGAATTAATTTTTATCACTTATTATTAAAGCCCAGTTCATTTTCTTAAAAAAAAATTTGTTTTTCCTTAAAAAGAATACTTAATGTAATTAACAAAAAATAAACAAACTGAGTGAATTTAAATTAATTTGCATTATGATTTGAAGGTTGTAAATGTCTTTCTCGCATGATCTAGTGTCCGCGTCGTGTTCTTTCACTTGATACTCCATTTTGGATTTGTTATTCAAGTTGTAGTTTTTTTTCAATTATTTGCGAACAATGGATTACAATAATCAAGAATATCTGGAAATGTTATTAATATACGGTTAAAATGGACAACTTTATCTATTTGTCCTTAACCACAATAGCTCAGAAAACCATGTTTGTTTGTTTGTTTATTTTTTGTTAATTACATTTAGTATTCTTTTTAAGGAAAAAAAACTTTACTTGTTTATACTTTCGTTGATACCATTTAAGGTTATTTCTTGGAGTATACTCTGCTTCTCCAAAAGCGTAGCTCTTTTTTGTTTAATACCGGTCAACGGCCGTGGCTTTGATGAAAGCATCGCTTCCCATCGATCAGCGAAATCAAGCATCATTGCGCGCGGTTAGTACTTGGATGGGGGACCGTTCAAATACCAACCGTGTGCTGTTGACATGTGTTTCTTCTGTTGTTCTTTCTTTGTGTGTCTCTATCTGTCGTATTGTCTAAAGCCGATGGCCTCAGTTGCCAGTGCTTTTCTGTGTCTCTACTCCGTAGATTTATCTACGGTGTAGTGTAAAATGTAATGTAATGTAATGTTTAATACCGGAAGCAAATTCGGAGAAATTATCTTCCATATTTAAAGCGATTGCTTTTAAATACTGAAATGAAGTGCCTGTACCTACCTGAGTTCGTGTTAATGCAGGCAAGGGGTTTGAAAGCAATTTGTGTTGGGATACAGTGATTAAATTTCCACTTGGGTTTAACCACTTCCCTAGCTGCTTTTATTTCCTTTAAATTGTGTATTATTTTCTTTTTCGGCCCAAACATAATCAGAACAAAAACATTAGTATAGTATAGCACAACAAATATAGACAAATATGTACTTGTTTTATTTATCGTTAATAAATTCGATAAAATAAATTATTTAACAAGAATACTTGCAGTTTTACGAGCTTCCATGTCACTGTCGTGTGTAAATTTTTGAACGAGATATCGTCGTTTTTTTCTAAGGCTGAAAACACACCGGATAAAGCAAAACGTTTTTTATTCGATAGTCAAAAAAACATTTTTTATTTGAACACACACCAAGCGAAACAGAATAAAACAAAACAAAACGTTGTTTTTTTGTTTCGTTTGGTGTGCGTTGAAATGAAACAAAATACGAACTATCGTAAAAGCTTAACTCCGGCTGAAAGATTATAACTCTACGGCAAGTAAACACAAATAACAATTTTGTAAGCACAAATAACAATTTTGTGTTTACAAAACAGATATTATGTGTTTATTTATAAGAAAAGAGAAAAGCTTTTAATCTTGCCAATCTTCAAATGTCATAGTAGGAAGTAGCAATCCACAGCTTATTAATAGTAAGTTTATTGGCATGTTCCTTATCTTTATAATTATAGATAGGGCTTCTTGCCTTAATAAAAAAAATGAACTTCTCTCCATCTACATATTTCATATTTATTTAAAATTTGCGCACAGAGTAAACATAGAAGCAAATAAATCTGTAAAGTGCAACGAAAGAAGAAAATAAAAAAAACGGAGTCAAAATTTTGTTTTGCAAAAACAATAGGTCAGCTATCGGCAACGAAACATGTTTTTCTGTTTTGCTTTTGTTTTGTTTCATTTGGTGTTCGTTGCGCCATAAGAAAGTATGCAATTATCGTCAACGACCCTTGTTCGAAACAGTTTTGTTGCATTCGGTGTGTGTTGCTCGTATACAATAGCATGTATTTTCGACAACCACCATCGTAGTAACACTTCAAAACAAAAACATGTGTTTTGTTTCGTTTTCTTTGGTGTGTTTAGTCTCATAAGAAACAATGTTCTCTTGTTTTACGAAACAAAAAAACATGTTTTGCTTTATCGGATAAAGCAAAACGTTTTTTATTCGATAGTCAAAAAAACATTTTTTATTTGAACACACACCAAGCGAAACAGAATAAAACAAAACAAAACGTTTTGTTTTTTTGTTTCGTTTGGTGTGCGTTGAAATGAAACAAAATACGAACTATCGTAAAAGCTTAACTCCGGCTGAAAGATTATAACTATACGGCAGGTAAACACAAATAACAATTTTGTGTTTACAAAACAGACATTATGTGTTTATTTATAAGAAAAGAGAAAAGCTTTTAAGTAGCAATCCACAGCTTATCAATAGTAAGTTTATTGGCATGTTCCTTATCTTTATAATTATAGATAGGGCTTCTGGCCTTAATAAAAAAAAATGAACTTCTTTCCATCTACATATTTCATATTTATTTAAAATTTTTGCACAGAGTAAACGTAGAAGCAAATAAATCTGTAAAGTGCAACGAAAGAAGAAAATAAAAACAACGGAGTCAAAATTTTGTTTTGCAAAAAACAATAGCTCAGCTATCGGCAACGAAACATGTTTTTCTGTTTTGCTTTTGTTTTTATGTTTTGTTTCATTTGGTGTGCGTTGCGCCATAAGAATGTATGCAATTATCGTCAACGACCCTTGTTCGAAACAGTTTTGTTGCATTCGGTGTGTGTTGCTCGTATACAATAGCATGTATTTTCGACAACCACCATCGTAACACTTCAAAACAAAAACATGTGTTTTGTTTCGTTTTCTTTGGTGTGTTTAGTCTCATAAGAAACAATGTTCTCTTGTTTCAAGAAACAAAAAAACATGTTTTGCTTTATCCGGTGTGTTTTCAGCCTTAGGCTGAAAACACACCGCATAAAGCAAAACGTGTTTTTTTGTTTCGTAAAACAAGAGAACATTGTTTCATATGAGACTACACACACCAAAGAAAACGAAACAAAACACATGTTTTTGTTTTGAAGTGTTACAATGGTGGTTGTCGAAAATATATGCTATTGTATACGAGCAACACACACCGAATGCAACAAAACTGTTTCGAACAAGGGTCGTTGACGATAATTGCATACTTTCTTATGGCGCAACGCACATCAAATGAAACAAAACATAAAAACAAAAGCAAAACAGAAAAACATGTTTCGTTGCCGATAACTGACCTGTTGTTTTTTGCAAAACAAAATTTTGACTTCGTTGTTTTTATTTTCTTTTTTCGTTGCACTTCACAGATTTATTTGCTTCTACGTTTACTCTGTGCGCAAATTTTTAAATAAATGTGGACGTAGATGGAGAAAAATTGATTTTTTTTAATTGAGGCAAGAAGCCTATCTATAATTACTAGTATCGCTTGTGGTCGAAATTTGATCATTAACCGCACTTTTTCCTAGTAAAATACTTACATTTATTGGAGGCCAAAATTGATTACACAAAAATAATCGCAAATGGAAATTAAACACTATCGCTATCAACAAAATGAGGAGCACAAGGTTTGAGCAAAAGCATTCATATTATAGTGAAAAGGCATAACGAAATGAAATCGTTCGATTCGCATTTCTCTCTACAGTGTTTTAACAATTTTGATTACCGCTATGTCTCATATACACGAGAAAACACGATATTAAGAAGCGTTAGGCTACGCGTACAGTAGTGCGACAAAGCAATGCGATGCGAGAAGCGATTCACCAAGCGATTTGAGATGCGAGAATTAGTGCGCACAGTAAAAGCTATTTTTTGCCGTTGTGTTGTTAATTTCGTTATAACTATTGCCTCCAAAATTATCCAAAATTTGCACCACACAACACGAGCACTGAAATAACAATTTCTCGTTTGATTTTTTTCTTAAAACCTCAAAACAAACAATATGAGCCTTCTCGCATAAAGAAAAATTGATCAGAACAGTTTGTGTGCGAAATGCTTGCGATAGGCATGCGAGAAACTTGCAACACTCGCATCAAATATCGCTTCCCTGTGCGCACGTATACATATAATAATCAATGTAAATATTTTTCTCGCACGCAAACGCTTCTTGCGTCGCATCGCTTTGTCGCACTACTGTACGCGTAGCCTTATGGTTAAGAAGACACAGAAGAAAGAGAGAGAGAACTTTGTTGACAAACAGCTGTGTGTATCGTGTATTTATTATTTTAGACATTTTGTATGGACAATCCATAATTTCTATTTTCACATGTAAATAGTCGACGGATTCACATATTCTCTTCTGATGGCACTTCTAATTAATATTAGCTTTCAAATGGTATATTTTTTATTGTCGGGCGTTCAGTTTAAGAATATTAAAAAGGAACTACAAAAAAAATGTTAACGTATTAATATATAAAAGATAAAAACAAGGAACATAAACTTACTATTGATAAGCCGTGGATTGCTACTTCCTACTATGACATAATGTCTATTTTGTAAACACAAAATTGTTATTTGTGTTTACTTGCCGTAGAGTTATAATCTTTCAGCCGGAGTTAAGCTTTTACGATAGTTCGTATTTTGTTTCATTTCAACGCACACCAAACGAAACAAAAACAAAACGTTTTGTTTTGTTTTATTCTGTTTCGCTTGGTGTGTGTTCAAATAAAAAATGTTTTTTTGACTATCGAATCAAAAACGTTTTGCTTTATCCGGTGTGTTTTCAGCCTTAGTCGTCGTTTCCTTTCGTCTTACAGAATGCAGAGCGAAAGTGTTCAACGACGTTTGACGTTTACAGACGAGAACAAAACGAGTAACAAAAGTTGGAAACGACTTATGGAATAAAGATCGTGTCAGGTCGTATATTTCGCTGTTGTTTACGACATCGGTAATCGGTGATTGTTGCGTACGCTACCACCGCCAGACACATTAAATAAATATGTTAATAAAGAAAGGTATATGGTCACGTACAAAACAAGTATGATATCACATAAATGTATGTTCAGTTTAGTGGATAAGAAACGATAAGAATATACATATGTTCAGTTTAGTAGATAAGAAATAATAAGAATGTATGTTCAGTTTAGTAAATAACAAACGATACCTAGATATAAATATCACTGAAGTAACCGAAATGTAGCACTTCAGATTCCGTATTTGTGCATGTAGTTTGCAGTCATGAAGGTTTAATAAACAATCTTTTTTTTTTTAAATATTAAAACTCTGCTTTAATTATTAATTCTTGCGAGCCTTGGCGATGCCAAACTTTTCATGACACTTGATCTTACCTCAGGCTTCCACCAAATAACCATGGACGAAAAGGATATTCCCAAAACTACATTTTCTACAATAAACGGTAAATTTTAGTACGTTAGGTTGCCTTTTGGACTTAACAGCGCTCCAGCCATTTTTCAACGTAGAGAGATATAGAGACAGTGTTTTTAAAGTTACACGAAGCCGGGTAAATCTTGAAAAAAAAAAACACTTTTGGGACACAAGTATTGAATTGGTATTTGGTAACCTCGGACAGGATACTTCCAAACTCTGACAACGTTAAGGCCTTTCAAGTAATCATCCCTCCAACTGCATCAAAAGAATTGAAGAGTTTCCTCGAGCTTACTTCTTACTATAGAAGGTTCATCGGAGACTATACAAAAATCGCAAAACCTCTTACTAATATGACCCGCGAGGAGTTTTCTCAGGTAAGAGCCCATCAGTATAAAAAAAATGCAATTGAACTTAATGAGGGATTAAGGGGTGGCCGTGGCGCGATGGATGTGTGCTCGCCTGTGAACCTCATGATCACAGGTTCGATCCATGCCGTCGTCTATGTCGTTTTAATTCCATTAAAAACCTTCTAAAAATTGTCATCAATGGGTTGCTGGTTTACTCATTGCATGTTGTTCAGGCATAACACTAACAACATGTAATTGAGTTAAACTAGTATGCCCAACAAGGATGAACACGAATAAAATAATGTTAATTATAAGCGACATAAAATAAGACACGGCATTCTCCGCTTTAGTTCAGCCGCCATCCCTGGAGATTAAAAAAATCTGAGACAACCACCTTCAGTCTCAGAACATCGTGCCACACATCTTTCCTATCCTTCTTTCTCTTCCGTAACTTCACGCCCGCGCTGTGTTGAAACATTTAAAAGGGTAATCATAATCCCTTGAGCGCGGGTAGATTATAAAAAAAAAAAAAAAAAAAAAGCAACTTTTAACCTGAATAGAAGTATTGGCCTTTCCCGATTTCAACAAACCGTTCAATCTAACGGATGCCAAGTCAATCACCTCTCAAGTTCAATCTCCTCTTCTTCTCGAACGGAAACTGCCAATACTACAAGTACAGGAACAACCAGTGAAAGACCGACACAGGCAAGTAAGGACAAAGTGATACAAAAGACAACTTACTGACTGGTACAGCTGATGAACGACTGCGAGAACTACCTCCATCTAATTGTGAAAAGTCATGCACGATGCACAAATGCATGCAAAAGTTTATTTTCTTCACTCAATTTCGATTTCCGGTTGATAAAAGGATATAGTATTTTAATTGTTGGTTTTATCTTTTTGATCGTTTCACATATATGAAGACCGAAGGTTAATTTTGTATCTAGGGTTACCCCTAGATATTTGACAGAAGATTTCCATTCAATTCTTATACCATTAATAAAGACCATTGTGCTTGGTAAGAAGCAGGCTTTTCTTTTCGGATAAAAAAAATGGCCTCGGTCTTAGGAGCATTAATCTTTATTTTCCAATCGACAAAATAGTTTTGTTGTATTTAGAGCTGATTGCAAGTTATTTCCTATTGTAGAAGCGTTAAATATATGGAAAATATGCATCGTCCGCAAAAATAGCTGTCTCGCAGTTTTGAAGTCTGGGAAAGTCATGAGTGAAAACTGTGAAAAGAATCGGGCCCAAAACTGAACCCTGGGAAACACCTGCCATACAAGTAAACATATCAGATACCAAGTTATTGACAGGCACAATACATTTTCTCGAGTACAAACAAGACTTAACAATTTTAATTAGGTCAACGGCTTTGATGAAAGCATCGCTTCCCATCGATCAGCGAAATCAAGCATTATTGTGCGTGGTTAGTACTTGGATGGAGGACCGTTCAAATACCAACCGTGAGCTGTTGACATGTGTTTCTTCTGTTGTTTTTTCTTTCTGTGTGTCTCTCTCTGTTGTAACATCTAAGCCGATGGTCTCCAGTGCTTATCAGTGTAATATGTAATATAATATAATTTTAATAAGGTACATGAAAAAATTTAAAATAAACATCTTATGAAGAGGTCCATCATGCCAAACGGAATCAAATGCCTTTGCTTTTGCTTTTCCCAATACAAAAATTTCACTTAATATGGTTAGTAATACGATGTACTTGAAAAACAGTACTATGAAATTAGCGAAAAGCCAGACCTTGGAAGATGTTTTAAATACAAGTTTTTCACATTGTCCAAACCCACTGACTTTCGAGTTTTTAAAGAAATCAAAACGTCCTTTATGTCGTCAGTTGTGACTAAACCTATATCATTATTAACAGCACTAGTGTTAATCAAATTGATTGAATTCGAAACTAAAGATTCAACAGAAGTTTAACTTTAGCTTTGCTAGTTAACAATTGGTTTTAACAAAATGTTTCTGCTAGTGCATTTATTAGCAATTTCTTTCGTTACAAATAAAAACACATAAACAATAAATAGACGCCAAAGAAGTTGGCGTCTTGCAATTTGCATAAAATGCACAGTATGCAAGATTTTAGATATAAGTATGTATAATTGTAATTTATAATGCATTGGTGGTACATACTCGTAACACCTCCCTTTTTAAATGAAAAATTAGACTTAACTAATTTTTTAGGCTAAATTTTGTCTTTTTTTTATAGTTTGAAATATTTTCTTTTAATCTTAATATAATTTCTTTCTCATTAATATTAGGGCCAGTATAAGTAATATAACTTGTCCTGAAATGAGAAGCCAATTAATTTTAGGTTCTATTTGAGTTTTTTGTAATAAATCATTAATGTGTTATTTTAATATATAAATTCTGTGGGACGTGGGAGGCCTGTTTTAATTCATCTAGTCGGACATTGGTAATATGTATACATAGGTGACATTGAGTGTTGATGTATTGGAAAACTTCCAACTAATAAATATCGTGTCCAAGTCTTCAGAAAGAATCCAAAACAATCTTCTTGGAAATTATACGATTTTATTTTCTGTTTAAATAAAACATATTTTTAACAAAGTTATAATATTTCAACAATAAAAGACTAACAAATTGGTATAACAACGGCGATGAACAAAAATTGAAATTATTTAAACATTTAAAGAACTAGAGAACTTCATGCTTTTTACTTTTTGGCATGGCTAAATAAGGAAAGGCTGGGTTTATAAATGCATATGTGGATATATTTTTAATAATAGGTAAAGGAAATATTTGACATAAATTGAATTTATTAATTCTAGGAAGAGGAATTTGAATTGTGAAAACAAGTTTATTATTTGATAAAATCCAGTTAATTTGGAAATATCCAGCAACTTATATGCGTTTTCATAGTTCAATGGAATTGGAAATGTTTTACTATCTGAGTGGAGGAGTATATTTTTATTCATTTCATCAATAAGTTTCTTTGGAGTAATTATACTTGGATGAATTATTTTTGTTTTTGCGAATAATATATAATTAGCTAATTGATCATATTGTTCGTTCAATTCATTTACTAGGTAGGTCAGTTCAATTAACTGATTTTTTAATTATTATTGAAATTTGGAGCATATCTTCCTCTTTGTTTACTTTATTTATAAAGTTCATAGTTGAATTTTTTAATATTTTCATTAAAAATATTTTCGTGGACTTTAGGAATGCTAATTCATTCATTCAAATTAGTTATAGTATAGTTTTCATAGTTTGAATTTGTTCTTTCATAAGCATTTGGACCTAAGAATCATCATCTTCTACTTGTTATGTAGCTTCTCTATATTATTTTGTATCATGAGCATCGGGTGTAGTTGTGTTTGAGCTATGTATCTGTCAAATTAAGAGTTCTTCAACGTAAATTCGCTTAGGTTCTGTTGTAAAACCCACATTAGTTAGAAGAGTTGTCTAACGTGTTAAAAATTATGAAAAAAATAGACAAAGTCTCCAAGTTAAACGACTGCGTTAAGTAGAGCCGGTTTTATTGCTTAAATGAGAACTGTTTAAAATTTTGCGCAACTAAGTCATTAATTAACACAATAAGTTGGATTAGGAACATTTCGATCATAATTATTTTGTGGATGATAAGCACTAGTAATTATGTGTTTCATTTGAAACAATTTTGTTAGATTCTATGTAATTTCTGATGTAAAATCAGTTTCTTGATCAGTTAAGATAGATTTTGTAATTCCGAACATGGTTATGAAATTTACAAGGTTATCAGAAATAGTTTCTGATACGTGATTAACTAAAGGTATGGCATAAGAGAACTTTGGTAAGTCATCTTGCATTGTAAGTACATATTTATTTCCATTTTCAGTTAATGGTAAAGGACTTACAATGTTAAGGGCTACTCTTACGAACGGCTTATTACTTGTACTAGTAATTTCCATGGGAATACGTAAGTTTTGTATTGTATAAAAGAAATCTGAATAAGAGGGTTTTTCGTAAAAATTATTTTTTATAAAACAGTGATAAAATACTTGTTTTTTGTTGATTGTTTTATAATTTGAATATAACTCATGTGGTACATTACGTATTACTTCAGAGTTAATAGAATTCGATAATATGTCATCGGTATGAATATTTCCGTTTGAAAGATCAATAGCGGTAATATAAGCTACTGTTTGTTTTGAGTTTAGTATTCTCTTCGAGTTCTTTAAAATCGTAAATATTTGGTGCAAAAAAATTATAGTAAAATTTAACATAGTCGTTAAATTTTTCTTTAGTTTCCACATAAAAGTTTGTTGTAGTTTGTTTTTTCTTGAATACGAGATAAGCAGTCTGCATTTGAGTTTATACGATCAGGGGCCTGTTTCAGCGCTATTACATCAACTACATCAACTACATCTTACAACTACATCCTACAACTACATCAGTTACATTTTTCTGTTTCACACATAAAACTGAAAGTGTTGTATGATGTTCATTTGACATTTCTTCTGCATATTTTTATTTGAGCTAAGTTTTCATGTTTTATTGTTTAATTCAAATCTCGTGAAAAAAACTTAATTTAACAAAAATATGTAAATATTTTCGATTATGACTTTGAATTTGATATACGAGTTGAAAGAAGAAGTAATGTATTTTTACAAAGAATCAATTTTAATTTGGAAGATCCATATTTTGTGGAGCGATTTCGAATGCCAAGAAATTGTATTGAATTTTTGGTTGAATTGAATTTTTGGGTAAATATTTTATTTTCTAATAACGTATCTAATATCCTTTAGGATAGTCGCGCACTGGCAACTGTGATCGAAATCAAATAGTTTAATCACCAGTTGAAAGAGAACCGCGCACTGGAAACTCTTTACTCACGCTCACACTCTTTTCTCTCTTGCGCTTATAGAAAACAGCTCAACTGTTGCGAAGGCAATCGTTTAGTTTGTGTCAAAACCAGTGGCGGCTGGTGGGTTGTTGAACAGGTGGTGCACTTTACTTGCTCACTAAGTAGGTATTAAGATTGAAAATCGCAAAAAAACAACAATTTACATGTATATGTCGATTTTTTATTATTTTGTATAATTGATCGAAGAATTTCGACCATGTATAAAACTGACACACTTATTACATTTAGCAAGGAATCATTTTTTTTTTATTTTTTCACTTAAATGCGTCAAATCGTGAATTCAGGTAACTTTATCTTAAAAAGATTTATTACTGTCTTTAATATACCTAATCACTGCTACTTTTATCCCACACCACACACTGTACACAATAGAGAATCGAACCAAAACCAAAATAAAAAACAATTACTAACCTAACTCCTACAAACCTACACTATTTAACCAGTCACAGATAGAGCGAAACAACATTACATATTCGCAGGCGCAGCGCATTCTAGTCAAACATCGGTTGCTGTAGTTAATCTTCGGTTCTCGTGCGCTGCACGAGAGCAGGCTAATTTCTCGATACATTTCAATGAAATATCTTTTGTCTCACGCGTCAGGGATACTTGCTTGTAACTCATACAAGTTATATTAGCAGTCCTCGTGCGCACGAGAATTTTTACTTGCAGGGAAAGTAAGTCTTAATAGTAAAGCAAAGCGCTTACATTGTTTCGTCATAATTGGAAATTTTACTTGTTTGTGCTCTTGTATGTTTAAAAAATAAATATTAATATGGGAATCTAAAAATAAAGATGCAGTAATATTTTGTAATTTTTAAATCTTTTGAATTGGTGGTTCAGCGCACGAGCGCACTTAAGGTACAGCCGCCACTGGTCAAAACACAAACTTTTTAGTTGCTCGAATCGAGTTGCTCTAAGTGCGCGGTGGCCCATATAACCCATATGTTTCATTTTAGCAACCTAACAGTTTCGAAACTAAAAATTGGATGTGCGCGCCTGGCCTTAAACTCTTTCCAACTGCTTCTACATCAAACATTTATAGTGTATCAATGTAGCAAGATTTTACTGTTAGTTGTATTACAACAATGTAGCTCAAAAAGCTGTGAAACAGAATCATACATTTTTCCAATAATTCCAGTGTATCATCCATATCTACACTGATGTACTACAACTGAAAATCGAAAATACCTATGAAACAGAATTGATGTATTACAAGTCAAAATGATACATTGTACTTGATGTAGTATCGCTGAAACAGGCGCCAGGTTTGAAATGTATCTCATAATCGTATTGTTCAAGTTTTAACCACCAACGTACTAATTTAGATCCTGCATATTTTACGTTGAACAACCAAACTAATGGTCTGTGATCATTTTGAATCGTCTACCATATAAATATTGTCGAAAGTGATTAACACTCCACACGATTGCAAGGAGTTCTCGTTCTGTTGCACTGTAGTTTGACTCTCGTCTATTTAGTTTTCTACCTCCGTAAGAAATAGGCAGGTCAGAACCAATTTCACCTTGGCTCAATATGACACCTATTGCGAAATTGGACGCATTCGTGGTAAAAATGAATTCTTTTGAAAAGTCCGGATATTATAATATTGGCTCGGATGTATTTTTCACTTTAAGACAATCAAATGCGGATTGCTTTTCTTTTCGCCATATAAAAGGAACATCTTTTTTTAAAAGATTTGTAAGGGGTCGAGTTATTCTTGAAAATTTTTCAATGAACCGTCGATAGTAGCCTGCGAGGCCATTGTATATCTTTTATGTTAGCAGGAACTGGAAATTGGCATACGACTTCGATTTTTTCAGAATTTGTTTTGACACCTTGATTTGTGATTTTATGACCTACATAAATAAATAATCTCTTTTCTCATAAACTCGCAATTGTCTGGCTGCAGTTTCAGGTTCTTGAGTTGAAGTCTTTGAAAAACATTTCGAAGTTTTGATTGATGGTCTTTTGATGATGACGCATAAATCGCAAAGTCGTCTAAATAGACAAAACATTATAGACCTTGTAGGCCTGATAAAACATTATTCATCAATCTCTGAAACACTGATAACTCGTAGCGGTTGAAAAGGCGGCTTTGGAACGATCTTCTGGCCGAACATTAATTTGATGGAAACCAGAAGCTAGGTCGAGAGTTGTGCAGTAATTTGAATGACTTAGTTGATCCAAAACGTCAACAATATTTGGAAGAGGAAAAGCATCACCAATTGTGCCGTTATTCAATTTTCTGTAATCCACAACTACACGCCATTTTTGTTGAACTGAACTGTCAACTTTCTTTGGAACTACTTGACTTTTTCTTTATGTTTTTCAGGATAACGGTACGTTTTTGCCGCTATAGGTCCTGAATTATTTGTTACTATTTCATGCTGAATAGCAGATGTAGAAGTGAGGACAGTGAAATATGTCACTAAATTCTTTACATATTTCGATAATATGAGATTTTTCTTCAGTATTTAAATGATCGAGTCTTAAATTAGCTTGTAAATCTTGAAAACGATCAAATTTATTTGATTTTATCAATGGAAGTAGATAAGGTAACGGTTTGCCGTGAGAATGTATTAAGCGACATTTTTAAATTTGTTTCGTCCAATAAAATACACAAAAAAAAATAACTAAATGAGACGTTTTTTTCGTTTCCCTAACAAAATGGCGCTTAATACATTCTTACGGGAAGGTATCGATATGTTCATTGAACATATTGAAAAAAACCTTCATGGAATGTATACATTTATGTATGTAAAAAAATTTGTGGATATTGCTTTGGGTGGGTTAAACATTGTACTTGTGGAGTGTCTTTATCAAGTTCCTGGACATTTTGTTTATATGGTTTTCTAATGCTAGATATAGAGTGATGGACATTAAGATAGACACACTCCTTAAGGTTTTAAGAATTCAAATAATTTATTCAATAAAAACTTAAAATAAATTTTAATTTCAATTTGTTTTTTATGTTTGTAAAACTAGTTTTTATAAAAAAAAATTTAGTAACAAAAAAAATATTCATATATTAAAACAAAAATCATTAAAATAGATACAAAAATTTAACATTAAAAAAACTAAAACTTTAACAGTACCTAATAAATTTTTTTTTTTAAATATTTTGTTGCCCCACCCTTACTCCTTATTATAGCTTGACACCTGTTGGGCATGGAGTCAACTAGTTGGCGGCATTTCTCAACGGAAATTTTTGACCATTCTTGTTGTATAAACCGCCACAATTCCGTTTTATTTTTAGTGGAATGCCTCCCAACCGCCTTTTTTAAATCCCCCCATAAATGTTTTATGGGATTTAAATCAGGTGATTGGGATGGCCATTCCATAACATTGATTTTTTTATCATTGCTTTACAGTCTTCATGGTATATTTTGAAATGAGTTCACAACCTCTTGGTCTTCGAACAACTTATCTGCCATCACTTCCGAACAAGTTGATCTTCGTTTCGTCAGCCCACAAAACATTTTTCCATTTTTTAACTCCATCCTGTCCAGTCCAACTAAGATGATCTTTTGCAAACTTCAAGCGAGATGCTATATTTTTTTTTTCTTAAAAGGGGCGATCCGCCCGTGCAAATTATTTTCGGCAAGTCTCCTGCCAACTGTTCTGGAAGAAAGTCCAAGCTGTAATTCGACTCTAATGTCTTTTGAAGACTTTAAAGGATCTTTTTTGGATACACGAATGATGTCTCTATCTTCTCTGATGGTCGTTTTTCCTGGCTGGCCCAGTTGTTTTTTTCCCTCGTTGGCTTAATTGCGTTTACAAATAGCTTGAGAAATCTACCAACTTTCTCAGCTATTTTTCTTAGCGATTTACCTTCTTAACGCAAAACTAAAATGGCATATTTCTCTTCCTTGGTGCAGTGTCGTCCACGCCCCATAATCTCTAAACTATTACACTATATGTATGTTATAACAGAGAATGAAGACACAAGTATATTTTAAGATCATAAATAAAATCTCTAAAAAATCATTTAAACAAAGAACACATTAAAATCCAAAGAGTGAACATCTTTGTTTATTTTCCATGTCAGCATTCGACTAATGCATATCTACTCAAATGATGACATAAATAAAATCTCTAAAAACTCATTTAAACAAAGAACACATTAAAATCTAAAGGGTGAACATTTTTGTTTACTTTCCATGTCAGCATTCGACGCACACATATCTGCTCAAATGATGACATAAACAAAAAACCCTAAGAAATCAATTAAAGCAAAATAAGAATTAAGTTAGAATGCCAGTTGTCTGCGACACTCTGGTTAGACTTTAAGAAACGTTGAAACAATAAAGATAACCTCAAGAATCTAGAGCTCCGTCTCTAAATTCCTTTTTTAAAAAGTGTTTTATTAAATTCAACACTAAAATTGGCGCAGTCGGTAGGATACACAAAATATAATATGTGTATCCTTTGCAAATAAGAACCCATCGTTCACCTATCGTTCAAGTGTATTATAAAGTGAAAATTAAAATTCAATTTTTTACAAAAAGAAAGAAAATTATTTTAATAACTTATACCCAAAGAAAAAGTGAAATTAATATCTAAAATTCTGCGAAAAAGAAATCTTTAGAATTAATAACTTAATTGGACTACTTAACGATATTGCAAAATAAATTCAGTGAAGAATAAACTCTTTAGTGCATATAAAGATTACTTCAGTGAATAATAAAGTTATAAAAAAACACTTAAATTTGGCGCAAAAATTAAAATCACCCAATGTTCTAAATTTGACGCAGTGTTTTTTTTTAACAAACGAACATTAGAATTAAAATAATTCAGTGTTCAACAAAAGTTAATTTATCATCTCACTCCAACTAATATGGTAATGATGAGCAACCTACAGAAGGAAGATTAACACAACCCCATGAAGACATCTATAACGAAGAAACTCACCAAGAAAAGCAGTAATAAACCATATTCAGGATTCACAGACGAAGAAGACTCTTCGGATCCAGAAACAACAAATTATACTAAGAGTAAGAATTATTTAGTAGAAACATTATCTAAGATTAAATTAAATACAAGTGAAAAAATAAATAAAAATAGTACCAATATGTCACTTACACGCACATTAGACCCACTCAAGTACATAAAAAAGTTAAATACTTTCGATGGACGAAGAGAAGATTTATATACTTTTATCACAAACGTTGACGGGATAACCCCCACACTTAACAAATATGACAATCAGTCACAGACAATGTGTATAAACATTCTAAAGTCAAAACTTATAGGTAGAGCTAAACGTTGCATTGAAATACATGCTCACTTATCCACCTGGAAAGAAATAAAAGAATTACTAGTTGAAAATTTCGGAGGATTTAAATCTTCATTCCAACTGTATGATGATTTGAGACAAACTCCTTATAAAGGAAATGTCGTAAGTTTTTATAACGAAATACAAAAGAATCTTTGTGAACTAAACCAAAAAACGATACAAGAAGGAAAGAATGAGGAAATTACTCATAACACACAAACAGCATTAAACATTTTTAAAGAACGTTTACCAGTTCACATGCGAACAATATTATTCGCATTAAAACCCCCTAATTTACAAGCAGCCTTACATGAGTTAACTCAAGCTGGTTTTGTAAATGAAAAATCTGAAGAAACCCCAAGGAAATTGCTACTCGTAGAAGCACCAAAAATCTCAACTATACAAAACCCCAAAAATAATTATAAAAATATCCAAATCAAAATAATAACTTCACACCTAGAAATCCAACTTATATAAAACCCCCATTTAACCACCAAAATACTAACAACCCTAATCCAAATTATAAGGGTAATAATTATAACCCAAATTACAAACCTCCTAGTAGACAATATAAACCTATGGAAGTTGACCCAGTTTCTAGTCAATTAAAGAGGACCCAAACTAACTATAACGAAAGTGATCAAAACATTACGGTTTTTCCGAATGTAGCCTCGGAAACCTGTCTACTCAACGAGACAACAAACTCCCCTTTATTAGGTTAGAAAAGAATAATGAAACGTTAAGACTATTAATCGACACAGGAGCCACTAATAGTCTAATAAACAAAGAAAAAGCTCCAGTAAGCTACATTAATACAAGAAAACACCCATTAGAAATCAAAACAGTAGGTACTTCTATATTCATAGACAAAGAATTAATTATACAAAAAGAAAAATTTGCACGTAAATCTCGCGTAGATTGCGTTTTTCAAATCCACAACTTTAATGTCAACTTTGATGGATTAATTGGAAACAATATATTATTTCCAAATAATGCCAGTATTGATTTTAAAAACAAAATACTAAAACTAAACGAACAAATTATTCCACTGTTCTTTTCTGTTGAAGACGAACAGGAATATCAAACAGAAATAAATTATTTAAACAATTTAATTCCACCAGCCACATTTACTTTCGAAAATTTGGAAAGTCAAAGAGTCTCACATCTAAACGATGAGGAATATAAAAGTTTATTTAATTTATTGAAACAAACCCAGAAGGTATTTTACCAAAAAGGAGATGATTTAAGTTTTACCAATCATGTAAAACATAAAATCCTCACAATAAATGAAGAACCAATCTTCACACGGATATATAGATATCCCGAAATCCACAAAAAGGAAGTGGACAAACAAATCAAAGATCTATTAGATCAAAAAATTATCAAACCAAGTACTTCACCGTACAATGCCCCAATTTGGATTGTACCAAAAAAAGAAGACAAGGTAGGAAACAAAGAGTGGAGGATAGTCATTGACTATCGAAAACTAAATAACGCAACAAAAGAGGATAAATTCTCTATTCCACTAATCGACGACATATTAGACAAATTAGGAAAAGCTAACTACTTTTCCACACTCGATTTAACAAAAGGATTCCATCAAATCGAAGTAAACCCCGAAGATAGAGAGAAAACAGCTTTCTCAACACTATCAGGACACTACGAATGGTTAAGAATGCCATTTGGTCTTAAAAATGCCCCCGCCACATTCCACCGAATGATGAACGAGGTATTAAAGGAATATGTAGGAAAAATCTGTTATGTCTACCTCGACGACATAATAATATTCTCAACTTCATTGGAAGAACATATAAATTCACTAAATAAAATCTTCACCAAATTACAGTCTGTAAATTTAAAGATATCCCTAAATAAATGCGATATTTTGAAAAAAGAGAGCTAGTTCTTAGGTCATATAATTACCCCAGACGGAATAAAACCTAATCCCAATAAAATAAACACGATACAAAACTTTCCAATACCAAAAACTATTAAGGAAATCCAATCTTTCCTAGGCTTAATCCTATACTATAGAAAATTCATCCATGATTACGCCAAGATTATAAAACCACTAACTCTCTGTTTAAGAAAAGATAAACAAATAAAAATAGATAACACAGAATATAAAGAATCATTCGAGAAATTAAAACTAGCAATGTCAGATGATTTATTAAACAGACACCCTGATTTTAATAAAGAATTTACGCTAACCACAGATGCATCCAATTTCGCAATTGGAGCAGTCTTAAGTCAATCACATGGACCACTATGCTTCGCGTCCAGAACTTTAAATTAACATGAATGTAATTATTCAGTCATAGAAAAAGAACTTTTAGCGATCGTTTGGGCAACCAAACAATTCCGCCATTACCTATACGGTAGACATTTCAAAATACAAACGGATCACCGACCACTAGCATGGTTGCACAATCTCAAAGAACCTAACTCCAAACTCCAAAGATGGAAGATAAAATTGGAGGAATACGATTTTCAAATCGAACATATCGCAGGAAAAGAAAATAAGGTAGCCGACGCACTATCAAGAATAAGAATAGATGAAACAAATTCACATGACATCACCAAAATTGACAAAATTGGCGAGAAAAACAGAGTTAACACAAAGATTGGAACAAATTATGAAAATATATTAAACAATATAGAACTCGTTTCCACACAACACTCAAATGAGTCAGATAGTTCAAACCTAATTCCAATCACCGAACAAAGTTTAAATATATTTATTCGACAAATTATCATAGAAATATGAGTAAAAAATGATGAAATCATAACCTTCCCTTTTAACAAAAGAAGAATAAAAATAATTAGAAAAAATTTCGAAGAATCAGATTTCGAAAAAGTCATTTTAGAAATTGATATAAACCATAAAAATGTTTTATATTGTAATAATGATAAGCTATTTTTAGAATTCCAAACTAATTGGAAAACACACCACAACAACCAAATTCTAATCAGAACTCATACATTCTTAGAAGATGTTTATGATATAACTTAACTAGAAGAAATCATACACAAGAAACATAAGGAATTAAATCACGTAGGAATAGAAAAATTATACTTAGATCTAAAAAGAAAGTATTATTATCCAAACCTTAAAACGCAAATAACAAAAATCATAAATAATTGCGATATCTGCAACCTGAAAATAGAAATAAACCCCATTAAACTACCATACGAAAAAACAGAAACACCCTTAGAACCACACATTCATTATCATATGGACATATGGATCCTACCAAATAATAACAAATATTTAAGTTGTATCGACAAATTCAGCAAGTATGCCTCAGTAGAAAAACTCAAAACAAAAAACCAAAAAGACATTTTAAATGCTATGGAAAAACTATTCTCATACATGTCCGAACCCAAGAAATTAACTCTAGACAATGACCCCACTTTCAAAACGTATTCTATAGAAAATTATCTAAAAGAAAAGAATATACTAACACATTTTACCACCCCTTATAGACACACCGGAAATTCGGATGTGGAACGCCTTCACAGCACCCTAAATGAACATATTAGATTACTAGAGAAAACTGAAAAACTTATTGATTTAGTAGCAAAAGCGGTAAATACGTATAACAAAACAATACATCTCACCACAAAAGAGAGACCCTTAGAGATACATCTAGGTAAAATAGATTATAAAAAAATATATGAAAGAATAGAAACAAATAAGAACAAAACTCTAAATAAAATAAATAAAAATCGACTCGGCGTAGAAGTCAACCCAAACTTTACAAAAATAAATAGAAAAAAAATTTAAATATCTTTGGTTCCAAAACTCTCAAATTTTAATGCGTAAAATAGACAAAGGAAGGATTATTGCTATAAGATCTCGGGATGATTTAGTTAAGTTAAACGACAATTAATTGTCAATAAGTAAAAACTCATAAATGTTTAGTTTTATCAACAGCCTCGATATTTATAGCAATAACCCTTCTGTAGTAAATTGTATTAATGATTTAAATTCTGGTTCCGAAAATGGAAATTCTCTTATTGTTATTCATCAAAATATTAGAAGTATGCGTCAAAATTTTGACACATTATTAAGTAATCTTGAAGCATTTGTTTACTTGCCAGACATTATTTTTTTGACTGAAATATGGATATTTGATTGTGAAACAAATGATTATTCTATTTCAGGGTTTAATTGGTATGCAAATACATACTAATGAAAATTACTCTGCCGGCGGTGTGGGAGTGTTTGTGCGTGATGTGATCGAACATGAAGTTATAGCTTTATCTTTGAGTAGTGCTGATGCTTTGAAATTATCATGCAAAATTAAAAACGAATATATCCACTTCTTATGCTTTTACAGACTTCACTCTGTTGATTCAGCTGTCTTTCTGGAGGAATTTTCACGTTTGTTGAATGCTGAAAAGGGTTTCAATTTAATACTTATCGGTGACCTCAATATTGACATTTTAATATCTTCATTTTTATCAGAATCCTATTTAAACTTAACGGCTGAAAATGGTCTTATAAGTTTTATAAATGAACCGACTAGACCAGATTCTGGTTCTTGTTTAGATCATGTTTTTGGAAGATTAACGAAGTTATCGGCTGATAGATGTGTAGGTGTTAATTTTGACTTGAGAATTACTGATCACTGTATGACTGGTATTGTGCTGAGTGACTCGAAAGATTTTATTCCGAAACGTATTGTAACTGAAACCTCCGTTAAGAAAATTAATTTTGAAAAACTAAACAACAAACTTTTACTTGAAGATTGGTGTGAGGTGTACACTCTGGGTAATATAAATGAGGCTTACAATTTATTTTCGAATACTTTGCAGGGCTATTTGCAAGCTTGCACCAGCTCACATTTACAAAGAAAATCTGATATTAAATTAAAACCTTGGATCTCTTCTTATGTGCTCAAACTTATTAAATTAAAAAACAAATTATCTAAAAAGTGTCGAAAGCATCCGTTGAATCAAAGCTTAAAAAAACGATTTAGAGCATTATGCAAAAAAGTAAAATTTCAAATTAAAACTAGTCGAGAGAGCTATTTTCATATTAAATTTCGAAGTGCTCAGCATAATCCTAGAAAAGAGTGGCAGGTAATAAATTCTATCACCAATCGAAAATCTAAAGATAAGGAAAATTGCCTTACCTTATGTATTGATGGCCAGGATATTGCTGATCCATCTCTAGTAGCTAATATTTTTAATAAATTCTTTGTATCCGTTGGTGATAATCCCTCGACAATGACTAATAACTACTTTTGCGCACATTGCTCCAGCTCTGTCTTAACTGATTGCACTAATTTACCTGGGAGCTTTTTTTTCGAACCAATCTCGGGTTCAGAATTATTGAAAATCATTAACAGCTTAGATAATTCCAATTCTAGTAGCTACGATGGAATTTCTAATTTTATTTTGAAAAAAATTGCATTAAATCTCGTTGATATACTGGTTCATCTCTTTAATTTGAGCGTTTATGAAGGAATTTTTCCAGATCAATTAAAATGTGCTTATGTTTTACCTCTTTTCAAGAAAGGAAACAAAAAGGATAAGAACAACTACAGGCCTATTTCACTACTTTCATCTATATCCAAAATTTTTGAAAAAGCTATAAAACACAGAATGATAAACTTTCTTAAAAAGATAAATTTTTTCAACGCCGCTCAGTTTGGTTTTAGGGAGGGTCTTTCTACTGAAGATGCTCTATTATCCTTTAGTTCAATTATTTTCAAGGGATTAGACGAAAAAAAATACTGTGCTGGACTCTTCGTTGATATAACCAAAGCATTTGACATGGTGGATCATGACATCCTCATAGAAAAACTATACCTTGCTGGTTTTCGAGGCTTTATATTATGTTGGCTTTCTTCCTACCTCAAAAATAGAACTCAAATAGTGAGAATAAACACTCGCCTTAGTGATTCTGTGTCTATCAATAAAGGAGTGCCTCAAGGCTCAGTACTTGGACCAATTTTCTTTCTAATTTTCATTAATTCTTTGTTCTCCCAGCAGTTCAGAGGAAAACCAACAGCCTTTGCGGATGACCTTGGGATTGCTTATGATTCATCGAGCGCTCTTAATCTACTTGCTGATATAAATCACGACGTGTGTATATTGAGTGTTTGGTTGCTCACTCATAAGTTAGTGATCAGTAATAAAACTAAATTAATGTTTTTTAGCATTCAAAACAGAGAGCCTCCTGACATAGATTTTTACTATCACTCAGGTAATTGCAAACAATTTACTTTGGACTGTAGCTGTCAGGGATTTAACGATAGTTCATTCAGTAATGACTTACGGTGTGGACCAGGTTGTTTTGCAATCGAAATTGTAAACAAATTTAAATATTTAGGAGTTTTCATTGATCACAATTTGAATTGGCTAGAGCATATTTCGTACTTGAAGCAGTATTTTCGAGTTTCTCTTCGGCACTTATTCCTTTTAAAAAAATACTTAAGCATTAGCACGTTAAGATCAGTCTATTTTGCTTTATTTCATTCAAGACTACAATATGGAATTTCTTGTTGGGGAGGTACCTTTACGTCTTACATCCAAAATTTGCTAGTATTGCAAAAAAAAGCAGTTCGTTTCATAGGTAATGCAAATCGTTTTAGTCCCTCTATGACGCTATTTAGAAACATGAATATTCTCCCGGTAAAGCATTTGTTTTATTTTAAAGTATTAAAGGTCTTTTTTATAAAAAGTGGATATTTGCAGAGTCCTATAACAGACTCACGACGACGGTTACGAAGCACTTCGGCTTCTATCGTCAATATACCTTCATTTCGGACTCATCATTTTAGGAACTCTTTCACTATCGTCGCTCATAAACTGTTCAATACACTGCCTCCGAATTTAAGGCTCCTGATGAATAATACATCTTCTTTCTTAAAGCAAGTTAAACTTTGGCTTCTGAATTACAATCATAATGAAATTAAAAATTTACTGGTGTATACATCATAAACCGTTAGATTATTGAATTTTCAATTTAAAGATAATAAAATGAATATAAGCATAATTGAAATAAAAATACCTGTTCACCCCACTACAAAATCTCAGTGTACAAAACAAACAAAAAATATGTATAATGGATTGTTTTTGATTATTTTTTGAAGTGATATTCTAGCTAATTAAAAAAAATTTTTTTTTTTTTTGATTATATATATCACTACTTATTCATAATGTATAGATATAAGATTTTATAATTGTATATTTTGAATAATGAATTAATAAATAAATAAATAAAATAAAACAACCCAGAAGGGTTTAATAAACTAAAAACCAAACACAAGCAAGTAAAATTACTTAAAACAATTGATAACAAATTACTAATCAAACCCCACCTAAGAAAACAACTCCTTCACAAAGACCAATTCAGAAAGAAAAAGAAATTTACTAAAACACAAAATGAAGACAACCAAAACAATAGCAATCATGATAATGATTCTCTTATTAATAACTTCAGTAAAAACTAATGATATAAAAATAACAAAAATAGATAGAAAATTTTTAATCATACAAGAAGGACAAATAAAACTTATAAATAACTATGACATTCTATTACATGTAATTAACCTTACAGAATGCCAATCATTAATAAACCAGTTAAAAGATCAACACCATTTACTAACAAATCCTGACGATTCGCAAGAACAAAAGATAAATACATTAGAAATAAAACTCTAAACAATTATCCCACACCATATTATTCATAAAAGAGGATTAATTAATATTATAGGTAAAGGAATGAATTACATATTCGGAACTATGGACGACGATGATAGACAAGCCATAGAAGAAAGGTTACAAAACTTAGAAGATAGTAACCGAGAACTTTTAACAAACAATAACAAACAAGTAACCATCAACAAACAATTCAATGAACAATTTTTTCAATTACAAGACATACTTAAACAAAGTTCAAAAACATTAACTAAATACAAAGAAATCAAATCAGAAATAAATACTTTACGTATGGAACTAGAATTCAATAGAAACTTAGTAGAAGTACAACAAATAATAGAAAAAATTGACAATATCATAATGACCAGCAGGACAGGAATATTAACCCAAGATATACTAACTGTAAAAGAAATTTATGACTTCGATATAAACATAGAAAAACTAAAAGAGATAAAGTTGACATTGGCTACTTATAACGAAAACTTACTAATTATTCTAAGTATACCAAGATTTAATGAAAACTTATATAACAAAATATCTATACATACCCTTCCGGTAAAGGACAAAATTATAACAATACCTAACGATGAATTTATAGAATTTAATAAAACTATGTATTATATAAGCAAGAAACAAAAAATGTAACAAAAATTGAAGACAATTGTATTGAAAACATATTTAAAAACAATTCTAAGCTAAACTGTAATATTAAAGATTACAAAGATGAAAATATTATAATCAATAAAGAAAAATATTTAATAATAAAAAACATAAAAAATGCAAAGTTAGAACAAGATTGTAATAACTTAGATTATACTTTATAAGGAAACTATATTTTGGAATTTGAAAATTGTAAAATAAAGATCAAAAATGTAACATACAATAGAAAATTATATCAAAATAACTATAAGATAATGCAATTGATAAACTATAACTTTTCAGATAATTACTTTAAAGAATTACATATTTCAAAGCATTCTTAACATCATCATTTTTTGGAAGGAGATTCGATTATCTTTCAAATGCAATAAATGCAATCGAAGAAAATAATCGAAACGCTGTGTTTGAAATTGCATTTATACCACACACACAGATTAAAATACAGACGAGAATGAAATAGACACAGACAATTTGGATACCGATCACATGCCCAATGATGTTCCAGGTAGTATTGAACTTTTGATTATGAATGAGGATTTCGATAGCGAAGACGAAGTTCCTTTATCAATGATAAAAGCCTCAATATCAGGACAATCTCAAACCCAACCACGCTGGTCTAAAAGAGGTACTGATATGACGATGAACCGTTCTAATAACTATTGCGGTTTACAATAAGGGTGTGAGTGGCGTTGACTTACACGACCAGTGTGTCAATGCCTATAAAATCTAACCCCCCTATTATGGAAGACAACTCAACTATAGTTTTGTTGTAATTCTTAGAATTGGTATTATCGATCACAACCAGTTGACTGTCAAAGAACAACCAATTGTCGATTAGCAGACAACTAACAAAATTTCCGACTTTTCAGTTGTCTCTTTGTATTATATAAGTAAGTTGAGTTGTGTTTGGGTTGTAATAAGCGTCAAAATCAAACAACTGGTTCGAAGCAGTTGTGTAGAACATTTTAATGAAAGAATCTGCATTCGGATAAAAAATATGGACACAAAACAGTAAGTTAAACAACTATTTTAATAAAAATAGAATGTAATGAGTGTATTTTAGTTTGAAAACTACACAGCCATCACAATTTGAACGACTTGTTGTTCTATGTTAGCTGAGCATTTATCCATTTTCCACAAATGAGTTCCTCAATCACATCTACCACTTTTTTAGTACAACTGACTCTATCGATTGAGTCAGTCCTAAATTAGAATCATTGCCACTACACTTTTGGCAACTTTCTTCGCTCATGAAACGAAGAGCAGTAGCAAGTTTAACAATTGGTGGAATCGCTGAGGAACGTTGGTTGTTTTAGGAAAACTATTTCGAATAAAAAAAATTGCATACTTTAGGAATAGAAGTGTACATAAGTTTATTAAATATACCGATATTCTTTTTTATTTTGGCTACATTAAGGAAATTCTCATCTTCCAAATCACCGAAAAACAAATCGAGAGAACTTTCCATCATACAATTTCTTATTCTTGCTTTTGTATGTATTTAATGTTGAGCAGCTGGTTTTGACAGCAAATCGACTCCTAAAAGACGGCAACGTATTTTTTCATTACAACTGATTTTAGTTGACTTGCATAATACGAAAAATTTGCTTGGTTGCCTAAGAGTTGAGTTGTGTTGATGACAACTCAACTAAGTTTAGTTGTAATCCATAATAGGGGCATACATGGCCATCACAATTTGAACGACTTGTTGCTCTATGTTAGCTGAGCATTTATCCATTTTCCACAAATGAGTTTCTTAATCACATCTACCACTTTTTAATACAACTGACACTATCGATTGAGTCAGTCCTAAATTAAAATCATTGCCACTACACTTTTGGTAACTTCCTTCGCTCATTAAACGAAGAGCAGTAGCAAGTTTAAAAATTGGTGGAATCGCTGAGGAACGTTGTGGTTGTTTTAGGAAAACTTTATTTCGAACCAAAAAAATGCATACTTTAGAAATAGAAGTGTACATAAATTTATTAAATATACGTTCTTTTTTATTTTGCTACATTAAGGAATTCTCATCCTCCAAATCACCGAAAAACAAATCCAAAGAACTTTCCATCATACAATTTCTTATTTTTGCTTTTGTATTTCATGTTGAGCACCTGGTTTTGACAGCAAATCGACTCCTAAAAGACGGCAACGTATTTTTTCATTAAAACTGATTTTAGTTGACTTGCATAATACGAAAAATTTGTTTGGTTGTCTAAGAGTTGAGTTGTGTTGATAACAACTCAACTAAGTAGAGTTGTAATCCATAATAGGCGCATAAATTCGAACCAAAAAGTGGTGATGACCGCTTTTTACGTCAATGCTAAGCTCTACATTGGTGAACGCTTGGAAACTTTATAAAGTCGCAGCTGATTCGTTTCAAAGAGGTATTGCTCGATATTATCTTATAAGATACACAATTCTCCAACCTTCGACATCAAAACGCTCCATATCTGCAAGCGTTGCTTTATCTGAAGGTCACCATTTTCCAAAGAGAATTGAAAAGCCTCTTAGATGCAGAGTTTGCCACATGCGAGTCAGATGGGTTTGTGAGTTCTGCGACATAGTTCTGTGCGTCGAAAAAGACTGCTTTAAGAAATTTCATGTACAAAATTAGCAACCATATTTTCCCATTGTACCTGCTTGAGTACAGCTTAAAAACCACACTTCCTACTTTTCTTAAAAACTTGAAAAAAAAATTTTTTATTCCTTTGACACTATTTAATAAAGTTATGTTACCAAAAATTTGAAATTTTAGTTTTAAATGTCTTTGGTAATAAATTGGTTAATATTAGCATTGCAGTATGATTGTTTAGTATTCTAAATCAAAAATATTCGAATTCGTACAGCACCGACAGAAGCCAGATGTTCAGTTTCAAGTTTTCATTTGGCGAAATGTCAGATAAATTCCAAACATTCGTGCAATGAATTGAAAATTATTAGCTTCGTGTGCAGAAAATAAGGCGAAGATTAGTACTGGCATGATGAATTTTGTGCGCGTATATGACAAAAGGCTTCGTCATATACATATGTAGGTATTTTGAAAACACCGCCGGGGTGGATATACATGATAGATAAAGATACTTTATTGATATCTACTGTAGATATAAAAACTAAAAGCTTTATGAAACAAACGTTTTGATTGTTTAGAACTAGAACGAAATAAAAATAAAGATTTGTCTAGAGGAAAGTGAAACGATGAGAAAGGGAACATTCTCATCGTAGACTTCCCTAGAGCTAGTTGTGTGATACAACCTAGACAAGTAATTGTGCATTCTATCATCAGAAGTGGGATAGTTAACCTAACAATACTACACAAAAATATAAAATAAAAAACAACGAAGTATTGAGGAAATAAAATTAAAACGAACTTTTTTCAAAATCGAAGACAATGTACAAATTTATTGGATGTGCGAAAGTTTACAAGGAATATTGTGAAGAATCAGAAAATTTAAGAAATTTCAAGAAAAGTCAAGACGTTTTGAAAATTTAAATGTTACTTCCGGGCGTTTGAAATGGCAAAAAAAAAAAAAACAGATATTTCAAGAGAGCAGCTAGAATTTTATAAAGATAAGTAATTTGATATATTTTTTAAATTATTGTTAAAAACGGATGGGGAAACCAATGTGCAATCCATGAACAAATTTTTATTAATTTGAGGAATATAAAGAAATGATGCAACGATGTTGACTGTTGGGTGAAATGAGAAAGCTTAGAATATTAAGATATTGTTTCCCGAATTAAGTCATGGTTATTTGAAAGAGCATAATTATTGGTTAAAAACTATGGTTTTCAACAATATCTCTCGAGCGATTTACGTGCATCACTAGTTTACCCATTTTCTAATGGTATAAACAAATGGTATAAACATAGTACCCCATTTAAGAAAAGTAGTTTGTAAAGTTCATACAATGATTTCTTTATGGAAATACCTAATTTTTCAAATTAATCGGTTGCCAGTTAAAATCCCTGAAGATATGAGAATCCTTATTGTAGTTGGTTGCGTGGCAGATTCAAGTTTATAAAACTCTCTAACTTTTGTAATGCCAAACAACTTTCAGAATCTTATTTGTCCCGTATACGCAATACCCCCAGATGCAAATTTCAATACTTCGGTTTTGAAAAGACCAAGTAAACTATTCTGAAATGATTGTCTGAACCAACATATAAATGCTGTAGAATTGATAAAAGTTGCTATTGGTGTATTAAATTATGACACATTCAGAATGACTGACCTTACTTTCCAGTTAATAACGAACCGAAAGAAATTGAACTAAAAAAAAGTAATTTTTGTAAATAAGTCTGGTCACGTTGAAAGTACGTGTTGGGTCAATTAACGTTTACATAAAAAGAATGTAATGTAAATAGTAAAAAAAAAAGTAGTTGTCCTTTATATTCTAGGTTTGGTTGCTCTCTCATCAGTTACAATATCGCTTCCAAATTTGAAAATATCAAAGAATCATGTAGCCAGTCAGTTAAAAAAAAAAAAAAAAAAAAAACAAGGATTATATTTTGGTTAGTTATTAGAATTAAAGCAGTTACCTATTCAAGTAGATTTCAACGTTATTGAAAAATTAAAGATGTCGATTAAATAATTATATGAAATATACTAAAAGATAAAACATTAGAAATAGTAGCGGATGCAACAGAATCCGTAGTTAAAAGGAAAGTTGTAGTAAAAGAAAGTATTGATTTAATATTACTCTTGAGTTAATATGCAAGTAATTTTATAGAAACCTTCTCCTGGCAAAAGATACAGTGATAAATTATCGCCTCTATAGAATTGCAATATCAGAAAGAAATGTATTATCTCATATAATATTTGATTTATAATTTCATGTCATCAGAAGGGATAGTCATTAGCCTTGTGCTAGCCTTATAATTTTGGTCACAAAAGAAGAAGGAAAACTTAGAATGATGTTGGTTCACTTTCGTGCGAACCAACATACTACAATAATGAAATATATAATAAAAATGCTATGGATGATGTAGTTATACATTCAACCAATTTCGTAGAAGGCATTATGCGACTTGAACTTGTATTACAAAATTTGAAAGAAAGTTGATTTTCTTGGAATGTTGAAAAAGGTAAATTCTTACAACTACAGATTGAGTAGTTTGAAAAAGAAATATCTGCTGATGGAATACGACCGAGTACTACAAAAATTGATGCCCTAGTTTTTTCTGCATCTCTAACCAATTATTTATTATATCATTTCGTAAATTTACTAAATTCACTGTAAAAAATAGTTGTATAACGCGACTTACTAAAAGTAATATAACCTTTGATTGGAACCATGAATGTCAAGAGGCCAGATCATATTATATATTGTTAAACAATTAACCCAAAAATCTTTCCTTACGATATCTAATTCAGACCTACCAACGGAACTACACACAGATACAGGTAGTGCTCTTTAGTATGGAGCTGTTTCATTTCATTATAGAAAATAAATTACGAGTAGTAACATATTCCAGTAAAGCTACTAAACCATACGAAACAAAATATCATAGTTATGAACTAGAAACACTCGCGGTTGTAAATACAATTAAACATTTCCGAACTTATTTACGGGGTATTCGATTTACATTAGTAACTGACTGTAACGATTCATAGAAATCTCCAGTAAAAATATGTTACAGACTTTCTAGTTTGTCAGATAACTGGCTACACGTAAAACGACAAACAGATTCTTAAACACTTGACACAATCAATCAAGTTAAAAAAATTATTCATTCCCCAACTATATCGATTAGATCTCATGAGAAAATATTATGAGGATAATTGCCAGTTGGTTTAAAAAAAAAAAAATGTTGGATGCCGTAAATGACCAGAAGTGTCAGAAAATTTATAGCATCTTGTGTGATTTGCTTATAGTTGCTTCCTAAAGACCGGCAGGAAAGAAGAAAATAACATTGTAAGTAAGTAAAATGTGTAGGAACACATTGCTACGTACCTATAATTGTTGATGCGCTTACAAAATTTACAATTTTATGTCCACTGAAATCGTTACAAACTCTAGAAACAATAAAGTGTATGAATTAAACTAAAAATTCTCAGTGATAGTGGAAAAAAATTTACAAGTGAACAATTAAAAAAAATGTGTTTAACATAGGAAATTGAACATCAAACAATTGCTCCGGTAATAAGCAGGGCTAATGGACAAGCAAAACGATATGTCGAAACAGTATCGAACCTTTTGAGGACCAATCTTGACACAAACTTGGAATGAACAACTTACTTTAGTCGAAAACAATTAGCATACCGTGATATGATAACATATGTAGGTTCCATAAGAGAATTAGCCGATCATAGAATAGAAGAAAACGGGGTTAACATTAGATTAAGATTGGATTGGACATTTCAACAAAAGTTGTCTTTAAAAGCAAACAGAAATAAGTTGAATGGATGAATATCAAAGTGTGTTTGAGGTTGTTGGAAGTCAACCTTTTGACCGGTTTAAATTAAAGCGTTATACTTGTAACAGCATCACCGGGATCTTTAAAACTAATTATAAAAGATGATTGTAATATAAAGATGGAAAAGTAAATTAAAAAAAAAATATAGACAAGCTTAAGATTGCCTCTGAGCTATTGTAGAGATTTTTGGTAGTATTTGATTTGTATTTTTTGGTGTTTGTTTCATACAATAGACAAGCTTAAGATTGCCTCTGAGCTATTGTAGAGATTTTTGGTAGTATTTGATTTGTATTTTTTGGTGTTTGTTTCATACAATAGACAAGCTTAAGATTGCCTCTGAGCTATTGTAGAGATTTTTGGTAGTATTTGATTTGTATTTTTTGGTGTTTGTTTCATACAATAGACAAGCTTAAGATTGCCTCTGAGCTATTGCTGAGATTTTTGGTAGCATTTGATTTGTATTTTTTTGGTGTTTGTTTCATACAATAGACAAGCTTAAGATTGCCTCTGAGCTATTGTTGAGATTTTTGGTAGCATTTGATTTGTATTTTTTGGTGTTTGTTTCATACAATAGACAAGCTTAAGATTGCCTCTGAGCTATTGCTAAGATTGCTGGTAGCATTTGATTTGTATTTTTCTTTGGTGTTGGTGCAAATAATAGACAAGCTTAAGAGCTATGAGCTATTGTGGGGATTGATTTAAGAATAAACTTAACTTTTCTGTTTAATTCGTAAGATAGGCAAGCTTAATATGGCCTCTTGTAATATGGGAATTGTAAGGATTGTTTATAACATTCGATTTATTTTTGAACTTAATTTGTGCTTCTATTTTCAAAATTATTGAGCCTGTTAGAATAGTACTAAAACTGGTTTTGTTTTAGATTCTGGTAAGAATTAAAAAAAAAAAAGGAATAAACAGACTTTATAACCAAGTCGAAAATAAACGAAATGTATCGAAAATGTATTAAATATTGTTTGATGATATTGTTTTATGTTTATCTTTATTCTTAATATTGGTTTACTTCATGAGTTTTGATTATTTAAAATTGTATTATATGTATATTATAATTTTGCATCGAGAGCGATGCATATTGCAGGATGGCCGTGATAGATAAAGATACTTTATTGATATCTACTGTAGATATAAAAACTAAAAGCTTTATGAAACAAACGTTTTGATTGTTTAGAACTAGAACGAAATAAAAATAAAGATTTGTCTAGAGGAAAGTGAAACGATGAGAAAGGGAACATTCTCATCGTAGACTTCCCTAGAGCTAGTTGTGTGATACAACCTAGACAAGTAATTGTGCATTCTATCATACATATGTATGTATGTATTAAAGGTCTGCATGAATATATTCATTTACCTTCTCTGAGCAAGCACAGTACTTCTATGTAATCTGTTTGTTGCATGCGTAGAAAGTAGTGTACACTGAAAATGAATAAACTATTCTAAAAAACAAACACTGCGCGCCATTCGATCCCTTTATAATAAAACGAATATACTGTTTGGTGTATCCGTTTTGACGATCACATTACAATGATCTAGACTAGAGCCTAAACGGGTGAACCGATTTGCTTCAAATTTGGTACACATATGCATTAAATTAAAAACAAATGATTTCATTATTTTTAAAGGCAATTGTAAAACGTTTAAATAAACATTTAAATGTCTTTGCTGAAAAAATGGAGTTATTATGTTTATACCAAACACCACATAGTATCATTTTTGGTGTTTCGTCTCCAGTTGTGCGGTTTTGACAAATTTTGAATAAAATAAAATAAATTAAATAGATAAAAATATTTTATGTTATTTGTTTTATTTAAAAATTAATTTACACAACTTTATATTTTAATTTAACCACGTGTTTCGGAATAAATTCCATCTTCGGGTTCAAATGGAACCGTTTTATGTCATTTGAACCCGAAGATGGAATTTATTCCAAAACGCGTCGTTAAATTAAAATATAGTTTTGTAAATTAATTTTTAAATAAAACAAATAACATAAAAATTTGTATCTATTTAATTTATTTTATTTTATTCAAATTTTGTTTTACCACATAGTAAATAGTGCCCACCATTTTTTACATTCATAAAATGTTAATTAGGATTCCACAAATGATTCCGATATTACAATGGCTAGCACAACTGGCGTGCTAAATAATGCAGCTATTAAAGCCAAAATAGTGAGCGGCGAATTAAAATTTTTTTTTTTATTTATTTATTTATTTATTTGGCAGTATTTTGCCATTTAAAAAATTCATTACAATCATTTTATATTATACCTATTAAATAAATCTATTTTTAACATATTCGAATAATTTGTTTTTGAATCTTTGTAAGTTATGCTCATTCTTTAAAATATAAGGAAGACTGTTATAAATATCTAAACCTCTATGTAGAATCATATTAGTGGTCTTAAAGTTTCTAAACCTTGGTAACCTGAAATCACCAGCATTGCGTAAGGCAAAAGGTTGTACATCACCAACCAAAGATATATAATCATACAAATAGTTAGGCAATATATTAAATTTGATTTTAAATATAAATACTATCACCATTATACATAATTCTTTGGTTAACACTCATCCATGACAATTAAAACAACATTTCTCTTATTGGGGTAAATCCATTACACATTAACACAATTCTCATTCCCCTATTTTGAAGTTTTTGTAATCTACTCATTTTTTGATTATTACACATAAATAAAATACTTGTAGAACATTTTATGACAGATTTACGGAACATAGACCGAAACAAAACACTAAATCTACATTTGCACAACACTTAATAGACAAAAATCACAATTATACTGACTTTGAGACGAACTTAATACCCCTTCACTTTTGTAAAAAAGGAACAAAACTAGACGCACTAGAAGAATATGAAATATACAAATCGTACAAGACTGAACAAGACAACATACTTAACGACAAGTTAACAATTAAACCAAACATACTATATAACACAGCCATCAAATACCAAAACAGTCAACAAAGTTAAAGCGAGACAAATGGACCATCAATATAGCCACGATCAACAAGGAGCAACAACGCTACACCACACAAGGTTAAGCTTAGCAAACAGCGCACAAGTAAAGAAGTCAAGCCCGAAGATGGATGCATAAGATCCGAAACGCGTCGCTTACGATTAAATATAAATTAATGTTGTGTTTAAAACTTTGTCAAAAACTAAATAAATAAAATAAATTATATACAATTATAAAATTTTTTTATCGATTTCACATTTATTACTAATAAACACACAACATGGAGACTACTAAACCAAATAAAATTAATAGTTGTTTTTATAGACATTTTTTTTCGAATTCGACTCAGGAAGTACAGTTTTTTTGATATCTTCTTACATACATAATTAACATGATTATCTAAAGTTAATTTATCATCAATTACAACACCTAAATATTTTATTTCATTTACTGTTTCAATATTATTACTATTTATATTGATGCTTCTATTAGTAGAACCATTTAAAACCATAGCTTTTGTTTTATTTATATGTATTTAATTTTAACAAATTACTGTCAAACCAGTCTTGTAAATTTTGAAGATCTAAATTAATTTTATCTATACATTCATCGATATTATTACCAGAAATAAACAGTAAAGCATCATCTGCAAACAAAACAATTTTAGAAAAACATTCTCCATATCGTTGATGTATACTAAAAACAGCAAAACTCCAAGCAAAGATCCTTGAGAAACTCCATGAAGAACAGACACAGGGTTTGAAATTACGTAGTTAATTTTCGTTCTTTGAGTTCTATTTTCAAGATATGATTTGAACCAACTTAGTTCTCTATTTATCACACCATACATTTTGAGTTTATCAATTAAAATCAACTGGTATACAGTTTCGAATGCTCTTTTCAAGTCTAAAAACACTGCCACAACCACTTTTTTGTCATGAATGTCAATTTTCCACTTCGTTATGACAAGATTGAGTAGGGATTCACAATTACGATTTTTTCGGAAACCAGATTGATAGCATGAAATAAGATTATAGGATTCTAAATAATTTTGCAGCTGATTATAAACAATCTTTTCAATAATTTTACTTTCCAGTGTCATCATATTGACAGGTCTGAAATCTTCCACTTTCTTAGAGTTTTTAACTTTTTGAATAGGGGCAATAACAGATTCTTTACAGCAACTTGGAAAAACGCCATTAATCAAAGATAAATTAATGATTTTAAGCAACATATCACCACAAATTTCAAAAGCGTCAAGATACATTTTAATGTTCACTCCGTTTGTATCTTTTTTGTTGTTCATGGATTTTAACAGACTTTAAGTCATCCAAATTTATTTCTTTAAATTGAAAACTTAAGTAATAATAATCAAACACAGAATTAATGTAGTTTATTTGGAATACTGTTTCTAATATCGACAATACTTTCGACAAAAAATGAGTTTAAGACATTGGACATTTCAAGACATTTGGTGTATTTATTGTTATTGTGCACAACTTCACTGATATTTTTTTTACTTTCTTTTAAGACGAAAAGTTTTAATGTTCTCCACATTGATTTTTGATCACCACATATTTTAATTTTTCTACTGATGTATTTGTTCTTAGCGTTGTTCAGCGCGGTTTTAAAAATCAAAAACAAAGGAGGCAGAAGATGTGTTTGGGATGTGATGGGTATTGTAGAAAATAGAAATGGTGATCCAATTGAAGATTTAGTTGCGTGCAGAAGTTGTTTTTGTATAAATAAATACAGTAAGAAAACTACCCCTAATTTGGTGAAGCATAAGTTCTATGATAATTCGATTGAAAAAATTAAAGCTGACACTGAAGATAAAAAAAAAACAGTGTATATGCAGTTACAAAGTGGGCAGTAGAAAATTGCCGATCTTTTAAACTTGTCGAAGATTCTGGGCTTAAAAATTTCGCTCCGTTTTTAATACCTATCGGTGCTAAATATGGCAAAAATGTGAATGTTGACGACTTACTACCACATCCAACAACAGTTTCACGAAACATACAAAATTTGAACAGCAAATACTTTAATATTATAAAGGCAGGAATAAAAACTATTTAAAAAAATAGATATGGACTAACATCAGATATTTGGACAAACAACTTCTTAAGAACATCATATACATACATATATCATTAACAATTCACTATGTTAAAGATAGACAGTTAAATTCTAGATTACTAGGTTTAAAATCAATGAAGGGTGAATCCTGTACAGGTAAGTTACTTTCAGAGTTATTTTTAAGTATACCTAGGTACCTAGCTACTACCAAATAATTTTGTTGATTTTGTAGCTCAAAATATGAAGACCAAAATCAGTAATCTTTTAAGTGAGTTTGATTGCGACCTAAATGACATGTTCATTATAGTAACTGATCGAGGAGCAAATATGATTGCTGCTTTCCGGTCGTTTAATAATATATTCTGTATTAACCATTTAATTCATAATGCCGTAGAAAAATCTGTTAGAGAAAACGTTCCAATTTCAGATTTAAATAATATGTGCACCAAACAATCATCCTTAGGGGCCAGTTATAGCTCATCAGAAAAAATTTTGTCTTCCAAATTTGACCATATTACAACTCAATTTTGAGTAAAATTTGAATGCAATTAGACGAATACTTGCTTGGACTAATTTTTACAAAAAGAATTACAACATTTTGTTGCTAAATTTACTAAGAAAATAGATTTAAATATTTTTTCTGATGGAATTTAATTTTTCTGAACAGCTGATTGCCAAAACTCAAAATATATTCCATTTCGTTTTTCTTTTGTGTTCCGATTTTTTTTTGTTCCGGATGCATCAGAAAATTTTTTTCTGATGAGAAAATTTTTTTCTGATGATATGACAGGAAAAAATTGTTTGTTTTCTGACGTAAAATTATTGGTAGCTATAACCGGCCATCAGAAAAATGTTTCAGATTTCGATTGTTCCAATTTTTCTGATTGACTTTTCTGGTGAGCTATAACCCTTAAAGACATCTTTGAAAAGTAGTGTCAGTGCAAGATGGAACACAATGTTCTATTTATTAGATTCTATTGAAAAAATGGCTAGAAATCTCAAACATATTGCAAGAAAAATATGAATTGCAAAGAATCGTTAACATTAATTTTATTCAAATTAGTGCATTAACTAAAATTTTAAGACCTTTTGGGGAAACCTCAAAAAAATTAGAAGGAGAAAACTATGCAACTCTTAGTAATTGTCCACATTCATAGTTTAAAAAAAAATGTATTGTTAATTCTGATGATGTCGACGTAACTACCTTCGCCGTTGTCTAGCTTATTATCGAAGATTTTATTTCACCTGTAGAAGTCTTAGGTCTAATGGATAAAGTACATAACGAACTCGAAGAGTATGAAAAAAGAAATGTAACTTATAGCGATAATTTCAACCTGTTGCGGTGGTGGCACTTAAACCAAATGGAATTTCCATTGCTATTTAAAGTTAGCTTCTAATATTAGCAACGCCAGCAAGTAGGGCTGCTTTGTAGCGAATTTTTTCCGCTAGAGAATAGATCTCAGAAAAACGTAGTTTAATTGGTTCTGACCCAATTTTAGTTAATCAAATAATGTTTTTACATAATAATGTAAGCTAAACTGAAATATTAAATGACTTAGAAAATATGTATATTTTAAAAAATAAAATAAACATAATTGTTCTCTTCTTTTATTTGACTTACTATGTACATATATACTCGTATAGTACGTTTTCTATAAATATTATTATTGTTAAAAGGAATTTTTTATTTTATTTTATTTTATTTTCATAGGATACAATATAAATAAATTTACATCGTCCGGTATATTACCGTTAAAAGGAATTATTAGATAATTATTAGATAATTAAATATGGGTGACTGTAATGTATGTCGAACATTTTTTCCGGGAATATTATAATATAGAAACATGCTTTTGAAACTTACTTTGCCGTTAACATTTTGCAGCTTCCCGTATCTTTTATTATTTTGTATTTTTCGATATTTTTACCTTTCTTTAGACATATATCAATCTTTAAGGTTTTGCAATCTTTTACATAATATGTATATTTAAAAAAATATGCAAACCAATAATATAAAAATACTTATTTTAATTTTTTACATACATTGATCTATTGATTTTACACTACCTCAATTTCTTTTAATATTTTTTTTCCAGATTAATCATATAAAGTTGGATAATTTCTTTTCACAAATTGTATATTTGCTTTAATGACAGTATTCTCAGACCTCAATTTTAAAGATCTGTTGACGATGTCGAAAGTTAGAAACTAAACTCGTTTGAATTATAAAATAAATAAATAAATTTGGTGGTGCAACAGCTCGTAGTGAACCAGGACCTAGTGACTTACAACTCTCAACCATTCCTGTGTGCATGTTACCAGGAACGGAGGGGACCTACAATTTTCTGCCGATTCCGAACGGCTAATGAGCAGCACTTTCCATGACAAGAGATACTCTTGGAGAATTTGTCAATTTCTCGCACGAGGCAGTACAAATTAAATTAAATTAAATTTGGTGGTGCAACAGCTCGGAGTGAACCAGGACCTAGTGACTTACAACTCTCAACCTTTCCTGTGTGCGTGTTACCAGGAACGGAGGGGACCTACAATTTTCTGCCGATTCCGAACGGCTAATGAGCAGCACTTTCCATGACAAGAGATACTCTTGGAGAATTTGTCAATTTCTCGCAAGAGGCAGTACACCCTTGAAAAAAACTTTCTTGCAGCGGCTGAGAATTTAACTCGAGACCTTCCGCATGAGAGTCCAACGCACTAACCATTATGCCAAGGGGTACTTCTCGTACATCTCATTTTTCAAGATTTTAATTTTAAAATTTAATTAGAAATTAAATAAAAATCCTCTACCTAGTCTCCCATTGCATATATCAAGATATAGCTTATGAAACATTTATAGACAATATGTTAGGATAGTAAATTTGCATCTTAAGATTCTTAAAATTAAGTTAATTTTTCATCAATTTTTAAATTTTTCATAACAAAAATTGAAATTAAAAGAACTTCACTCATTCCTTTAATATCGTCAGTTTTACCCTTTCTCAATAGTTTTTACCAAAATTTAGCTTGAGATTTCCACTTTCTTTATTGACTCTTACCTTGATGATCGGATATTTTGATTAAAAGTTATAGCAAGAGATCTCAAGCATTCTTTATTTTTTTAAGCACACCGGCAATTTCACTCAAACTCTTAAATTGGCGATGAACAACTTTTCTATTTGTTCCCTTAATTCTTTAGCAATTGAAAGTTTTCACTTCGCTTGGTGTACTCGGTGTGTTTGGTCTTTGGTGTTTTATTTGGTGTAGGTATTCGATGTGTTCGATGCATTTGAGAAAACAAATCAAATAGTGTACCTATTCGTTTCGAGTTAATACACGATTCTATTGTTTTGGTATGGGGTGATGATTGAATTGTTGTTTTGAAAGAAGTAAAAGCAGCAAGTATTGAAAAAATATAGAATGGTTTAGAAGTGGTTTCAAGCCATTCGTTGCAGATGTCTAGTTTACATATGTAGCTAGAAACAGACATTTTCACTAATCTGAACAACTTTTTTTACTTATTATTTAATTATATTTATTTGCAATATAATTTGGTAACGGTTTGTTATGCATAAATGTACATACATATATGAAAATACTGATGCAGTCTACGAACTAGAAATAATCAGTTCAAAAACCTCTTACAGAAGCTCAAATCTTATGATTATTATTTATGATGCCAAGTTTATATTCACATTATATTTACTCTAGCTGCATTTTTTTAATAGATATCATTATTCATTAGACTTCAGTGTTGCTTCTGGAAGAATAAACAACTCTCTAAATATGTTTCAAAAAGTGGTTTATATAATCCCGTAGCAAATATGTAGATTATAATAGACACCATAAATTCAATAATAATTTAATATACTTACTGTTTTCCAATAACCCATCGTAATCATTTTGCCGGCGCGTATTTTCACGATGTTTACGAGGCATCTTAGTCTATTGTATTCATTAATCTAATCAAGTAATGTGCACAAATATTTTGAATTGCACAACATTAATTATTATTCCTATAAACTATTGTTATTATTAACAACTGGAGATGGAGAATTTGAAAGCATTAATTTATGGGGGGATGATCACATAATTCACATTACATAGTCCGACTTGAAACTTGACATTAGAAATAAAATAATAATACTTCTCCGACATAACTTTCTCACATCAGTTTTAGTAAAAGGCATAGATTATCATTCATCATCTATAACATAGAGGAAATATATTACCTAGAGTCACGACTTCGGGGGTTTGCTCTCTTTAACCCTACAAGCTGAATTGAGAGGAAAAAACCCACAGTCCAAAGATGTGTTAGTTGCCCCATGCATTTTAAATGGGAACAAACACAACTTTGTTCAAATTTTGTGGGTTTTTGCTCAATGCGCAAAAAGGTTGAATAAGTGCGTTTGAATATTCAAAAAAGGAATCCGTTAAATTCAAAAATTTTAAAATACAAATATTTTTGTATTAATTTCGCTTTTTTTATCTCTTTATCAATAAAAACTGTATTAGATATTAATTTTATTGCTTTTCGGATACAAATTCCTTAATATTTATGTATATTTCTGATAAAAACTAAAAAAATCCAAGCAAAAGTAGAAGCGCACCCTAGAAATTCAATGCGTATAGTGCTGAACACTTACCACGGAATACCGACATTTTAGCCCAAGGTGAATATTTTGACAAGTAAACAAATCGATAAAAAAACAAATGTCATAAAAACAAAACTCGAGAAACCCAGCAAAAACAATTGTTAAATTTCGGAGGCAAGTTTGTTTTAATAAAATCCCGGGATAGCCCTTCGAAGTTTATCAATTTTAAATTTGTTAAAAACAAAAAACGATGTTTTTCTTAAAAGTATAAGTAATACCGGATTAAAATCAATTGCAATTCCTTACAGTACAGAAGTTACTGGGCAGGCTACTCTAATGGCTGTCAATAAACAAAAAGTAAGCAAAGCCATGAAATCCTATCTACAACGGGATCAAGAGCACGATCAGTTCATGAAAACGCAACACAGTATAAAATCGGTAAAAGACATTCGGCCAATATGATGGGAGAAGATCGTGAAACATTCACCCAAGAGGACGTTGATGATGCCATTTTTCCATCGGGAATTTATGATAAATTCGCCAGACCCGCTATGAAAAGTCCCAATCAAGTGTTTCCAGCACGGAAAGCGGCTGAATTCGATGAAACTGGACGTCCTTTCCACAGCATGTTCTACAGTGGCAGGCCTAACTTTTTTAAATTGCTTTATGTAAATTTGCAGTGAACAATAACTGAAAGACAGAAAAATTATTTTGTATTATTTTAAGGACATTGTTGAAGAAACCAACAAGTTGAACGACTTGGAGGAAAGAATGCTGCGTCGCGGTACAAAGGCAGATGCTGACCAGAAAGTGTAAGTATCTCAAAATGTTCATTTTTAGGTTCGATCCATAAGGCAGATTTTTCAGTTCGGAAACGTCTTGCATTCTCTAGTGGGAGCAATAGTGCACAAGAGTGCATCAGGTATGTAGTTCTTTCCAAAGTCTAAAAAATTGTAATAAGAAATTTGCCATAACTTGCAAATATCGAGATCCACGACGTTTTGAAGGCGGCCTTCTTCGTGCAAGAAGTACCGTATTCTTATCGCGTCTGGCAGGCAGAAGGCTGTCTGGAAAACGTCTTGGTCTTGGACCTCGATATTCTCAATCAGAGGGCTTAACTCTACATTTTGGCAAAGTTGATATCATAATTATTTAGACTTGGAAGGAACTGCATATATGATGCACTATTATGCACTTCCACTTGAGCATGCAAGGCGCTCGCATTTGTAAATAACTACTAAGGGCCTATCTAATTATGCTAATTATTTTTTGTTATCAATCACATCCAAAAATTGCTGTGGGCTCTCGGTCTATTAGATGAAGCCTTAGACGCCAAAATGGATCAGATGCATCTATTTTCATTAAATGATGTAATTTCACTTCCCAATGATTTTCTTCACTTAGTTTTACTTTTGGTGGTAGTTTATTCCAAAAAAGTTTCACGCTTTGATGAAGAGTTGACATTATGCTACGCTGCTGTTATAGAATCGTTAAGATTTTGGGGTCTAGCTGCTTTTGAAAATTGGTTTTGGAGTATATCATGCTCCTTGAATTTTCTAAATCTAGTTTTTACTTGCGACATATACAAGGTACTATATAGTAAGTTATGAATTCGTAAACAAAATCGAACTCGAGATTTTGATCAAAGTTGACATTGCTATGATAGAGAACACGAAAAAAGTGGGTGTTGCAATTCTGTTTGTCTGTTTGGTCGACTACAGCCTTTAAACTAGAGAGCGTAGAGAGCGGTTTTTTTTAATTTTCACCCCCAAACGTTTTTTTCTTTTTTGATAAATTTTTTTTCTTTCGATTAATTTTTACGATTTATTATTCAATACAGAAATTTTTAAAATAAAATATTGCTGACTGTACCTACCATGAATGAACGAATGAATTTAATTTGGTTTTGATAACATTTTATCCTATTCCGCAATAGGACTCTGGCACTATTAAAGGGGTCGATGGCCTATTTTTGCTAAGGAGTCTGCCTCTTCGTTTCCACAAACACCAACCCAGAGAAGTGTAACCCTGTTTTGTTTGCCAAGTTTGCTTAGCCTGTTTGTGCACTCCCACACTAATTTAGAGCTGATGGAATATGAGTTCAGCGCCTTGAGTGCAACTTGGCTATCTGACATGATGGCAATGTTCTTGTTACGATAGTTCCTTTCGAGATTTCGATCCACGCATTTCCTTATGGCGGTTACCTCCGCTTGGAAAATGCATGGAAAGTTTGGTTCTAGCCCCAAAAATTCATACACCAGTCCCTTCGCTTGTTATCGATCCATCAGTGTACCTCTTGATGGTATTTGTTTCGAGGGTGTAGTTTATTTCTTCTCGTACCCAATACCTACCATAGAACTATTTTTTCGAATTTTGAAATTCTTATATCGTCATAACGGATTTTAATGAAATTTTTTTTTATCGAGAAGCTTCTAAAAATTTGAAAAATTTGCTGCGGCTGAGAATCGAACTCCAGACCTGCCGCATGATAGTTCAACCCACTAACCATTGTGCCAAGAGGTACCAGTGTACTTACATTAACTTTTTGTCCATTTTTATCGAAAAAAAAAAACAAGTCTCGTTTAGAAAATTTAGCACGAGTAATAAAGTACACAAATACGACTTCAAGTAAATCGAATACGAGATTCGGAAAAACAATAAAATATGAATAGTCGTATGCGATGTTTTGCGTTTCCCAATATTAGTACAAGTGAAGTCGAATGTACGACTCCTGAAATACTAACATACGACTATAGTCGAATACGAGTCATAAATACGAGTTTCAGAATATAGGTGATTGTTTTGTTAAGCTTCTCGTATGCAACGTATACGACTTAAAGAATAATGATTTTGATTAGACACATTACGATGATAGGAAACGGAAAAGTGCACCTCGCAATTCTGTCTTCCTGTTCGACTAAAGCCTAAACGGCTCGGCTCGGCTCATTTTCTTTAAACTTGGTAGATAGCATTTTCAAAATTTTACGATTTTTTTTTTTTAAACTTCCACTGATATTTTTTTTTAATCAAACATTTTCATTTATTAGTGGCTTCCACTTTATTAAAAACGGTAAAGCTGAATTTAGTCAATTTCTTGACGCATAAGCTCTTTAGAAGTTAAAATAATACTGTGTATTCAAAGTTAAAAAAAAATCATTTTTTTGAAAATCACGGCCTTAAAGTGGTCTTAAAAAAAAAGAAATAAACCCTGAGGGGGGGAATTTAAAAACGATACATACCAAGCTTGACGAAAATCAGCCGAGCCGTTTAGGCTATAGTCGGACAGACAGATAGATAGAATTGCGAGTCCCACTTTTTTCGTCTTCGCTATCATCGTAATGTTAACTTTGATCAAAATCTCGAGTTCGATTGTTTTAACGAAAAGAGCAAATTAGTGTGACTAAATCGTGGATTTCATTCTGAATTGTTTAAGGATATCTGCATTTTATAAGTACATATACAATTTTCTTAAGTTTTCAAATTTCGAATTGAATACCAAGAAAATAATTTGATTTTGTTAATATTATTCCAATTTTTTATTTACATCTCATAGCAGCATCCAATGAAGCAGATATGTATGATATGGAATGTATGTCGCCGCTATATGCCACTCCTCCACACTTACCCAGCAGCGAGCTTAGTTCACCCGGACAATTGCAGTCGATAAATGCTTTCGAAGAAATCGGCGGTGCAACTAGTGGTACTAATCATTCAACAAATGCAGGAGGCAGAAGCAAAGCATGCTCCACAGACAACCATTTCGCACGAGACACTCATATGCGAATAATTTTGAGAAACCTTAAAGAAAAGTGTGAAAAAGTATAATTGAACGTTAGTTTATTTAATTACACATCGTTTGGGATATAGTTTTGTTAATAAAACTCATTGTGCTGGCGATTTTTTTACTTTATAGTAAAATCAATTCGGTGCGATGTATGTAACAGAATTGCCGTCTGCCATAATGCCATCAAAGAGAGTTTTCACCAGTTCTTCAATCAATATCGCCTCGCAGAGCCAGGCTGCATCCATTCTGCAAGCCGTGTCCACGGCCCAGCTGCCCAACACCACCACCATCAAGACGATAACGTCGGCTTCAGGTCTGCCGCAACACCATCAGCAGCACCAACAACAGCAGCAGCACCAACAACAGCAGCAGCAGAACTCTCAAACAGTAGGTGCCACCCAAACTTTGGTAATCAAAAATAACAACCCGATGGTATTCGCATCCAAGGACCACTTCAAACTAGTGGTCCGCAGTTGGTATAACACATTGCGTCCTTTACCTCCGCCGAAAGACCCGCATGGGGCGGTCAAGCACTTTCACAAACTGCTGGCGCCAAGCCCACAGTAGCTGAAGACGATGATGGTAAGTTCGAATGTCACTGTTCTTGCCAATTGGCATCTAAATTTAAAAATATCTATTTACCCAATATAGACGTAAATCTATTCGGATCAGACGACGAAGAAGAAGACGCCGAAGCCGCCTACTCTGCCAAGAAATCAAAGAAACCCGCCCTCATTGCCAAATCGTCCATCCTGCTCGACGTGAAGCCTTGAGATGACGAGACCGACATGAAAGAAATGGAAAAGTGTGTCCGCACCATCGAGATGGACGGTCAGTTATGGAGTGCCTCCAAACTCGTTCCAGTCGGCTATCGCATCAACAAGTTGCAAATCATGTGCGTCATCGAGGATGACAAGGTTTCAATTGACTTGTTGCAAGAAAAGATGCAAGAGTTCGAGGACTTTGTCCAATCTGTTGATATCGCAGATTTCAACAAGATCTAAACACAAAAATCGGCCAACATCATCGAATTAGATCTTGAATCAACTTAATTGTTAGTCCTTGAACTTCAAGTTCAATTCAGTTGAAAAAAAAGAAGCAAAAAATGCCTTGATTAAAAAAAATACTATTTTATACTCGAGAATGTTTTGTTTACTTTTTTGATTTTCTTCCTTTTTAAATTGGCCTTCCAACTTGATAGTTTAACAAAATTTCGTTTAACTAGATGTCCGCCGGAAAATAACCTAAAATTTCAGCCAAGTTAGTGCTGAAGTTTTGATAGAATAACTCGGTTAAACCTGTGAGTGGAATTGATGTGGGGATTATGGAAATATGTTCTAGAAATCATTGGATAGGATTCAAAATAGGATCAATCGAGCAAATACTGTTTCTTAAAAACGCTAGCGCATTATAATTAAAAAAAAATAATTTTTAGAAACAACTTTCAAGAAAATAATCTAATTTTTCATTAAATTCTTGAAAATGGTAGATAAACCAAGCTGTTATTTCTGAACTAGTTGCTTTATTTTTATGATTAAAACGGTTTCGATTGTTGATTTTAATCCTCTAAGTGGTTCTGAAAACAAATTTTAATTTTAACAAAAACTTCGAAAAATTTGCCTATGAGGACCGTTTTCACAATTTCAATATGAATATGAAAATGTTGAAACCGTGCCTCATACAAAAATCTTTCGAAGTTTTTGTTAAAATTAAAATTGGTTTTCAGAACCACTTAGAGGATTAAAATCAACACTAGAAACCGTTTCAATCATAAACATGAAGCAACTAATTCAGAAATGACATCTTGGTTTATCTACCATTTTCAAGAATTTAATGAAAAATCATGTGATTTTCTTGAAAATGTTAGACAGACCATCCTGTCATTTTCAAACGACTTGCTACATTAGGATGATTTAAACGGGCTTGAGTGTTGATTTACGTCTTCTAAATGGTTCTGACAACCAATTTTAATTTTAACAAAAACTTCGAAAAATTTTCATGTGAGGAACGTTCTAACAATTTCAATATGAATATGAAAATGTTCAAACGTCTTTGGCATGAACTTTTTTCGATATTCTTATCAGATTTTAAAATGGTTTTCACAACCATCTAGAGAACTTAAATCAATACTCGAAAGCGTTTGAATCATCCAAATGAAGCAAATAGTTTGGAAATGACAACATGGTTTATCTGCCATTTTCAAGAATTTCATGAAAAATTCTATGATTTCCTTGAAAGTGATCGATAAACCATCTTGGCATTTCCTTTAAGTGATTCTGAAAACCAATTTAAATTTTAACAAAAACTTCGAAAAATTTTCATATGGGGAACGTTTTAGCAATTTCAATATGAATACGCAAATGTTGAAACGTCTCTGGCATGAATTTTTTTCGAAATTTTTGTCAGATTTGAAAATGGTTTTCAGAACCATTTTGGGGAATCAAATCAACACTCAAAATCGTTTAAATTATCCAAATGAAGCAACTACTTCAGAAATGACAGCTTTTGGTCTATCTACCATTTTCAAGAATTTCATGAAAAATCATGTGATTTTCTTGAAAGTGGTCAATAAATGATGTTGTCATTTCTAAACTAGTTGCTTCATTTGGATGATTGAAACGGTTCCGAGTGTGGATTGAAGTCCTCTAGGTGATTGTGAAAACCGTTTTTAAATCTGATAAGAATATCGAAAAAAGTTCATGCCAGAGACGTTTCAACATTTGCATATTCATATTGAAATTCTTGAAACGATACCCATATGCAAATTTTTCGAAATTTTTGATAAAATTAAAGTTGATTTCCGGTTCTACTTAGAGGACTTAAAACAACACTCGAAACCATTTCAATATTCCAAATGAAGCAACTAGTTTAGAAATGACAACATAATGTATCGATCATTTCCAAGAAAATCATATAATTTTTCATGAAATTCTTGAAAATGGTAGATAAATGATGTTGTCATTTCTAAACTAGTTGCTTCATTTGGATGATTGAAACGGTTCCGAGTATGGATTGAAGTCCTCTAGGTGATTGTGAAAACCGTTTTGAAATCTGATAAGAATATTGAAAAAATTCCATACCAAAGACGTTTCAACATTTTCATATTCATATTGAAATTGTTAAAACGTCCTCCATATGAAATTTTTTTCAAGTTCTTGTTACAATTAAAATTTCGTTTTCATAACCACTTAGAGGATTAAAATCAACAACTAAAACCGTTTCAATCATTAAAATGAAGCAATTAGTTCAGAAATGACATGATGGTTTATCTACCATTTCAAGAATTTCATGAAAAATCATGATATTTTCGAATGTGATCGATAAACTATGTTGTCATTTGCTGCCTTTTTTTGAAATAGCTGACTTGTACGCAGCATATACTTACACCAAATCCATTCATTGAAGTTTCAATTAGGAAAGCTAAATTAAAATTAGATTTAAAATAAATTGATCAACAGTTCTCAATTTTTTTGTTTTAGAAAATCGTTTCCGTTGCTTCGAACGATAGATGTCATTAACAGGCGGGACAAGCGTTTAAGTGTCTTTAAGTGCATTTATTTTTCTAGTATTCTCTTGACGAGATCTTTTTGTATAATAAAATTCTTATTGTGATACGTGTGATGTTCTACACAGAATGATAGAATGTCCAAAACTAGACCCAACAACTGCACCATTTGATAATCTTCGTTTTGTAGTCTATCACCAATGGTATTCATTAATACTGGAGCTGTCGATAAAGACAATAATTTAGTTTCTTGTATAAACCAAATAAAAATTATTTTACCAATTAAGGCTTGAATACTATTCTTGTAAAAGAAATTTAGGAAGTCCCCCTTCTCGGTGAGCATGTTCTTTAGTTCAGTTCAGGAATCAGTCAACATTTGTTCACTAGCTATATTCTAGCATTCATTCCTGCAGAAAAAAAAAAAAACAAATAAACATGCATTTAAAACTATTATATTTGTATTAGTTCACAACACTTACCCCGTCCGTCCGGCTCACTTTTTGCAATGTGTAATTGCGAACAACCAATGTCGAAAACCCGCAAATTGCAGTCAAAATATCAATAGAAGCTGATTTTGTCTTCTGATCGGCCATTATCAAAGTTATTTACAGTGCCTGAAGAATTCCTAAGCACGTTAGGGTTTTGTAGAACAAAACAACGGTTCGATCCAAATAGGCCAACACTTGTAGCGCCAGTTCACGTGACAGAAGAGAAATAAAGTCTCTCTCTAGCTTTCTTGACGATTTCTTCTTCGGAACTAAGGCATACTATTGGCTGTGTATGTTTGGATAAACGTGACAGGGAATGACTGGATGAGGTATTGAACGAATGCTCCGATAGACTTTCATTTGAATTGGGATTCGATAGAATTTCAACAAGCTTTTTGGCTGGATTATCATGGAGTGTTGTTCGTAGATTTAGCGGCGATGAAGATGAATCCGTGACTGCTGATGAGACTGATTCCGGACCAGGATTACGTGCTTCTGGATCGGGTTGTTGTTGTACTTTTTGTTGAACTATCTGGCTGATGTTTATTTTCGGTTGTATCCTCATGACTATCAACTTCTCCATTTGTAATCGTGGTGCTTTCTGGATGATTTAGGCTGGTGGTAAGATTTATTTTGGGAGTTGATTTAGTTAATCTGCTTTTGTAATGCCCGCTGCTGGTCGGTGTTGTTGAATGGTCTGTTGGTTATTTGCGTTTTGCGCATTTTGTTGAACTAATTCTAATTTAAGTTATTAACATAAGCCTAAGTATACAAATAATTATTAATGTTTATCACGAATATCAAGGTCTACTTACAAGTCTAAAATATTTATTTTGAGAAATGTCATTTTGATGTTTACAAAAAAAACAAAACTTCAAATTTTGAGCTACTGACTTCATTTTGTATTTTAATCCACCATTCACACGTATTCACGGATAGGGAATTTAAGAGAGTTTTCTCTTACTCACCTCAAAAAAAATTTGATGGTGTTTCAGGCAAGAGGGGTACCGGTCGTGACTCTAGGTAATATATTTCCTCTATGATCTATAACATTGACATCATTGACTTATTATATATGGACTGCTAGTTGTGTATAATTCTCATACAAAATTTGCAACCAAAATGGTCCAACGGATACAATCGAAACTAGCCCTCGTGCCGACACTAGTGGCAAAAATAAACAACATACTTAACGCCATCTGTTGTTCTACTAGTGCCAACAGAAATGTTTACTCATAGAAACTAAGGACATCTATTGACATTGCTTTGAAGAAACGGTGCTAGTCTATGGTTAGAGAAATAATCGGCTGAGAATAGTGCTAAGGGATTTTGAAAAAAAATCCCCTTTAAAATATTTTATGAATCATTTTGGTTTACTTAATGATTTTATGTCCGCGCAGGTGCATATAATTATATGTTACACAAAATAGCGAACTCGTTTTAGGCAATCGTTTAGTTTGTGTCAAAACACAAACTTTTTAGGTGCTCGAACCAAGCAGTTGAGAAACTAAAAATTGAATGTGCGCGCCTAGCCTTACAGTTCTAGTTTAAGATAAGGTGCGTTTTATTATTCACAAATCTATCTGGATCCGGATCTGGATTAAGTTTTAACATGTATTACAAAAACAATTTGGGATCCTGTTTTCTATCGGGATCTATTTCAAAGATCCAAAAATCAGTTATTACACTGGCGAGTAGATAGCTTTTTATGGCAAGGTAGTGTAAGCTATAATGTAAAGAAAAAAAACAAGACATAATTTAAAATTTACAAACCCAAGGATAAAAAGAGACGGACTTATAACACTGCTGTCACTAAGATCCGTATCGTTTTATTTTCAAGGGAAGATCCAAATCCGGATCCAGATAGATTTGTGAATAATAAAAAGCACCTAAAGAAAGTTTTTTGTAAATTTGATACAAATTGTAGGATTGGTTTTTCTCTAAAGTGAGTTGTTAATTTAAATCAAAATTAGGATTTATTTGCATAACTAATTTTTTTGCAAATATTTTCGCTCTAGCCAAAAAGATCTTAGCTTATCTCTTGATTTCTAGTATAAAAATTAAAATTATTTGTAAAAGTGAAACTAATTGCTTTAATTAAAGTATTTTTACAAACAATAATAATATTTGTTAATAGATAATACAAGTAAATGCAACGAAAACTGTGTTGCAGTATATATTTATACGTTGAAAACAAAAATGAAAAAGGGAAAATTAAAAAGGGAAATTTTCAGATTTGTCAATTGGACTATTTGCACATTAGCCCCTTTAGCACTGGTTCCATTTCATAGTACTCAAATTTTCCGTCAGTGTCGGCACGAGGGCTAGTGTCGTTTGGTAATCCGTTGGACCATTCTGTAATCAGCTACTAGCAGTCCATATCTAGTATGTCAATGATTGACATACTAGATATGGACTGCTAGTAGCTGATTACAGAATGGTCCAACGGATTACCAAACGACACTAGCCCTCGTGCCGACACTGACGGCAAATTTGAGTACTATGAAATGGAACCAGTGCTAAAGGGGCTAATGTGCAAATAGTCCAATTGCCAAATCTGAAAATTTCCCTTTTTAATTTTCCCTTTTTCATTTTTGTTTTCAACGTATAAATATATACTGCAACACAGTTTTCGTTGCATTTACTTGTATTATCTATTAATAAATATTATTATTGTTTGTAAAAATACTTTTATTAAAGCAATTAGTTTCACTTTTACAAATAATTTTAATTTTTATACTAGAAATCAAGAGATAAGCTAAGATCTTTTTGGCTAGAGCGAAAATATTTGCAAAAAAATTAGTTATGCAAATAAATCCTAATTTTGATTTAAATTAACAACTCACTTTAGAGAAAAACCAATCCTACAATTTGTATCAAATTTACAAAAACTTTCTTTAGGTGCTTTTTATTATTCACAAATCTATCTGGATCCCGATTTGGATCTTCCTTTGAAAATAAAACGATACGGATCTTAGTGACAGCAGTGTTATAAGCCCGTCTCTTTTTATCCTTAAGTTCGTAAATATAAAATTATGTCTTGTCTTTTTTCTTTACACTATAGCTTACACTACCTTATTGCCATAAAAAGCCATCTACTCGCCAGTGTAATAACTGATTTTTGGATCTTTGAAATAGATCCCGATAGAAAACAGGATCCCAAATTGTTATTGTAATACAAGTTAAAACTTAATCCAGATCCGGATCCAGATAGATTTGTGATTAATAAAACGCACCTTATCTTAAACTAGAACTGTAAGGCTAGGCGCGCACATTCAATTTTTAGTTTCTCAACTGCTTGGTTCGAGCAACTAAAAAGTTGCTAAACTAAACGATTGCCTAAAATGAGTTCGCTGTTTTGTGTAACATATAATTATATGCACCTGCGCGGACATAAAATCATTAAGTAAACCAAAATGATTCATAAAATATTTTAAAGGGGATTTTTTTTCGAGATCCCTTAGCACTATTCTCAGCCGATTATCTCTCTAACCATAGACTAGCACCGTTTCTTCAAAGCAATGTCAATAGATGTCCTTAGTTTCTATGAGTAAACATTTCTGTTGGCACTAGTAGAACAAGAGATGGCGTTTAATATGTTGTTCATTTTTGCCACTAGTGTCGGCACGAGGGCTAGTTTCGATTGTATCCGTTGGACCATTTTGGTTGCAAATTTTGTTTGAGAATTATACACAACTAGCAGTCCATATATAATAAGTCAATGATCTATAACTATAGGTATATGCAAAAATAAACACTTTTCTGTTTTAAACACCTACAAGTTTAGAGTTTAAATTAACTAGAAACAATGCAACTTCATAAGTATTTTTTATATTATCTTTAACAATTTTAAGATATCAATGGCCCCGATCAGATAACGACTTTTGCATCCTGGGCTTTTAAACGATGCAATTACTACGTTTATATGAGGTTTTGAAGCGAGCTTGAAGCTCGCCCAACTAACAATTTTGCTTCCTATTTCTGAAATTAAAGAATCATTCGTAGCTATAGCGCTCATATAACTATTCTTGCTGGAAGTCAAATAGCTATAGGAGTAAAACTTGATATAATTCATCGGCTAGACATTCTCTGGAGCGTTTTCCATCACCTCTATAGGCGTAAAGACTCAATTGTCCTTTAATCATACTATATTGCTACTATAAAATCACAGGACAGTTTATACTCCAATAGTAATCCCAACAAACTGCTATAAAAGTCTTAATTTTATTATTCGTTATCTTTATAGAATCATTATTGGACAATTTAAGTCAAGACTCTATAATCATGATCAATTTTTCTGTCGGACTCTTATAGTGGAATATAGTTCCTATAGTACTATTATAAAACTGTGCAAATGTATGCAGTCAAAATGAGTCATTGACCCAGAATGCACCACGTGCTTTTGTACACATGAGGGAAATATGCCACACTATTAATAACAACAACAAAATGTGCAATCTAGGTATAAATTAAATGTAGGACTGGGTCAAACGAACTAACCTAAATGTAAAGACTGAAAATTAAAAAAAAAAAATAAAGTTTTTGAACAAAAAAAAAATTTTTTTTAAAAACTTTTGTTTTCGAAAATATGAATTTATCAAAAAACAAAATTCATTGTAGCGGATTCTTAAAAAAAAAAAGTTTTTATATACAAAAAAATTTTTTAAAACATTTTTCAGAACAACAAACTTTCAGTTTTTTTTATTTTACGGACAAAAATTGTATATAAAAAAAATATTGGCCTGTTTTTTTTTTAATCCAAAAAATATTTTCTTTTACAAGTTTGGATAGAAGTTTTTTCAATTTTTAACAAGCCTTTCTGACAAGCCAATAATGAGAAATTCAAAATTAGAAAAAAAAATTCTATGGTAGGTAGCCAGAAAAATCTTAATTTCAATGTTCTATCGAATTATAGATTTTTAAAATTAATCGAAAAAAATATTAGAATTCTAGGTGCCGTTTCCGATAAAAATACGATTTTTGAAAACCATTTCTTAACATTTGAAATTTTTTTTTTCATATCTTGTAGATTGTATTAAAACCAATTTTAGTTGTTAAGTTTTAAAAAAAATAAAGCATAGTATTTTTTACGAATGCGTAACTTGCCAAGTAGCAGCTATGTCGAAAGTAAAAAGTCAACATTGCAATTTATTTGAAAAAATAAATTAAAGTTTCATTCATATAAAACTTGAATCAAGCAATTTATTCAGAAAAAAACTATGTTTTACGTTTTTTTTTGCTTTAACACATTTTAAACAGCTAGATTTTCGATGAAGAAGCTGAGAATAATCAATTTATCAATAAATTAATACTGGAACATATGCTAGGTATACCAAAACTCCAGCTTATGCGAATTACGAAGCGATAATTATCGCCATCTTCTAATATTTTAGTCTTAAAAGCACCTATAAAGAAAGCCTATGTGGCTTTATAGAATATTATTCATGATAAAAGTGATCCCAATTCAACGCTAGGTTTTACATATGCAAGTTTGGCCGAGCGGTTAGCGAGCAAGAGATTTGGTGCGAGAGGACCCGAGTTCGATTCCCACATTCTGCCTTCACGTGTAAGTAATTTTTAAATTAATTTTAAAAATAAAAATAAAAATGAAATCATAAAAAATAATCAACTCTAAGATCTTTACAGAAATCACGCGGAAAAAGCCGAAAAACATGCAAGAAAAGCATCAAAATTAAAATGAAATCAAATAAGCACACAAATAAATATTTTTTTTTTTATTTTCCACATACTCCTATAAGTATTTTATTCTTGTGACAGTAAATCTTCTTTTCATTTCCACTATCGATGCAATTGCTGCAATAAAGCATATATTACCTCTATAACGTAACGATAAGTATGTTCTTCGGAGTAACACAATTTACTCCATAAAGGTGGAATAGGAGTTAAAAAAAGTCGCCCTTTTAACTCTTTGGAGTTTTATACAACCCTTAAATGTGTGCAATAGCCAGTGACAAGAAGCTTCTCTAGATGAATATAGAAGTAAAATTGTTAGTTGGGGCTTCGACCCTTTGTAAACGGGTATTGAGTTGAAAGGAGCTTCGTTCGACTCCATCTCACTCGCTCGGCGGTGTCGAGTCGAAACATGTGACGAAAAACCTGGGTCGAGGAGTTGGCTTAACAAAATGTTTCAGAATCGCTCACACCATTTCAACTCAACTCCAAATCGAGCTCTCAACTCAAATGACGAAAAACCTGGGTCGAAAATCTGACCCTAATCCAACTCGATCTTTCGATACTGCATATAAACGTAGTAAATATCACTTAGCGATTTTAAAGCCCATTGTCGTCAGATGCAAAGAGGAAATATATTAAAGCCACTTTACACGATAATAGAAGTCATATGACCTGTCATCACATTTTCTGTATGATTTATCAAATGACCTGTCATTTCGAGTCAAGTCATACCGTTTTGGTTTACCTATGCTTTACACGTCTATGACTTCCCCTTTGATTTTCAGAGTACCAAAATCCAAAATAAATATAAAATATAAACTGAAATAAATTTGTGTCGTTATTCCATGATGGAGAACAAAAAGAAAACAATGGCAGTGGTTTTATCAACAATGATAGCTGTATTAATTCAAAATTTTACAGTATATATGTTAATGAGATCTGAAATATTTAAAAAAAAAACCGCGTACATAGTTACCTTTTCAGAATTTTACCATATTTTGTATTGAAATGTCAACACTCCATTCAATGTTTCCCACGAAAACAACAAATCTCGTATGACTTCTCAAATGGAATTAGCTACAGTCCTAATGTCAAAAAAGTCATATGGTTTTTCGTTTGAGACGTGCTATGCGTTTAATGGGTGCGTTCAAACGATTTGATTTGTTTTTTTTTGACAGATCATATGAGAAAGCATATGACTTATAATATCGTGTAAAGTGGCTTTTACCTAGAGTCACGACTTCGGGGGTTTGCTCTCTTTAACCCTACAAGCTGAATTGAGAGGAAAAAACCCACAGTCCAAAGATGTGTTAGTTGCCCTATGCATTTTAAATGGGAACAAACACAGCTTTGTTCAAATTTTGTGGGTTTTTGCTCAATGCGCAAAAAAGTTGAATAAGTGCGTTTGAATCTTTGAGTATATATAATATGCTTTGAGTATATATAATATGGCGGGCTCGTTCCCATCCCTAATGCATTGTAGTACTTGAAGTTGTGATAGGGGTCGCTGTCTCACTTTCTGTAAGTTAAGGATACAGCCGTATCCTCCGATTTGTGCTTACCTTCTCCTCGCATATAGTTCTCCGTCACATGTGATATGAAGCACTCGGCAATAATTTTGTCTTACACAAATTTGAGTAGCGCCCCCTATGATAGTCACGCTTCACGCATTTGGAATAGAAACGAGCCCTCCATATTCAGGTCTATCATGGTAACAGATCGGGGAAAAAATCTGCCCGATTTGTACGAAATGTACGAAATTTGTATCATGGTAAACGTTCCGACTCACAAATCGGGGAGAATTACGAAAAAAAAATGATGTGCGTTGGTGTTTTAGAATTTAAGCGATGAATGACGATAAGCTGTCAAAATAATAAGCAACGAGTCGCGTTCTTATGCGTTGCACGACGATTTTTTTCTTTCCGATTTGCCCGCCAAGAAATCATAAGTGAAAAGTTTCCCGAAGCCTAAAGAAGCAAAATTAAATTAGCAAAAATGATAAAAGTGTAAAAAGATGAGTAAGTAAACATTTTTATTTAAAATAAATTGTTGTTATTATTGTTATTCATACAGAAATTATGTTTTACTCTTTTAGCAAAAAAAAAATAATAAAAAACAAATACAATTCGACCGTCTGCTTATTTTGGATTTAAAGTTTTGATAGATATACCTACGTAAATGTCAACAACCTGCGTTGGTATGCATCAATATTTCTTCTACGATTCTGTTACCATGAACACAATATATTCCCCGATCGTAGAATTCCCCGATCTGTTACCATGATAGACCTGATTATCTTTGAATATATGTATATAATATGGAGGGCTCGTTTCTATTCCAAATGCGTGACTATCATAGGGGCCGCTACTCCAATTTGTGTAAGACAAAGTTATTTGACGGCGGCAACCAAAAAAAAGTTTTTGGCAGGATTGATTGCCTTGCGGGAAGATACTAAGTTAGAACGAAAGAATAGCATACAAATTAACAAACAAAAAAACATTTTATTATTTAATAGTTTTGTATCATTAAGCAACCAAATAAACACTAAAACTTTTTCAAGCTAAATATTTCTACAAATTTATTTTTTAAAATCCAACTAAAACTCATTACACCTTGAGTTCGTCTTCGAATTTGGACTCGTTTTTCGGTTCGAATTGTGCCAGTTTCTCAATCTTTACCTCATTACAAAGGTGACACAAACCACTTGCAGGAAATTGATCGCTGATGTCGGAAAAATCATTCTGCTGTTCATCTCTCTTAGTCGAGGCTAAATTACTGCAGTCCAGCTGTTGATAGATCTCCCGATTGTAGTCGCCATCCTTGGTAAATCCATTGTATCGGTCACATTGTGGGGAAGCTATTCGCCTCCAAGTAGGGAACTTTAATATTTTGATTATAAAAGCAGCAATTACCAGTCATTTTAAAGTTTGATCTTTTTTTTACGTATAATTTGTAAAGAATTAAAACAGTCACAAAGTTTATTGATATGCGGTTTTTTGCAAACAAGACTGAAAATTTACCGAGTGCTTCATATCACATGTGCCGGAGAACGATGTGCGAGGAGAAGGTAAGCACAAATTGACAGCATACAGCTGTATCCTTAACTTACAGAAAGTGAGACAGCGACTCTATCACAACTGCAAGTACTACAATGCATTAAGGATAGGAACTCAAAGTGAGCGCGAGTAGATTATAAAAAAAAAAAAAAAAAACAAATTGCTTACACTCCTTTTTGTAAATTTCACAAGATGTCATACCACAGTGACATTTAGATACTAAAACGGCCTTAAGCCTCCTATGAACCAGTTTTAGCTTATTCCGCCGCTATTCCTCGTGCATTTTCATTATAAATAAGCTTTTCAGGATTAGAGTCGTTGTAAACTCATTGTCTTCATTTTGGCACTAATTGCAGTTTTTTTAATCGTTTTAAAAATGAAAATGAAAATTTTCAATGATGTATTTCATTAATAGGTATAACTGGCACCTAATTTCATAAATAACTGACAGTACCGTGGTGGAAATGCCCCCATTAAGTTACTCTAGTGTGCGTGTTTTGCCGTAAAGATACGCTTGTGTGGATGTTTTGGCCGAACCTAGTACCTCGGCCAATCTTTTCTTCAGTTTGTTTGCAAAATTTGATAGCCGAGATTTCCCATCTATATTTGATAATCTGTGGTTTGTGTTGTGATTTCATCCATTAATTAAACTGACAGGTTACAAAACTTCATAGTGCACAATTCGTTCTTTTTGGATGTTATTTCTGTAATACTTTTCAATAATCAATCACCCAAAACCTTCTAGTTACTTTTTATAAATTGGTGATCTGTATTACCTTTAATTTCTTTAAATAGATAAACGACATTGAGGTAAATAAAAAAATAAATTATCATTTTAATGTTAGGAAATTCCGTAGATATCAATTTTTTGAAATAAATATATTTTTATTGAAAACCGTTCATACCATCAAACATACAAAAATTATGTGAAGCCTTCGGTTCCAATTTAATGGAAACCATATTTCTTTTGTAAATTAGCTATGTATGTACCTATATCTCTTAAAGGAGGTAATTATTATGGTTCAGCAGTAGCCAACTACTACCTCTGAAATAGGAAGGGAATTTCATTTCTTTACTATATATAAATTTTATTAATCCCAAATTGATTTGTACGAAACGCATCATTCAGAAAAAATAAAATCAACATTTATGGAACAACAACAAAACTTACTGTTCGTAAGTGAATTAGAACTTGAGCACCAGCTTTAACATTTAAGCTATCTTGTTTATTGATTCCTTCTGGAGTCAGCATCATCAACTGTTCTTCTAATTCTCCACAAACTGATACTTTTAGGTCTCAGCTGTTTACTAAGCATTTCCATAGCGATTGTATAATTTGTTTAATGAATCACGTTATTGTTACAATTGCTTTGTTGTCTTCTAAAATCTAAACAAGACGGCAAAGGCATACTTTAACGATTTTGTAAATATAAATCTTTGTAAATTGTACAATTGGAAACAGATAATAAATCAATTCTTCTAATCTATAAACAAAAAATCTGATCTTATATTAATGTTAATTATTATAGTTTCTTAGGGCCATTTGCTGATACAGAACATAAATACTTATGTTCTACTTAAACTCTTATGTGGAGGGCTCACAGCTGTACCGAACCAAGTCATTTTAAAAAAATCCAAAACCAACGCCAAAATTTCCGAAAAATTGACCTCTATTTAGAGCTGTAATGAACTATATATATTTCATTACAGGGGGTCAATTCTCTATCTGTGAAACTGTGAAGTGATAAACAAGTTATCATTTCAGTTTTCACAGCCATTTTTCATTTTTACATTTCATGAACTCACATAATGCGATTCTGGAACTCATTCTGATAAGTTTGTCAAAAAATGTACTAAACAGTACTAAAATGAGAAACGCTCTCATTTTTGATACACGATACTCATTTTTGAGTATAATTTTGTTTTTGTAATTTTCATATTTTATCAGGGCTTTTCACAAAATCATTTGAGTGTGAAAACAAATTTAATATTTGAAAATATTTTGACATTTTAATAATTTTTTTCATAAATTGCGAATCGGATAGTGTGTGAAGTTGTGAAAAAACTTATCACTTCACAGTTTCACAGATACAGAATTGACCCCCAGCTCTAAATAGAACTATGTAGCTCTAAATGAACCATGTAGTTCATTACAGCTCTAAATAGAGGTCAATTTTGCGAAAATCCTGGCGTTAGTTTTGGATTTCTTTAAAATGACTTGGTTCGGTACAGCTGTGAGCCCTCCATGTGACAGTTTACGTAGAGGAAAAAGTAGAACATAAGCGCTTAGGTTGAACATAAATATTTAAGTTTCGTTTCAGCAAACGGCCCTTAATGTTGGATCTCGTTAAAACCTATCTCTTGGCAATTTAAAACAGTCAAAGCTGATGATATCATATATGATGCAGCAGGTGAAATTCTTTCCGATGAGAGACGACACATTAGATTCCTCAACAATACACCCGAGTTATGGTTTCCACCTATTGAATAATTCAGTGTTATTAACGCAGTTATAAATAAAAATTGAGTTTCAGCAATCATCTCTGGTTTATAGAAGGTTAGATTCTATAATAGCCCTAGACTGTTAAAAAACAAGTTATCCTTGTTTCTCAAAATATAAGACAGCTCTTCGCCAAAGTTAACAAAAAAGGCCATATGCTATTTTAAGATAACAATGAATGTAGATAACCCGGAAGCAAATTATTTTTTATTTAGAGTATTACACAATACACTATAGTTTCTTAGTGCACAATCATCAAATTCAAAGCACTAAACATAAACCTTATTGGTGTGTAAATGTATAAGTTTAAAAAATAACTCATTGCTTTGTTCTGAAGTAACTACCTAGAGTCGATTCATTTTTTCTCGTTGAATATTTTAGCCTGAACAGAGGAAAAAAGATTTCGAATTTGTTCTTGTCCGCCTTACCTACGCGCTCTATCTTATGTTAATCAACATTTATAGAAAAGGTATATCATTATTCGAAGAACAAGAGTGGTCATCTAGTGGTTTATTTTTAAATCACAGGTTATTTTGATAATGACAGCTGTTTCTCGCTCGAAAACATAACAGAAAGTCAGTATAATACCTCCGCGGAACGAAATGAGTCGCTTTACGCTTGAACATCGTTGGGAAATATTGAAAACTTATTTCCAAAGTGTGTGATGTGTAGCCCGAACACTCCAATTTTTGAATAGAAGGTTTGGCCGAAATGAAGCAGCCACCGCGCCTGCTGTACGCAAGTTTGTGCAAAAAGTTCACGAGACTGGCTTGCTAGTGATAGTCATAGTCCCCGTCGTCGTACAGTGCGCACAGACGACAATGTGGCTTCTGTAGCCAAGAGTGTGAGATTCAAATAAAAATGTCTTAAAAAAAATTACAGCAAAATACATATAATGTTTTTTTTTTTTAAGTTGAAAAAATTGGTTTCGATATAACGAATCTTTCGATATTACGAATTGGCTGAACATTATATCTTTCGTTATACTGGACGTCCAGTGTACGCACAAATTAAATTCAAAAACACATCAACAGCTGCCCAAAAAACAGAAAAAATAGCCCAAGTTATACGAATAAAAGAAGAAATTAAATTTCTATATTTCAACAAAGTAAAATTAAATAATATGTTATATAAAACTCACTTACAATTAAACAAAAATATTCACTACATCGTCGCAGAACTTTATATAAATGAAATAAACCTAATCATACAAAAAATTGCAATAGAAATCACTAAAACACAGAATAATAAATAACAAAAACTAATAAATAAACAGAATTTTAACACAATTCCAATAAACACACACATTCTATCTTAGATTAATAAATAAAACTAATATCCCACTCACCAATACAGAAATTAAAACACTTAACAAAGGTCTCAAATATAATATCCCCAAAATAAACAAAAACAACATAGAACAAGAAGTCATCAATGCAGAAGCTGTACTTAAAACAATACCTATTCAGGAAATGCAAAACGAAACGAGAAAAATTATAAACAAAAAACTCAAAAAACTCAAAAAACTATTAAAAAAAAAATAAAATAAACAATAAACTTAACAATAAATACAAAGAAGATAGACAAAACTTAAAAACTATAAAACAAAAATTACATGACAATAAGGCCATAATTACAAAAGCCGATAAAGGCAATACCATAGTAATATTAGATGAACAAGAATATATTACAAAAACAAAAACTTTCATGCACGATACAACATACTCGTACAAAACGATCCAACAAAAACATTTACCAAAGATATCAACAACGGCATAAACAAATGCACTAATTTATTCTCTAACTTAAACAAATACACACTTAAACAACCAAACGCATCAGCACCACAATTCACAGGTCTCCCTAAAATACATAAAAAAAGAACACCTATTCGACCTCTCATTAATTACACCACCGCCACCGCACCATGTTATAAAGTAGCTAAAAAATTACAAATAATCATAAAAATAACATAAACTTAACAAATAACAATAGAATAAAAAACAGCATGCATCTAATAGAAAAACTAAAAAACATCAATATAACAACAAACCATAAACTGATTTCATTCGACGTCTCTAATAAATAGTTTTTAAGCATTTATTTATAAGAACTGTTCACGTTAGAATTTAACGAATTGTAATAAATAAACAACGAACTAATTATCTTATTAGAAATTATACTAAAACAGAACTATTTCACAATTAACAATGAATTCTATATCCAAACAGAAGGATTAGCCGTGGGTTCACCCTTAATTGGACTTTTGACATACTAACTAAATATATCAATAACATAAACACAAAAATTAAAGTGATAAGTGAAATCGAAAACAATAACTCCATAAATTTCCTAGATCTAAACATAACAAAAAACATTAACAAACTTAAATACAAAATATATCGAAAACCTACCACTACTGACACCACCGTACATAAAGATTCCCACCACCCATACCCCCAAAAAATGTCAGCATTTAATGCATTTATAAATCGATGAATTAATATTCCAATGGATAAAACAGATTATTTAAATGAAATTAACACCCTAAAATATATTGCACACACGAATGGCTATAGCACAACAATAATTGATAAATTACTCACAAAAAATAAAATAAGCTATAACAAAAACAAAAACAACATAAATACACCAAAAGAAAACCTAAAATACACATCAGTAAATTACACCAATATAATTTCACAAACTCTTTTATATGAATTCAAAAAACAGAATATACACATTTCATTTAAAACTAACAATAACAAACAATATTTTAAAACAAAAACCTAAAAACGATAAAAAATCATGTTCAGGAGTTTATAAACTGAAATGCGACGACTGTCAAATGTTCTACATAGGACAAACAGGTAGAAAATTCAACGATCGATTCAAAGAACACATACCGAAACCAAACTCCAAATCCACCTACGCCCAGCATTTAATCAACAGCAACCATAATTATACAGATCTTGAGACAAACCTACAAACATTACACCTAAGCAGAAAAGGTAAAATATTAGACGCGATCGAAGAATATGAAATCTACAAAGCATACAAGATAGAACAAGACAACTTATTAAATGATAATTTTATTATTATTGTTATTATTTTATTACAATATTAATAAATTATATTGTATGATAAATTGACAGTAAAAACAAACAATTTATATGAAACAGCAATTAAACACCAACAAAATAATAAATAAAAAGAAGACAACACCCATATACACAAAAAAGCTCCAACCAAATTAAATAAAAACAACAACAACAACACAAGTACAGCCCAAGATGACAACTAAAAGCTTAAGTTTGACTAAAAATCATAAGTAGTTCGCCTGATGATGAAGCTATTAGTGTTATAACGAAACGCGTAGCTTAGATATTATAAAATAAAAAAGTTGTGATATTAATTTGACTAAAATTAAAATTAAATAAAATCTAAATAAAGTATCTTTCATTAGTACTAACAGGGCGATTATCTTTAACATGGTTCAGTGCACACCGAAATAAGCCTTTTCTTAAATCCCCGATATATGATATAAAAATTGGATATAGGCTCTTACTGTAGAAAGATTTTTTCTTAGAATATACCCAAAAATAACGCCCTAAAATATTATGCACGAATAAAGGACAGCCTGTATAATGACGATGGTAAATGATTTCAGCAGTTATGCTGTAATTTTGAGACAAGTCAGAGGCAGTCGAACGAATCGAAGAATATTTTCGCCAAGTAGAAAATTGGAAAATTGTTTTGGGAGGAAGCCTAAAGTCATCCGATCAGATGGAGGAGGAGAATATGATAGCAAAAGGTTACTTAGTTTTTATGGTACAGAAGGTATAAAGGCGCAGTTTACAACACCATACTCGCCTCAGCAAAATGGTAATGATGAGTGCAAAATAGATCGCTCATTAAAATGATTATATGTATGCTTATGTATGATGGTTTGCAGAAACGCTATTGGGGTGAAGCTGTACTAACAGCTAACTAGACTTATGTACAGAATCGAATGCTATCAAGCTCCATTTCAATGACGCCTTTCGAGTTGTGGAAAAAGACCAAATCGTCGTTGCAAGAACTAAGTCTTTGATGCTGTGAAGCTTATGTGTGCGTTCCTAGTGTCAATCGTCAAAAGTTAGCTAGCAAGTCTAAGAAGTTAACCTTCGTCCGATGCTCGGATCAAAGGTTAGCTTCTTTCGTAGATTGTAAAACCGACAAAATAGCAAAAAGTCGTGTTTTTTTGTATATTATACGCGCACTCAAGGGGCTATGAATACCCTTATAATGATAAACACAATGCGAGCAATTAGGAAAGTAGGATAGGATTAAAAAGAAGATACCGATGCACATTGGTTTTGAGTGTCTGCACATTACAATGAGTGGGAAATATTGAGCCGGGTAAACCATTCCACATTCGTGTGCGGCTAAAAAAAGAATCTCTCTACTTGACAGTACGTCCGAAATTGGGCTCAAGGGTAAATTGATGAGCATTCTTAAAAGCGCGAGTATTGCGGTTAAATTGTTTATAAAAATAGCGTTAACATAATGATAGATATAAAACATTGCGGCTTGTTTTCTAAGTTAAGGGAGATATCTGCTGTCAAAGTTCCATGTCCAGATGCTGTAAAATTATTTAATGAAGTCCGTCTAAATGAGCATTATTTCTAAGTATATTACTCCTGATGCTAAAGAGGAGCAACCAACTGAAGTTCAAGCTGACGATAGTTCCAGTGACGATGATTTTTTTGGGTTTGACGAGTCAATTTCTGCAAATCAGGAGGAGTAGATTCCAGCTAAACGTTCTGCACGATACACACAAGGTAAGCCGCCCGTACATCTCAATGATTATGTTGTAGATATTGCGTCAATTGCTTTGGATGATCCAAAAGACCACAAAGAAGCTGAGAGAATTCCGGGGTGTGAAAAAATCTATGGACGAGGCGATGGCAGCCCACCGACACAATGAATCTTGGACGCTTACGACTTTGCCTTCAGAACGAGGGTGTTCAGAACTAAATTGAGCGAAATAATCAGGTGACAAAGCATAAAGCCCGTATCGTTGCCCAAAAATACACTTACAGCTAAGTTCTACATTTCACTTTGGGCCTTATTGTGAGTGTCGTTAACGTTCGATTCGATAAAAGTCGATAGTGCCAAAACGTTTAATTCGTTAAAATTTGTATCCAAAACTATTTAGATAACTTAATGCTGTTGTAACCACGTATAAAAACACAGCTTATGGTATCTTATACAAAAATAATTTCAGATATCTTAATTTTTCGATGATCGATTTTCGACAAAAGTCGTCGATCGATTAACAAACGACACTCGCAATAAGGGACTTTCACTAGAAATGAAATCGAAATCGATTGAAAATAAAATTCAGTGTTCTACAATTCGATCTTATCGATTTCAAATAATCTTATCGATTTCAAATAATCTTATCGATTAAAAATGTAAGTAAAAAAAATAATTTTTCAAATCAAATTGATAAGTTCATTGCACCTAAAACATTTTTAAAATAGAGGTAAACACAAAAATACTGCACAGGAGGCAATATTTATAAGATTTATGGAGGAGCACAAGGATCTCGCTAGAAAATTCATGAAAGGAGATCGAGTTACCGCTGAAGCTTTGTGGGACGATTTAAAAGCCGAGCTCAACAGCCATGGTCCACCGCAGAAGGACGCGTCTGGTCGGAAAAAAGTAAATAACAAAAAACAACATCTAGGAACATTAAAAAAAAAGATCATGGTTTAAATTTTTTATTTTTTTTTTCTGTACATATCTTAAAATAATAAAATGAATTATGTATGTGTTAAGTGTATTCTGTTGGCAATTTGGTTTCTTATTTGATTGGCTTCATTCAAGTTTATAGTCCCTTCTATTATCTCGGATTCTATTTCATTATCGTTTGGTTCGCTTTCTAACGCAATGTTTTCATCATCTTCATTTCGTATCTTGTAATGTCTACAGATGTTGTGTAATGCACAACAAACATTAATTATTTGTACCACTTTATTTGGCTGGTATTTAAGAGAGCGAGCTAAGCACCTAAAACGATTTTTTAAAACAACGATTGTCCTCTCTACCACGTTTCGAGCCGAGGAATGTTTTTGGTTAAATGTGTGCTCTAAGGTTCCTGCCTGTGAATCCCTATAGGGCGCCAGAAGGCTTCTATAGCCAGCATCTCCTAAAAGCCAGGAAGAACGCTCCCCTCGGTCATATCTTCTTTGAAAATAGTTTCGAGCTTTTTCCAGATCAGAGCATCATGACTTGATCCTGGACGACGGGCGTCGGCAGCTTTATTACTAAGTTGTAATCGCATATCTGTTCCAAAGGAACGTAAGTAATGTGCTATCTTTGAAAAAAATAAAACATCTTACAATCATTGCATTCATTGAAAAGTGCTCCTTCCTGTTAAAGAAAAGCGTTGGATCTTGATATGGCTGCGACATTCTAATATGGGTACCGTCAATGCATCCTATGACGCCAGGAATACTGAATTTGTCAAAAAAATGTCGTTTTGATTTACTTTGATCTTCATCGGACATAGGAAGCTTTATCCAACTTGGACAAATCCGATTCTCCAAAATTGTAGGTACTTCTGTTAGCATTTTTGAAACAGTGCTTCGACCCAAATCGATATCAGCATCCTTCCCAATTGACCTTTAGAAGCTTCCCTCAGCTAGGCAAAACTGTGGCTAGATGCAACGTTGCAGGAATTGAAGATTGTTTAAGATGTGGCTCAACAATTTCCAGCACCATTAAGAAGGCACTTTTATTAAAACGGTAGTATGAAATGAACCTACATGTACAATAAAAAATAATAATTGACAGGTAATAAATTTTTTTTTCAGTCTTAACATACGCGGCATCTGCAATTTCCAATGGATTAGATACATTTCGCAGCCTTGGTCTTTTCATTTTTTCTTCTCCATATTTCTTTCTTTCAGCCTGCAACACCAAAACGATTAACGCAGCACTCATTACACACGATATATTATAAAATTTTGTAGCACATAATTAGTTTTTTTATATTTTTAATGCGTGAACAATAAAAAATATTACCAAGAAAACAATTTGCCAAAGTAAAAATACTTCAATAATATCCCAAATGACAGATCTCAGCTGTTTTCAATTTCACGAAAAGTGATTTCGAAAAAAATCGAAATTATGGAAGCGGGTGAAATGTAGAACACTGAAAACAAATTCACTCGATTTGGAAATTCGTTTTCATTTCGATTTCACTCGATTTTTGGAACCTGGCTGTTAGAGATATGGTGTAGAAATTATGATGAGGTATTCGCTCCAAGAAGCACGACTTTAAAGACGTTTTTGGCAGTAGCTGCAAAACGACATGTAAAACATTTTGATGTCAAGACGACGTTTTTATTGAAAAGGAAATCTTCATGAAGGAATCATCAAGTTCCTGGAAAAGAAAATTTAATTTGCCATCCAAATAAAAGCATTTATGGCTTAAAACAGTCTGTACGCTGCTGGAGCCAGACATTGGACCAGTCCTTACGAAAATTAAATTTTGAGGCGTCAAATGCAGATCCATGTTTGTACATGAAAAAGTTCGAGAACGAGATTTTATATCTTCTTGTTTTTGTACCTTCTGGCTGGATATGAAAGTAAAAGAGTCCTACGTTATATTTAAGACAATTTTAGATACTTCTTCTAGCTTATATGACTAGTTAGAGATCTTGCATAGTTTAAGACGAATATGAATATGAATAAAAATAAAAGTTAAGTTTTTCTTTGCATATTCGTTTAGACTGGCTGTGTTCTTACTTTTGTCATTTAGACGAAGTCAAATAATTACGTTTTGAAAATAGAGGCAATATGCCATTTATGCTTCTTGTCCTTAATAGCCAAATACCTATTTGAAGGTATTTTTCTCTGTGCGTTCGATCACTATTTACGGCAATTTAAAAAGTCAAATTTCAGATGTCACGAACATATTTGCAAAAAATATCAATTTCGGTGTGCTTTGCCACCATAGATCCGGGTTCTGACACCCAAATCTGGGATTTGAAGGAAAACCGCATTAAAAACTTGTCTACATATGTATATGTTTCTTATTTTTGTTGTTTCGTTGTTTAATAAAGTGCCCCTGAAGAAGATTGAACACTCAGCCGAAACTTTGGGAAAAGTAATGAATTTTGCCAATTAATAAATTACAAGGACCAAAAACAGAGAAATCTTCAAAACTCTGTATTTAAAAATATCGAATTGGTCAAAATACTTTCATATACACAAAATTTTAAACACCCTCGTGTTAAGGCTTATGTGAAGAGAGTCTTATGAAAAACGTAAAATAAGTGGTCGATGATTTTAACTTCGGTTAGGTTACGTTGTTGGGCTGACAATTGATATCGTTAGTGTCACACTTAGATCAATGTAGATCCATTTTGTTTACCCGTGAGTGTAATCACTCTTTTCTGATAAAAACCTATGTAAGGGAGCGAAGGGATTTCTTACTAAGTTGAATAATTTTGTCGGTCCTCTGCTGGTTAAATCAAGGCCATACTTTCCTAGTAGTATCTTTGTATATAAAACTTATAGTACTATCAAGAAGACGAAAGATTGTGGCGACATCTTAAGGCTAGGGACTGCAATTGCTGGATTTGTCTTTGCTAAATTTAATAATAAAATATTCTCTGTTTTTACTACTTGTTTTGTACATATGTTATCCTACTCTCCACTGTAAAAGCGTGCGGTAATTTTTGCGCCACCACCAGGCTAGCGTTCGCAATACAAAATCACGCTCCATGATAATACTATAGATTATTATATACAAAGGTAGTATAACAGGTGTCAAGTAGATTCCACCTTTCATTGGATTTTTTTAGGATCAAATCGGAAATTTTCTGTTTAATGTTGCAGAGTGGGATACTTACCATCTCTGCTTAACTAGCGTCAAGCGCTGATCCCTGTCTTGCCAACTCATCGGCATTTTCATTACCTGGTATGCCGCTGTGCCCCGGGACCCAACAGAGTCTAATATTGTGCTGCGTGCCAAAAACCTTAAGCTCTTCGCGGCAGCAAGAGACAAGCTTCGATTTTATCACAGTGGCAGAAATCGCTTTTATTGCCGCTTGGCTATCAATGTAAAATGTTATATCAGCCCGTGGTATCGCCATCATTGATACCTGTCTAGCAGCTGTTGTCACTGCCAGGACCTCCGCTTGGAAGACACTACTGTAATCTGGGAGCCTAAGTGAGTTGTTTAGCTGAAGAGGTTCTGAGAAAAAGCCTGCACCAACACCCGTGTCCATTTTGGAGCCATCAGTATAGATTGCTATTGCTGATTCACTGGTGTATGGTTGGTTGTTCAACCATTCTTCTCTGCTTGGAAAGGTTTATAAAAGTCAAGTTCGGGTGTTGTATAATCTGTAATGATACTATCACCCAAATATTTCTAAAGAATTTGAGCATGTCCTATTGCGTTGTTTTTCCAGGTGTTAGTCTGGCTTAGCCTTAAGGCGCTATATGCTGCGGATTCTTGTACGAAAAGGTCTAGGGATTTCAGGTTGAGTACAGCCTCTAACCCTGCAGTTGGTGTGGATCTCATGGTACCCGTAATTCCAATGCACGCAAGTCTCTGTACTTTTGTCAGAGTTTTGAGATTCGTGCTTTTTTCAGTTGCATTCCACCAGACCAAATTACCATAAGTTAGTATTGGTCTGATTATCGCCAAATACATCCACCTGATAATTTTTGCGCTCGGTCCCCAGGATTTTCCAAAGATTCTGTTACAGGAGTAGAATGCAATCATTCCTTTTTTCGCTCTTTCATTAGTGTTAAAGACTCCAGTTTAATTTCCTATCTAGAATCACATCAAGATACTTTGTCTGATCTGAAATTTTCAGCGGGGTGCCTTCAATTGAAGGTATTCTGAAGCTTGGTATTTTCCTTTTGTATGTAAAAAGGACTAATTGTATTTTTGACTTTCTAGTCCATCTACTAACCTTAGAAAGGGCGTATGAATTTAACTCAGTATTAAATTAAATTTATTTGCAAAATCATCGTTTTAACCTATGAAGTATCATAATAAAATAGTTTTAACATCTTAATAGTTCGATCAAAGTTTTGCGCCATTACTTTTAGAGCGCGCAAAATTAAAAAAAAATATGCTATACATTTATGAACATACATACATTTGTTGATAATGCTGCTCTTATGTCTGATATCTTGTTTTGTTACTTTTGTTGCTACCGTTCTATAACTTTTTTCCAACTCAGGTTTCTGTATTGAGGTATAAATTTTTTGTAGCTAAATATACCAAATAGAATGAGAATAAATTTAAATTTAAATAAGGAAAGTGTGCTAGAAATTTGAAATTTATATGCTTGGACAAAATTTGTGTGAGATTTTAGATTTCATATTCGAATGTATGCTTTTGCAGCAATATTACAAAGTTTTTTTACCAACGTAAAAGTTATAAGAATGCAAAATTGTTAATTATTGTTTTTTGTTAACAATTCTTATCTTCTTAAATAATAGTAGCCATTTTGATATGTTTTACAAAATTCAACATTAGTCCCACGAGCTTAGAATGCAAAAAACCGCGAAATCGAAAAAATATTTTTATTCGTTTTCCGCGATTCTATTTTTTTGGGCTCTTATTTAAAAAACAAAAAAATTTAAGATCTATGTTTTATGCTTTTTTCCCGCTTGTCCACCTTTTTTATATTGGTTTCATTTTTCTCTTTTGTTTCTGACCCAGGACTTAAAGATCTTGCTTTTGAGCTATGCCCCGAGCGGATGGATGTGGAAAACCCGCAGCTGGAGGAGTTGAAAATAATGCCAACGGCTGCTGCAATGATGCATGGGGTAAACTTCAAAAATCTATCGATGGAAGAATCAACGATGAAGCTACAGGTGGCGGCGATGGATGTTTGTATCCAGACAATGTTATTATGGATGATGGCGTATCATTTCAAGTGAGGGTATGTTTCATTATTGATTAAAAGAAGTACAAGTACTAAATATTATTTTGTTGCATCATTTAAAGTATACCGGTTGCTTGGAAGTAAAGACTTCTATGAAGTCATTGGATTTTCAAACACGCACACAAGTTGCTAGGTATGGTTACACAATTCTTTAGACTTTGAAATGGAAATAAGAGTTTGCATTTGTTTTTTTTAGAGAAAGCATACATCGAGTATGCGAAGCAGCGGGGCTTAAATGTGCTGGCAAAAAGCGACAAGATAAAAAAGTTCTTCAATACATTTCCGACAGACCATGTATGCAATATGCCGGAACGAACGTCATCATTAATGTGAGCAGTAAATCACTGAACTTAGTAAATAGTGAAACTGGGGACATGATTGTTAGTCACAATATGCCACGAATATCATTTGCATCTGGTGGAGATTCCGTAAGTTTAATTTGATATTACATATAACATAATGATCGGAAATTATTCGTAAAAAGGATTTTGTGTGCACTTTGTTTTGACATAAAATAGAATAAACAAACAGAGTGAATTTATTTTGAAGAAAATTAATTTTAGAAACTAAGAAAATACTAAAACCTTCTATATACACATTTCAATAAGCAAAGTTCTGTATATGACAGTATTTATCTTGAATTTATATTTCAATACTTTCACTAAATTCAAATTCCATTTTTAACACCCATTTCTTTCAAGTACCTATTATTTGTATCCTTGACAACAAGTTTGGTAAGCGCGTCTGCTATCATCCACTTCGTAGAAATATACTCTTGTTCCATCAAACATGAGGCCAAGATTACACATGTAAGTTGCACTTACGGTCTACGTAATTCTTGCATAAGTAACTTACAAGAAGGTTTATACTTTAGATGAACTTACAGTAAGAAATGCTTTCGTAAGTTGAATGTAAGTTTTTCTTGCACCTCTAAAGCTGTTTATATTAAATTACGAAGAAACTACTGAGATCCAGTGATCATCGAGATTAATGTGAAAATGAGTTCTCGAAAGCGAGTAGCTGCTGCTATTGTTTAAACAATTTTGAAAAACAAACTACAACAGATTACAAGTATAGTCCCACTATCCAACAAAACACTATTACGAGTATGTTTATAAACCTCAGCAAGTACCACACTTTTCGAGCTATAACTCATAACAATAATAATAAAATACATAAACATAATAGCCCAACGAATTGACAATCAATTGAATTTAGTTTTATTTAAGTATTATTTACAATTTGACTGACAACTACGAGTAATAAGACGATTGGAAAAATGTATAGTAAAATACTTATGCAGCTTTAAAACGGTAATTACGAAAATGAATGGGAAATTCGGAAAATATTATTTTTTTATTTTTTCGTTATATTTTTTTTAAAACAATAAATCCTTAAATTGAGTTCCGTTCCTTTTTTATTTTTTTTGTAGTATATTAAAAAAATTACAAAACTATAAAAAATGAAGGAAATTTACATAGTGGTATGAACTGGATAAAACTTCATAAGCACATATAAAAGATAACAAAGTCAAATTAACTTTTATACTAATTTATATCTTTTTACTAACAAAAAATCAAAAAATATACCTTTTAATCAAAGATTCATATATTGTTGCGTGTCAGGGGTACCACAGGGGCGTAACTTCATGAGTCGAAAAAGTGCGGTGGCATGCTTGCTCTAGCTCGGCTAAGCTCGACGGATTGGGGCGGTTCTTGCCCTTTTTCGATCTCATCCCACACAACAAACAAACAAAAAATCATGCCTAGGAAAGGAAGAGGAAATAGGATTATAGGATAGGTATTTGGGAAAGGAAATAAAATAAAATGCACGACTGGGTCGCACGAACTTGCTCCTATGTAAAAGACTAAGAATTTCAAATATGAATGTTATTAGAGAAACTGTTCATAAGCATAAAATTAATTTTTTAAATGACTACAAAAAACTTCTTTAGTAGTTAAAGGTAAGAATAGGATGCCATGTGATTCAAGCAAATATAGATTTATGCTAGAACAAAAATTATAAGTCTTTGTAGTGGTTTCTTAAAAAATAAGGTTTTATATAAGAAAAGATGGCGGTCAGCCATCAGACGAATAGGGGGAATAACATGTAGCATACGAAAACATGCACGTGCCGTAACTTTTCGGGACTGGTGGAAGTCTGATCATAGCCTCTCCGTGGCGGCCGCTAGAAACAAGCCTTTAAAAAGGTTTGGCTAATATGATCAGGCTGGTTCCTCAGGTTGGCGACAGGTTAATTCCCTGTCCCGTAAAACTTATGAATTACGAGACCGACAACAAGCCTCGGAAACGGACTGATCACACGACGACAACCAACGCAACGAAAACTGAAAAACGATTTACGAATTTTCTTATGGAACGTACGATCGCTCTATAGAGCTCGAGCTGCTCAGCAGCTAGCCGATGCCCTGTCAAAATATAAAGCTGACATAACAGCTCTTCAAGAAATCAGATGGACAGGGAATGGTGTTTTAGAGAAGAAAGAATATGACATATACTATAGCTGTCATACAAAACACCATGTGCTCGGGGTAGGCTTCCTAGTCAGCGAAAAAATGAAGTCTACCATCATCGGCTTTAACGCTATAAGCGAAAGGCTATGCACCCTTCGCGTGCGAGGCAAATTTACGAACATCAGCCTCATTAACGTTCACGGACCTACGGAGGAGTCCTCAGACGAAGAAAAAGAGACTTACTACGAACAAGTCGAGAGGGCCCTCAATGCCTGTCCAAGGTATGATGTTAAAATCATCCTTGGGGATTTGAACGCAAAAATAGGTCGGGAGCCGGTATTCAGGCATTACGCAGGCACCCATAGTTTGCATGAGAACACTAATGACAATGGACTTCGAGTCTTAGAATTGGCAGCATCGAAAAACATGGTCGTTGCGAGTACCAGGTTCCCGCGTAAAGATATCTACAAAGCCACCTGGGTATCACCTGATGGAGTCACTCGTAACCAAATAGACCACGTGTTGATAGACCGTCGCCACTACTCGAACTTGATGACGGTACGAACGTACCGAGGTGCCAATATCGACTCGGATCACTATCTTGTTGGTATGGTTTTCCGAGGGCGGATTGCCTTGCGAAGACGCATTGCATCCGCCGATCAGGTTCGAATCAACACGGCTGCCCTGCGCAATGAAAACACCAGTAACACCTTTGGTAATGCGTTAGGACTCGCCCTAGAAACACCTGACTTAGGGAGAGTAAGTCCTGGAGCCAGTATGCTGGGCGTAAATGAAAAGTGGACACGTCTTAAAAATACTGTCATTAGTACTGCCAACTCCATCTTAGGCAGCAGTCGTAAAAATCGGAACGACTGGTTTGATGATGAATGCAAGCTAGCGACTGAACGTAAGAATGTTGCGTACCGAGCAATGCAACAATCTCATAGAACGCGGGCACGCGAAGAGGAATATAAAGAGCTCAGAAGAACAGAAAAACGGCTTCACAGACAAAAGAAATCAGCCTGGGAGAAGAACCTAATCTGTGAAATAGAAAACAGCCGAGAGCGAGGTCCGCACCAGGCGCGGAAGTTCTACCAATCCGTCCGAAACATGACGCAGTACACACCACGCTGCACATACTGCAAGGACGGGGAGGGAAATCTGATCACCGATCCTGAAAGCATACTGGAGCGATGGGAAGTGTACTTCAATGAATTGCTAAATGGTCAGCTCACTGCAGAAGTGGAGGCTCCACTACTTCAAGAAGAATACCCTATGTTGCCGCCACCAAGCATAGAAGAGGTTGAGAAGGCTATAGGCCGGCTTAATCAGAACAAATCCCCGGGAGCCGATGGCATACCAGCCGAATTATTTCATCACGGCGGGCCAGCCTTACGTCAAGCAATTCATGATATTATAGTGCACGTATGGGAGCAGGAAGAAATGCCAGAAGACTGGCGAAAAGGCATAATATGCCCCATACATAAGAAGGGAGATGTCACAACGTGCAGCAATTATAGAGGTATCACGTTGTTGAGTACCGCCTATAAGATATTCTCCTCTATCCTACAAGACCGGATAACCCCATACGCTAAAACCGTCATCGGACAATATCAGTGTGGTTTCATTCCAGGCAAATCAACAACTGATCAGATCTTTACCCTTAGGCAGGCGATGGAAAAATGTCTAGAATTTAACATCCCAACATACCATCTGTTTATAGACTTTAAGGCCGCCTATGATAGCATAGCCAGGGTAGAACTTTACAAAGCCATGAGAGAATTCGGCATCCCAAATAAATTGACACGACTATGTAGGTTGACCATGACCAACGTAACAAGCCAAGTAAAAATAGCCGGATTGCTATCCAGACCAATCAACATCTTTAATGGACTCCGACAAGGGGACGGTTTGGCCTGCCTCCTCTTCAACCTGGCGTTGGAGAAAGCAATCCGTGACTCTGGCACGGCAACAAGAGGGACCATCGTCAACAGGTCCAGCCAGTTACTAGCTTACGCAGACGACATTGACATCATCGGAAGAACCGAACAAGCTGTACACGATTCCTTCATCCAGATTGAGCAGGCGGCACTAAATCTGGGGCTGCACATTAGTGAAGGTAAAACAAAGTACATGGTGGCGTCGAATGCGAGAGGAACAGTTGGTCAAACAATCAAGGTTGCGGAGCACGAATTTGAAGTGGTGCAATCCTTTAAATACCTTGGGTCAATAGTAGCAGCCGATAACAATATAGAAGAAGAAATACGCGGGCGGCTTCTCAAATCCAACAGAGCCTACTATAGTCTGTCAAAGCTCTTCAAATCCAGAAATCTCACCATAACTTCAAAACTGCTGCTGTATAGGACCATGGTCCTGCCAGTACTCACATATGGATCCGAGACTTGGGTGCTTAGCAAAAGGCACTCCGACCTCTTAGCTGCGTTCGAGAGAAAAGTCTTAAGGAGAATTGTTGGCCCCGTATGTGAGGAAGGACGATTCCGGAGACGGTACAATCATGAACTGTACGCAATCTACCTTGAAGCAGATATCGTGACAAAAATTAAGCTCGGTAGACTCCGGTGGGCAGGGCACCTAGCTCGCATGAGCGAAGAGGAACCTGCTCGGAAAGTTCTTTGTGGTACATTCTATGGTAGACGACAGCGTGGTAGACCATGCTTGCGCTGGAGAGATGGCGTAGACCAGGACGCCCGAAGCCTTGGGGTGCGCAACTGGATGGCGTCGGCTAGAGACCGGGATAGGTGGAGAGACTTGTTGAAGGAGGCCAGGACCGGAACCCGGTTGTCGAGCCGATGATGATGATGATAAGAAAATTTTAAAACATTTTTAAGAAAAAATGTTGGTACGCCAATTTGAAGTTTGTATTATTGTATGAATAAAAATTAAATTTACAAAAAAAGTATTGAGCCGTTTTCGAGATATTGAATTTTCAAAAAACAAAAAATTGACTTTTTTTTTCAAAATTCAAAAAAATATTTTTCTTAAAGTTTTGAAATGCAATGTTTTTTAAACTTTTTAGAAGCTTCCCTCTACGAAATTTCATTAAAATCCGTTGTGCTAATAATGAGAAATTCAAAATTTTAAAAAATCTTTCTATGGTAGGTGTTATGTATATCGGGAGGAATGAAGAACACGATGCTTCCAGTTTCACTTCTGTTTATTAACTCAACTTAAAACTAGCTTACAACTAACATCAATGGTATTTAATATACTTATCTCTATTAGAGAGAGAAATGTTATTTATTGAATTGTTAATCCAAGCTCAGAACAGTGTGTACCACAAGTGCAGCTACAGCCAATATAATTATTAGGTAAACAGATCAATATATAACACTTCTTTCCCCTTAAAAAGTTAAATTTCCCTTAAAAAAAACTTCATAAATTTATTGACATTTAGAATTTAATCCATTATTATTCTTTTTCTTTTTATTTTTAATAAATTTATAGCTATTATGTATAAGATATATATTAATTTTAATTGACAAAATTTAAATCAGGTTTTTTTGTTTCATTTGCATTATTCTTTTAGACCTTCTTAATTTTTCCAAATCTTCAACTGTTTCTTCTCTGAATCTTTTACGCCTCTTAGGTTTTATTTCTTGTAATTCTTTTTCTTTAGTACCCAAATCATTATAAATAGTTGGTTTATTAGCAAAAGTTAGTCTTTTTATAATTCCTTTTTTCAACTGATTAACATGAGCTGTTCTTTTGACTTCATTTACTTTAATTTCATATACAAATTTACTTATTTTTTTAATAATTATGGCTGGAAGCCATTTAACTCCCGTATTAGAATTATTAAGATACAAAATGGATTCATTTTCTTCAAATATAATATTTTTATTTTTATATCTAACATTATGTTTTCTTGTACATTCTTTTCTTTGTTTAACTGGTGTATATACCTTAGCATGTTCCTTTTTCTTTACAAGATAATCTAACAAAGTCCTCGTTTTATAAGAAAAAATTGCATCTGATGGAGAACGATCGGTTACTGTACATGGAGTGTTGCGGTATCTAAACAAATAATTTTCAATTTTTTCCAACATTGATAGTTTTGACATGTTTATGTCATTCAAATACTTTTTCATACCCTTCTTAAAAGTTTGTACCGCCCTTTCTGCCAAACCATTAGACTGTGGATGGTAGGGAGGACTGTGGATCAGCTCTATGCCATTTACATCACAAAAACGTTTGAATAAACTTGATGAAAATGGCGGTCCATTGTCCGTTACTATTTTCGATGGTATCCCAAAAATCGTAAAATTGGACCTCAATTTCGATGTGACACTATTTGCATCAGTTTTGTGCATCATAAAAACTTCTATCCACTTCGAAAAATCATCTACCAAAATAAGAAATTGCTGCCCTTCTAAATATGCAAAATCTAAATGAACTCGCTCATACGGCGAAGTTGTTGCATTCCATGACCCTAAAGGAACCTTTCTCGTATGATTTTGGAATGTCAGACATGTGTTGCACTGCTTAGCAAAGCTCTCTAAATCTTTGTCCAAGGATACCCACCACACATACGATCTTGCTAGCTTTTTCATCCTTACGATGCCCATATGACCTTCATGAATTAGTTTTAAAACGTCCCCCTGAAGCTTTTCTGGAATAACTAACCTATTGCCATAAAACAGACAGCCTTCTTCAATTTCTAATTCATTTCGTTTTGCCAAAAAACTTTTGTCTATCATGCTACAGTCACCCTTCCAATCACGTTTACAGCATTCCACAACTGAACTCAAAAACTTATCTTCTCTAGTATACTTTGCAACAATTTTAATATTCAACGGAAAACTATCCTCTTCAATTATACTTCCAATAACACCTGGTTCAATTTCCAATTCATTTGTCAATGGTAAACGGGATAAAGCGTCAGCATTTGCCAACAACTTACCTTTTCTATAAACAATTTTGTAATTGTACATTCCCATAAAAATAATCCATCTTTGGAGTCTTGCTGCTGCAACTGGTGGAGTACACTTTGAAGGATTAAAAATTTCCCTTAAAGGCTGGTGATCACTAACAATAGTGAACTCTCTGCCATATACATATTTGTGAAACTTTTTTATAGCGAAAACAATAGCTAAAGCTTCACGGTGTAACTGAGAGTAATTCCTTTCAGCCTTACTCAATGTAGTACTTGCAAAAAGGACTGGCATTTCTACACCCTCCACTAAATGGGACAAAACTGCACCAACTCCATATGGACTTGCATCGCAAGCAATCACAATAGGTAATTTCTCATCATAATGCACAAGTAAATCATTTTTCACCAAATATCCTTTACTCTCTTCGAATTCTTTTTGACATTCTAAGGTCCATTCAAAGCTATTAGATTTTTTTAATAACCCATACATATTTTTTAATTTTCTGGATAAATTTGGTATGAATTTACCATAAAAATTAACAAGTCCTAAATATGACTGCAACTGCTGAAGGTTTTCTGGTTTAGGTGCTTCTATTATTGCTTTAACCTTTTCTGGATTCGGTTTAATTCCTTCAACACTTATTATGTGCCCTAAATATCTCACACTTTTCTCAAAAAATTTGCATTTCTTCTCATTAATCCGCACATTATGCTCATTCAACCTTTCCAAAACGATAAGCAGATTTTGTTTGCAATCATCAACACTTTTTCCACCGACAATAATATCGTCGATATAACATTGTACGTTTTCAATTCCCGTCAAAATCTTATCCATGGTGGACTGAAAAATTGCAGGTGCACAACTGACCCCATATGTGAGCCTTTGACATTCAAACAAACCTTTATCAGTGACTATTGTCAATAGAGGCTTTGAAGCCTCTGAAAGTCTGACTTGCTGATAAGCACCTGTTAGGTCCAGCAAACAAAAATAGGAACAACTTCCCAAACTCGCAAAAATATCATCCATTCTGGGAAAAGCATAATGATGTCTGTCAATGTATTTATTGATTGTAACTTTACAATCAACGCAAATTCGAATACTTCCATCTGATTTTGGAACAGCCACAATAGGAGAAGCCCAATTGCTTCTCATGACTGGCTTAATAATACCTGCCTCAACTAACCTATCCAACTCTTGATGTACCTTTTCTTTCAATCCGTATGGCACGGTGTAAGGCTTAAAAAATATTGGTTTACTATTTTCCTTTATGAAAATCTCAGCCTCTACATTTTTAATTGCAGTGTTTGAATCTTTTTTAAACACGTTCGGAAACTTTTGTTTATAAAATTCAATCTCTCTTGGCACATCTAACGAACTAATCTGACCTTCCTTAACCTCAAGCAACAAACACTTCCAATTTGGAATAAGTACATCCAACCAATCTCGACCTAAGAGTGGTACAAACGAACTTCGCGAATCAACTACAGTAAGATCAACTTTTTCAAGAATATTATTAAACTGAACCTCAACCTCGCAAATTCCAACTACCTTAACCTGTTCGCCCGTTATCACATGCAATCTCTTACTAACCTCACTTTCTCTATCAAATTTTATCTTTAGTTGTGAAAAATCATTTAAATTGATTATACTAGAACATGCACCGGTATCTAACTCCATTTTGACACAATTTCCATTAATTTTAACATTAACATAAAGAGGCTTACCATATGCATCAACATTATAAATATTTCCTAGCCTTAAATTATGCAGATTATCAGCACACTCGTCGTCCTCTGCCTCTTCTACGTGATTCGCCTTTCCAGCCATCGGTTTTTTACGCGCTTTGTTGCATGCAGAAGCGTAATGTCCCGTCTTTGAACAATTGTAGCATACAACTACGTGGCAATCCCTAGCTTTATGCCCCGGCTTGGAACACCTGAAGCACACTGCTCTTAAGCCACTGTCATTTCTTGTACCTCTAGATCGATTTCTAGATACACTTCGATACCTTCCCTGATGCGAATCACCTCCAAATGTCGAACTTTTTCCGGGTCTTTTGTCTCGTTTCCCATCAACTTTTCCTCGAATACTGTCAATTCTACTCTGCCCCGCAGTACTCATGTCTTTTACCTCTTTCTCAGTCATCTCAAAGGTAAGTGCTTTAGACTTTGCGTTATCCCAAGTTAACTTCTCTTCATTTAACAAAATCGTCCGTAGCCTGTCATTCCGTACCCCGCAAACCAACCTGTCTCGTAATGCATTTTCCAAGAACGTGCCAAAGTCACACTCCTGAGCAATAGACTTAATCGCAATAACGTACTCTGCAATGGATTCGTGAGCCTTTTGATTTCGCAAAAATAATTTATAGCGCTCTGCAATTACATTTTTCTTAGGCTGGAAATGGTTTCTTAGCTTTTGTAACATTTCATCATATTTGAGTTCCGTTGGCTTTGTAGGCGATGCCAACGATTTTAAAACTTTATAAAGCTCACCACCTCCAAGCGTAATAAAATACTCCACTTTAGTTTGGTCGTCAACTATTTTATTAAGCTTGAGCAATAGATCCATTCTATCTACCCATAGCTCAAAATCTTCACCAGGGAGATAAGTCTCCACTTGACCAATAATAGGTTGTCTCACATCCGTCATAATTTCTTTTCTATCGATTTTTGTATCAGTCATATAAATTACAAAAGTTACTTAATAGCGGAATAAATAAAAAAAACTCAATCACGCGATCTTAATATCATTAAGAACTGTTAATCCTCGTCGCCATTCTGTTATGTATATCGGGAGGAATGAAGAACACGATGCTTCCAGTTTCACTTCTGTTTATTAACTCAACTTAAAACTAGCTTACAACTAACATCAATGGTATTTAATATACTTATCTCTATTAGAGAGAGAAATGTTATTTATTGAATTGTTAATCCAAGCTCAGAACAGTGTGTACCACAAGTGCAGCTACAGCCAATATAATTATTAGGTAAACAGATCAATATATAACAGTAGGTACAGTCAGTAATATCTTGTTTTCAAATTTTGTTTTATTAAATTACAGATATTAAAAAATAATAGAAAGAAAAAAAATTTAAGCAAAATTCTCGGAACCGTTTTCGAGAAAAATATGATTTTCAAAAACCATTTTTTAACATTTGTATGGAGGGTACCGTTATTTTCAGGTAAAATGAATTTATTTTACTCAAATATTGTAGACTATTTTTCCAAACTTTTATTTATCAAGTTTTGAAAAAATCGAGCATGGGGTTTTCGAAATATTGAGTTTTCAAAAAAAATTTTGAAAGTTTTTTTAAAAATCCAAAAAATTAGTTTTGGAAAATTTGAATACACAATAATATTCAAACTGCTGGGAAGCTTTAGCATAAAAAAAATGATCAAAATCGGTGGTACCGTTTTTGAGAAAATCAAAAACAAAAAAAATGGTCCCAAGAGGGGTACCAAAACTACTCATTTTTTTGAAAATTTTTTTCGACCATTACCTAGGTTTAACTAAATTAAATTTTTTGAATTTTTTTTAAGAAAATCGCAGGGACAGTTTTTGAGAAAAAAAAAATATTTATAAAATTTCGGAAAAAAATCGTATGGCAGGTACCGTTATTTTTGGTCATAAAATTCCATTAAAAACCTTCTATAAATTGTCATCAATGGGATGCTGGTTTACTCATTACATGTTGTTTAGGCATAACACTAACAACATGTGATTGAGTTAAACTAGTATGCCCAACAAGGATGAAAAACGAATAAAATAATGCGAATTATAAAGGACATAGAAATAAGACACGGCAATTCTCCGCTTTAATTCAGCCGCCATCCCTGGACATAAAAAATCTGAGACAACCACCTTAGTCTCAGAACATCGTGCCACACATCTTTTCTATCCTTCTTTCTCTTCCGTAACTTCACGCCCACGCTGTGTTGAAACATTTAAAGGGTATTCATATTCCCTTGAACGTGAGTAAATTATAAAAAAAAAAAAAAAAATAAAAAATCAAATCAAAAAACATCCGGGGGTAAAAAATCAAAACCCATATCTACCAAGTTTGAAGAAAATCGGCCGAGCCGTTTAGCTGTAATCGAACAGACAGACAGACAGACAGACAGACAGAATTGCCAGACCCACTTTTTTCGTCTTCGCTATCATCGTAATGTCAACTTTGATCAAAATCTCGAGTTCGATTTTTTTTACGAATGCATAACTTGCCTTATAGTACCTATAAGTCGCAAGTAAAAAAGGAATAGCACAAACCTAGTTACCTATGCAACTGCATTGGTGAAAGGGTGAGACTTCAAGCTGACTTCTAGGCAAACAAAAAAAAAAACAAAGTTTAGGTAAAAATAACCTAACGCTAAACTATAACTGAAGGATATAATCTTAAATCTAAACCTATCTAATCTATAACTAAAAAAAAAACTTTTTATTTGTTTTTCTGTTCACCAAAAATCCCTAAAAATCTCCACTGTCTCACCAACACAGCAGTTCGCTGAGCCCACAAAGACATTGCCTGGTGTTGATGGCAAAGGTTTGGCCTACCCTCCCTTGTATCGAAAGTACAACTATTGCTAAATCCTTGGCCAAATGTTTATTGGAAATAGCCCCCGATTTGAACCTCCAGTCGTAACCTAGGCCATTATCATCCTAGTAATATCTGTAAAAAAAATCTTCTCATCTTGATAGAGTAGAGTGAAGTACGTAAGTAAGTGTTGTGTCTTCACAGAATAAAACAAGTTATTGATTAACGTTATAATTCATAAATTTAATTAATACTCTTAAGTTTATAATAAGAAAAATATAAAATTGAAATTAAGTATATTATAAGCACCTTAAGCTTTAATTCGAAGATGACAAGCTGAGATGAGAGCTGAGAATGAACTGACTTCTGAACATCTCTGCATAGGCTGATGAGCTGATCTTGTTGACAGATGCTTATGCCAATACACTACATTCCTTTCCACCAATTCTTGAAGACATTCAACACTGAAAACGTACAACTGGTTTTCTTATGCGGCCTGAACGTCTAGGTGAAACTGGGGTTCTAAAAATTGACCTAGGACGCTCTGTAATTTATTGGGTTGGTATTTCAGCTTGAGCATCTCTGGAAGATATAAATTCTTTATTTAACATATTTGATTTACCTATTTGTTCATTGTGTGTTTGATCCATAACTGTAATAGCATTTGTTAATATTCGTGCATTGGTAAAATTATCATCATTGGTTTCAACTCTGGCACGTAACTGATTTTTATGACGTTTCCAATTGCCTTTCGCTGTGCGTACCAGGAAAGTAATCGAACCCAGCTGCGAGATTACAACACCTTTGATCTATTTTGGGCCTTTGGCGTAATTGCGAGCAAAAACGTTTTGATTGACAGCAAATGTAGGGCGAGATAGACTGTTTACAACTGGTTTGGTACTTGGCATTGTTTGTGATAGAACAGTCCGTTGCTCCCGACCATGTAGAACCTCCGCAGGTGACTTTCCAGTATTAGTATTCGGCGTTGTTCGATACGTCATCAAGTATTTTGAAATTGCTGTCTCAATGCACTTTTCCTCCTCGTATATTTTTCGCATGTTTGCCTTAAACGTGCGAACAAACCGCTCGGCTTCTCGAGTTAAACGCCCTGTTGTCATCATAGGTAGCTTTTTACTGGGATGAAATAGTGTAAGTGAGGGTTTATGGTCTGTATAAAGGATAAATTTCCGGCCATACAAGTATTGGCGAAATTTTGTGACTCCGAACATTATTGAAAAGGTCTCCTTTTCAATTTGGCTGTACATAGTTGCGTTGTGAGTCACTTAAGGTTTTAGAAGCATGTGCTACAGGCTGCTCTGTGCCATCCGGATTGATGTGCGAGATGACAGCACCTATTCCATAAAACGACGCATCTGTGGCCAAAACAATTGGCAATTCAGGTTTGTAATGGGTTAATGCAGTAGCATTCTCTATTTGGGCTTTTAAATTTTGAAATGCTTTCTCCTGTGGAGCTTCCCAACGGAACTCTACATTTTGCTTTCGGAGTGCATTTAAAGGACTATACTCTGTCCAACAAAAATTGTCAGTAAAGGGAAGATAGGACGTTTGTCTCTGGTTGCATTGCCATGCATAAGTGTGTCGCCTTTTAAAGCTCTCACAGGGATTCCGTAGTTTAAATTATAAATCGCCGCAAATGAGAGTAAAAAACGCGTAGGGCTACCGTCTGCCGATTCAAAACGACTGAAAACAATATTCAATTTACCTTTTCCCACAACGCCAAGCGGTAAAGGCTCGGTCAGACAGAACGCGTTTTCAACGCCGCGTTAAGATTTTTTAACGCGACGGTAAGATTATTTTGACGCGACGTTGCAACCGCCGCGTCAGAAGACGTCAAACAGATATCTTTCAAGCAATGAATAAACGAAACAATAATTCCTTAACAAAAATAATTTCAAGCAGCTCAGATTCGGAGGGGGAATTATTGCTTCTATTTGCTATTTTACGAAATTCCCGTAAAAGAAAAAGAATTTGGGTACATGCTAATTAACAAAAAAAGAAGAGTCGCACATCTCGAAGGCCAACAAACAGAAGACCTATCAATGCGGCATTTATGATGAGAGACAAATTTATCTCATATTTCAATAATAATAGTTAAATACTCGTATGTATGTAAAACAATGTTCTTATACGATTTATCACCCATATCGTATAGACATGGGTAATTTCTCACCAATTCAATTAATTTTGACTGCCTTTGACTGCCGCAGCGTTAGAAATAATCTGTAATTTCACACAACGTCGCGTTTCACCGCCGCGTTGCAACGCCATGGTGAATTCAACGCGGCGTCAAAAACGCGTTCAGTGTGACATGGGACATGTATTGCAATGTAATACAACGCTTCGTTTGAACGCGGCGGTGAAACGCGGCGTAAAAACGCGTTCTGTATGACCGAGCCTTAAGATAATAGGCGCGTTTTTTTTTAAGTTGAAAAGCAATGCGACAACACTCAACATACTCATCTTCTTAAAATGTGTTCTCAAAAGCTTCAAATCCCAAAAGCTCCTTAATAAAAACCACTCAAAAAGCTCCTTGCTTGCAATTGAGAATGATAATGGTAACTCTGTTTTGATGTAGATAAAGAGCGCACGATCGTATTGAGTGACACTTGACACTCTTGACAGTATCTCATCAGCAGTGGGATACGACGGTCGTGTTGGGGTGTACAACTTTTTGCAAAGAATTACAACAACAATTCCTTAAGAAAAGTCAGTGGCTTGCTCTTTTTTAATTGGCATTTTTCCTAACGCATTGTAGTGAGGGTGCATCAGGCGCCACTGTTTTAGAAAAAGCTCTCCCATAAGGCCTGTACTGACAATTTTTGTTGGACAGAGTATAGCTATTTGTGCAAAATTATTTATGAAACTATTATAATAATTCATCTTACCCACGAAAGATTGCAGTTCCTTCAGGTTGTTGGGGCGTGGTAGTTTTTGAATAGCTTCGACTTTACTTCTTGATGGCTGCACACCTTTAGCAATCACAACGTGGCCCAAATACTCCACCTCTGGCTTCATAAATTCGCACTTCTTCAGGTTTACTCTAAGACCATGTTAATACAAACGTTTAAAAACGGCTTCTAAATTGGACATGTGTAGTAGAACCTGTAACTAATATATCATCAAAGAAAATAGCACACGAAACACCTTCCAAAATTGCTCCCAATGTTCGCTGGAAAATTGCAGGTGCAGCAGCTACACCAAAAGGAAGACGCACATATTTATACAATCCTAGAATTGTATTAACAACTACGTATTGCTGCGAATCTTCATCCAATTCAAACTGCAGGTAAGCATCTGATATGTCGAGTTTACTAAAATGTTGGCCCTTGGCTAACTTAACGAACATTTCCTCAGGGCGCGGAAGCGGGTGCTGATCGATTTCTAGCTGTGGATTGATAGTGACTTTAAAGTCTCCACAGATTCGTAGCTGGCCATTGGCTTTTGGCACCAGCACTACAGGAGCTGCCCACCCACTCACTGAATCGAATTTTCTGCCATATGCCCTCATATTCCAGACGTTTTACTTCCAATTTAAACGCATTAGTCTGAGCAAATGGAATTGGCTTGGCCTTGAAAAATTTTGGTATTGCGTTAGTTTTCAAGTGTAGTTTTGCTTTAATTGAATTACAGTGACCTAAAGCAGGAGAAAACAGGTCTTCAAATCTAGCACACAAAGCTTTGACATCACCTTCAGACACGCAAATATGCTCTATCGATTGCACTTCATCCAACGATTTGTCACAAAATATTTTGGCCTATCAATTTCATTAAACCCCGACAAACCTACAATTGATTTACTGGCACCCATGTCAAGCAAAAATTTAACCTCTCTTTTATTTACTTGCAAATTCATAAATAATTTGTTGCCACGAGTTTCAACTAAATCGCCTAGAGAAAAAATACTTTCTTCCATAACGCTGTTAACATGATCATGATTAGCGGCACTTTTGTTATGGGAATATGATGTAGCCCGATTGTTATAACTGTTATAAAGATAACATACAGGGGCAATGTGCCTTTTTTGTTACATTTTCCGCAAACGGCATTCAAAAATTTGCAGTTAGCTTTACTGTGACGATAAAAACACCCTGAACATGACTTTTGTGAACTAGAACTGTTGAAATTTTGTTGATGATTATTTTTGCTGAAACTGCGGGTCTAGCTTCGACCTCTTCTCTTTGTAAATTGATGGCTTTTGTGACCCGATGAGTTCGATATCTGATTTACTTCTACTGTTTAATAACTATCAGTTTTAAGGACCAGCATAGATTTTTGAGTAGCTTCGAATGCCTCTGCAATAGTTCTCACTTCATCGAGAGTTGGCTTTGTTTTCTGGAGCGCTGCTGTACGCACTGCATCGTGCGGCGTGTGCAATATAATAGAGTCCCTAATAATCTCATCTATGTACTCTGTAGTACAGTCATCTTTGGAACACTTAAAATCACAATTCTTTGCTAAACCCCGTAGCTCTGCAATCCATTCCGCATAGGATTGGTCTTTCTGCATTCGGCTCTTAAAAAAATCATAGAGCAATGTACAAACATGAATTATAGATTTAAAATAACTGGAAAGCTTCTCAATTAATTCACTAAATGGCTGCTGTCTTATGTTGGTGAAACCATACAGTTTACCTAAAAGCTCGTACGTTTCAGCTCCTAGCCAAGATAAAAAGTATGCTCTTTTTTTATTTTCGCATGAAACATCATAAGCTGAAAAGTGCTGCTGCAGCTGCTGCTAAGTTTCCCAGGAATTTTTATTCTTATCAAAAGCATAAAATGGAGGTACATTTTTATAAACTTCGCTTGCTTCACTTTTATTATTTTCTGTTTTAACACCCAAACGCTGTATTAAGCTTTCGAAAAATTTATTTTGGTTAGATATAATAGTATTTAATGTCTTTTGAAAATCTTTAGCCATGATAAAAATGTATTTTAAATTTACAGCAAATTTACCATGTGACTACTTTTTTACCGAAAAATTATCATATAATAAAACGGCAAACATGTTTTTTGTGGTACACTTTTCTCCAAAAGTATTTAACCGATTTCGATAAATTTTATATGGTTGGAAAGCCACAGTTACGGAGATGTGCAGAATATACTTGAGACACGCATTTACACACTGTGGGTCATTTTTGTTTTTGCACTGTCGAACACTTTGCATATTACATAAAATAAAATTTAATTTAATAAATTTGCTTGAAAACACTGCCAATAATATAAATAATAAATAATAAATAAATTGGCACTCGAATTTCGAGAGCTGGGTCGGCTAGTTTTATTTATTTTGCGTGAACTCTTGGATAATTCCTCGTCGCCAATTTCTGTTGTGTCTTCACAGAATAAAACAAGTTATTGATTAAAGCATAGTACTCACCTAGCGTGAAATGAAAAACAAAAACGTTCCAAATTACACGCGAAGAATAAAAATGAAAATAAAATAAACTTTTCCACGTGAATTTTTGATACTCACTTTGAATGAAAAAAAAAAATGACAATTATTTAACGTCATGTATTTATAGTTGTCAAAAAAACGTATTTCTAGTCAGTTAGTTAAGTAGTTAAGTATGTTCGGAAACGGTTTACGTAAGTATTGTCCATGGGTCAAGTCGAATCCGTAAAAGGTCACTATTTATCTGTCTTATGTCATTTCTCTCTCTTTATCGTCGGCTCAGCCGAACCTTCACACACCCTTTCTTAGAATTTCAGCACTCCATTATTTCTCTCAAAAATTCAGGGAAAATCACAATTGAAAAGATATAATTTCATTTAAATTTGATTTTATTTTAAAAATTCCAAAAAAATTAATTACTATTATAATCATTTAAGTAAAAAAAAAAAGGAAGGAAAAAAAAATCTATCGTATTCAAAAAAAAAAAAATTATTCGCTTCAACGCGTTTAAATCTTACCGAGATTTCTGATACTTTTTTACTATCATATATATTTTATTAATAAAAAAATAGCTTAATTGTTTTACACCGGAGTGTGTGCTTACTTCACCTGACTTATGTAAAAAAATTCAAAGAAAAAGGAAAGTAACCAATTAAATAAAAAGGGAAAAGGCTTTACTCTGAAGCACCGGAGTGTGGGTAATTCCTTCCTTTGGCCACTTCAGTATTTATTCCAAGTAGGTGTATATTTATATATATGTACTCGTATGTAAGAATCAATATAATTCAAACAAACTTACTAATTTTGATGTCCTGCCGGCAGTACTTTTCAGGAACTATATCTATAAATTTGATGGCCAAGTGATTTGAATCACCTGTAGTTAATATATATATATCGTCGCTGTAGATCGAATACCTCGTAACCCAGAAAAGTCGATTTTTCAGGAGAGACAAAAAACTTATTATCAAATCAATGAGAGGCAATGAGAGACGTGTTGTTAATTATGCGCGTGGCTCTGCAATTATAGTTTTTAGGTTCACAGGATATTTTTCATTAGATCCGGAATTTGTTTCACAATATAATTGCATCATTACCTAAAAATCGGTTTTTTCTGGGTTACGAGGTATTCGATCTACAGCGACGATATATATCCTATCCTACTAATATTATAAATGTGAATGTTACGATGTATGGATGTTTGTTACTCAATAACGCTTAAACAACTGAATGGATCTTGATAAAATTTAACACACAAAAAAGTCATAGTCTGGATTACCGTATAGGCTACTTTTTTTTTTTTATTATCAGGGGAGGGGCATTGGGTGGTCGAAACACCCCAACATTATTTATCTCTACTTCTATCTTCGTATTACACTAAAATGTAGTACATATACATAAGTAGTTGCATTGAAATGCCATACTTTGGTGGTGCGGGCCCAGAGGAGGAGCATTGTTTGATTAATTTACCTAAGCAGTAACGATAAAAACACTCAAAAAAGTTAAAAAAAAAAATAAAACAAAACTAAAATTCTCCGAATTAAAAACAAAACAAAATTTGACAAATATTTGTGTGTCTTTGAATTTAAACTATTTTAAGTTAAGTTAAACTTTACGTGCCTACAGGTTTAACTACATACATTGATATAGGATAGTTACATACGTATGTGATTTGGTCATTGTTAGTTTTTTCAAAATATCCTTCGCTTGGCTCCATTACCTTTAAGAAAAGGACTTGATTGGATTTATTGGTTTGCTGTTTTGTTTTAATCCAGGTGCATGCATACGTTAAATAAATTGTGTTTATGTATGTTATAAATATTATAAGTGTTATTAAATTTTAGTTATAATTGGTTTTCTCAAAATGTCCCGAAAACGCAAATCGAATCTTTCGGAGAGGAGTAATAGGGCTCGGGCACTTAAGTGGAAAGAAGAAACAGCAGGAATGTGTTGTTCTGGAGGAAAAGTTTCTTTTCCATTAATAGAAGAGCCGGTGGAACCTTTAAAACAGTTGTGTTCTTACCACATAGAAGAATCACGACGCTTCTTGAATAATATTAGAAAATATAATTCATGCTTTCATATGACATCTTTTGGTGCTGATAGAGTGATTGCAATGCCAGGATTTTCAACGACTTTTGCTTTTCAAGGTCAAGTGTATCATAGAATCGGTTCTCTACTTCCTTCCTCGAACATGCAACCACAGTTCTTACAAGTATATTTCATGGGTGATGAGGAATCCGAAATTGAGAGACGGTCAAGTCTTATTCAAGGGGTCGATAGAGAGACGGTCCGCAAAATACAAAGAATACTGCACGGCAATAACACCTTAGTCAGGGAATTCAAAACGCACTTTCAAACGGATGAAAGTTGTAAGGTAGTTGTTCACCCTGACCGTGTACCACGCGGACAACATGAGCGAAGATACAACGCTCCAACGAGCGAAGAAATAGCAGTCGTGATTGCAGGCAATGAGCAGACCACTTCTCGAGACATTGTTCTACGAGCACGCGATGGCACTCTCTCCAGAATCGCCGACACGCACAGGTTCTACGATGCTTTAGACTATCCGCTTATATATTGGAAAGGGCAGGAGGGTTATCATTTTAACATCCAATTATTTAATCCAGGCGCTAACCGTCCAATACCAAACAAAAAGGTTTCTTGCATGGACTTGAACGTGCTTATCTCAAGAACTATTGGTTCGAATTGACATTCCAAAAAATAATGAATGATGGAATTGCTCCAATTTCAAACTCAGTGATGGCATAGATATATGTATGATCTTTTGATTATGACTTACTTCGAGGAAGATAATCTATTATCAAAATACTAAATTTGTCCCTCAGTTTCAAGCGGCGTAAAACTATAAGGCTGCGCATACAGTAGTGCGACAAGGCGATGCAACGAGAAAAGCATTTCCATTTTATTCTTTTGTATGTACGCAACTGTAACACTCAAATATCTCGCATCGCATCGCTTTGCAGCCTAAGACATCTTTGAAAACTTCTTCTTTGTAACATAAAGGCGGTTGAAACCGCGGGTAACAGCTAGTATAAACATATATGCACGAATTGTACCAGAGTCCAGAATGTGTCGAGCAGTCAGTGTACATCGCTCAGTGCAGATAGTCATACAGCGGACGAATTAAATTTAATTTAAAAATCCACCCCTAAGTGTAAAAAGGTCAAAATTTCTGATATACCTGCGGGCTACCAGATTTTATTGCCTAAAAAGTAATTAAAAAAGGGATTTTCCCAGTGATTAACTTAAAGATTAATGAGGATTAAGTGTGTTAAACAGAAGTTTTTCTCAAAATAGTGTTGTGCGTGTTTAATCCGTTTTAATCAATAAAAGTGAAAAAGGTTAATCCAGTAATATGGAACCTCTCAATCCAGCCTCGGCAATCGCTTCATTTGAAGCTTTGCTTAGGAGGATAGTCAAGGACCTTGGACCTGAATATTGTGGAAGATTAGCAATGTCTTTCAAAAGCATTGTGCAGCCCAATAAAACCAGTGACAACAACATGGAAACCGAAGAGGTAGACATTGATGAGGAATCTTCAACCACCAGCACGTTGGAGGAGTCATCCACTGAAGAGGATCCTAGTGAGATCACCAGCTCGGAGGAAGATACCAGTGATTTTCCCCTACCTGGACAGAAGAGACCAAGCAAGGCTCTTAAGGACAAAGGTACTAAGCGCATTCAGCTGGAAAAGGACTGCTTAAAGAGTCCGATTAAAGTGCTAACGCCTGTCCAAACCGAAACCGAGAAGTCAGTCAAAAAGACGCTGATACCAGCTTCATCATTCTCAACAGCTTCAACATCAGCAGCCACCAAGCCCGTTCCAGCTTCATCATCTTCAACATCAGCAGCCACTAAGCCCATTCCAGTCCAGCCTACAAAGACATCGAATAAATCCACAGTGAGCCCAACCAAGGCCCCAGGAATGCCCCCAATTTTTTGCTATTCCGGCAACATTGCTGAAATCAGCAGGTTCTGCAAGAGCAAGGGATTAAGTGTAACGTTCAAAAACAGAAATACAAAGACGACTATTATTTCCACTGGAAACAGAGAAGCCTTCGAAATCATCAAAAATTTTCTGAAAGCCAGAAAAATCCAGTTCAACTCTTTCACACCACGCGAGGATAGGAAGAATCTACTTCTTCTTAAAGGAATACACCATACCTATGCTGCCATCGAAGTTGAGGACGAACTACGGATAGAAGGACTTCCAGTGGTCAAGGTATCCCATTTTAAAGCTAAGAAGGCCCAAGGGAAAATCTATAACAATTTTGTAGTAGAGCTATCAAAGACATGTGACATTAACGAAGTCTACACGAAGACTTTAATAATGAACCAGAGGGTGCACTGGGAGCGACTAAAGACCGACGATATTGTTCAGTGCCGGAACTGCCAGCGTTTTGGACACGTTGCCACCAACTGCGGACGCCAGTACGTGTGCGTTAAGTGTAAAGAGGATCATGAACCCGGGCAATGCCAACGTAAGGAGAACACTGGGTTGGATGTTTGGTGTGCCAACTGCAAAAAGGAAGGTCATCCAGCCAGTTTCAAGGGCTGCCCAACACTTAAGGAAAGACTCACCGAAAAAAACAAAATGTCAGCCGAAAAAAAGGCACAACAGGTATTTGCTGCAAAATCAGCATGTTTGGTTACCCGCCCTGCACTCAGCTTTGCAGCAATGGTGAAAGGCGGTTCTTCGCACAAACCAACCAATTCCAGGAGCCAACAGCAACAACAGAAAATGAAACCAGCGAAGGTGATCACACCCCAAGCAACAACACCAAGGAGTGGACCAACCAAACCAACAACAACCGCACCAACAAACCTGAACACCGAAGTCCAAAGGATTTTTGGATCCGACCTACTCACGGTCATTGGAAAAGCTCGGAGTGCAGTTCCATCGAACTATGCTCTGCTTAGCGAAGGTGAGAAGTCCGTGGCGCTGGCCACCTTCATATTCCAAATATGCAATTAAAGAAGCTCCGCATCCTGACGTACAATGTCAATTCATTGTACAGCCTTGAGAAGAGAACGACATTTAATTTATGGATGAAAAACAAAAACCCGGACATCGCCCTCATCAGTGAGACCAATGTCACCAGACGCAACAACATCGACATGGCCGGCTTCAAAACCTTCCGAAAGGACAAAGATGAGGGCCGTAGAGGGACGGCAATCTACGTAAAAAAGAAGATTTGCCCCAACACCGCCGAAACCGTTATCACAGGTCTCAGAACCAGTGAAGCCACTGCCGTCACCATTAAACTTGGAAGAAATGAAACTCTTATCGTCATCAGTGTCTATTTCAAGTGCCAATCCAGCATGAGAAATATTCACAATGACCTCCAAATTCTCAACGGTGTCCTCGTGAGAAGCACATATGGACTCATCGGCGGTGATTTCAATGCCAGGCATCACATGTGGCTGGATACTACGATTTCACCTGAGGGCAAGGCGATTGTTGACTGGCTGGACGCCAACAACGACCAGCACTCGTTAGTGGTTGTTTCACAACACAAACCCACCTTTCCCAGAACACCATCAACGCTGGACTTCTTCCTGGCTTCCTCGAACCTGGTGCACACTCTTCCGGAAATCCGGAATTATGTCTGTACATTATTGCACAGTGACTCGGACCATGAAGCTGTTCAACTATCGATTAACCTCAACCAACCCATACTCCTTACAACAGAAGCTCCTGAGAATTTCATTAATTTCAGACGGCTGGATATTGATAGACTTCACAGAGACATTGAAGACAGCTTAACTCTCCCACCTTCAGACAAGAATCTTCTGGATATCGAAATCGATGCAGCAATTGTCAACTTTGAACATGCCGTATCTGATGCCCTGGACAAGCAAAAACAGTCTAAAACGTCAAAAGATAGGTACCAGCACCTTCCCGAGTACGTTCAAAATCTGTACGCTCACAGACAACGTTTAAGAAAACGTCTCCAGCGGATCCATCAAAGTGATCTGAATACAACAAACAGAAACTACCAGATACTTTGGAATGAGCTACAGCAAGTCAACATCATGCTCCGGAACTCTATTCAATACCACAATAATATCCAATATCAGAAAAGATTACAAGCAATCAAGCCAGGACCAGATGCTTTCAAAAACATCAATAGGATCATTGGAAAACAGCCACAAATACCGGAAACCATCATCAGCAATGATACTCAAGCTACCTCGGCCCAAGACAAGGTGGAAGCGTTCGCCGACTACTTCGAAGGAAACTTCACACCGAGCCCACCTACTGACCCAACTTTCTTACAAGAAGTTGAGGCAACAATTCAACAAACACTGCAACCAAATCCGGATAGAATAAATTTTAATATTATCAATCCAGCAAATGATCCCACCGATAGTCCACATTTATGCAATCTAGAGGAGGTTGTAGAAATCATCGGCAATTCTAAGCCAAAAAAGTCTGCTGGACCAGATGGTGTCTCCTACTACATCCTGAAGAGGCTGCCACAGGCGGTAATGATTTTCCTCACAATCATTTTAAACAACTGCATCAACAACGGTTACTTCCCCCAGAAGTGGAAAACAGCGAAGATTGTGCCAATTCCGAAGAAAGGTGCTTCCAACTTAGTTTCCAACTACAGACCAATATCACTTCTCAACAATATCAGCAAATTACTGGAAGAATTAATCTTACGAAGACTGAAGAAATTCTGCTGTGAAAATTCAATCATCCCTGACATGCAATTCGGTTTTCGAGAAAAACACTCAACCCTGCATCCACTGGTTAAATTCCAACACGATATCACCACAGCCCTCAACAGTAATCGTGTCACCGTCGGATGCTTTCTGGATGTCGAGAAAGCATTTGATAGCGTGTGGATAGACGGTCTAATCCACAAACTTCATCTTATGCAAGTACCTCCGCCATTAATAAAAATTCTCTTTTCTTTCCTATCTTGCAGGAAATTTTTTGTTCAAGTAGATAACTGCAAGTCAAACATGAAGACCATCAGAGCTGGAGTTGCCCAAGGCTCAAAACTAGGCCCCTTCCTCTACAACTTGATGACTTCAGACCAACCTTCACCAATTGGATGCGAGAACCTCCTGTATGCTGATGACTCGCTCACCTATGCCACATCAATGTCACCTCTAATCGCTGTCCAAAAAGTAGAAACCCACATTAACAGACTCTTCCAATTCTACCAGAAATGGGGCATCCGAATCAATACTTCCAAATCGGAACTTGTCTGCTTTAGGAGACCTTCAACTGGTAGAGGCCTTCGCACCGCAACAATTTGCAGAAATCTGGCCCTAAAACTCCCTGACGGTACCTCCATAGTGGCAAAACCAAATGTCAAGTACCTGGGAGTGCACTTCAACGAGTTGCTAAGGTTTAACCTGCACTCAAGAAATGTTCTTAAAAAGGCCAGCTGGGCCTTCAGCCGTTTGCACCCATTGCTGAAAAGAAGATCAGGTCTTAGCCAGCCGACAAAGATATTAATCTACAAACAGCTCCTGCGACCAGTGATTAGCTATTCCTTCCCAGTCTGGTTTTCCATCTCGAAGACAGCTATGAAGGAACTTCAACTATTCGAAAGGAAGATACTGAGGATCTGCACTGGACTCTACTTCGACCGTCAACGACAGAAGCACTACAGGAACGAGCATCTCTACACAGAAGCGAATTTAATCCCACTGGACAAATATCTAGTTCATTCAACGAAGAAATTAATGAGGAACATCATCGACCACCCGAATCAGCTTATGAGAAGGATGACCACAGAACAACGACATCCCGAGCCGAGGTACCTCAGTGTAATGGAAACTCTGGATGACAACGTAATCATGGACAACGAGGATGTAGTCTCGTTCTACGCTGACATTGGGTCAGCCTACCACCGCGGCTAAAACGCCATCCCTGCCCACAACCCACAAAAATCACCACTGACAACCAGGAATGAACACCCTGAGGACAATACAGTCAACCAACATTTTAAATTAAATTTTTTTTTTTTTTTGTCATGTAAATTTTATATAAAAATAATTAAATTTAAGTCACTGTATATAGTTAGGCCCCCTATGAGCCAACAAATGTAAATTTTCATGCATATGTAGTATCTTATTAGTTGTAAGCCAAATTGTAAATAGTATGTTCAATAAAACAAAATTGAATTGAAATTGAATTGAATTGAGAATGTGTTCACTCTTCACTTCACTTTTCACTACCACTTTCCTCTTTCTTTCACTTTCTTTACATATGTGTATATGATTTTTCTCTTTTCTTCTTTTTTTTATAAACCTAATATATTTTTGTATCCGTCTAAATTATGAATTTTACGATTTTCTTTATTTCCTTTACACTTTGATTATTTGTAAAGGAACCGGAATCAAGGACACTCAAGAATCGTAATATATCAATCCTTAAACAAGAGGTGCTATGACCCTCAAAAACCGCATAACAAAAAAAAAGCACTTTATATATCTCGCTTCGTAGTGTTCTTGAAAACCTCCACCTCTTTTACCACCATTACGACCTATGGCGTAAAGGATTCCACAGGCCGATCCTGGCAGCAAGAGTGAAGGGTGTCCACGACTCATAATGGCTCGGTATGCTAGCTAGACGCCAAGGCTCTACTCGTCGGCTGGGATGGGTTCTTGCCATTGAGTTTGAACGTGTGTTACGCTGTCATGCCGCAGTATCGATGATGTTGACCGAAAAAAAAAATTTAATAAGCGAGGTTCAAGAAAAATGAAAAAAAAAAAAATCTTGAGACCGAAAGCCGTCCTATTAAAAAGAAAAATTGTTATATGTATCGATTGATTTGTAAGTCCGAGAATAAAGCGAGTGAGAGAGAGAGAAGCCAAGATGTTGTTGCCCTTGAGGTTATGACCCGCCCACGCATCACCCCTATGATACGTCCTTGGCCACCGCGACCTCGGTGAACTTTTATTGCGGTAGCCCCCTAATTCGAAGTTCAACTACGCTCTACCATCTTACCATAAATACTTCGTTTTGCTTTACCGTCATTCTGCCTTCAGGAGTTTCCATAACTTCACCACATCCACCCTTTAGTAAAGGTTCTTAAAGATCCACGTTAAACCCAAGTATCTTCAACTGAAAAATATTTCCTTCAAACAACTTCCCATAAAAAGAATTCAACGAACAGGAATCAGAAAAACCAACAAAATCATTCTTTTCCAAAATAATTGTACAAATATTTTTATTCAAAAAAAAAAAATCTACTGTTCAACCCTACCAACAATCGAGTAATTTACCCTATAGATTTCATCAAATCAAAATAACAAAAATTTCATTCATAAACCATCAAAGTATTCATATAAGCTAAGATATCAAAAAAATTTAAATGCATGAATGCATGTACAATTAAGCTCGAGTAAGTACGAACGGTATCTTGCTGTGCTAATTTTTTTTTTTTTTTTAAATTAACATGTAAGTATAGTAAATAAGTATAGGTAATAAGTAGGTAATCTTGTGATTTTATAAACAAAATGGCGCAAAATTTTAAACATTTAAAACCTACTCTAAATCAATTTTAGAATGGGAGTCGACTCTAAATATTGAGTATAAAACGAGAACCGACTTTTTGTTAATTTTAAAGGACATAAACTATACTTTAACGTTAAAGAGCTCGTCTTACTTTAACAGCAGCAAATAGCTAGTTTATCTTTTAAAAGTATACTTTATCCATATTGACAATGGTCATTTCATACCAAAGAAAATCGAAGAAAAAATGTTTACTGATGTTTTATTCGATTTTTTAAACATGTTTTTTTGTAAATAGACCGAATAACTGAATATTATAAATTCCAAATAATCGTACGAAAGTGCTCTACGATGAACAAATCTGTAAATACAAATGTATGTAGGTACATACATATCTTATGTATGCACGCGTGGCGCCGCCGGTGAGACGAGTATAGCTCAATGAATCTGCACCTTGCAACAACAAATTGAGTTTTTATGCTGTGAATTTGCGATTTATACTTTATTTATTTCCATCTAAAATAATTTAAATAACTTATAAACAATCAAAATCTGTACAGAGGCAGTATATAAAATGTACTTTTTTCGGCGAAAAATTATTTGGTTTAAAGTCGTCTGTTCTTTTTACTTCTTTTTACTTCTTTTTTTTTGTGTTTTTGTAGTTGTGTGAGTTATGTATCCGTCAAATTAAGGGTTGTTCAACGCAAATTCGCTTAGGTTCTGTTGTAAAACCCACATCAGTTAGAAGAGTTGTCTAAAGTGTTTAAAATTATGCAAAAGTTAGACCAAGTCTCCAAGCTAAACGACTGCGTTAAGTAGAGCCGGTTTTATTCCTTAAACGAGAACTATTTAAAATTTTGCGCCAATGTCTTTTTATAATACATAATCAAATCAGTTTTATTCTTTAGTGGACTTCAATATTTGTAAGTTAATTTCTCTTTCAAATAAGCTTTAATTAAGCTCTTTTCATTTCCTTTAGGCTTTTCTTTTCAAAGTAGGTCATAGCTTTTATTTTGTATATAAATTGGTACCCCTTGGCATAATGGTTAGTGCGTTGGACTGTCATGCGGAAGGTCTCGAGTTCGATTCTCAGCCACTGCAAGAAAGTTTTTTTCGGGGGTGTACTGCCTCTTGCGATGAATTGACAAATCCTCCAAGAGTATCTCTTGTCTTGGAAAGTGCTGCTCATTAGCCGTTCGGAATCGGCAGAAAATTGTAGGTCCCCTCCGTTCCTGGTAACACGCACACAGGAATGGTTGAGAGTTGTAAGTCACTAGGTCCTAGTTCACTTCGAGCTGTTGCACCACCAAATTTAATTTAATAATTTAAAATTGGTATTTAAGTCAACGCCTGTTATATGAGTTCCAAATTTTCTATTAATTCGTAGTATACTTTGAGATCTTTGAAATTAAGCTCAATATAGGAAACTTTTTAGAGCAAAAACATTTAGGGCGAAATAGAATCAAATAGGCATTCAAATAATAATTTTACAACATAAGACTTACCGAAAGCTTTCTATGTAAAAAAAAAAATTAAGTTGAATGATGAAAAACAATAAGTAATCAATTCTGCTGACGTCCAATGAAGGGGTGCACCGCGTCAATGAGATGGCTCGAACGTTTCTTATGATGATTAGATTTCTGTTGTACGTACCTGTATAAAATAATTAAAATTTGATTGCATTTAAGACGATTCGCTTTACTAATTGAAGAGTAAATCCTTATGTTATTATTTATGTCTATTTACTTTTGACATATACTGTTCTCTTATATTTCTTTAATTTTCTTTTTTTTTCTTGTTTTGTTTTGTTTCTTTCTTGTTTTTTTTCTTTATTTACTTTGCGTGATTTCAAATATAGTACTTATAATAATAAGAATAACATACAAAATTATAATCTGATAATGAAAAATTTAAGGTAGGATATAGGAAGTTGGAACGAAAGGTACTTAGCTTTTTAGGGATTTGGGGTAAAGCTGCTGTCGCTGCGTCGCGTCGCACATAGGAGTATTTCGATCAAAAACCTGGACAAAAGTCGATTTTCTAAAAAGTAACATTGTGAAGTAAATGCAGTGCGAAGCGGACGGTAAATATACATGGGTTCATATGATGCACTTCTTTTTTTTGTTGTAAGGTGTGTGGCGTGACAAAACAAGTTCAAAGTCAACTGTTTATTTAGTTGCATTTTTTTGGTAATTTGTGGTTATCTGGTGAGTATTGTTTAGAGATTGATTGTGAGTGGGTGTGCTTTTCAACATAATTTTTTTAAATGGAAAATTCAATTGCAGGTATTAAATAATAATTAAACAGTAGTTCCAGAAATATATTTTTTTTTTGTTTGTTTAAATGACAGTGGCAAAATACTCTGCCACATGTGGATATTTTTAACGTTTTGTTTTTAAAGCCTAAGTGTTTTGTTATAGTATACCCTGCCATTCTTCTTTGAAATATAGGTTTTTGTTAACTTTGACTATTATTTTAATCTAATTCGAAAAATTTGCGTGCGATCTTGTGCGATTTACAAAATTACTTGAGAATGAAATTTTCACTATGAGAAAAAAACACTCATACGCCATACGTTTTTTTTAAATTATGATGTGTTTTATGTTATTGAATTGTTTTAATTGAATTTTTTTTGTGTGATTTGGAGAGCAGTTTTCTTGTTACTGTCGAAATACACCGTGAGTGTTTAATTTTTGTGCAATAAGTCAATAATAGGAGTTAAAAAACCTAAGACAAACAATTTTTTTCTATGTTATTAGCTTTATCAGGTTCAAGAATTGTGACCAAAAACTATCAATTCAATATTATGGAAGAAAATTGTAACGGAAATATAAATAAAAAAGTTAACTATCTTAAGAGCTTTTTACTTTTTGGTCGTTTTTCGCAAGAACAACTTAAAAATTATAAGCTAAAGTTTCTAAACTTTTATATGATTTTAAACAAAAATGGGTTGAATCCAGTCGCAGAAAAGTTACATTCTTAGAAATTCTTCACAATTCCCATGTCTTGTGCCAAACCTGGGCGACTCGAAAAATCTTTTAAAGAATTATGTGACAGGAGTAAAACAAACAATTAGAGAAACTGCTCAAACTGAGGAATTGGCTTATGCAGCTCAAATGAAATTGGGAGAATCGGGGAAAAACTACGGCATCAAAAGTTTTGACGGAAATCTTGAAAACTCCTCAAAGAGCGATGAAATATAAAAAAGCTTATAGCATTTCTCTCAAAGCAAAAAACGAAAAACTTCCCATACTTCAAGCACTTTCCATGTTTGTGGAAGCAAATCTATCCAGAAAACAATATGAAATTATTGCAGCAACTTCTTCCTTTGTTTCGGCGCTGTTATGATCTCGATGTCGAGGGGATCATAACTCTTCCACGTATCTGCTTCACACTAGTGATCCGCCTGTGGGGTTCGCCGGGTTGACCTCAGAAATCGGCGGCAAGCCTCCCGGTTTTGTATTGTTCCATTTCTGAGGCCAACTGAATGCTGGTGTTTTTGCATTTGTTTGTACCAGGAGTGTTTAGGCCTACCTTTCTTTTTATTCCGAATTGGAACGTTGTATGATATTGCCTTTTTGACGGGGTTCTCAGGATCTCTCCTTTGAACATGGCAATACCAACTGAGTCGGTCGTGTTCAATTTTTTGGGAAATGGTATTCTTAACATGAAGGCTTCCTCGGATCTTCGTACTTCTAATTCGATCAAGCTTTGTAACTCCTGCTGTCATACGAAGCATCTTCATCTCAGCTGCCGTTAGCTTACTCTCATACTTTTTGTACATTGTCCAACATTGTGAACCGTATGTGAGTGCTGGACGCACAACTGAAGTGTAGAGCTTTCCTTTCAGCTTAGGGGGCATTTTTCGGTCACAGAAGATAGCAGAATTTTCCCGCCACTTCATCCACCCTACGCTTACGCGATGATTGATATCGTCATCACAAGTAGCTTCGTTATTTATCATAGACCCCAGATATTTAAACTTTTCACACTTGGGAAGCACTACTCCATTCAAATAAATGTCTGGAATAGGCCTGTGTGGATCAGAAAATGGGCAGCATAGGTATTCTGTCTTTTTCGCGCTTATGCGGTACCCACTTCCTTCTAGAACATCCACCCATACGTCAAGTGCTCGTTGTAGGGATATCGGGTCTTCACTTATGATGGCTCCATCGTCAGCAAAGAATAACTGATGCACTTTTGGATCCGTCACTTTGCCTTCAAGCAGGTAATCAAGAACTGTAATAAAGAGCAGGGGACTCAAGACACTTCCCTGGTGTACACCTACTGTGATTTCGAATTCTTCGGTGACTCCAGCTGCGCATCTTACTTTAGTAACTGCTCCATCATACATTATCCATCAAATTATTGCAGCAACAAGTGACTGAAACCTTGGCGGAGGTCATTCTTCAGGATTTAATGGACCCCATCACTCATCGATTGCTAATGAGTTTGCAGGAGGTAAGGTAACACAAACTTTAAATGAAACCGAGCGACAATCCCTTGAGCTAATTGCTAAATGGGGGTGTGATGGGTCCCAACAAGTCCAATACAAAATTTCGAAGATAGTTCCGATTCAGATGCTTCCATTTTCCAAAGTTCACTTGTGCCTTTGCATTTGGCAAAATCCAACTCCATCTTCTCCTCGATTCTGAAAAAATTTTGTGAAAGAAACCACAGACATTACTAGAAGTGAAGTGAATTATATTAAAAACAAGATTGGTTTATTGAACAAAACAGTTTTTTCTAGTATTGAGGTAAAACATACTCGTACCTTACTTTTCACTATGGTAGATGGAAAAATATGTAATATGGATTTTCAATTCTACATGCTCGTATTAGATTTTTTGAGAGCCTTTTACACATTTCCTACAAACTGCCTTTGAAAAAATGGCAAATAAGATCAGAAGATGACAAAAATGTATGTAAAATACGAAAAATTCAAAGAGAATTTAGAGATAGGCTTGGTCTTATTGTTGATTTCCCACGAGCTGGTTTTGGAAACACCAATGACGGCAATACGAGCAGAAAATTTTTTGAAAACCCTGAAGTTGCCTCTGAAATAACGGTAATTGATTTTAATTTGATATTTCGTTTTTAAATAATTTTGGAAAGTTTTTCAAGTGGATACAAAATTAATGTATTGAAGTTTGAGTCGTTTGGATACTGCAAGACTTTATGTGGAGTTGTACTCATGGTATCCAATGACTCTTACATTGCATAAAATATTAGTTCATGCAAGTGTCATAATTGAAAACGCTCTGCTTCCAATTAGGCAGCTATCTGAAGAAGCAGCAGAAGCTAGAAATAAACATTTTAGGTTTGTGTACATTCATCTTTTCTTTCTCAATCTTAAAATGTTATGATTTTTACTAAATATATTACAAACTTTGAAATACAGACTCTACCGGCTAAACTATGCAAGGAAGTTCTCAACTAGGGACTGCAACCTCGATATACTCAATAGGTTGCTTTTTGAGTTCTGATCCACTTTTAAGTTGCCTCAGAAAATCGTCTTCAAAGCCGAAAGAAAAGTTTTCAAAGGAAACTATAGAAATCGTCGGTGAAACCAGAAAAGTGTGTAACTCCATATTAGCAAATTTTACAGGAGAGCATTAAAACGTCATAGTTTTGAAGTTATTGGCACGATTGGCCTGAAATTTTCAGAAATGATATTTCGTAATATTATTTATATTTGGAAATGATTCAAAATCAAAATGTTGCCCAATATTTAACTTGTTTTGGAGATACACACTTTTCACTAGAAAATTTTACGGGTGCTATGAGGAGATTCACATTTTTCCTACGCTGTTATCAGTCCGTGCATACGAATCTTTAGGTTCTTGTAGGTATTTCCTATGAAATAAATAATCATAATCAAACATTCAAACAAAAAAAAAAAACAATCAAACTGAAATCTTTCAAATTTTTTTTTAATACAGAAACAAAAGAACTCTAACAAAAAATTTTCATTCATAAGTAACAATTACAAAGTAAAAATGAACGAAAAGGAATAAAACTGAAAAACTATTTTTTAAAAATAAAGCTATCTACTTTGTAGTAAAAGGAATTGCATCGTAGAACGCATGATAATCAGATGGTAAGCTTCTTCAGTAGTACCCCTTGGAATAATGGTTAGTGCGTTGGACTGTCATGCGGAAGGTCACGAGTTCGATTCTCAGCCGCTGCAAGAAAGTTTTTTTCAGGGGTGTACTACCTCTTGCGAGGAATTGACAAATTCTCCAAGAGTATCTCTTGTCATGGAAAGTGCTGCTCATTAGCCGTTTGGAATCGGCAGAAAATTGTAAATGGTCATATTTTTCTTTCTTGATTTGCCTTCTTTCCAAAAATGAAGCATGTGATGTTTTCATAATCATATCGTCCAGTTTTATCTTTGTTGATCGTCTTACATCCAATGTAGTCCAATCGTTATCTGTGTGTCTCAGTGTGTACTGAATTACCGAATTGTGTAACTCCTTTTTTATTTTTTTTAACCCAGATTTGTAGGATAACCATACAATTATGGAGTTAAAAAATGATTTGAGCTACATTACCGCTTCTTTGGTATTGAAATAAGTTAATCACAAATAATATATTATTTATTATGCACGTATATTACAAACATTTTAAGAGCACGATGTCACTCACACTCTTGCACTACCGCATAATGGGGAGATACACGGTTTTCTCACAAAATTAAGTGAGAATGGAGTTACACCATTTTCTAATTTGCCAATAGAATAAAAAGTATGAACTTTAAGGGGATTCCCAGTTTGAGGAACGGTAGATATCAGGTTTGGCTAACAGATGGCATTCAAATCTCATTTTCAGAAAATTTGGAGTTACACACTTTTCTGGTTTCACCGACGAAATGCTTCTTCCCAGAGCACAGTGAAGACAATGAAGATGAAGAGTCGGAAAAAAGCGTTTAATTAATTTCATTATTTTTTCAATTTATTTATATACCGTATGAAATATATCTGAAATTTGTCTTACATTGCATAAATAATCATTTCTAACAAAAATAAAATGTTTTACTTCAAAAAATAATTTTGTCCAGGTTTTTTATCGAAATACTCCTATGTGCTAGTGGCTGCTGTCGGTTGTACTTAATGTTGCTGTGGGTACTTGTTGTCAAGTATATCTATTGATGGTTGTTGTATATGTTGCTGTGGTTGGCTAATGTAAATGTTGCTATTGATGGGTGTTGTAAGTGTTGCTGGGGATGATTTGCTTATTGTAAATGTTGCTGTGGATGATTTGCTTGTTGAAATGTAACTGGTTGGTGGTGATGACGTTATGATGCAGTACAATTGATGTTGAGGTGACAGTTGTCGTACGCTCTTTCTGCCGATGACGAATGGGTACCGAAGCTGTCGTAGGTTTTTGCTTCGATGGTGGATATGCAGTTATTGGAAAAATAATAGAAACAAGCTTCTTCTGTGCCGTTTTTTAAAAACAAAAAGTTTATTGGAAGGAAATTGAAAATTAAAAACACATACAATAAGTCTCTATAAAGTTTAAAATATACACAATATTAAATTTATTAATAAAAAGAAAAATTAGTAATGAGAAAAATTAAAATTAATATTAACAGCCATTTTACCCAAGAAAAAATAATAGAAACAATATTATAATTGTGTTTTTCTTTTTGGTAAAGAGAAACTTGACAGTTAAATTGGTTCATATTCGTTTAGTACTTGGTCGTTGCACCTTTATTTTGAATGACGGCTTCAAATCTTCGCCCCTTGGAATGAACCAACTTGGCGCATGTCTCGGAAAGTATGGAATACCATACATTTTGTATTATAGACCACAGTTCTTCCTTATTCTTGGCTCTGAAGTCTCCAATTTTCCTCTCAAGTATGTCCCAAAGGTGTTCTATGGGATTAAGATCCAGGGACTGCGATGGCCACTCCATAACATTTATTTTATTTTTGTTAAAGTATTCCTTAGCCAATTTTGAGGAGTGCTTGGGGTCGTTATCCTGCATGAATTCCCATTTAATTGGCATGTTCTCTTCGGCAAATGGCAGCATAACTTCATTTATGATTCGGACGTAGTCAATAGCATACATTCTGTCTTTTAGCCAAAAAATTGGACCAACCCCAGTTGTTGAGAAGCACCTCCAAATCATGATATTTCCTCCACCATGTTTAACAGTCTTTTTTGTGTACCTTGGATCGAATTCTGCGTTCTTAGGTCGTCTGACATACATTTTGCCATCGGAGCCAGATAAATTTATCTTCGTTTCATCCAACCATTGTTCCAATAGCCAAACGTTCCAAACGTTGTTCCAATTTTCTCTTTGGCCGTGTTTATTGGCAAAAGTCATTCTCTGCAGAATATTTTTCTTGCTCAAGAATGGTACTTTTCTGGGACTCCTTCTAGGAAGTCTTGCTTCCATTAGTCGGTTTCTTATTGTACGACTTGAAACAGGCGCATTTAGTTCAATTTTCAAGTCGTTTGAAGAAGAAAAAGGCTTTTTTTACACAGTCATACCAATATCTTATCAAACCGCGTTGAGGTCTTTCGTTTTCTGCTTCTTGTTTCTGGCTTTGGACTTGAATGGAGAACTGTAAATATTTTCTTTTTTGAACAATTTATTGCTTGTGCTATTTCTTCCATAGTTTTCCCATTTTTTCTGAAGTTTTTCATTAGATTGCGCTCAGTAATAGTATAATGCACTCTACGACCCATTTTTATAAAATTTTAAAATAACTGTTATATTATTTTTATTAAAACGACTGAAACACGTGCAAAACTAATAAACAACAATAAAACGTCTATTTCAATAAAAATAAAAAAACAAATTTAAGTCAAATTGAAAGTCAAAGTACCTTGTTTCTATTATTTTTTCTAGGCGAAATTATCACTTAGCTCATTTTTTTTACCGTTAAGTCCAAAGAAAGAGCTAAAGACAAAAAACGGCTGCACCATTTCAAAGTCATGCTAGGTGCAATTAATATATAAAAATTAGAACCGAGGAAGACGTAATTGTATGCAGTTAGTAATGGTTGATCATTATGTAAAGCTTTGTTTCTATTATTTTTTCCATCACTGTATATACTTTTGTTTTCTTCCTAGGTGGGTTTCGTCAGCCAATAGTGTTTGCGTGGTTGATGGCGTGACGGCTTACTAGTTCTAGAATTCCTTGGGTCGTCTGGAGATGCCAGCAGTTGTCTAAGTCGTTGGATTTGGTAGGAGAGTTCTGGCTTTTTAGGAGTGTTTTTGGCGTTTTTTTTTTTTTTTTGTTCATTCGTTTGGTGGAGATGCTTGTGAAACGAATAGACACTGTTATGTTGGGGCACTGGTGAACTTAGTTCGGTTTTTCTTGTTATGTCCAAGTATAGAACCACGTGCACTTCGTTTTAGGAACTTTAAATCCCAGATTCGCCTATGCTCTGGTATTTACCCCTAATGTTTTCTTTGTAACGTATTTTATCACGCAACACGATTATATTATACGTTTTCTAAGATTTTATTTATATTCTTTTTTTTTTATGGAAAATTTTTATCATACTTGACTGTCTTCTTTATTTCACTCTCGACCGCACACGACCTGACTCCCGATATACCAAAATACAACTGCCTCATTTTTCATCGATTGTTTTCCTATTCTGCTCTTCTGTCGCTGTGCTTACAAAACTCCCCATGTCATGGAAGCATTTCCGGTGATGGTTTTTTTGAGTTTTTTGGATGTACAGTGGACGTCCAGTATAACGAATGATATAATGTTCGAGTTCATTCTCTATATCGAGAGCGTTCGTTATATCGATCGACTTTTCCATTCAAAACATTTTAAATATGTGGTTGATTTATTAATTTATTAATTCATATGTTTTTTATCGGTAATGTTAAATTGAATGGTTGTGTTTGACTTTTTTCAATCCCACATATTTTTGATTTTGGAACACGGAATTTTATTGAAATTTCCTTAAGTGAAACGCCTTCGTTCCACTCATCAATTGTACTCTTGACGCATGTATTCATTATTTAAAAAAAAAATTATGTTATTACCTAATATACTTTCCGAGAAAAAAATTCCCAAAAATCGTGCGTTTTTTTGGCGTTCTAGACCGTACTAGTACCTTAAACAACAAAAACACTATTACGAGAATAAACTTGTGTGTTGGTATAGGAATAGATGCACATATCACAATGGCAAAAAAAAAATTTAAGGCAATTTATCTACACGTTCGTTATATCGGATAGCAAATTTTTATCATCGTTCGCTATTTAGAGATGTTAATGTAAATTTAAAAAGCGTTCGTTATATCGCAAATTCGCTATATCGGGTATTCGTTATATTGGACGTCCACTGTAGTTTTAAACAGAAAAATCCAATTCTGGTACCAAAATTTAAAATCGAATTTTTTGAAAATAAATGTACCAAAATTGGAATCCTCTAGTTAAAATAAAAAAAAAAAAAAAAAATTTCTTCACACCGATTCTTACTTACACCAATCCGTTCCTTTGTTAACGAACCAGCTTCATATATCACCTTTCACCATTCTACCTCTTACGTCTGTTGACTATGATACCTACACGTAACTAACAATCTAGCCTACCGAACCGATCAACTAATACCCAAACCTAACGACTATTGTGGATTCCATTGTAGAAAATAAATTAAATTTTAAAACAATGCCTGTACCTAGTCTTTCTCTCACATATTTTTTCCAAAAATCAAAAACAAAAAAATTATCAAAATTAACCCGTCCAGAAGGGACAAAAAAACTAAGGGTATAAAAACAAAAAAAAAATCTCTCTTGTTCTCAAGCAAATCGATGCGCTTTCTGCTTTAACAGTTTCTTTAGGTGCACCCTCTGTGCGTCTGAATCGTACAACCTGTCAATCCTCCAAGTCCAAAAGTCCCTTGAGCTCAACCCTTGCAAATTGCAAATCCGCCTTATTAATTGCTTTAGATCGATGAGCTACTTTGTATATTTACTGATATACATCGAGACACTCCTTGAGATGCACTTTCGCCTTAAAACTCAGCTTTCCAAGGAGGGGGCTTTAAGGTGCCTTCGATAATTTTCTACCCTTAAGGTTTTGATAATTTCTTTTAATGTCTTATCGTAACTTTATTTAATTGTCTTTTTTTTATTTAAAAATCTTTTGTTCAAGATTAACTTGTACCGAGAAAATCTAAACGAGCAAAAAAATTCGTATAACGTTTTTTAGTCAGTTCCGTGGCTTCGACTGTTATCTCTGTCTTATCTCGTTGATAGTCTTACTTCGAATCCCTAATTTGATTACATAATCATCGGTCATTGCCCTATAATCTATATTTGCCTTCTCCTCTATGTATCGTAATCTAGGTTTGCAGACTGGAATTCGGAATCTAATTTCTCCTATTCAAAATACCTGTGTACCTACGTAAAACTTATGTCTTAAACCTATACTATTGTCAGTGTTTTCTATTATCTTGTAATATATTTATGTCAATGTATAATACCTATGAATCAAATATTAGGAGTGTTTTTTTTGCAAGTCCATATAGAATTGTAGAAAAAAACGACATCGGGATTAAGCAGCTGACAGATGTCATAGCGTACACAAAATTACTAATAAAAGAAATAAATAAACTAATTATAAAAATAAAACATTTAAACTAATTAATAACTAATACTATTGCACTAAATCCCTACATATCAGTATACAGGGTGATTTGCATAAGGTGTGACAAAAAGCTAGGGCGTGTAGGTTGGACTTAGACAAGAAAAAAATCGTATGGGAGGGGGGGGGTCTATTTCCCCCCGTTTAGGCGGGATCAAAATTTTGAAAAAAAATGAAAATTTTTGTTTAAACAATTTTTTTTCAAAATTTTACGTAATTAAGTATTATTTTTTTATTCAATATTCAATGCTCTTATTAATTTTTGATCAAACACAAAAAACCGGATGTCAAAATGTTTTGTAGTTTTTGAGAAAATCAAAAATAACAAAAACTACTTTTGTTCTAAGAAAAGCCTTTTATTTTAGTTTTTACGTTTTTGGATTCTTAGGTGAATTTACGATTGAAAGGATTAACTTTCTTTTTACTATTTTTTTAATTATCGTCTTATAAGCATACAATAATGTGACAAAGTACTGGATTAACCATATTTCACACATTTTTTCATTGAGAACACCTGCGTGAGAGCATTGGTTTAAAATTGACCTGCCACTTTTTTATTATGGTGGGGTCCAGCGCTGCCGAACTTACTCCCATAGTAGTATTTTACTCCTTTCGTGGAGTCGATGCTCCTATACTCCCCATGTTACAAAAATACTCCCTAAAAAAATAAATAAAAATTAAAAATAAAACAAAATTGCAATTGTTTTTTCGACAAATTGCACATTTCTGTTCTTTTTTCCATACAAGATCGCATATCGTTGAACTTGCAAACATCCCTGGATAACAAGATAAAAAGACAGAGATAATAAATATTGTTTCCTCTTTTTAATTTATCAAGTGCCAGCGAGATAGTTAAATCGGACTTCGTTCACAATCAATTGACCGTTTCTAAAAAAATACAAATTGATCGTTACAAAGCAAAAAAGTACAGATGAAAGTTATTTCGCAGTTTTTCAGATGAACATTTTGTTAAAAAAAGAAATATCAACTTACTCTAGAGAAATGATTGATTGATTGATTGATTAAATATTTTAAAATCCAAATAAGTACATTATTTATAAAAAGAAAGAAAGAAATAAGTGACAAAAGTATTTTTATAAAAATAGAGTTATTGTCACTCTTAGTAGAATTATTTAACAAGTATTATTTTAAATGGGTGGGGTGACCCTTAAAAAAGAAAGTTAAAATATCATTAAATTAATAATGCAAACAAAAATTAAATTGAATTAAGTTAAATACTTATTTCATGAAAAACATCAGGTAAAACCATTTACAAAAAAATCGATACTCTCATTATCAAGACTAAGGAGCCAGTTCTTAACTTGTTTCATAAGTACAAAATGAGAAGTTTGCATCCTGATAGAATTAGGGAATCTATTAAATATTCGATATGAGGAAATATTATAAAAATTTCGAAATGCGGTTGTTCGAAACACCGGTATAGACACTTGGTTAAAAAAATGACTACGTAAACTATAACTTTCAATTAATCTAAAATTAAGATTACCTGATCTTTTAAAAAAATTTTTAGAACTTTATAGCAATACATATGTCACACTGAAAGAATTTTCAAATCCCTAAATAGTGGAAAACTAGGGTACAAACGAGGCTTACCATATATTTTCTTCAGAACACTTTTTTGTAAAACTAATAGAGGCTGTATTTTGTTCTAATAGGAACCTCCTCAACAAGAAATTTTATATTCTAGTTTGGAATGAAAAATGCCATAGTAAATTTTAAGGAGCAGTTTAGAAGAGCAAACTTTACGCAAAAAGAAGAAATTTCTAAGAGTGCACCGAAAATACTGTCTAAGATTTTCTGTGTGGTTCTAAAAACTCATTCTAAAATCAATAATCAATCCCAAATACTTGAATTCATTTACTATTTCTAATTTAAGACATTTATCACTACAGCTCGTGGAATCAGTAAAGTTTGTAGAAGTATTCATAGGACTACAGGTACAGTTAAAAAGTTTAAATTTTTGACACTCAGTAGCATAGAAAAAGATATCAACATCAACAATCTTTTGGCCAGACAAACTCAAAAACATTACCTTAGTTTTAGAACTAATTATCAGTTTGTGCTCTGCAAACCAGATTCTTAACCAGCTGAGATCCCAATTTTTATCAGATATAAGATTAAGACGACCTGTACCATACGAAAAGCTGTCAAAGAACCCCTAAATGTCAATCTGAAAAATTAAAGAAGAATTAACATATACCAAAAAAAGTATTGGTCCCAAAGCCGAACCTTGTGGCACTCCCAAATCGAATGTCTTTGTATCACTCCAAATACCATCAAATTTCACTCTTTGGGTTCTTACATTTAAATGTGATCTTAACCAATCACTTATGAAACTTCGAAACCCAGCACTTTCAAGTTTGCTTATCAAAATTGCGTGATTAACTATGTCAAAAGGTTTTGATATGTCAACAAATAACGCGGCTGTATTCTCTTTCTTATCAAGGCTTACAAATATTTAAGAACAGAAATGTAACAAGACATCTTCGGTTGATTTATTACTTTGAAAACCAAACTGAACATCACTGAAAAATTTCGTTCTCGTTAAAAAGCTCACCATTCTATTTTTTACAGCTTTTTCAAAAATCTTACTAATCGAAGGCAGGAGAGATATAGGTCTATAGTTAGCCTAGTTCCTTTGGTTGATCTTTTCCCAAATTTAGTGGATGAGTCCGAAGTTGAGGAGCTTGATAATGAATGGCGTATTTTAAGAAACCAGTCATTAGTTTCAAAGGATTTATGTAGACTTTGCCGAATTTTATAGGAATGTATTTACTATTAAAAACGGTTTAAATGAATTCATGTTTGCTCATGTACGTTAATTTATTGGAACAGTTATTGCTCTTCCGCATAGCAGTGCAATAGCAGCGAGACAATTTTCTGATGTTAGCCTTATAAAGGACAAAAAGCGGAATTGCCTGCATGTCGAAACAGTAAATGCTATACTTACTGAAAAGTGAGAGCCATCAAAAGACTTGATCGAAAAATACAAAAAACAAATTTAAGTTTTAATTTTGACTTTTATTTTTCTTTTGTCAAATTCTTGTTTAAATAAACAAAATACAAAAATTAATATTAATATTAATATTAAGTTGCTTAAAAATCAATGTACAGTATATATCTACATAGTTTAAGTTAGAGTTAATTTATTATTAACTCTCTGTTTATTAAAAAAACACAAATATTGAAGTTCCTATTTTTATTATAAATGAATTAAAAAAATTTAATTTATAGAAAACATTTGTGTTTTTTTTATTGAACTAATAATTTTCTTGATATTTTGGTGATATCGTAAATACTCCCCAAAAAATACTCCTCTGGAAATTTTTAAAACGGCAGCACTGGTGGGGTCGGCTTGGCCACGCGACCTGTTTTGTTGTACAAATCATTTCTAATTTGAATGTCAAGTCGTCAACATATCACGATGTCAAATTACTCTCGTGCCGAATTAACGGATATGCATTACTGCTACGGTATGGCTCATGGTCGAAGTCGTGAAGCGCAAAGATTCTACGCTGAAATGTATCCCAATAGGAGGTGTCCCAGTCATACGATATTTTCAAGAATCCATCAACGTCTTCGAGAACACGGTGTACTGGAGCACCGAGGGAGAGAAAGTTCATCTTCTGCATCAGTACACATAGAGAAAAGAATTTTGGATATGGTCCGACGTAATCCCTCCCTTAGCACAAGGAGAATAGCTACTATGCTGCAGTTGCCCCAAACTAGAGTGTGGGCAGTGCTTCATACCGAGCATTTACACCCGTACCACACTACACCAGTTCAGGAGCTAACCGCAAACGACAAGTTACCGAGAGCTGCATTTTGTCGAACATTATTTCTAAGAGATAAAACTGAACATAATTACTTTGGAAGGATATTCTGGACGGATGAAGCTCAGTTTACCAGAGATGGAGTAACAAATTTCCACAATTTACATCACTGGAGTAACAGCAATCCGCATAACAAGAAACAAACCAAATCTCAACACCGCTTTAGCTGTAATGTTTGGCTTGGTATTGTTGGACGAACAGTTATTAGACCACGGTTCCTGAATTCAGTCATAAATGGGAATCCTATCTGCAGTTACTACGAGACCTTCTGCCCGATTTGAATGACAACGTTACTTGGCCATAGCAGACAATTTAATCTACCAGCAAGATGGAGCTCCAGCACACTACAGCCGCACTGTAAGGAACTGGCTTGATGAACATTTTAGTGACCGTTGGATTGGAAGAGGAGGTCCAATAGAATGGCCGCCTAGATCGCCAGATTTAACTCCGTTAGATTTTTATGCTTTGGGATTCATGAAGAACTATGTGTACGAAGTGGAAATAGAATCTTTGGAACAACTGAAACAACGGATTGAAGTGGCTGGAGTCAAAAATTTATCAAGTATACATTTATGTGCAGCAATAAGAAGGCGCTATAATCTTTGCCTTCTACAAAATGGGGATCATATCGAAAAATTTTTGTAATAAGCTTTAGTTAAAAAATAGTTAAAAATTTAAATATTCTAATTGATATATATATTAATTGATTTCAAGATTCAGGAACATTTTTGTTCTTATTTCGCAATTGCATTTTTCTGTCACTAGTTAGGGCGTGTAACGTTGCATTATTTAAAAAACATTCGCAGGTCAATATTAATCCAATGCTCTCACGCAGGTGTTCCCAATGAAAAAATGTGTTAATCCAGTACTTTGTCACTTTATTGTATGCTTATAAGACTGATAATAAAAAAAATTTACAAAAAAGTTAGTCCTTTCTTTCGTAAATGCACCTAAGCCAAGCCGACCCCACCATAATAAAAAAGTGGCAGGTCAATTTTAAACCAATGCTTTCACGCAGGTGTTCTCAATGAAAAAATGTGTGAAATATGGTTAATCCAGAACTTTGTCACATTATTGTATGCTTATAAGACGATAATTAAAAAAATAGTAAAAAGAAAGTTAATCCTTTCAATCGTAAATTCACCTAAGAATCCAAAAACGTAAAAACTAAAATAAAAGGCTTTTCTTAGAACAAAAGTAGATTTTCTCAAAAACTACAAAACATTTTGACATCCGGTTTTTTGTGTTTGATCAAAAATTAATAAGAGCATTGAATATTGAATAAAAAAATAATACTTAATTACGTAAAATTTTGAAAAAAAATTGTTTAAACAAAAATTTTCATTTTTTTTTTCAAAATTTTGATTTTGAAAATTAATTTTTCAAAAACTATTCACTCGAACAACTATATTTAAAAACAAAATTAAAGAATGTATTTCTGGCTTTTCAAAATGCCATAGCATTACTCTGTAGGTATCACCGTTATTTTTTAATATTTTTTTTTCAGTTTTAAGTGATTTTTTTCTTAAATTGCCCCTCCCGCCTAAACGGGGGGAAATAGACCCCCCCTCCCATACGATTTTTTTCTTGTCTAAGTCCAACCTACACGCCCTAGCTTTTTGTCACACCTTATACAAATCACCCTGTATAATACCCTCACCTGACTAGAAATACTTTTCTCCTATTGTGAATGTCAACATAGATTTATCTAATTCAGCACAATTCAGGACGGTGTTCACATTGGACTCACTCCGACGAGTTATTTTGACGTCTCTGTGTTTTTTCTCATTCGCACTTCATGGTAAGAAAGAGACGAGAAAGTGAGGCAGGATTTTTAAAACAAATTGAAAATTAATGGATTTTTTTTGACATCTGTCTTAATGACACACGAATGTACAGTGTATCACAAAAGTAAGTAAGCACTCATTAAAATCAAACACTATTTAGAAAATAAATCGGAGAGAATGGTAAAATTATTAACAAAAGTCCATATACTATACACAAAATAATAACCAAATAAAAAAAAAAGTTGTGTGTAGTAGAGAAGGGGGTACATTTGACACTTAGTTTTTAAAAGTCTGTATTTCCGAAAACTGTTAATGTATTCCATTGTTTTGTTTTGTATTTGATTTATTGATTATTCAAGATTATGCTAACATAAATTTTTTTGTTTTAAAACATTTCCACATTTTAAAGAAAAATATTTTCTAAAAAAAGTCATTTTGTCAAAAGTTCCCCGGTAGTGGGGCACCTTTGACTTTAAAAGGGGTACATTTGACAATGGTGGATTAAACCCCACATCGTGGGTTCATTTAGAAACATAAAAAAAAATCAGTCCATGTAAATCTTAATTCAAATTTATCGATATCGACATTTTTTAAACAATTTATTTAATATATAATTTCCCAAAATCAACGTCAAACATATATTTTTTGCAAAAGTCAAAGGTGCCCCGAAGGAACTTTATAAGTTTTTTTTTTAATAACTAATATTATATTTTCACAAAACTGGCTTTAATTTATTGAAATTTAAGCATAGTACTATAATAACATTGATTCACGATAAAAAAAATTATTTTATTAGGTTCACAAATCGCTTATTTACTGGTGGTCAAAAATTAGATCAGAGACACAGAAAACACGAAAACTTGTGGTACTCCACGAAGAGTTAAAGAAAGACTGCCAAATTTCATAACGTTTCTTTAAATCAAACTAAGCTTCTTCCTTCATCCAAACTTTTCTTTTTTAAGGGCACGATCATACCGAAAAACGCAAAGTCAAATGTGCCCCGGTGTCAAATGTACCCCAGCTTACCCTACTGACGCGACGTACGCGTGGTAGAAGTAAAACTTTTTTTCCCTCAGCCTCCATAAGATTCTACCCTTCAAGCGTACAAACATTTTGTATTCTAAAAGCATGTTGCTGATAGCGTGGCCTTTTGGCATGTCACTGACAGCTGCATAGAAAATTTTTACCCTCAACGCCTGAAAAGAAGTTTTACTTCAAAAATATTGGAAGTTTGCAAAATGACCCTCTATCAATGACAACGACAAGCAGGAATGCCGTATTATTGTTAGGAGGAGGAGGAGGAGGAATCCCAAAGTGAGCCCATCAAAGATATCAGCAGAAATAACCAAAGGAACAGGTAAGTCATGTAACCCTCAAATTATTCGACGAGTGCTCTACCAATCCGGTTATCATGGTCGAAATATTAGAAAGAAACCTTACAAAAATAAAATAAATCGCCTAAAGCGGCTCTTCTTTGCAAAAACCCGTGAATCTAAACAAGCACAATTTTAGAACACGTCAAAATAAATCGGTTGAGTTAGTCCAATGTGAACAGCGTCCAGCATGCAAAATCTGTCAGCTGTCACTTTGTAAACGTTTTTTTTATTCGATAGATAATCACTAAAAAACACTATTTATCGCAATCTTAGAGTGAGGGAACAATTATTTCTATTTTTAATTAATTTTTAAAGTTTCACTTTTTCATACAAATTGAACACAATAATGACTGATCCACATGAAAAACTTTTTTTTTTGCTTTATTTTGACGTTTCTCCTCTCTTTCTTTGGTTCAGTGATTTTATACGCGCTGTTTTTTTGGGTTATTCTTGAAATTTATTGTTTTCGTTTGTATTTTTTTTAGGAAATTATTCATTTATTTAAGGGAAATTTTGGCGAAATTTCCTTTTTTCGAATTTGAATATTTAGAAACAATAATATTTACAATATTTTGGAAGTACAAAAGAAACTTTGCAGGCACCCAACCTCGCACCTACCCCAAATCCTATAGTGAGTCCAAGCAGGGGGGTTGCAGGGGTGAGGTTAAAATCGAAAAAGAAAATATTTTTTTTTAGGATCTAGGGGGGTTTCCTCACTCTAATATTTTAACCCTGTTCTATTGAGACCCATACCTAACTGTAAAAAAAAATCAAAACTCAACTCCTGCTTACGTTTTGGAAAGTCGCCCCGAACACTCTGAATGATGGTAAGTAATTTCTGCCTACAATCTTCCATTCTTATTACCTATTCATTGTTTCATTATTTATTACAGACATTCTATTAAACCAGTTTCCAGCGAATACATCACCACAAGAAAATGTGAATCTTCTTCTATGAAACATCGTCCTATCATCCTACATTGTTGTGAACAATCAGGTAGTGGCTGGCTATCATTTGTCGATTCATTACTTTACATTTTCCTTCTTTTCTTTTCCAGGTTCATCATTGCTTCTTCCCTACGCCTTTCACCACAGTGCAAAGATAAGTATTTCACCAGATTCTGTTGTAAAAATTAACCCTTATATTTTGCATTATTTTAGGGATAGTTTAGAGACAGAATCTGGGGTGGAATCGACTAAGGTGATAGTTGATTGTGATTGTCATTTTGACAATCGCTGTCTCTATATTTCTTTATTGATATGATGGAGACAGCTACAGTCAAAATGAGAATCACAATCAACTATCACCTTAGCCGATTCCACCTCTGGTTGCTTTCATCGAGAAAGCTTTAAGGGTTTCTTGTATTAATTTGTTCTTTTTTCTTTTCAGGTAGTTCCTGCCTATAGTACGTACGATCAGAGTCGCGATGATGCGTCGAGAAGATATCCTCAACACGTACAAGAAAACCATATTCTGTTGTGATTATTATTGTGTGTTTTTTTGTAATTTTGTTTTGTTTATTAAATACATACGGGTGTTTACTAGTGAGATAAAAGTCGAGTTGGAGTGTTTCATTGGTATCTTATAGATACTGAAGTTGTGGGGCTTTTTGCTTGTGTATAGTTGGGTGGGATCGGATACGCAACAATATCCTGAAAGGAATACCGTTTTTAAACATAAAATAAAACTTTATATAACTTTTAAGGTTTTCGCGGTTGGTGGACATAATCAATAAGTATTTTTCGGATTAGCCGCGTTATTTAATATGAGTGCAATTTAGAACTCACCCCGAACGTTTCGCATCAAATTGCATTGAGAGTGGTCACCGGGAAATGCAATTTGATGCGAAACGTTCGGGTTGAGTTCTAAATTGCACTCACATTAAATTTCAAATAACGCGGCTAATCCGAAAAATACTTATTGATTAAAATTTGTAATGCATTTGTAAGGGAAGGAATGGCAATACAATTCTCGCACATATTTTTGTTTTTGTTTGATATTTTGTTTATTAAATTTAAAAATATGCTTTTTTTAACCCTTAGCTGCCACACTTCTGTAGAATAACATAGCTGCCACACTGGGGTACGAAATGCCCCAACAACAAAATATCGTATTGTGAGCCAGCTATTGAATTTTGTTGTTTGAAAAAATTCTGTGTTGATCATTAATATGTATTTTATAAGATGAAGTAGGTTTAAAGAAAAATATTCATATTTATTATTAATAAAAAAAATTGTTAATTGAAAAAAAGTGGTGAAAATGATCATTTTCACCAAAAAAATTCTATTTTTTTCATTTTTTAATATTTTGAGCTAAAAATTTAATGAGATACTCTCAAGATGTATACCTTTAAGAAAAAAAATACTTCATATTTGTCTTAGAAAAAAAGTATATTTATTTTGTACTATGAAGAGCTTCGACGTAGGTCGACCGCGTGCTCGAGACTGTAAAAGACGTGGATCGAAAGTTGCGTCTTCCATCTCTGCATCTAACTCCGATGAAGATACGTTGAATTCAGCCCAGAACCATCATCGACTTCAGCATCCGAAATATTCTCAGCAACGCCATTGTTACAATCATCCTCGATCATTTCTTGTCGCAATGTCCTATTGCGCAAATTGTATGCCATCGTAGTATCTAACGAATAAATATACTAATATAAATATTAGAAACGTTGTAAAAAATTCTGAGCAGTCAAAATATTATACTTACGATTATTTAAGAGAAATAGAGGCAAAACGGAGTAAAAAAAAAAATACTTAAATAATCATAACTGCAACACTGGGGTCTTAAACGGCACCACACCACTTCCAACGACTGCCAGAACGATACTAGCGCGCATATCATCGTACTATGAGTTTCAGGGTAAAAGAGGTATGCTTCAACTAATAACAGATGGAGCCACAATTCCAATTTTTTAAAAATTGTATGTTTTATTGTAATTTAAATAGCGCTGGGGTCACCTGGACCCCACAAGGGCAGCTAAGGGTAAATCACTTTATTTAATTTTATTTTTTTAAAAGAAGTCTTTTTTGCATTTTTTAACAACAAATATCTTTGCACACGCCCATAAGTAAGTTTTCAGTTCCCAAAAATGCTACTGCAATATGAGCACTTTGGAAGAGTTGGCTTTTGTTCTCTTTGCAATAGAATTTTTTTTCTTGGCTCATTTAGTTTTTTATTCTTAGTTTATTACTTGTCATCTTGCATCTCGTATACAAGAACAGAAAATATAAAAAAAACGAGTTAGGAATGATTTTTCTTCTAGAAGGTATACGAGTATGATGCAAGGACCATGGCCATAGATGGAGGGTGGGACGAAAATGAAAAGGTGAAAAGGGTAAAGCTAAGCTGAGAATAAATTGTCATCCAACTTCTGACAATAAATTGTAAGAAATTGGTAGATTTTCTACCAACCGTGTACACACACAACTTAATTGTCAGCTCATTGGCAGCTAATTGTCAGTCATTGTCCAAACAAAAGATATCGTGTTAAAAGATGACAAAACAATCACATCCTTCGTCGTTCAAGCTCTTTTTCCTAACATACCAATGGACTGAATCATTAAAATTACACCTTGAAGCACATAATGTATATTTGAAAACAGCCAAAAATTGTATGTCGCACAATTGTTTCGATTTTCGCAACAAATTCTACTTTAGTGAATATGGTTGCACCATGGATAACCCATTATCACCTCTGATTGCGGAAGCTTTTATGTCAAAGTTCGAAAAAGATTTAAAAGCAAAAGAACTTCTGCCTCGTATATGGCTCCGGTACGTAGACAACGTTTTCAGTGTGGTAAAGAAAAATACAGCGGAGAATGTCATAAGCATAATAAATAGTCAATATGAAAGTATCAAGTTCATCTTCGAAGAAGAAGACAAAAACAATTGCATCCCCCTCCTTGATGTTATGTGCAAAAAGTTTAACAACAAAATCGAATTGGAGGTATACCAAAAATCCACGACCACAGATCGCTACATAACAATAGACTCTTTTTGTTCACACCAACACAAGATTGCAGCTTTCCATTCCATGGCTTATCGGTTATGCAAGCTTCCCTTATCCCTCCGCAGCTTCAAAAAAGAGTTTGATTACATTGTACATTTAGCTAACGTCAATGGGTTTAATAAGACACTCGTTGAGAAAATAATCAAAAAACAATCAAACAAAATAAAACGAAATGAGAGCACCACATTATTTAGACAGAATGAAACTGAAAAAATAAATAACACACATCGGGTTTCCTTTTCTTACATCCCAGCTATCACCAACCAACTAAGGAAAACAATGGAGAAAGAAAACATACAAATAGTTTATAACAACAGCGGAAAACTAAAAAACCTTCTTGGTTCAACTAAAGATGAGACGAAGAAAGCTTCCAAGAGTGGAAAAGTAAGCTGGCTATACTCTGTCCAACAAAAATTGTCAGTACAGGGAAGATAGGACGTTTGTCTCTCATTCTGCATTAGCATGCATAAGTGTGTCGCCTTTTAAAGCTCTCACAGGGATTCCGTAGTTTAAATTATAAATCGCCGCAAATGAGAGTAAAAAACGCGAAGGGCTACCGTCTGCCGATTCAAAACGACTGAAAACAATATTCAATTTACCTTTTCCCACAACGCCAAGCGGTAAGATAATAAAGGGGGTGGCCGTGGCGCGATGGATGTGTGCTCGCCTGTGAACCTCATGATCACAGGTTCGATCCCTGCCGTCGTCTATGTCGTTTTAATTCCATTAAAAACCTTCTAAAAATTGTCATCAATAGGTTGCTGGTTTACTCATTACATGTTGTTCAGGCATAACACTAACAACATGTAATTGAGTTAAACTAGTATACCCAACAAGCAGGCACGAGGCGTGATTTTTTCGATAGCGGAAGCACTGAACATAAAACCAAAAATGAAAGACCTTTGAGATCCAACCTTTTAAATTCCACTTTATGGTAATACACATAAAATAATATACATATGTAAATAATATATTACAGTAAAGTCGTATTAAAAAAAAAGCTTGATGCCTTGCGCAAAGATTTATCCTTTTTCTTTTAAGGCAAATTTATCTAACTACGATTTGATAAGAACTAAGCTACGAGTAGATAACCTTTCTTGTCTACATTTATTTCTAAAAAAAATATTTAATTCTCTTAAAACATGAATATGATCTCTCTACAGATGCCATTATTAAGGGATATTAAAAATCTTAAGATTCCTTGAAGTTTTTTTTGATTTAAAATTCTCATAATTGAAAATAACCTTTAGTTATATTTCTGCTGGAGTGTCAAGAAACCTCAGATATGAATATAAGAAAAAATACTATTTTTGACCACTTTTTTTATAATAACACAAAATAAACAGAAAACAGGTGGATTGTATTTATCGCCACGAAAATAATTAAAAAACTACCTACCACCTTTTAAATTCATATTTGTTTGTTTTCTGATAGTTATGAATGAATTGCACCTAAATTTGCACACACATTATGTTAAAATAAAACTCTTCTACCCCTTTTGCCCACGAAATTAAACTAATTATCAGTTTGAGACAATAAGCAACTCAATAGATACATTTTTGTTTTTCTATCTCTCTTGTAGGAAATTCTCGTAATGCATTCACTCAACTCATTCTTCACACATTGGGCAAAAGGCAAGAAACGAGACAAAATTATTTTGACTTTGGGTTGAGATCTAAGTTTAGTATGCGAAATAATGGAATGCCCAGCTGTTGTGCATTCTATATTGTTTGAGAATCATTTTTGTTTGAGCATTTTGTGAATATTAGTGAGTGATGTTGTAGGTATATTTTCAGTTGACTTGGAGTGGAAGGGTATTTTGAAATTGAGTTATGGAGGCGATAATAAGGAATGCATAGCTGTTAAGCATTTTAGCAAGAACTTTCATGAGATTGAGCATTATAAATAATGGAGTGATGTTGAGCATTCTCAGTTGGTTTGCAGTGTGGCATTTTAAGTTGTAATAACCAGAGAGATCTTGATTTCCTTTAGTAATTTTAGTAAAAGATGATAATGTTGTCATAATGATGTTAGAATGTAATTTACAGAGTAAATGAAGATTCATTAATAGATACAAATAATATAATAAAAATATTAATACAATTTGGAATTTTGAATTTAATTCCTTGCTAGGTACGATTTTTTCAAATGGTTTAACGGAAGCACTCATTCCACTCAATATATGGACGCTTCGTCCCTGCCAACAAGGATGAACACGAATAAAATAATGTGAATCATAAGCGACATAGAAATAAGACACGGCATTCTCCGCTTTAGTTCAGCCGCCATCCCTGGAGATAAAATATCTGAGACAACAACCTTCAGTCTCAGAACATCGTGCCACACATCTTTCCTATCCTTCTTTCTGTTCCTTAACTTCACGCCCGCGCTGTGTTCAAACATTTAAAGGGTAATCATAATCCCTTGAGCGCGTGTAGATTATAAAAAAAAAAAAAAAAAAAAAAAAAAATAGGCGCGTTTTTTTTTAAGTTGAAAAGCAATTTAATAAAAATGATTAATAAAGTGTTCTTCAATTCTAAAGCAAAAAATACGAGACTTTGTAATTGGTATATTCTTTCTTTTCATATATGTATGAAGATATTTAATTGAAATGGCGGTTGATGAAATTTTGTCGAAAGATTCTTGCGGTGATAGGTCCCCTTTCGTTTCGTTGATCATTCTGAATCGAGAATTCACTTTCGCTGAATACTTCATTATTGAAATCAAAAACTGTGAAGTTAACATATTAAAAAAATTAATTATGATATGTATGTATGTATATAATATATAGAAGGAATTACATGACAGGTTCCTTTCTTTGGCTATGTTGTGTAAATCTGCAACTGCAACAACAACTCTCAGTCTTTCAAAAATAGACCGGAATTTAGATTTTATTTGTCCGTTTAAACATTCTATTTTACTTCTTGTTGCGATGTGACAAATATTGTATTTTTCCTCTTGCCGAGTTTGTGGGTTCCTTACTGGAGTCAACAAAATACTAGACAATGGATAACCCGCATCTCCCAGTAATACTCCATTGTGAATATTTCTATTGCTTTCCAGAGTTTCTCTTAATCTGCTGTTGTTCCAAATGCGAGCATCATGCCTTGAACCCCGACTTCGTGCAACTATGTCCGTAATTTTACAATTAGCATCGCATACAATCTAACATGTTGATTTTTATTATTTTAAATAGACAACTACAATTCATATGTTTGAAATCATACCTGTACGTTAAGAGAATAATATCCTTTTCGATTTAGGAAGTGTCCAGCCATAACATCTCCGACATTTTTTGAGGGACACTTAATGCGGACGTGCGTGCAATCAATGGCTCCGATTACTCCGGGAAATCCAGCAATTTGAAAAAAATCTGATTTCATTTGTTGCAATACTCGGCTTGTGGATGGAAAAGAGATAAAATTGTTTAGCTGAAGAGCCAATTTTTTTGATATTTTTGCAATTATTCTGCTGACTGTGCTCTGAGAAAAGCCATGAAGGTCACCTGTTAAGGATATAACAAGATTTTTATATATTTTTACTTATTGTGATAAAGTTAGTTATGTAGCAAACTTAACTTTACCTATGTCACTTTGATGAATGTTTCGAGCAAAAAATCTCAGCGCTGTTAAGACTTGGAGGCTTCCAGATATTGGCAAGCCTCTATTTGATGGTTGATCCTCAATATTTACTAGATCAATGATAAATTTAGCTGTTTCTTTATCGAACCGATACCTCTCATAAAAATCATCGTCGGTCATTTCAAAGGGATCGATGCGGCTCCGATAACGCTTTCGTTTTCTATTGGGTGGCATCATATCAATATCCAGCAGAATATCAAAATCTTCGTTAATATTAAAATCAATTGACATTTCTATTTTTTTAAATTTATTTATTCAAAATACTTTAAATGAAATTACTCGTGCCGAAAAATTCGGAATTTGTTTTCTTTATTTTTTTTTTTCTGTATCTTTTTGACGTTTTATAGAGTTAAAAACAGCTTAAATATACCTTCTGCCGTGTCTATTGTTAGACTCCAGGTTATCGTTTAAAAATGGGTTTTAATTGTCTATGAATAACATAAACTGGAGTTTAGTTTAGCAAAGACAAAATCAGAACTTATCGAAGAACTATGAATATGCCCCATTGTGTCTCCTCTATTTTCTATCTATTCTATTTCTATTTTCTCTTATTTAATTTTGTCTCTTTAATTTTGTTGCTTAAAGCTTAATTTTCAAATTGTCTCTTTACTTTCCTTTTCATTTTTGTAATTTTCTCACTTTATTTTATTTTATCTATTTTTTGTCAGTATATCGTGTAAATCGCTGATAATGAGCAGCTTATCTTCCCGAAATGCATTCGGTATATAATTTTTTATTATTTGACGAATAAAATTAAAAAAAATTTGTATAAAAAGTTATTTATTTATTTGGTCTTTTAATAAAATAATTAATAAATTTTGTGGTCAATAAAGGAACTTTGAATTTGAAAAATATTTAACTCTAGACCACAAATTTGGTTCCAATCTTTTAAGTGTTAAATACAAAAGTTATTTTATAAAATTTGAGGTTTTCATTCAGGGGCGTGGTATCCGCCCACTTCCTCAGAGCTGATGTAAATTGTATGGCACACTTCCGATTGCAGTAGAACAATGAAATTTGGTAGAACGGTAGGGCTCAAATTGCATATAAAGGAAAATGTTTAATTTATATGGAGCACTTCCGATTGCTGTAGAATAATGAAATTTGGTAGAGCGGTATAGCTTAATGTACATTCAAAGCGCAAAATAGAAAATCTAAGGTTTCTCATTCGAAGTGTCTTTTTATTGTCATTTTGAAACTATACATGCATCTTGCAAATTCATGACTTTTCTTAGAACTAGAGTGCTCGATTTGGTACTCTCTGTTATGTTAACATGAATGAAAAAACAAAACATTTGCATACCTGAAAAAATTATGAGTTTACATAGAAAAAAACTTTTAACTGTGATGTGAACTATAATAAAACCACTAATTAGGCTATTAATTGGTGGGCTACCTTCATTTAAAAAAAGGAGTTAAAATTGCAACAAAAACATCATCGCATCCTCATCAATTATTGCTTTTTTATGACTTTGGGCGGATGTAGGTACTAGTATTTATAATTAAGGTAGGTATGTTAGTGTTAGGTATCTTGCCAGGACAAGAAGAAACACTTGAAGCGCAAATGAAAACAACCAATAACAAAAATAAAATATACTAAAAGAAATAGGAAGCTATAAACTAAGTTGATTTTAGTAGGTAGAGTCCACCCTTCTATCTTTCCGTATCTTTCGAGATTTTGACATGGCAAAATATTAAAATCTTTGCAAAAAAAAGTGAGATCAGAACAAAAGCATAAATGTTAAAAAAAGATCCAAGTTCTTCTATACAAAAACCTTTGTGTAACAAGTCACTCGTGAAAAGTACTGAGATCTAAAAGTATGCCAAGTTTTAATACCGAACATTTAAAGTAGTTTAAAGTAGAATAATATTGAAACAGCTACAATGTAATAGAGAAATTTTATTATTTAATGATTACTGACTAAAATTTGATGGGCTTACTTGGCAAGTTTTTTTTATGCCCAATTCGAAAGATTTTAAAAACTTGACCAGTGAACCCATCAAATTTTAGTCAGTAATCATTAAATAATAAAATTTTTCTATTACAGTGTAGCTGTTTCAATATTATTCTACTTTAAATATTCGGTATTAAGACTTCATGAAGTAAGAACTTGGCGTACTTTTAGATCTCAGTACTTTTCACGGCTGACTTGTTACACAAAGGTTTTTGTATATAAGAACTTGGCTCTTTTTTAACATTTATGTTTATGGTCTGACACAGAGTCGTAGTCACTGCCTCTTCCTAAGTTTAATAATAAGTTTAATTTTCTTCTTCACAGGATACACTTGATTTCTTAGCTTACATTGCTAAGAACGAGGATGATTGGCGTGCTTGTTATGTATTGGAATGTGGTGGAGGTCAAAGTGAAGATTTGATTGTAACCATTGGCAAGGCTTTCATGCTCAGATATAACGCCCTCAGTAAAAAAAAGCAAGTTTTTTTCCATGCAAAAAAGATAACGCTTTAATAATATTACTTCTTAAAAAGTAGTCACTTCCCACAGGAAAACTACAATGTAGGTAAGGAAAACGACAAAGACTACTACAATGATCTACCCAACAAATTACCCCCGGATTTACTAAGTGAAAACGATTTACCTCACAAAGTTACTCAATTAAACCTCAAAAAGTCTCGCAATCGTCTAAGCAGTAATCTTATTGATCTAAATAGCCCACCGCCAGATCAGAGTGGTAAAATTAATCTCACAGGCTTTGAAACTTTAAAAGAAGGCCAAGCAACACCAGTAATACGAGATGTGTTTGACATACGTAATCTTAATACATTTTTGTTTGTTTATTTAAGTTTATAATATCTTTTTTTTTAGAACCATTCTCACTATCGACTGAAGTGCAGCGTTCACAACTTATGACAGAATCTTGGTTTCATGCCACAATAAGTCGACCAACTTCTGAAAGTCTCTTGCGTTTCGATGGTGATTTTTTGGTTCGAGAATCTCAGGGAAAACGTGGTCAATATGTTTTAACTGGCTTAGAATGCAAGACACCGAAACACTTGCTGCTTATCGATCCCGAAGGTATAGTACGAACGAAGGATCGAATCTTTGACAGTATCAGCCATTTAATAAACTATCACTGGACAAATGCATTGCCAATAATATCTGAAGAAACTGAGTTGGTATTGAGAAATCCTGTTTTTAGAAATTGCGTTGTAAAAGGAGATTAAAATAGTGACAAAAGAGTAATCTCTTTATTATAGGAATAAAAACGGTGTTTTTCATAAAAGAAATAAAAGATACGCTAACAGAGATTCATTCTTTATTAATTTGAGAGATTTAATAATCAGCTTTGATGCACTGTGATTAAATAAACATTTTTTACAAATAATATCTGTTATCGCACTACAATTTTATTCAATTGTAGTTTTGTATATGATCTTTAAAATACTGAACCAAAATTCATAGAACTTATACTCTGTTCAATTTATATTTGCAGTACACGACTTATGGGAGAGCTTTTTTCAGAAACACTGGTGCCTGCTGCTGTTTGCACGGCACCTCACTTAAGAAATTGCCACTGAAATAAGAAATATAATCACTGAGTTACATTTAAATTGTTTGTGTAATCTTCTTTGAGCTCACGTACATCCCACCATTATCTTCTGCTCCCCGGGTGAAAGGAGACTGATCGCTAATTTGGAGCCAACCCTTATTGGCATTGTGTTTCTTAAAAAAACTGAATTAGAGTGCAAATTCTCCACTTGATGGAAATTCATATGGCATTTTCTTTGGTTTTTGGTATGTAACTTTTAGGATTTGAGCTTTTTAGAGCTTTTGATAACAAGTATTTCTACTTTAGAGAAAAAGGTGTTGACGCTTGGTGTTTTTCTGTTTTCATGTTTTAGGGCTTTGTATGGAAAAACAGTTATACAATTCGTCACCTGAGTTCTATCTTGTTCAAAGTCCATTTTGGAAAATGTTGGGAAAACGATTTTTTAACTTCAGAAGCAAAATTTTTACTTAAATTTGAAAGAAAATACTGTGGAGTTTTTTTCTCCATTAAACTCAATAATTTTTGTTTGCAAAATGATTTATAAATCTAGGTTTTATTAAATCCTGAAATAGTTAAAAAATAAAATCAAGTGGGATGTCATTTTGGATATTGAACAACGTTGTATGGGCTGTAAACAAGTTGATTAAATTGGTGGATATTGAACAAAAAAGCTAAATATTGAACAAAATAGAAGCACTTAATAATTAAATCATTGAAACTACGAAAATACTATGAAAATAGAACAAAAAATTCTAACTCATTCTTTGAGTTAAGCACTAGAACATAATGGGTGATCAGAAAAAATATTGCTACTGCTCGGTAAGTAATGAAATTCAAAATTTGTTAAACATTTTTTTGAATTCACTTTTTACCCTTCTTTTTTCAGATTAATACATTATTTATTTTACATACAATTTTTAATTTAAATTTTGTTATTGTTTTAAACAAACTGGAGCAAAATTTTAATTAAATTAGTACGATGCTAAAGCTGTTTTAGTATGATACTAAAATCGTCGAATACCTATATTATTTTTTTAGTATCGTGCTATTTACAAACGCCAAACAAGGACTTAGTTCTTTGCGCGAACTTTCATTGTTTTAGGTGAAATTTATTAAGAAAATTGCCTTAGCACGATAATAGTTAGAAAATTGTAAGAATTAAGAATGAGTTAGTAAACTACTTTAAAGTTAGCAAATCGTTAAGAATTATCATACTAATACTTTAATAAAAGGCTGTTTAAAATTTTGCGCCACTGAGTTTTATTGTAATTGGTTTCTTATTATTTTTTCATAAAAATCGTTGTTTAAACCTAGGTTCATACTAATGGTGGATTTACATGTTTCTGCATCTGCAAAATGCAGAAAAGTAGAGAGAGGCAGATATATGTCGAAACCCGTAAGTGGGAGAGAATACACAGGTGGTAACTCTTTTTTGCTTCCTATAAACTGCTATAACTTGTTAGTCATATGTTTTCCTTCAAAATTAGGTTGTATTTTGTGTGAAATTTATTTAAATTGTTTTTAAAGTGGAAGACAACGAAAGAACGAAAGGTCATGAGCCTCCTTTTGCCATCCTTCCAAAATTTAATTGAATTCAGTGTACTTTTAAGAAAAGAAAAAGTGAAAAAAAAATCAAATAGGTATTCCAAACATTTCCTGCAAACAGTCGATTTGTGAACAGAATACTTTAATAAATTAAGAAATGAGTGTTATCCTAACTTGTCATTATTTCTAAACGTTTTCATTAGTTTTGAGATCCTTGGAAGTAATAAAGATGTGACGGAATTGATAACACCTATCGAAGAATCCCGTTTTGTTCACTAAGAATGTATTTTTAACTAATATTTGCTTCAAATTGAATACAAACACATTCGATATTTTTCATAAAACAATCATTTTTCTGCCAGTGTCATCATTATAAGAAGTGAAGTTGTTTTCTATTTATAGTCGTAGTGAGATTTAAAAATTATGTATCTATAATTTCCTTTATCATTTTATAACACAACTAAAACGGCACGGTAACACCTGGAAATGCATCTGGTATCAATGATTCAGCGGCCACTGTCCGATATGGAAATCAAGAAACGTTCTATAAAACCTCTGGCCAAAATAGTTCCATGGTCTCATAGTGGTTGTGACCCCACAGTCATGGGCATTGGACCTATCAGTGCAGTTCAGACTGTTGTATGTATAAAATATTATTATAACTGAAAAACAATTTTATCAATAACTATTTCTATTTTAGTTGAGCAAAGCCGGCTGGACCAAAGAGGAAGTCGATCTATTCGAACTGAATGAAGCATTTTCAGCTCAAGCCTTAGCCGTACTTAAGTGCCTCGAAATCGATCCAAGTAAAGCTAATATAAATGGTGGAGCTACAGATTCATCCAATCGGCGCATCAGGTAATCGAATTCTAGTCACTCTGGTGTACGCACTAGAACGTACTGGAGGAAAGAAGGGTGTCGCTAGTTGATGTATTGGTGGAGGCATGGGCATTGCCATGGCTGTCGAACGTATTTAAATACAAAAAAAAAATCTCGAATTGTAGAATGTACTCGTAAAACATCTCTTTATTAACATAACAATGATATAAATTTATTAAAAATCTTCTTCTTATGAACTAAAATGCATTATGTATTTTTTATTTTTACTTGAATGGCTAAAGCGTGATTCAAATCGGAAACAATTTTTGTTCTATTTTTGTTTGGTTTATACATAATTCCTTCTTCTATTTCAAGACAACAGGAGTGGCGATGGATAAAAACCAACTTCATTGCCCATCACGAATCGATAGTCAATTGGTTTGGTCGCTGCGAGTTCCAAAGTCAGAACACACATCTTAGAGTACTTTGTTATTATGTGCGTCCGTAGTGTTGGTACTCCATCATCATAAAAGTACGAATTCCAGTAACGCGGGGCAATAATGTCTTTAAAATTATTAGGATATTCGGATTCAGAAAGCATTTCCTCAGATATAGCAATGCTATCTATATACTAGCTAGAGCATTAGGTGCGTATACATCTTGAATAAGATTGCCTTCACGCCGTCCTTGTTATCTTCCAGTGCGACATCAGGGCCTGCACTTTCACCCGCCTCTCCATGCTTGGTCGTCACATCGCCAGGCAATTTCTTTTCTTCGATACAATCAAGCAAGCCGCCGTCGTCGAGGATGCCGTTCCAAAAAGTCGTTGTTTGATTGAGCGTTTTCAGGTCATCTTTTTGGCACTCCTGCAAAATGTTGTCCAGCATATTTTCATTGTTGTTGTTATTATTTATGCAATTGTTTCTTTAGCTCGGAGGGTGGAAGATTCTCTGTAAATTTAAGTTTAGTTAAAGTTATTTTAATTTTCTTTAAAACCTGTAAATTTCACTTACCGGTATCGATTTCTTCAAGTAGGCGATCATACAATCGAATGTATACTTAGAATCAGGCTTTGATTTAAAGAAGAGCTTTTATAACTAGGTGAACTTCGGAGGTTCTCATAATAGTCCAGCACCAGGCTCTCGATAGTTTTAACCTTTTCGGGAAACTTGTACTAGGAACGAATATTGACAAACAACGGTGGAATGCCCTTTCTCAGGCCGCGTCGCAGATATTCATCGATGACTTCGACGAAACTGTCACCGGGTGCAAAAATGGCAGACGTCTGGGACACAATGCTTGTGGATATTCTTCTTGGAATCGCTTATAGATTTTAAGTTTTTGACTATTGTCGGCTATTTCTTTCGCACCATCATATTTTTTATCTGATCTCTGAAGCAGACCGTAAACGTGCCAACAAACGTGCGATTTCAAGTCATTACGCAAACCCTGTCGGACATACTTGTACGCCTCATCGCGACGACCGAGGTCATTCAAAAAGAGTCCTTTCATGGCTAGTGTCTCTCCATGTTCGACATACTTGGGGTTGGATAGAATCTGCTTTGCCAGTTTCAGTGCATTTTTGTATTGCTTCATTTCATAACATTTCAAAAGTTTTCTGAAGAGAACACTCTCCTTTTGCGGTAATGGATTGCTAGAAGGTATTTTGGCGGGAGTTGCTGCTCTGCTTCTTGCGGGCGTTGCAGTGTTTTTGATGTTGGCTTATCCCAGTTCTCGTGCGCCAGGAATTGGATTGAAGTTTTTTTTGGATATTTTGATGGCAGCGAGTGCAAATTAAATATTGGTTGGTTTTTTTTTTTGCTTGAGAAATTAATTTTTGTTTTATTTTTCGGGAACCTTACCACGAGCAAGTCGAGTTTTCCCTTTTCTACAAAACAAGAACAGCACGCACACATAGAAGAAAGGGATTTGTTACAAAGAGCGCATCATTAGAATTTCTCTCCCACAAACCTGCTGAAGTACTATTGTCATTTTCTTGGAATATCACCGAAAGGGGACTTGCACATTGGCTTAAACGTTGCATTTCAATGGAAATCGGTGTCATGGCTGAGAAGCCAATGGCTGGAGTAACAGCTCTTCACCAATTTCCGTCGTGGAGGTCGCAGCCGAAAGCGGTTATAGTCGTCCAACTCAACTCGTTATAGTCGTCCAACTCAATTGCAGGTGTTTTCGGTCGAAAATGTAACCAATCTCTTCTCATCTCACTCAAAATTTCGTTGCAAAGCTCCATTCGTTTACTTGATGGCGGTGGAGTGCTAGTATAGTCCAAAAGAAATGGAAACTGTCGGTCATTCACAGCAAAGCAATCCTTTAAGTTACTATGCCGCCAAACGACTTTAGGTTCTGTAAACTGACTCTTGAGCAATTGATTGTTAATTGTCAAACCACTCATTCCATCATCCGCCTCAGGCTTGATTAAACCATATAAGTATGATCTGAAAAAAACAAAATAAAAAATAAATTATACGAAAAATTGAACTTACCTCCATTCTCTTCCATTTCGATTTAATGTTTTTTTTTTTTATATCATGCTTCACGCATCCGTCAAAAAAAATTATAGAAGAATGTGAAAATGTCGCAAATTTGCAAAATGCAGACGTAGATGCTATAATAAAGATGAACATGTTCGTCTTTATCCATAATTTGACTTCTGCATTTCTCGAATTTCCTATAATGCAGAAATGAAGTTCTTCTGCATTTTCCTCTTTCCTCTCTATCTAACAAATATGAATTCTGCATTTGGCATCCCTTATTTTTTGCAGAAATCAAATGCAGATACATGTAAATCCACCATAACACAGATTTAACATCTTAATAATTCAACTAAAATTTTGTGCCATTATGATTTTATTTGTAATGCATTGAAAGAAGATCAGGGGCCTGTTGCTCAGATCATACACATCATACATTTTATACAACATACAACATTTGTATACAACATACACATCATTCTGTTTCTCAGATTTCATTGGAAGTGTTGTATGACATTTGTTTTGTTGTATGATGTGTATGATTCTGACATTTCATTATTATTTGAGTGTGAGGTTAATATAAATCTCAATTTTTAGTGAAGACGTGTTGGAACTAGTTGAAATTAATATACGTGTCAGATGACGCCCTAAAATAATAAAAGAACCTGTTAATTTCAATCTTAAAGATCCATATTTTGTTGAAAAATTTAGATTGCAAAACATTTTTAGTGGAAAAATTGGGAAGATCAATTGTGCGTTCAACTAATTGCAACGAAGCCTTGTCACCTTTGCAACAAATATTGTTAAACCTTCATTAGCTTGGAAATGGAATCCATTATCATGAAATCGGCATAATGCAAGCCCATAAGACAACCCCAATGAAACTACCTCTCTCTATGCCCTACAGGCTCTACCATGTTTTGTGAATGTCGAGCCAGAGAACTTCTCAAATAAATTTTGTTTCCCCAGCTTTGACTGATGAAAACAATGTTGCTACATGTTACATGCAGCAGCCACTTTACAACAGAATTTTGTGCTGTATTAAATGTATGATCATTTATAGGTAAATTTCTTTGAGTATATATAATATGGAGGGCTCGTTCCTATCCCTAATGCATTGTAGTACTTGAAGTTATGATAGGGGTCACTGTCTCACTTTCTGTAAGTTAAGGATACAGCCGTATCCTCCGATTTGTGCTTACCTTCTCCTCGCATATAGTTCTCCGTCACATGTGATATGAAGCACTCGTCAATAACTTTGTCTTACACAAATTTGAGTAGCGCCCCCTATGATAGTCACGCATTTGAAATAGAAACGAGCCCTCCATATTATATATACTCAAAGGTAAATTTGCTGTATGATGTAAATGACACATTTCTGAGAAACAGAATCATACAACATTCCAATATTTCCAGTGTAATCTTCAGTCATACATTGTTGTATGACAGTGGATCATACAACAAAATTGAGAAACAGAAATCATACAGCAGAACTGTCAATATCATACAATGTATGATGTGTATGATCTGAGAAACAGGCCCCAGATTGTCGATATTGTATTTGTCTACATTGAAAGTAAACTTTTTTCTTGAAATTATTTTAGCTGCTTTCTTTCACTTTGGTTCCGATCTTATCACAAATTTGGAATAAAACTGTCCTTTTTCAGAATCTTTTAAGCTAGGCGCGCAAATTAAATTTTTAGTTTCGCAACAGTTTGTGTTTTGACACAAACTAAACGATTGCCTAAAATGAGTTCGCTATTTTGTGTAACATATAATTATATGTTTTTTATAAGCAACCAAACAGTAGTGCAACTAAAAATTGAATGTGCGCGCCTAGCCTTAAGGTCCAAAATGAATCAAATATTTTCACACGTTCATCATAAGAAAATTTGGTGAAACAATTATGACTGCAACTAACGTTGCAAGCGAATGTCATTTGAATATTGCTTACCACCTTGACCCATCCATTTTTGTATATTTTGTTTCCACAAAAATGGTTTTCGATTTTTTTTTACTCGATCCAGGGCTTCTCTTGGTGTAAAGCATGTAGTTTGTTTAGATGAAACGGAACCTTCTGCTGGTACTACATTTTCCAATGAAGGTACTGAAATGACTTCTTCAGATAAAGGAGCTATATTAGAATTCTGAATCATAGAATTCTGAAATACCAGATCCTGGATGAGCTGGATTTATCATACTGTAAGCGACAAATATTGTATTCAAAAACTATCTAAAGATAAAAGGGTTTCTCAAAATACCTTAAAAGCGTTTGAAGATTACGCTCCAACTTTTCGCTTACATTACATTGTGCTTACAGCTTCCAATGTTATATCAGTATTAATTTTGTGTGGTACATTCCAGTGCAGTGATATTGAACAAAAATGCGGTTTTCCGTCCGCATAATTTTTTTAATAGGATTTTGTTCAATAACATACAAAACTAAATGGATTAGATATGGACATTGAACAACAAAGAAATACATGGTAGTTTTTTTTAAAGTTAATATAAAATTGTTCAATTTCATATAAAAACAAAAAGCAGTGGTTGATTGAATAAAAAAGACACTCAAAATATTTAATAAAGTGGTTTATTGAACAAAATAGTTCTTCATAACTGTAAAACTAAAAGAGATAAAAAAAAAATGGAGTACGCCATTCGAAAGAGCATGTTCGATTTATAAAAACTGCATTTCTAACTCAATTTCGCCAAAAATGGTCTTTTGAACAAGATAGAACTCAGGCGACGAATTCTTGGCTATTATCTTTAAGAGAGAGTTTTTATTATGACTTATGAAAAATGGCATCGTTGTGTCGAACACGTTGAGAAAATGATTGAGCCAAAGATGTGGGAAATAGATGTTTTTATTGAAGGTGCAATGGAAAGTTTGATAATATGCTTGAATGGAGAAATGAGTAGCAGCAAAGCAACTACTCGTCGACATCGGAGTAATGACATGATTTGCTTTTTACTTAACCTTCCTATACCCTCGTCAAAAAAAATTACACGTATACCCTCGCACGGTCTCGGACTGAAACTAAAAAGCCCGTAGTTTCTCTTCTACTTCGATTTTTTTATGATTTTTTTTTTATCTATAGAATAACATATTAATAACGAAATAAAACAAGTTTATATTAGTTTTTTCATTTAGTAAATAAATAACAGTCTTTTTATTAAGCCGCTTACCAAAATATTTGCGAAAAAGTAATTTTACGGTCTCACAGAGGTTTTCAAGGTTTTTTATTGAACATATATACAATTGTAAAACTTAAACTTAAGGATAATATGTATAAGGTAGAAATTTGTTGACACATAGGGGGCCTAACTTATATGTAAGATGACTTAAACTCAAAAAAATTATAACATTTATAATGTACATGTTAAACAAAATGGATTAAGATAAATTGACTTGGTTTTTGTCTCGGGTTGTTCAGTCTCGGTTGTCCAGTTGGTGGGTTTGTTTTTCTGATATTTTCAGCCACGGTGATATGCTGACTCGGCGTCAGCGTAGAAACGAACTGCTAGTTCGTTGTCGGTTGGGATCCTTTTTATCATATCCAGAGCACTAAGGTATCTAGGCTCTGGATGTCGTTCCTGGGTGGTCATCCTTCTCACCAGCGGGTTTGGGTGGTTGGTGGTGCTAGATATAAGCTTCTTCGCTAATTGCACGAGAAACTGGTCCAGTGGCTTGATTTTTGCTTCTTCGTAGACTCTTTCGTTGCTGAAGTGCTTCTGTCGATCGAAGATAAGTCCGGTGCTTATCCTTACTATTTTCCTTTCGAAGATTTGCTGTCTTCGGGATGGTGTACCATGCAGGAAAATTGTATCTGATGACTTGTATATTAGTAGCTTCACTGGCTGGCTTAGTCCGGTTCTTCTGGCTAGCAACGGGTGCAAGCGGTGAAACCTGCCTAGAGTGCGGGTTGAAATTGAACAGCTCGTTGAAGTTTACTCCAAGGTATTTAGCATTTCTTTTGGCTGCTATCGTTGACCCATCGGGAAGCTTCACGGTCAGGTTTCTGCAAGTGGCTGCTGAACGACATCGGTTGCCATTGGTGGTGGGTCTCCTGAAACACACAAGCTCCGATTTGGCAGTGTTTATTCGGATACCCCACTACGGTCTTACAGACCAATGCACTATTCATTGTAAGCTAGTGTTTTTAAATAAGAGCCAAAGTCACTATGAAACTTAATTCCCAAGATCAATAAATTCCAAGGAAAACTTTCGCCATTATTCGAGTTTACAAGCTTGAAAGTTGGGAACAATTCCCACGGAAATTTTATTCACGATAGGCCCCATTGTGAATTCGAGGAACAAAAGTGAATTTTGATGTTCTGCATTTCACATAAATGACTTGTGATTTCTTCATTCCGATTGTGAAATGTTGGTGTTCTGAATTCCACTCGAAATAAACATTGTGAATTGAGTTTTCGGAGATGGAAATTTTTGTTTTACATTTCGAATTCAAAGCGTTTTGTGGTGAATTCAATTCACTTAGTTTTGTTTGGTAAAACTTTACATTTGCGCGACAATTCACAAACATGTAAATATGTAAATAAAGTTTTAAAATTTTGCCTTGATTTTATTAAATAAAATTGTTGTTTACAGAGGAATACACAAGAACTCACTACAAGAAAGTTTTGTTGCAATTTATGAAATAAGTTAAGGAAGAAGTTTGTGTTAAGAGAATTGAAGTCTATTTTACTAAGGGATTTATTTCCAAAATGTAAAAAAATGCTTCTTTGTTTAGTCTGAAGCTTCTTTTGAAACTACAAAACAATTCAAATATGTCCATGTTAATTCATTCCCCATTTCAACTTACACTGCTTCTGGAAGATCTCAAATTTATGTTTTACCACGTAAAACTTTTCTACGAACTCTCCATCCTTGATTTTCGTCCCTTCTACCACTTACTAATAATAATGGTGAATCTATTTTCGTTTTGCACAAGAAACAATCAGCCCTATCAGGAGTTTCGCCCGAATAACCTTTCACCCGAAATATTTTTGTTCTCCCGGATTTTAAAAAGCAATCAGGAATTTCGCCTGAACAAGATTTCACTTCGAATTTAGTACTGACGGTTCGAAAAATAGGTATGTTCAGAAAACTGAGCTATCAATAAATTTCCCCATCTCTGTGATGGAAACAGAGAATGAAATTTGAGCTTACTTTTTTTTTGTTAAAAAAAAAACTCAAAATAAATTCGGTTTTGCATTTTCCTCTTAAAATAGTGTCCATTGAGTGCAATGATACGATTTTTAATCCTTCTCCAATCGATTTATTTAAGAAAAAAAATTTTCTAAATTAGCGGATACATAAAATTTCCCTCACCGTTTTTAATCATGAAGACTATTTGTGTTCGATACACCTAACAATCTGACTTTTTGTTTTGACAGTTGTTGACAACCAGTAAGAATTAAATCAAGCGACGAATAAAAAAAAATGGTTTGGTTGATATTTTTATTTAAAAGAAAAAAGTGTAATCTAAAAATATAAATGATAAACTAAAAAAAATCATTAAATTAAAACGCAAAGCATACCCATGCATTTCCTGTTGCTTGAGGAAGAGGAAGATGTAATACTGCGTGGAGGCAGTTAACAGACCACGCAAATCCGTTGCAGTTACCTGAACCGTTGTAAGAATGAAATTATACATTCAACTTCTTTAATATGTAACTATAAATAATTTTCAGATTTCAACAGCTCTATAGAGTACCTATTTCTACATGATGATAAAAAAATATTTGATTTATACTTCTTTACTTTCTTTTGTATTAACATAAAGATATGTTTTACATGATTCCTCTTGTTATTTTTCCTATTCGCCTCCAAACAAGAAGTGAAGTTGCATTTCACCCGAACTGAATGCTCCTAATAAGGGAAATATTTCGAACATGAAATTTTTTTCCCCCGAAACTCAAAATAAGGGAAAAGAAAAAAGGGACATTCTTCGGGTGGAATGACATTCGGGCGAAACTCCTGATAGGGCTGAATGTTTGAATAAATGATGCAAATTGCCTTTAAACTGATTTTTACATTTCAAAAATAAATTCGGAGTGAATTGAAAAAATTGAATTCACTCGGAATGCAGAACATGCTGTTTCTTTTAAAGTGAAATTGAAATTCGTTTTCAATTCATTTTCACTCGGAATATAGAAAATGGGTGATAGATTCAATTTATTTAGGTCATCATGTTTTTCATTATAATATATGCGTGTATTAAGGCGCTAGTACGGTCTAGAATGCCAAAAAACGCACGATTTTTGGGATTTTTTTTACTCGGAAACCTCATTAGGTAATCAGCCCTATCAAAAAATCCATTCGTAGAAAATCTCCGAACGAAAGCTACGGTACGAATTACGAAAAATTTACATCACGAAATCCGAATGGAATTCAAAAAGGCATTGCCTTATTAGTCGCCCTCATTTTCGAAATCAGTTTTGTGTCAAACATTGTCATTTGTGAAAATTATTGGAAAACATTTTGAATTAATTTACAAATTATTAAATAATTCCTTTTTATACTTATAAACAAATTAAATATAGTGTTTTAAAATGGATTCAATCGCCTTTTCAATCTTTGCTGGACGAATAGAGACCTTCAGGCGAAAGCGCAATCTGAAAATTCAGAGGAAAGTACTTCGAGATGCTTGTAATCCATTTGACTTAGATGACCTAACGTATGTGTATGCTGATAGTGATTTTAATATAGTGTAGTGTATCCACATATGCACCGCCACTGCCCATACAACGAAATAAAAATGAGTTACAAAACATGTAAAGTGCAATCGAGTATGTTAGTCATAGCACAACAGCACCATTCCACTCGATTGTATTGATTGTCACTCAATAGTAATAAGATCCTAGTTTAGATCATAGAGGAAATATATTACCTAGAGTCGCGACTTCGGGGGTTTGCTCTCTTTAACCCTACAAGCTGAATTGAGAGGAAAAAACCTTTGAGTATATATACTCAAAGGAAAAAACCCACAGTCCAAAGATGTGTTATGTCGATTTCCTTTTACACTAGGGATTGCGATCCCTTGTCAAATTTTGACTTTTACCACAGATTTTACGTTCCTTCAGACCAAAAAAATCGATTTTTTTTTTGACAGAGATCAAATCCTTCGAATCCGTATTTGGAGAGGGATTTACATGTATACGAAATACGCACACTAAAAAGACAAAATTTGACAAGGGATCGAAATCCCTAGTGTAAAAGGAAATCGACATTAGTTGCCCCATGCATTTTAAATGGGAACAAACACAGCTTTGTTCAAATTTTGTGGGTTTTTGCTCAATGCGCAAAAAAGTTGAATAAGTGCGTTTGAATATTCAAAAAAGGAATCCGTTAAATTCAAAAATTTTAAAATACAAATATTTTTTTATTAATTTTGCTTTTTTTATCTCTTTATCAATAAAAACTATATTAGATATTAATTTTATTGCTTTTCGGATACAAATTCCTTAATATTTATGTATATTTCTTTTAAAAACTAAGAAATTCCAAGCAAAAGTAGAAGCGCACCCTAGAAATTCAATGCGTATAGTGCCCAACATTGACCACGGAATATAGACATTTTAGCCCAAATGTGAAAATGTTGACAAGTAAGCAAATCGATAAAAAAAACAAATGTCATAAAAAACAAAAGTGCGGGTCGATGCTTCTAATTAGTAAACAAGTATTTCACCGATTTTAGTGTAATTTTGTCAATTAAATGAAATAAATTGCCCATGAACATGCACATCAAAGTTTCCCCGTCAATACCCGATAAAATTTCGTCTGAAAATCATAAATTGAGCGCGTAAATTTCGATTGCAAAATACCGTAATTGTGTGTGCAAAATTTCACAAGTTAGGGAAGTAGTGAACTTTTGGTTAAAAAGCATAAAGTGTGAAAAAGTATAATTGCACGTTAGTTCATTTAATTAAACATCGTTTGGCATATAGTTTTGTTTAAAACTCATTGTGCGGGCGATTTGTAATCAAACTTCTTTTGGCATTGAACAAACACTAAATACAACCAGAAATAGTGCAAGCGACCCACTAATTTTGTCGTCAACATCGACGTCCACTTCGTTAACGAAAAGCATCGGCAGTGACCGCAAAAAAAGTGTTTCCCTTCAACAACAGCCCGCGAGCTAAAAAAAAATAATATAAATTTTGATAATTTAATAAACAGCACAACAATAAGTGCAGCTAGTGGAAGAAGAAAGGGAAGAAAACAAGCCTAACAGCCACCCTTTCTACGCACACTGCAAGGTGCATTCGGACAAAACGATGATCAAACATCGAAAAAGACATTTCAATTCAATTAAATTGGTAATGGAGCTCAAGAACCTGGAAAAGCAAGAACACAAAAATGAAGATCCAACATCAGGTCAAATTCGAATCCAGAGAAAACTTGTATCAAAATAAGTAGCGGAACAATAAACATTATAAAATCGAACCTTGGGGTAATTTTTTTCTTTTATATAATGACTAGCTTACATACACGCGCTTCGCCGGGTGCTATAAAATACTCGTAACTAATTCAATACAACGTACAAAAAAATTTTATTTGTATTGTGTTCAATTTTTAATACATTTTATTCTAGTGCTTTTTGATATACTATATTTTTGTTTTTCCATCTGTTAAAATTATTTAGGCAGATGGCTTGCCTGCACGTGAAAATGCAACATATAGTTGCCCATGCGCAAATACTGGAACCTTTAAATTAATACCGCATATTCTCAAAGATTGGCCTTGTGCCTTATTAATCGTAATGGCAAAAGCAAGTCGTATAGGAAACTGCAGACGTTTGAAATCGAATGATAAATCGGTTGGAATCATTGGAATTCTCGGAATTAAGACAACTTCACCTTTGTATTTCCCTTTTAAAATTGTTGCTTCGATCACATTGTTAAACAACCTTTTTACTGCAAGTCTTGTACTCGTACCATTGCAAAGCCGAGATTGATTAATATTGCGTAACATTATTATCGGCGCGCCAACTTTTCATGTGGTGGCAAACCAGGCAAATCAAGATAATTTAAAAATTCAGTGGGATAATTCACAACATCATCTTGATTCATAACTGTGTCGATGGACTTGTATGCAAAAAATTGAGTTGGTATTTTATTCAGAATGTCTGCATTGATATCATTTACGTCTTTATTTTTTCCAGCCAAAATTGCCCTTTCACTCAATCAATATGATTATTGAGTTGTTGTGCTATATTTGGAAATACACTATTAATCAATTCTTGTTTTGATTGAGTCATTCGACAGAAATTGGTTGGTAGTGTTACTAAGCCAGTTGAATTATCAACATGTAATTTTCCATCTCCAATATCCAATAACTGTTTAGAAAATTCGGCTGCTGTTTGATCATTCTCTAATTCAACGCGAATATTTTTAGTTAGGTTTAGTTTTGTTACATGCCTTCACAAATACGATGATTTCAGACACGCTTTCAATTCGTCAACAGCTGTAGATCGAGGAATAAAAGACAATATTTGGCGAAAATCACCTGCTAACAATATCAAGGCACCACCAAAAACCCGTTGATTCCCACGTAAATCTTGCAACGTTCTATCTAACGCTTCCAAAGACTTTTTGTGAGCCATCGTAGATTCATCTTAAACGATTATACTACATTTCTGCAAAACTTTTGCCATGCCTGAATTCTTAGAAATTTTACATGTAGGTGTTTCAGTAGCATGCATGTTCAATGGCAATTTAAGTGCAGAATGTGCAGTTCGACTGCCTTCCAATAAAGTTGCTGCAATTCCAGAAGAAGAGAGTGACAATCCAATTTGGGATACTGATCGTATGGACGCTAGAAGTAATGAAATCAAAAATGTTTTTCCAGTTCCACCAGGTGCATCTAAAAAAACCATTGCACCTCTTTCATTACGAACAGCAAAGATTGTATCATATACATACTTCTGTTCAATATTTAATTTTGGACCGCACAAATGCCTCCAATTCAACACAATCATAACATAATTCACTCCGCATTTCCATATTGAATAAATCTTGCGCCGAACGATTAGATGCTATCATTCCCAACTGAGATAAAGCTTTATTTGCAATAATTGACATACAAATATCTTCAATCAAAATAGATAGTACGTAATCTACGTAAAATATCATCTGACAATTCATCTTGATGGTTGTGCCATAATTCAAACGAATTTGAAATTGAAAATGTTGAAATTATTATTGCGAGAGCCAATCATCGATTTGATGATGGATTTAAAAGAGAAGCACTGATATTTTAATATGGTTCATTTCACAAATCTGCAAGTGAAATACATCGAATTCAAAGAATAATGTAATCGATCGAATCATCTAAGCCAAACATTAATTGTACCAATCGAAATAGAACTTGTTTTGATTTGTTAAATGACTTTTGATTTTGTTAAATGACGAAGCAGAAGCATTTTTCTCCTTCTCATTTTTTTTAAGTCATATTTTCCAGACATAAGTTAATCAGATATCAAACTTAAATCCAAATTATCTTCATCCCAATCTATACATTGAAAAACTCCCGTCAACTTTTTTAAATCAATGGCATATAAAATATATATATATACCAAGCACAGCGGTGTCACTTTTTTACTTGCGATATAGGTACTATAGGGCAAGTTCTGCATTTGGAAAAAAATCGAACTCGAGACTTTGATCAAAGTTGACATTACGATGATAGCGAAGACGAATAAAGTGGGTCCGACAATTCCGTCTGTCTGTATGTCTGTACCTCGATCTAGAGCCTAAGCCACTGGACCTATTTTCTTCAAACTCGGTAGTTATGGGTCTTCGGTGATTCCCTAGAGGGGAAATTGAAATTTTTTTTTTAGCTCTAAAACTAACGGTACCCCCCCGTAATGCAAAATCTTATTTATCTCGAAAACGGCTCTAACGATTTTGATAAAAAAAATTAGGTGTGATATTATGGACATGGACTACGTTTTGGTAAAAAAAAAATTTGGGGCAAAATGTTATTAACGGTACCTGTCATAGAACCGTTTTTTTGATTTTCGACTTTCTCATTAACGGCTCTAACGATTTTAACCAAAAATTTTCAACAGGAGACCCCCTAAGTTTAAAATAATATTGTATATAAAAATATTCGAAAAATTAGTTGTTGGGTTTTTTTGAAAAAATTTTTTTTTGAAAAATCAGTATCTTCAAAACCTATGAACAATTATTTTTTGAAATTATTTCCAAAAATCAATATTATTAAATACTTAAAATTCGCATCCCACATTTTTTTCTTGAAAAATTTTAAAGAAATTTTTATATAAAAAATTTATTTATTTAATAATAAAACGATTTTTAAAGTTTGTTTGCATAAATTCATACTTTTCTAGAAATCAGATGGCAATTTCATTTTAAATTCATGTTTTATATTTATAAAATGTATCTTAAATTCCAAAGTACTTTTACATAAGAGCAAGTTCGTGCGATCCAGTCGTGCATTTTATTTTATTTGCGAAGATGTTTTGATTGATGTCCTAGAAGCAGTTTCAAGGCCAACAATTTTAAAAATTTCACTTATGGGCATTTCTTCACGATCATCATCAACTTTCTTAAATTGACTTGTAGATGTAGATGGTTTATCAGTTGAAGGCAGTACACTACCACCATCCTTTGATTCAATATTTTTTTTCAAAGCAACCCTCTCTTTAACTAACTTTACAACAATTTCTTTAATAAGGTCTTCCATTTTTTTTCGATTGTTTCAAGTATTTTTTTGTTCTATGTGATGCTCGAACTGTTCCTTTTAGTCCTTTATTTCTTTTTTACGCTGTTCTTTTTTGCACTGCCATTGCTTGATAACTCCATCTGATTCTTCCTTATAATAACTTTTTTTTGCCTTTCATTCTTCGCTATACTAAATCAAATACATATTAAATTATTGGATATATCTACACAACTTAAAAAATAAATGCAATAACCTACTCAAGAAAAATTCACAATCCACGATTTTTAAAAATAATTTAGAAAACCATTTTACTTACCTTAAACAAAGCTGAAAATTGAAACTTAAAAAAACTTAACGAAAAAACACTTGCTGCTAGAACGTTGCACCAATTAAAAAGAAAGTTTTTTCCGAGCCTCACTTTCGCGAAAAAAAAACAAATTACAAACAGACATATGCCTTAAAAAAAATTATAATTAAATAATTTTTTCCACAATCAAAGTGTCGAAAAATCAATTGTCTTATATATTTAATTTATTTTATAGTGTGGGTTGTGTTGGTGTATTTTGATAGAGTTTCGCTCATTTTAGATAGCTGTACGAAATCGAAAGGTATTTAGATTACGTCTGCTAATAACTTCGTTTATAATTATCTAATCTTCACGATTGAGGTATTATTTTAAATGTTAAATGTAGCTCGGATTACAAAACTTCGGCTGGACCAATTTTCACAAAATTTGTTTCTAAACCATCTCCAAGAGTTCCCCTTTCATTTAAAAAAAAATTATAAAAATCCATCCAGCCGTATTCTAGTTATAAGGTCACACACAAAAGTCAAACTCGTTTTTATATATATAGATGATTCTTATGATTTTCGTTGATTGCATTATTTTTTTAAGTCCCAACTCAAAAGATATCGAGATTATTAACTACCAGTGCCGCGTTGGAGTTACAAGAAGCTCAGGTATGTAGGAATGATAATTTGTTTTAGAGTAATTAATAAATCTTCTTCGTTTATATAGATCTCAGCTCTTAGAAACATTGGAAAGAAGTGGCACATAGCGCCGGCATTTAGTGTGGAATTCATAGGTTACTACCTCGATAGAATTTCCCGTATGAAGGAACTCAAAGGCAACTTAGAGCAGATGTTTGACGCAAACACAAATCTGTTGGGGGAGCAACAGAGCCTTCGTGATGAATACGATTCAAAAGTCAAATCAAATGCAGACTTAAAGTCAAAACACGAAGCACTGCAAGCCAGTGTTTGTGAAATGCACAAACAGTTGGAATCCGATCGAAAATCATAGACTACAGTCCTCTTATAACACACAATCCACAAGTTGTTCTCGAGGATACGCTGAAATCAGTGTCGGTGAAAAAATTCGCATCAATATCGAACTTTCCAGAATTCTCTGAAGCAGTCAGCGAAGCACAAAAGCAATCTGCAAAAAAAGACCCCCTCGCAACAACTTCAGGAGATGCCAAATTATTGGCAAAAGGTGCTTTGGATTTAAGTTCAGTGCAGGCTCTAACTACAAGTCAAAGCACAAGTGCTAGCGCTTTAACTAGCCTCGATAGTTTTATTGGTTTTGAAAAAAAAAACGTAAGAAACGCAGTAAAGATAAACACAAAAGCAAGTATTCGTCGGACAACGGAAAGTCGCCAACCAAAGAGCACAAGCGAAAGCGTAAAAAGAAGAATCATGATGTCGAGAATCCCAATGATAATAAGGCGGCAATTCCTAAAATTAAAATCAAAGTAAGTTATTTGCTGATAAGGAATTTATTGCTACAAGTTTTTTCACAATTTTAAGATATAATATTTGAAGTCCTGTGGGTTTTTGGGATCTTTTATTTTTGTTAGCTTTTAATCTGTAACTGTGCTTCTGAAGTTTTCCCCATAATAATATAAATTGTAAAGTCTTAAAGTAGAATACACTTACACAAAATTTAACACCTCTTCAAATTTATTAGTAGAAAGAAGTTTGTCGAGCTAGGAGCATTGCATTGTTTATCATTTGATGTCCACAAGATGAACTCGGCAAACATTCTCCTAATCAAGATACATATGTATATATGTATATATTTATCAAGGAGAGCTGCTAGAAATGCATTAGAGCTATTTTCTGTATCGCGTTGTTCAAAAGTATTTTGGAAAGTTATTTTCTTTGCTTTTTACTTAAGCTGTAAGAATGTATAATTTGTTTTTTTTTTTATCCATATGATTCCTTTTGATCAAATAAAAGTAACAGAAAGACATTGTATTGCAGAAACGATTATCGTTTAATATTATCGCATTTCAAATCTTTTTAAAAGTAGTTTCAAAGTATCAACGGTCAGCTGCATTGAATACGTCAGTCAAGCAAGATAACCGTTTGAAACTATTCAAAACTTGCACAGTTTTCGGAAACAGATGCGCTATAATGTGATTTCTTCCATCTTATTCTAGAGCATATACTACTCAGAACAAGGGATAATACGGAAAGCTACTACAGTATGCGGACGGCCGTAAGAGAGCAATGATTAACCAAAATTCTAATGGTGTTAAATCGCACACTCTAAGCGGCCAATTAAAGTCGCCATTTCGAGAAATCGCTCGCCCAGAAAATTTGTCATGCAAGAGACTCATTGTTTCACAATGATGGTAAGTTCGAATGTCACTGTTCTTGCCGATTGGCATCTAAATCTAAAAATCTCTGTTTACCCAATATAGTCGTGGATCTTTTCGGATCAGACGACGAAGAAGAAGACGCCGAAGCCGAATACTCTGCCAAGAAATCAAAGAAACCCGCCCTCATTGCCAAATCATCCTTCCTGCTCGACGTGAAGCCTTGGGATGATGAGACCGACATGAAAAAAATGGAAAGATGGAAGATGGACGGTCTGCTATGGGGTGCCTCCAAACTCGTTCCAGTCGGCTATGGCATCAACAAGTTGCAAATCATGTGCGTCATCGACGATGAAAAGGTTTCAATTGACTTGTTGCAAGAAAAGATGCAAGAGTTCGAGGACTTTGTCCAATCTGTTGATATCGCAGCTTTCAACAAGATCTAAACACAAAAATCGAATTAGATCTTGAATCAACGTAATTGTTTGTCCTTGAACTTTAAGTTCAATTCAGTTGAAAAAAAAAAAAAAAAAAACAAAAAATGCCTTGATTAAAAAAAATACTATATTATACTCAAGAATGTTTTGTTTACTTTTTTGATTTTCTTCCATTTTAAATTGGCCTTGCAACTTGATAGTTTAACAAAATTTCGTTTAACTAGATGTCCGCCGGAATATAACGTAAAATTCCAGCCAAGTTAGTGCTGAAGTTTTGATAGAATAACTCGGTTAAACCTGTGAGTGGAATTGATGTGGGGATTATGGAAATATGTTCTAGGAATAATTGGATAGGGTTCAAAATAATATTAATCGAGAAAATGCTGTTTCTTAAAAACGCTAGCGTATTATAATTAAAAAAGATAATTTTTAGAAACAACTTTCAAGAAAATAATCTAATTTTTCATTAAATTCTTGAAAATGGTAGATAAACCAAGCTGTTATTTCTGAACTTGTTGCTTTATTTTTATGATTGAAACGGTTTCAATTGTTGATTTTAATCTTCTAAGTGGTTCTGAAAACAAATTTTAATTTTAACAAAAACTTCGAAAAATTTGCATATGAGGACCGTTTTCACAATTTCAATATGAATATGAAAATGTTGAAACGTGCCTCATACAAAAATCTTTCGAAGTTTTTGCTAAAATTAAAATTGGTTTTCAGAACCACTTAGAGGATTAAAATCAACACTCGAAACCGTTTCAATCATAAACATGAAGCAAATAGTTCAGAAATGACAGCTTGGTTTATCTACCATTTTCAAGGATTTCATGAAAAATCATGTGATTTTCTTGAAAATGTTAAATAGACCATCCTGTCATTTCCAAACGACTTGCTACATTAGGATGATTTAAACGGGCTTGAGTATTGATTTACGTCTTCTAAATGGTTCTGACAACCAATTATAATTTTAACAAAAACTTCGAAAAATTTTCATGTGAGGAACGTTCTAACAATTTCAATATGAATATGAAAATGTTCAAACGTCTTTGGCATGAACTTTTTTCGATATTCTTATCAGATTTTAAAATGGTTTTCACAACCATCTAGAGGACTTAAATCAATACTCGAAACCGTTTGAATCATCCAAATTAAGCAAACAGTTTGGAAATGACAACATGGTTTATCTACCATTTTCAAGAATTTCATTAAATATTCTATGATTTCCTTAAAAGTGATCGATAAACCATGTTGGCATTTCTGAACTAGTTGCTTCATTTGGATTATTGAAACGGTTCCGAGTGTTGGTTTTAGTCCTTTAAGTGTTTCTGAAAACCAATTTAAATTTTAACAAAAACTTCGAAAAATTTTCATATGGGGAACGTTTTAGCAATTTCAATATGAATACGCAAATGTTGAAACGTCTCTGGCATGAATTTTTTTTCGAAATTTTTGTCAGATTTGAAAATGGTTTTCATAATCACCTAGTGGACTTAAATCCACACTCGGAACCGTTTCAATCATCCAAATGAAGCAACTAGTTTAGAAATGACAACATCATTTATCGACCACTTTCAAGAAAATCACATGATTTTTCATGAAAATGGTAGATAGACCAAGCTGTCATTTCTGAAGTAGTTGCCTTATTTGGATAATTCAACGGTTTTGAGTGTTGATTTGAGTCCTCAAAATGGTTCTGAAAACCATTTTCAAATCTGACAAAAATTTCGAAAAAAATTCATGCCAGAGACGTTTCAACATTTGCGTATTCATATTGAAATTGCTAAAACGTTCCCCATATGAAAATTTTTCGAAGTTTTTGTTTAAATTAAAATTAGTTTTTAGAATCACCTAGAGGATTAAAAACAACACTAAATACCGTTTAAATCGTTGGAATCGAGCAAGTAGTTTAGGAATGACAGGAAGATTTATCCACTATTTTGAAGAATATAATGAAAAATCATATGATTTTCTTAGATGTGATCGATAAACCACGTTGTCATTTCTAAACTACTTGCTCGATTCCAACGATTTAAACGGTCTTTAGTGTTGTTTTTAATCCTCTAGGTGATTCTGAAACCCATTTTAAAATCTAACCAGAACATCGAAAAAATGTCATGCCAGAGTCGTTTCAACATTTTCATATTCATATCGAAATTCTTGAAAGGTTCCCCATATGAAAATTTTTCCAATTTTTCGTTAAAATTAAAATTGGTTCTCAGAATCACTTAGATGAATTAAATCAATACTCGAAACCGTTTCAATCATCCAAATGAAGCAACTAGTTCAGAAATGATAACATGGTTTATCGATCACTTTTAAGAAAATCATAGAATTTTTCATGAAATTCTTGAAAATGGTTTGATAAACCATGTTGTAATTTCCAAACTACTTGCTTGATTTGGATGATTGAAACGGTTTCGAGTATTGATTTAAGTCCTCTAGATGCTTGTGAAAGCTATTTTGAAATCTGATAAGAATATTGAAAAAATTTCATGCCAAAGACGTTTCAACATTTTCATATTCAAATTGAAATTGTTGAAACGTCCCCCATATGAAATTTTTTTCAAGTTCTTGTTACAATTAAAATTTCGTTTTCAGAACCACTTAGAGGATTAAAATCAACATCTAAAACCGCTTCAATCATCAAAATGAAGCAACTAGTTCAGAAATGACATCATGGTTTATGTACCATTTCAAGAATTTCATCAGAAAATCATGATATTTTCGAATGTGATCGATGAACTATGTTGTCATTTGCTGCCTTTTTTTGAAATAGCTGACTTGTACGCAGCATATACTTACACCACATCCACTCATTCAAGTTTCAATTAGGAAAGCTAAATTAAAATTAGATTTAAAATCAATTGATCAACAGTTCTCAATTTTTTTATTTTAGAAAATCGTTTCTGTTTCTTCGAACGATAGATGTCATTAACAGGCGGGACAAAAGCGTTTAAGTGTCTTTAAGTGCATTTATTTTTCTTTAAAGTGTGTGTGCTTTTCATAAACACTAGTATTCTCTTGAGATCTTTTTGTATTACAAAATTCCTTATGTGATACGTGTGATGTTCTACACAGAATGACCCAACAACTGCGCCGTTTGATTATCTTCGTTTTGTGGTCCATCACCAATGGTATTCATTAAAAGTGGAGCTGTCGATTAAGACAATAATTAAGTTTATTGTATAAACCAAATAAAAATTATTATACCAATTAATGTTTGAATACTATGCTTGCAAAAGAAATTTAGGAAGTCCCCCTTCTAGGTGATCATGTTCTTTGGTTCGGAATCAGTCAACATTTTTTTTGCTAGCTATATTAAGTAGCATTCATCCCTGCAGAAAAACAAAAAAAGATGCATTTAAAACTATTATATTTGTATTAGTTGGCAACACTTACCCCGTCCGTCCGGCTCACTTTTTGCAATGTGTAATTGCGAACAACCAATGTCGAAAACTCGACAATTGCAGTCAAAATATCAATAGAATCTGGGGTGGAATCGCGTAAGGTGATAGTTGACTATCAATTCGTTGATTGTCGTTTTTGACTATAGCTGTCTCTATTATATCAATTAAGAATTATAGAGAGAGCGATGGTCAAAACGACAATCAACGAATTGATAGTCAACTATCACCGTACGCGATTCCACCCCTGATTTTGTCTTCTGATCGGCCATTATCAAGGTTATTTACAGTGCCTGAAGAATTCCTAAGCACGTTAGGATTTTGTAGAACGAAGATCGGTTCGATCCAAATAGGCCAATAAAGTCCCTCTCTCTCTAGCTTTCTTGACGATTTCTTCTCCGGAACTAAGGCATACTATTGGCTGTGTATGTTTGGATAAACGTGACAGGGAATGACTGGTTGAGGTATTGAACGAATGCTCCGATAGACTTTCATTTGAATTGGGATTCGATAGAATTTCAACAAGCTTTTTGGCTGGATTATCATGGAGTGTTGTTCGTAGGTTTAGCGGCGATGAAGATGAATCCGTGACTGCTGATGAGACTGATTCCGGACAAGGATTACGTGCTTCTGGATCGAGTTGTTGTTGTACTTTTTGTTGACTACTTGTCGTTGAACTATCTGGCTGATCTTTATTTTCGGTTGTATCCTCATAACTATCAACTTCTCCATTTGTAATCGTGGTGCTTTCTGGATGATTTAGGCTGGTGGTAAGATTTATTTTGGGAGTTGATTTAGTTAATCTGCTTTTGTAATGCCCGCTGCTGGTCGGTGTTCTTGAATGGTCTTTGTAGGTGCACTTACTGTCTGATGAGACTACTCGCTGTTGGTTATTTGCGTTTTGCGCATTTTGTTGAACTAATTCTAATTTAAGTTATATTAACATAAACCTAAATATAAAAACAATTAATGTTTATCACGAATATTTATAATCAAGGTCTACTTACAATTCTAAAATATTTGTTTTGAGAACTGTCATTTTGATATTCACAAAAAAAAACAAAACTTCAAATTTTTAGCTACTGACTTCATTTTGTATTTTAATCCACCATTCACACATATTCACGGATAGGGAATTTGAGAGAGTTTTCTCTTACTCACCTCAAAAAAAAATTTGATGGTGTTTCAGGCAAGAGGGGTACCGGTCGTGACTCTAGGTAATATATTTGCTCTATGGTTTAGATATTGTAGCTGTAGAGTCCGAAATGAAACAACCTCTTACTTTGGTGTCTGGATTACAAGTGATCTTTATTATATAATTCATATGTCATCGAAGTAAAAGTGTGTAATAGAAATGTAATAGAGTTGTAATAGAGTACAGTAGAATACAGTAGAACTCTTTTATATGCCACAGCTCTCCCATAAGCTCTTTATAAATAAAATTTTAGAAATTCAAAGTTAATTTTAACAAATATATGCAAATCAGTTTCCATTTCATAATTTTAAATTCATTTTTTTTTCTTATTTTATCTTATAGTAGAAATAATATATTATATTCTTTGTACAAGTTTTCATTTCATAATGTAAGAATTCAAATTTACATAAGATTTAATTTTTTTTTTAAATAAGTTTGGTTGAAATTGATTTCACAATTTTAAATTAAATGACATTTTATGTTCTTAATTTCTTAATATTTTATAGTGTTACAATACAAAACACAGCAAGTTAAATTTTCATAATTTTATATGAAGATTTGTAATGTTATAATAAGAAATTTGTTTTTAAATTTGCATATCATAATTTGAAGTAAAATAAAAATATGTTCACAATTTTCAATTGCACATTACATATAAAGATATTATTTCCATTAATCCATCTATTGCTTTACATAAAATTTTAATTAAATTTTAAAAATATTGTTGTGGGCACCTCGTTCACATTAAGAGGCTGAGCTGAAAAAAATGAAAAAAAAAGGACATTTAAATGAAACGAAAACAATAAGGCAAATATGAATAATAAATATGTATTATTTACCTTGAGTAAACCGGCAGTGCATGATGAATAAGGCTTGTCAAATGTCAATTTCAATAATTGTCTTATTAGGGGAAACAGCTGTAGGATTTCGGAGAACAAACATTAGACGCAATAATTCACTTCCAGATTCTGGAAGGGTATAACTACTGGAAAGAATATAGTTAGGAAAGGGACTCTCCAAAATAAAACAAAACTCGACAGGCTCTTAAAATTACCAATTTTTGAAATGGTGAAAGACTTGCACATTAGTTCCTAACAAATTGAGTCAAGGTTTGTTTTAGGCGGGTTGGGGAACTCGTCAACAAAGGTTATATAGTAAGCACCGCGTTTGAGTGGTGTGTTGAAAAACCCTCGTTGAAATGATGTTCACCACACTGGAAAAATCGTCAGGTGTGAATCCCAAGTATTCGACCGTTGGAATATATTAGTTTCGTTTTAAAGATTCGGTGGTCTGGAAGGGGCGGAGCTGAAATTAAAAGAAGACAGGTGAACTAATACAGCCTTACTTGAAAAATCTTAACGGAGAAGTTGTCATCACGGTATAGGTTCTCAAGTGTGAATAGGAGAAAAACCAGTGGCGTGAGGTTTCTACGGTAAATACCAATTGCAGAAATAGCTGTTCTTCTGGAGCTGGATAGACAAATGTCAGTCGTATGTTTTATATGTTATCCGACGAATTAGTTGTTATCTAGAATCCACAAGCATAAGAGGTGTTTGGTTACTCGTAATACATCGAAACTAGCCAAGTGTTGTAAAGTTTCGGCCCGTGTCAGTGTCCTAAAGAGTTAAAGAAATAAAAAAAAAGGAAAGTAAAATTATAATTAGAAATATAATTACCAGATAGGGTGTTGCGGTTAAATGTTAGTACGATTCGGAAAAAGGCTACGTCGGTGTGGAAAATATAAATAACTACTGTATAAAATTATTTCATAAGGGTGAGTTAAAATGGTGAAATGTGGTTTGTGGTTTGTCTCTGATAGAAGATATGTTTAATTAGGTGATTTGGAGCGGTCGTAGACGAAATCATAGAGACCGTCAACGAGTTGTGGGGGACTCGGTACCACCGTACGAACATCGAGTTCCACTGATTTTGTGCTGGCCGCAATTCTGGATAGATACAGGCCAACAATGTTTCCGTCCCGATCACCTCTTAAGCAGCACCAAGTCTCAGCTTCTAAGGACTGTTGGCCCGAATTCTCAGTTGTGGAGGATACCGACCAAATTACCCCTTTCGAATAAGGTCACGTGAGTCCCACCTAGTCAAGAAAAAGTCAAGAATAATAACAAGAAAGAAGACAAAATTTTATAAAACAAATTTTTATTACAAAGTAAACCTTTTTACAAATACTTAATTAGAAAAAAAAAAGAGAAAAAAAATTATTAAGACCTACTTAAAGATTCTTGAAGCTATGTGGTTACAAAAAAAAAAATTATAAAAAAGAAAACAATCCTAGTATTAAATATTTCAAACAATTCAAGTAACCGAATTTAAACACATTCCAAGCTAGTTCAAAACAATTTTACTAATATACTAATAGTTAAAGCCATAAAAAGCAAAAGAAACCTACTTAAAGCTATCTAAAACCTATTTAAAATAATTGAAGCCAAACAAAAAAAAAAAAAAAAAAAGGAATAGATATGTGAGAAATGAATACTTATTGATACCATAAAAAATAGATATATACTTATAAATACAAATATAATCAAAACAAAAAAAAAAAAAAAAAACAAAAAAATCCAGATGTAATAAAAGACCTAAAATTCACTTTCAAAAATTGTAAACTTCCCTTTTTGTGTTCCGACTGGCTTTTAAGTATACTTACGGGCATAAATAGAATTTTGATATCCGAAACGAACGACTTAAGAGAGCTCTTTTAGGTAGGTGTTTATGGTTTGTTGAATTTTTTTTGAAAGGTTCGCCTTTATTCCGTTTTCTTTTGTTGGTGGATCGCGGGATACAATTAGAGGAAGCATTTCAGTTAGTATAAATTAGCGTTTGTAATAGATAAATATAATTGTAATAAACTTAGTCTAAAAGTTAAATGAAAAGAAAAAAAGAAACTTGTGTTTGGTTTGTTTCCATACGGGGAACATGATTGCTTGATTTAAATTTATTTCAGGGGTGCCGATGGATCGCTGAACGAGGCTTTTGAAGGGGTGACCAGAAACTAATAGATTTCGTTAAGATCTTGGGGAAGTTTATACAGGGCCACGGAACTTCCAGGTGGGGTGGGCATAGGCCAAGCTGCCATAACATCTGCAGCGCCCTTAGTGTGGTGAACCGTCCGTCCGCGCTTCCTTAAGATATTCAGGCCTGATAAGTGTTTTGTTGGGAGGTGAGGTTTAGTTCGGGGGCAAGATCCCCCCCCTATTCCGGCGAGCTAAGCCGTGCTTCGCGAGCAGGCCGCGTTCCCGAGCTAAGCACTCTTTTTCCTTTCCTATCCGTATCCTTCCGTTTTCCTCGATCCTACCTCAGCCAATATTCCCTCCACACTCATCCTCTTGCCTCGCTACAAATGGCGCCCAACGTTTAGGTGTTTGTAGTCTTTGTTTTAGTTTATTTCTGTCGTGATTGTACCTAACCCCACTCGCTATGTATTTTCGAGGATCGTAAGTCTGCATCAAGAAGGTCTCGGACGTACTTAGGTGTATTGCGACGGCTCCTCGAAAGTTCATGGCGACGGCAGTTAATACGTGTTTTCTGAAGTTGCTGTAAGTTTTTAGTCTCCGTAAGTCTTCACTAAGAAGGTCTTGAACGGACTTAGCTGAATTGCGACGGATTACTGAAGATTATAGTAACGACAGTATGCTTCCTCGTCTCGTCTTTCCTTAATCCCATCCTTTACCGTACTTTACTTTTCTTTCAAAATTTCATTTTCTAAATCTATTTTTCCAATTCTAATAAAAGTTCACTTGGAATCATGTCCGTGTTTGGAAGCGTTCCGAACATCGTTGCAGTGATTTCAAATTAAAGTTTCTGTTATATAATTCTTCTTCTATATCGAGAGTTTTGATATCCCTTCAATAACATGTCTTCAATGTAAGTCATAGAGACAGACTTGAATTGCTGTTTTGAAGAGGATAACATTGTAATGTATTTTTGTCTATTGTATTTAGTTCCCAGTTTTTACCACACCAAGGGAAGAGTAAGATAGTTTGTCCGCAGTCTTTTAATTCAATAAATTACGTAGTAAGGTCACTCCAATCCGTCAGCAAAGTCCAAGAACGGCGTCCTGAAGCACCCCGAATCCAGAAAGAAAAAATTTAACATTTCGAAAACTCGAAAAAAAAAAACAAATATCCTTTTTTTTTCAATTTTGGGTCAATTAGCCTATTAAAATATATTTATAAATTTATTTAAAATATAGCTTCAAGACATCACTAGAAAGTTGAAAAGGTGAGTCTTAAAACAAACTGATAGAATATAAATTTTTGTTACGTTTTTGTTTTCAGTCAACCAATTTACAATTTTTTTTTTAAGTTCGGTAGTTGGGATTCCATCTCTTTTGTTAGTTGTTAAAGTTTTGAAAAAAAAAGAAAAAAAAATTCGATTGGAAAAAAAAAAAAAAAAAAAAAAAAAATATATCCTTGAACTTTGTGGGTAGGTGGATATAGGCCTTCGTTGTCCTTGAACACATACATACTTTGGTTTTCGAACATAGTTTCGAGTTTGAAAAATTAGTTTGATTCCAATATTCTATACCTATAAATAGTTTTTCGTTATATTAATTCTTGTTAGTCGTGTTGCTTAGTTTCTTAAAATTTTCTTTTGAGTTACTAAACTTATGTATGTATATTTTTTTTTTTTAAATTACTTTTGGGGTCAAGTTTAAAACTTGAATTTTTATTTTTTTTGGTTAACGTTAACTATATTGTTCCTTTATTATATTTACTTAGCTCTTTCAATTGTTTTTCCAACTCATTCGTTTATTGAATATAATTGGGCACACGAAAAACATATTGTAAAGATAAAAGTAAAAGTTAAACGCAGTAGGTAATTTGCTATAACATACTTTTGGTTAAAGTATACTATTAGTATCCTACATCGAGTTTAATCGTGTAATTATACTTTTTTTTCAGTTGTTCTAGTTACCTTTCAAGTTTTTTCCAAATTCAGTTCGTTTAGTTTGTTTTTGTTAAATCGATCATTAATAGTAAATAACTTTTAATACTTCGATGTGAATAAATAGCAGTTGGAGAATTTAACTAAAATCATACTTCACTTTTCATACAAAGCTGGAATAACAATTTAATTCTTCGTTAACTTACTTTATTTCAGGTTTTTAGTATTTACTAAATTTTTCTTGTTCTGAAAAAGAAATATTTTTGGATAATTTTTTTGGTAGAGTTAATTGATTGGTGTATGTAAATTCTCTTTTTGTTTTCTAGGATTTAAGTTTTCATATTACTTTTCTTCTTTTTTGTTTTTGGTTATTCCTATTTTCGATTTTGTTAGAAAGTTAAGTTTTCGTTTGGGGTTTTCAACCTAATAGTCTTAGATTATTTTTTTTTGTTTTCGATTTTTTTTGTTTATTTGTTTCATTTAATCTTTTCAATTTACGATATTCTGCGTCATCAATTTTACTTTAAGTTTCAACAATACTTTGGAGTCTGAATATTCAGGACATTACTGTTTGTATTACCGATTTCTTAGTCCGATTTTTTGTTAATCAATTTTGCTTAATTGTGGAATTTGTTCGTTCATAACTTTAATATGGCCTCTCCTAATAAAGAAAACGAGGAAAGGATTAGGAAATTAATTCGAAATACGGTTGTAGAACAAAGTAGGGCTAATCGAGAAATAGGATATGACCACGAGAGGGACCAAAGGCCACGAGTACAACATTCTCCTCCTTCACAGAGCGTAAGATACCAACCTCCAGTTCTGCAAGCTGGTGCAGCTACTCCGTTACCAACAAGTTTCGCTAACTCTTCGATAGACTCGATCACGCCACCTTCTTTTAGTAGTTTGAGCGATCAAGGCGCAACCGCTAAAAGAGTTGCGCCAAAGAATGATAAGACCGTCCAACCAGCTAACGAGCCAAGAACCAATCCTGGTAATGTAGGAATTCCGAAAAACCCCCTTGAAAGTACGACAAATCATCCCAATGGCGGGGGTAGGGAAAGAATCATAGTTCCGGAAGATCTCAAGGCTTATATTAATCTCGCGATAGTTAATGCTTTTTCTACTTATCAGTCTTCTGTACGGTCCGAAATAACAAATACCTTAAAGGACGAGATTCAAAATCAGATTGGAGGACTGATGAGACAGTTTAGTCAGAGTCGAGAGGCTCCTTCCGTTGACCAAGCGTCAAGACCAGATGATCCCTTCTCGGCACAGCCACCTTCCACACAGCCCCCAGTTCAATGTCAACCTCAGTTTGATCCAAATACCAGAGCTTTTGTTCCAGTAGGTAAACCGAGTCGTAGGCAAAACGAACCAGGTAGGTCTGGGCAAGAAAGAATATTTCGAGCTGATTCGTATCCCGAGTATAATTTCCAACCGCCACGAGACTCATTCAATCCAATGTTCAACCGACCTCCTCCTCCAATCGGCTCCATGAATCCTCCTGTAGGAGGACCGATTAAGATCAATAAGTGGGGTATTAGTTTTAATGGAAAGCCTGACCACCTAACAGTGGAAGATTTTATATTTCGAGTGGAGACTCTTCAGGCCCAGTATGGTTGTCATTGGTCGGAAATACTACGTGATTTCCACCTGTTACTCTCAGGACCAGCTTACGAATGGTTCTGGCAATTCCAAAGGAATAACTATAGGCCAGATTGGCCAATGTTGAAGGACGCGTTAATGCGCCAGTTCAAGAATCTTAAGTCAGACTATGAAATCATGCGTGAGATCATGGAACGTAAGCAGGGGTCCTGGGAGAGCAGTGACGATTATTTTGCAGCCATAAACAAGTTGAGGTCTCAGTTGCGGATACAAATCCCTGAATGGGAAATAGTTAAAATTTTAAAGAAAAATCTTTCGGAAAGAGTAGGAAAATTAGTCTTCCCTATGCCTATTTTTACTTTGGATCAGCTGAGGTATGCATGCAAGGATGCTGAGGCTGCTTTTCCGAGGAGGGATCCAAATTTTCCTAAGACCTTCAAGCCAGCGGTAAAATTTGTGGCCAACGAACTTGAGTATGACGATACAGAAGTAATACCGACAACAGATGAACAGGTAGCAGCTTTTCAAGTGGGTGGATTCCGGCAAAACAATCCTCCACGAAAGTATGCTGATGCTGCTAAGTTGATCTGTTGGAACTGTAGGGCTCCCGGTCACACTTATTTTGATTGTGGTTCGGAGGTACATAATGTGTTTTGCTATAAGTTGAAAAAGAAGAAGAATATAGATTTTAAATTTAAAGTTAAAGTAAAAGTAGGATTAAAGATCCAAGAAGACGTTCGGCGTCATCTGGAATGCATAAGACATTTAGACGGATGACGGTGTCTTCAACGCGGCTCAGTGCCAGATGACGATGGGCTGGCCGCCGTGCTGTCGCTTCTCGCTGTCAATCGGGTGTAGTGTTGACAGCACCTCTTCTTATGCCGGAACTAAAAAGACGGAAAGGGAAAGGAAGGTTGACAGGAAAGAAGTAGGGCGAAGGTGAAATAGAGAGGAGGATCGGTGACCGGAAAGAAGAAAGAAAAAGAAGAAGGAATAAGGTGAAGAAACCTGAAAAGAAAGAAACACGACATAGGGAGAAGAAGAGAAAAGACGCACGATGTTCGCTGTGAGGGTCGCGGCATGCTTGTTCGGCTCGGCTATGACTCGCCGGTTGGTGGGGGGGGATCTTGCCCTCACAGACGAACTACTCCTTTTTCAAAACATAGATCATGCCTGAAAGCTATTATACAAAAAAAAATGCGATACCACCACTTAATTTGATTCACCACACTCGATGCTGATGATGTCGCTTCAGCTTGGCCTTATAATTCCCACCCCTCCGTGGAATCCGGTAGGCCGCTCACGAATACGGATTCCCCTTGGTTGGACTCCTTTAGCCCACCATCACATCCATTTGCTGCATACTTATCGTCACTCTCCTTCGCTTACCCTTCTCACCCCCTTAGAATACTTCCTACTCCGCCATCGAGCTATCGGCCCGATCACAGAAAGAATACAACAAGATTTTGGTTTTCAATGAATCATACATCGATATTCTCTCAACCTTTATTCATTACTCGTAAAGTTTTATCCAAAAGATAGCGAAAAAATTCAAACAAATATCAGTTATATATAATAATTTTAAATGTGACATATAGATGATTATTCTTAAGCAGAAACGATATATAAAATGATTCTTAAAACTTTAGATTGATCAAAAGTTATAACAAAAACATTCAATATCAAAAATTAACGAAAATTGTATGACCAAAAGTGTGCACGTACCATGCGCGAAAAAACAAAAAAAACCCTGGAAGAATCTCCGGTTTTCTTCGGCGGAAACCCTCCCCACGGTCTCGCAACTAGGCGCTATGCGTAGCAGTTCACGCTAGCTATAAAGAAAACCAAACGCTAAACCCTTTTGCCTTCCTATATATAGAGCTCTATTTATAGCTACCTAAAAGGGGCAAAATCTTGCTTCCCGCGACCGAGACCCGGACAGAATCCCACCGCGAATTCTTATCAAAAATGCCGGTGTAGGATTTTCCAAACTCTTTTGGGCGGCGGCACTTAGATTTTATCAAAAAAAAGAATTTTAAAATTTGGTCTTAACATTCACTAAATTATAAAATTTCGCCTATCATCGCTTGAATAAAGGTTCACAATATACTTAAATCTCAATTGACAACAAAATTAACAAAAAAAAAAATGTTCTGGAACTCGGTAACTTCGGGCTGGACTCTTGCTCCTTATCTCCTCTCGTCTTAGCGGTATCCGCTTACTCGGGCCAGTCACGGACAGTTCCGTGAGATTACGGGGCGGTTTACCGTAAATTCCGCAAGGAACAAAAAAAATGATATGAGTCGGTTGCGGAAATGTCCGCAGGATTACGGAAAAAGTTGATCCGCAAGATTACGAAAAAAAAAATCTGCGAGCTCCCAAAAAAACAGGAAAAGGAAAGAAAAGAAGGAAAGGGGTGACGCCTCTTCGGCTCCCGCTGAAATTCGTAAAATGTCTATGAATACCTAACATCCCTATTACTTCCAACTAGTACTCTCTTACTTGGCACCCGGAGAATCACGGGCTTATGCTCAACCCTTTTTTGCTGTGCCGGTTCTGGCAATGGCCACAGATGATTCCACAGTATATTTTTTTCTTTTTTTTCAGCCAAAATCACCCTGGAGTGTCGCAAAGAAGAAAAACGTAGGGCATTAGTTCCGTCGTATTTTCTTGCGCACAGAAATTATTTTTCACAAAAAAAAAACAAATGCAAAAAAAAAACTCACCCTTTCATAAAAAACTATCACTAAAATTTACAAAAAATTTAAATCACGGCTTTGACCTCTAGTCTATGATTCCTCGTATATGTATATATATAATTATATTTATACCGCACTCTATTGTACACTTTTTTTTTTAAAAAAAAATTTTATCGATAAAATGTTTTTAGCACCTGCTTATACTGTCACGGTTGAACTTCAAATGTCCTCTTCATTTACATAAAACCTCACTCTAACCTCAGCTTGATTGTTCTCGAAGCATTCGTCCGTAAAATGCATCGTCATGCACTCGGCCATATTTAGCCGATGCACTTGTCAAACTCAGCTATTAGCCTGACTACAAGTATTGCTTTCTTTCTCGCTGTGATTGCTCGTTGTTGAGCAAATGTCATGCAATTTGCCGTCGGCAATATTACTGCCCTAATTAGAGTTCGTTTCAGATATCTAATATAGGAATTACAATGTAAGCATTTTTTTTCTATGTCCATCATTATTTACCTGTATTTTGTATTTTCCCTAATCTTTGAACCCTTTATTGTAGTTTTAGTTAGTATGTAAGTTTTTGTTTGTTTCAAAAAAATAATAAAAATAAAAATCTCATTTACACAATAAAACTAATTTGTTTCAATTTATTTACGATGATCATCAATCGTCACAAAAATGAACCATCGCGCAACTTCAATACGTAAGAACATACATCAAATCTAGTGTATGCCTACCATTACTAATTAATAATTTAAATTCCACTCTAGATAACCATTTCCAGCCACTTGTCATCCACATTCCATGAATTCCTTCCACTTCCTTCTTTTTACGTTCATTCATGTTTTTAATATACTATTTCCTTTTACTATTTGCAGTGTCGGCCATTGAGGAAGATGAACCCAGGACCCACCACCAAGTAAGCGGAGGACGACGACATCGCCACAAAAAAAATTCTGGTAAGTTTCATGTAATATTTCAATTTTCAATTTTCAGCTTTATTTTATTCAATTTTATTTATTATTTTACTATATTATTTGTTTTCTTTTCAGATTACCTCTCCCTGCTGATGATGATCAGCAGAGAAGATGAGGACGGTGGTGATGGCGGCGCGGCGGTGACCTCTCGCACGGCAGCAAGAAAAATATCGGTAAGTATCTACCTAATCCTTTACTATTTGTGCCATCCGTTTTCAGATAACGAAAATAACATTTATTATCTTTATTTTCAGCTTCAAATTTTAGCGCCAGCGACGCCTCTGCTGCCGACAAAACAACATGCGTCAAGGGGATGATGTCCAACTTCAGCTCGGCAGCGAGCATCAAGTATCGTAAGTATTTTTCTTTGATTCCTTGATCATTTTTAATCACTTCTTTTTTTCTCTTTCAGGTACAACTTCTGCGCCTGCGACGCGCTCTGCTGCCGCACGTCAGCGCTCAGTCCTTTAGCCAACGAGGCAACCGTAACAAAACATCGGCGCTGAGACGAGGGCATGTTGAGGCACAGTGACGATGACTGCTGCCGATGAATTATTATGTGCCTGTGCCTGTGCCTGTGCCTGTGGGGAAGAACCCACATCCCAAGGCCGGGCCATTCATAATTACTTATAACCTTACCAATGCAGGTATGTATTATTTTTTTTTTTTTTTTGAAATTTTATTCCCTTCTGACTGGACTAATTATTTATTTAATTTCTTTTCTTTACAGTTTGTAATTCTGCTTCTGGTCAACTCCAATAATGCAGCTCCTCATCAGTATGTGCAGCAAACAAAATTTTATTCACCATGCGATCAACAGGAATCCATTTACTACATCCCTTACCGTCGTGGTCATCGATCTCATTATCAGCAACATCATTGCAGAATCATTATGCTGAAACAAAATCCCTATTTTTCCGTCATATAAATTTTATTTAAAAAACATACATTTAAGTGCTTAACTCCTATTTGAAGTGATTGATTACTCCAAGAAAGTGAAAATCATTACATAATGTAATAGAATTACAAAATTTAAGTCGTTAGAAGAAATGAAATCGAGTTGTAAACTTTTGACGACAGTGCAGTGTTTTTTTCTTTTCCCCTCACTCGTGGACAACTTTTGCCAATTTTCTTGTCCCAAAAGGGAACGATTAAAGAGCCGTACACTATAGTGAAACAATCGAAAAAGTGTAAATGTTAAAGTGAAAAACGAGATACGACAAAAAAAATATTTCGCCATGGTGTTTCTTGTTACTCAAAAAAATGAAGGATTTCACCATAAATTAGTCGGGAATTTTTGTGAGAACTGTTTAATTTATCGTTTTTTTTTTTTCTGGATAAAATATAATTAAAATAATCATGAATCGCAAGAACATGTGAACAACCACTTTCAATCAAGAACCAATATCACTCTGAAGCTGGGAAAAATTAGAAGATTTTGTGTGTTTTCGTCGGTTTTATTGTCATCATCATCGTCATCATAGATCCAGGTACGAATAGTTTTAAGATTATTTAGTATGAATATATTATTATGAATCATATGTACTCTTTTCGCTTTGTAAAAAAAAATGTTCAGTGTTTATAATTTTAATGACGGAATTTCCGTTAACGAAATCTGAAACGAAATTCTACGGGGTTTAAATCCTTCGTTTTGTATTACGATTAAATCAGCGATTTTACTTATATAAGAGTGTTTTTACTTGTGGGCTGCTATTGTGGGTCGATATGCTCTTTGTTTTTATTGAAGGGTTCTGGTTTTAATCTAGTTTTATTGAAGTGTTCTGGTTTTAATCGAATGGGTCGATTAAGGATTGCATTGATAGGCAGTGCAGCCGGTTGTATAGCATGCCGAAGCGGTATACCTATGGTTTGTAGCACTGTAGGTAATTGTTTTATTTTTTTTTCTCTTGAGTTGAATTATAAAACTATTTCAAATAATTTAACAAAAACAAAAGTTGGACAGACTCAAAGTTAAAATATCACAGATGGGAACTTATAACTAATTAAAACTACTAAAAAAATATCACAGATCGGGCATTGTTCAAAGGGTACGGGTGCCTGGACCATATCACAGCTTTAATAAATTTTAAACGTGTGATTGCACGATTTGCAGAGTTGATACTCTACATATAGCGATTTTTGAATTTAAGTTTTTGTAATCGTGATCAAATATATTAACAAATGTTTCAAGATTGCATAATTGGTGATGCATTTGAAATGTTTTCTTATTTTGTTCGTTTATAAACGGGGTTTTGTGGTCATATAGTAACTCAAATACCTAACGGGTTTTCTTATATATAATTCAATGATTGGGAATTCTACCATTCTATTCAGCCTTTTGAATATTGTTTTTACCTATCACAGATGATGCTTATTATTCTAGTCAGTCTTTTAAATGTTTGTTATCCTAACATAAGTTGGATTCTTACTATTCTAATCAGTCTTTCGATGTTCCTTTTACTTATCACAGTTGTTGCTTCTTATTCTAGTCAGTCTTTTAAAATTTTTCGTTTTTATATCACAGTTAATGCTTCTTATCCTAGTCAGTCTTTATAAAATCTCTTATCTCGTATCACAGGTTAGCACTTAAATCTAACTTAACGCTAAACTTAAGCTAATCAGGTACGGTGGTGGATATTGTTTGTCGATGAGTACAGGTACTTATGGACATCAGTCTGGACGTGCATTGTCCTTATCACAGACATTAAATAATTTTTTGCAACACATGGTGTTTATTGCACATTGCTTTAAGCTATATAATATTTAATAGGATTACTGACTGGTTTGACTAGAATAGTGTAAAGTTCTTTTAGTTGGTTAAATATCTTTTTACTGACTATAATTGGCTATGAGCTGAAGAGAATTAAATATGGATATGCAACAAAAGGACAAATTTTACTGTTTCATATCTTTCGCATGAAAGATACCAATACTTTTACCAGCTAGATTTTCTAGTTCGTAAAGGTTTTTACCTACAGCTTTGACTACACGACACTTAATAAATTTTGGACATAGCTTGGCTGACAATAGTTTTGACGAATCACTGAGGATAAAATTTCGTTTGTATACTTCTTGACCAGGAAGATACTTTACGTTTCTGGAACGGAAGTTATAATTTTTCGCGGTTCTTTCGTTTCCTTTCAATATGTTTTCTTTTAATCTATTGCGGATGATTTGCAATCTGGCTTGCCTGGGTAGTGTTGATACTTCTCCATCGGCTAAGTTACTCAACTTGTCCGCGAGTTCATAGCTGGTGCCATGCATCATCATGTTCATACCGAACAAGGCGTAGTACGGTGTTGTGCCAGTAGCTGAGTGAACAGAACTTCTAAGGGCCGCCGCTATCTCGCTTAGATGTTTATCCCAATCGCGCTGATCAGTTTGCAGATAGGAACGAATGGCTGACAGCAAGGTTCTATTCACTCGCTCTGAGGCGTTGGACTGCGGTGCATAATTGGCTGTCTTGAAATGCCTTATGCCGTAAGTGGACAAGAGATTTTGAAATTCTTTAGAGAGGAATTGTTTACCGTTATCTGAGTGTATTAGCTGCGGTACTCCAAAAGTGTTAAACAATTCATCTCGTAAGAAACGGACGACACTTGAAGCTTTTGCTGCACGCAAAGGTTTCAAGAACACAAACTTGGTCAAGTGGTCGAGGACAACAAATACATAAGCGTTACCATTTTTGGAACGCGGATACGGACCTATAAAATCTATGTATAGTTTTTGGAATGGTCTATCGGTATAGTAATTACTGGTAATTGGTGGACGTGACACTACATTGGACGCTTTTGACTCTTTACATATTTTACAATTAGATATATACTGACGAACTTGAATGGTCATGTTTGGCCAATAGAAAAATTGTCGTATTCGGTGTAACGTTTTGGCTATGCCACCGTGTGATGATCGTGGTGGATCATGAGCTTTTTCGATTAATTCTTGTGTTAGATTTGAAGGAATCCACAAACACCATTCATGTTCATTTAGGACATCACTATTTGTTGGAAAGCTGCGTTTGTAAATAAAACCATCTACGATTTTTAAGTCTGGAAGTTCGTCTTGTCGAAGTTGAATTGTTTTAATGAGTTCAACATACTCATCAGACTTAAACTCTTCTGAATCCAAGTCAATCAACGGACTTACTTGCTCCAAAGAAACTACATCTAAGTGTGCCCGAGAAAGCGTGTCTGGCACAACCTTTAGCGATCCTTTGCGGTGCTCTATGTTGAAGGCATATGATTGGAGTTCTAGGCTCCACCTAGCGAGACGACCACTTAGATCCTTCATGGTCATAAGCCACTTCAGGCTAGAGTGATCGGTTATGATCGTGAAGTTCATACCTTCAACATAGGGTCTGAATCGTTTTACCGCCATCACTGCTGCCATGCACTCCTTCTCGGTCACACTGTAGTTCTTTTGACAAGAGTTCAGCTTTTGCGAGAAGAATGATATTGGCAGTTCGCTTTCATCATCATTTTTCTGGAACAGAACTGCACCTATTCCAGAATCGGACGCATCGCACTGGATGAAAAATGGTTTCTTGAAATCGGGGTGTGTTAGCACAGGAGCTGAAGTTAAAGTTCTTTTAAGTGCTTCGAATGCTGCACAGGCTTCTTCAGTCATTACGAATTTCGTTTTTGATTTCTTTAAAGTATCCGTCAAAGGCGCTGTTAAGGTGGAAAAATCTTTTACAAATCGCCTATACCATCCCGCTAGGCCTAAAAATCTCCGAACTTGCCTGGGATTTTTCGGTATAGGGAAATTTGCTACTGCTTCTACCTTTTCGGGATCTGTTTTTAATTTCCCACCACCAACGATAAAACCTAGGTATTTCAGTTCCTTGAAACAAAACCTAGACTTTTTAACGTTGATGGTGAGATTCGCCTGCCTTAGACAGGTGGCTACTTCATCTAACAACTTTAGGTGAGAATCAAAATCTGGAGCGATTATCAACAGGTCGTCCAGGTATACGAAGACGCGATCCCGTAATCGTGCAGGGATTACCTTGTCCATTAACCGACATAACCTTTGAGCCGCGTTACACAACCCAAAGGGCATGACGGTGAACTGGTACAAGGGTCTCCCTGGCACCGCAAACGCTGTCTTTTCCCTACTGGCTTCCTCCAGCGGTATTTGCCAGAAGGCTTCCTTTAAGTCAATGCTGCTTATATAATAGGTGTCGGGCAAGCGACTAAGTAGACCCTCTATGTGAGGCAGTGGATTTGCATCTTTTTTCGTAACGGCATTAACTCTACGCGAATCTAAACAAAATCTATATTTTATAACACCATTTTCTCCTGCTTTCTTAATTAAGACTACCGGTGAGCACCACGGGCTCTCACTTTCCTCGATTACTTTTATTTTAAGCATTCTATCTAGTTCTTCATATAGTAAAGCTTGTACCGCTGGAGAAACCGGGTAGTGACGTTGTTTTACCGGGATCGCGTCGCCGGTGTCAATAACATGACTCATTAACGAAGTCTTTCCAAGGCCATGACGTTCATAGTCTAAGAACCTCATCTTGACGGCTTCTAATCGAGACTGTTGTTCGGAAGACAAAACATGTGCATTGGGATGCGGAGTATTCTCAGGCTCCGTAATGGAACTAATTATGTTTGGAGCTACACGAAAAGTTCTCCAAAAGTCGACTCCCAGATAACATTCTTGGTCAAGGCCTGGAACTAAATAAAATAAAATTTCATCTTCTACACCATTATACTGCAATTTACATTTTATTTTTCCTACTATTTGTTGGTTTTTACCATCGGCAGTTTTAACTCCCGATTTATATGGCATAACTTTTAATCCTATATCTTTCACGAATTTCGAACAGTTTTTTCCCAGTATACTAATACTTGCTCCGCTATCTAATAAACCATATAACTCTTTATGACCTATTTTTATTTTTGCATAAGGGCGAGGATCTGTACTGGTAAAAACCGTTGTCGCTGATATGCAAGTTCTTGTATTCTTTCTCAGACGGTATCTTTGACGCGTTTTCAAAATTCGACTTGATATCGCGCTTAATTTATTATTGAAGATTCGTTCTCTTGTTTCTTTATATTCTTTGAGACGGATATGTAAAGGAATGAATTGAAGTTTACTTATACTACTATTTTTCGACTTATCATTTAACTTATTATTTGAATTATTTCTTTGTAATATGGTAATTGGTTTATTGTTTTGAATATATTGTGTTTGAGCGTCTATGACGATCGAGGTGGTTCCTGGGGTGTCTGTGTCGAACGCGACTCCCCCAGACTTCTCGCGTTCGATCTGGAGTTTCCCGTTCGGCACTGCGGACAATTGGGTTTGATGACGTCTTCTTTACCACATCCAAAACAATAGATTCTATGACATGGAGACGGACAATCTACGTAACTGTGTCCCACTTCGTGACAATTCCAACATTTCAACTGTCTCGGCTCGTTGTTATTCAGGGACGTACGAGGTCTGCTGTTGGATTGTTGAAAAGCGTCGACGTGGTCTTCTTCGTACTCTGGACTTTCGAATGCTAATTCGTTCGCTGCGAAACGGTTTGGTTGCCTAACCGGCCTAGTGACTTCACGCTCCCGTTCTCCGCCTCTCGGTGGAAAAGCGAACTCAGCATCCTTACATGCTCTTCTCAGTTGGTCGAGATTGAAGAGCGCTTGAGGGTATACCAACTTTCCGATGCGGTCGTTCAAATTTCGCTTTAAAATTCGGACTAATTCTTCCTCGGAGATCTGAATCCCGAGCTGACTTTTCAATTTGTATATGGCCGCAAAATAGGTATCGATAGGCTCCCAGGCTCCTTGACGTCGGTCCATAATGTCTCGCATTATCTCTAAATCTGATTTAATGTTTCTGAACTGACGCATTAAGGCGTCTCTAAGTCCTGGCCAGTCTGGACGATAGCTAATTCGTTGATACTGCCAGTACCATTCGTAGGCTGCTCCTGACAGTAATAAGTGGAAGTCTCTCAGGATCTCCGCCCAAGAACATCCATGCTGTCGTTGAAGCACTTCGACTCGAAAGATGAAATCTTCAACAGTTAGTCGATCCGGTTTACCTTCGAACAGTATTCCCCACTTATCGATGCGTATCGGCGGTCTTGCTGCTCTAGTATGATAAGAGGGTGGTGTCGTAAATGGTGGTTCTGGATACCTGTTTTCTACGGGATAGTAACCATCCGGTGGATATGGCATCCTGTGGCTGTTGTTGTCATTTCCGTAAGGCTGGTTTCTCTCAAAGTGCGGTGGCTCCTGAAAACCTCGACCAGAATGGTTCGGTAGCGTTACATGTCCGTTCGAGAAATGGTTTGTTGGTACTTGACGATGTTCAGGAATCGCTCGTTGTTGGTTGATCGGCGGCAATGGTGGTATATTTCTCGTAGGAAATTGGTTTGCTGCTGCTAATGGCATCTCTGGTGTAACTCTGGGAGCTGATGTCCGAGTAACCTTCGGTGGACGAACCCTCTCCTCGAGTGGTGGAATTGGTCGCGTAGCGTAGTTGATTTCTTTCATGAAATCCAGGAATCCCCGCTCAACTTCGCTTCTGACGGATTCGGAAACATCACCACTTATTGAACCGGTATATGTCTCATAAGCGTTCACTACGGCTAAGTTAATGAGTGTCCTTAACTCAGCTGATACACTGCTCGCGGTGACTTCTTGTCCTTGGTTATTCTGATCTGGAATCGCCTGTTCCGCCGCTGCTTCACCTCGCTGAGGGTTCGCTGGGAAATCATTCATTGGGCTAACGCCGACAGCGCGGTCTCCTTGAGCGTCAACTAGTAGCCTAGGGTCTCTAGTATGACTTCTCTCATCTGCAGACGTTATAGTGCTGTAAGGAGGTGTTGAGACTGTTTCGACGGCTTCGTCGGACCCGCTTGTGCCGTGCGATGAAGGCTGCGTAGGCGGTTCGGTCATCGTAGTCTCACCCACGACCTGATTCTTTGTGCCACTCGGCTTACTTGCTGGTGGAAGCGCTTGCATGGTCGGTGGATCATCAGATCCGCGTTGGGGTGAATGTACTGTGGGCATTTTCTCGTTATTTCCCACTAACTTGAATTGACTACGGGTGACTGGTCTGTGGAAAACTTTATCTTTGCGTGGAGTGTTGGGTTCTTTGCTTTGAGACTTATTACTCATTACCTATCTCACAAAAAAATTTTTCACTATGACAACTACTGTTTAGGTTATCAAAAATTGTACTAATTGGGATAAAACTAGTTGATTCTTGAATAGACCAACGAAATTAAATAACAAAACTATGTATGTAACTGATTGACCGATTAATGAACGTACTGAACGAGATTTGAAATTAAACTTTAATGGAACTAACTTTGACTAAGAAAAATGTATTTTGCTTACGAAATTGGAAATTTGACTATGAATATGGAATTTTGTTGACGGAATATGAAATTTGACAAAATAAATAAAATAAAATGTTGACGTTGAAATATGGAATTTGACGAAACAAAATAAAATAAAACGTTGATGTTGAAATATGAGATTTGACGAAATCAGTAATATGAAATTCTGTTGACGGAATATGTAATTTGACGAAATAAATAAAAAAAACGTTGACGTTGAAATATGAAATTTGACGAAATCACTAATATAAAATTCTGTTGACGGAATATGAAATTTTGATGACGAAATATAAAATTTTGATAAAGAAATTTGAAAAATAAATAAATAAAAGAAAATGAAATTTTGACGGATGAAAATAAATAAGATTGATAAGAAAGAAGAACAAAAACTAAGACTAATGTACTGAAAAAAATAAAAAAAATGAAAACTTTGACGAAAAAGAGAAAAAAAATATGTATGAAACTTTGATGAAATTATGTAAATTTTCCTAAAATGACGAAACGAAATAATTAATAAATAACAAAAAAAATTGAACTGATAAAGAAAATGAATTATGAACTAAAAATCCTAAAATCTAAATATAAAAAAAAAATCTATCTATAACAACTGTTGACCATCAAAATTGACTAACCAACCGAAAAAAATTATTATAAAAAAAAACTAATAACTAAACCTAATGCTATATATTTTTTTTTTGATTTTATGTTTTTTTGACTTATGACCTAAAACTTATTACTACCAACCACCTAATTGACTAAAACTAAAATATAGAGAAAATAAATAACTAAACTAGAACTGAACTAAACTGAAACTTGACAAAAAAAAACAACTGACGAAATCGTATTATTCGCTAGCAAATTGCAAAAACTCCAAAAAAAAATTCTAACGAAAAACTCTAAAAAAAAATTCTTTCAAAAAAAAACCATGTATAAAACATAAAAACGTTGCTTGAAATCTTGAATTATTGTTGTTGTATTTTGTATTGGTAATTCGGGGGTGTTTGGGGTAGCTAGGGAAGTGACTTGCTCTGAATTTGTTTTGACGAAATTTGTATGACTCATATACAGAATTATGATGGTGTTCCAGGAGAAATTGTTTTACTCTGAGTGTGGTGAACAAACAAAAAAAAACATTGAAACGACACGAAGACAATTTCGAATTGTTCTTGCTGTCGAGGTCGAAGCACAGCGTCGCGATTTGAAAAGCTTTCTAAAGAGCTATCTTAACAAAGACTTACGCTTTGGTTCGATCCCGTCAGCAAAGACGACTTGAACTGAGAATGCCAATTGCGGCTTCTTTAAACTCCGACCTGTTAACCGCGATTCAAAGGTTATGTAAAAACTCTACCTTTGAAGACATGAAAACCTAAAATCGAAGGAACGCAAATGACAAGACAACTAGATGTTTCGACCGTTTTCGCCTCATACGCCAAAATCGACACGTCGCAATTAAAACGCTTTCTAATGAGCAATCGTTATTAAGACTTACGCCTCGATTTGATGTATTTAACGCCAAGGTCGGAACATTGAAGGAAAACACTTGGGACAACACGTTGGGACAACACGACGTTGGGCGCCATTTGAAAAAAAGGAAGATATATTTTAAAATTAAAGTATAATTAAAAGTAGGATTAAAGATCCAAGAAGACGTTCGGCGTCATCTGGAATGCATAAGACATTTAGACGGATGACGGTGTCTTCAACGCGGCTCAGTGCCAGATGACGATGGGCTGGCCGCCGTGCTGTCGCTTCTCGCTGTCAATCGGGTGTAGTGTTGACAGCACCTCTTCTTATGCCGGAACTAAAAAGACGGAAAGGGAAAGGAAGGTTGACAGGAAAGAAGTAGGGCGAAGGTGAAATAGAGAGGAGGATCGGTGACCGGAAAGAAGAAAGAAAAAGAAGAAGGAATAAGGTGAAGAAACCTGAAAAGAAAGAAACACGACATAGGGAGAAGAAGAGAAAAGACGCACGATGTTCGCTGTGAGGGTCGCGGCATGCTTGTTCGGCTCGGCTATGACTCGCCGGTTGGTGGGGGGGGATCTTGCCCTCACAGACGAACTACTCCTTTTTCAAAACATAGATCATGCCTGAAAGCTATTATACAAAAAAAAATGCGATACCACCACTTAATTTGATTCACCACACTCGATGCTGATGATGTCGCTTCAGCTTGGCCTTATAATTCCCACCCCTCCGTGGAATCCGGTAGGCCGCTCACGAATACGGATTCCCCTTGGTTGGACTCCTTTAGCCCACCATCACATCCATTTGCTGCATACTTATCGTCACTCTCCTTCGCTTACCCTTCTCACCCCCTTAGAATACTTCCTACTCCGCCATCGAGCTATCGGCCCGATCACAGAAAGAATACAACAAGATTTTGGTTTTCAATGAATCATACATCGATATTCTCTCAACCTTTATTCATTACTCGTAAAGTTTTATCCAAAAGATAGCGAAAAAATTCAAACAAATATCAGTTATATATAATAATTTTAAATGTGACATATAGATGATTATTCTTAAGCAGAAACGATATATAAAATGATTCTTAAAACTTTAGATTGATCAAAAGTTATAACAAAAACATTCAATATCAAAAATTAACGAAAATTGTATGACCAAAAGTGTGCACGTACCATGCGCGAAAAAACAAAAAAAACCCTGGAAGAATCTCCGGTTTTCTTCGGCGGAAACCCTCCCCACGGTCTCGCAACTAGGCGCTATGCGTAGCAGTTCACGCTAGCTATAAAGAAAACCAAACGCTAAACCCTTTTGCCTTCCTATATATAGAGCTCTATTTATAGCTACCTAAAAGGGGCAAAATCTTGCTTCCCGCGACCGAGACCCGGACAGAATCCCACCGCGAATTCTTATCAAAAATGCCGGTGTAGGATTTTCCAAACTCTTTTGGGCGGCGGCACTTAGATTTTATCAAAAAAAAGAATTTTAAAATTTGGTCTTAACATTCACTAAATTATAAAATTTCGCCTATCATCGCTTGAATAAAGGTTCACAATATACTTAAATCTCAATTGACAACAAAATTAACAAAAAAAAAAATGTTCTGGAACTCGGTAACTTCGGGCTGGACTCTTGCTCCTTATCTCCTCTCGTCTTAGCGGTATCCGCTTACTCGGGCCAGTCACGGACAGTTCCGTGAGATTACGGGGCGGTTTACCGTAAATTCCGCAAGGAACAAAAAAAATGATATGAGTCGGTTGCGGAAATGTCCGCAGGATTACGGAAAAAGTTGATCCGCAAGATTACGAAAAAAAAAATCTGCGAGCTCCCAAAAAAACAGGAAAAGGAAAGAAAAGAAGGAAAGGGGTGACGCCTCTTCGGCTCCCGCTGAAATTCGTAAAATGTCTATGAATACCTAACATCCCTATTACTTCCAACTAGTACTCTCTTACTTGGCACCCGGAGAATCACGGGCTTATGCTCAACCCTTTTTTGCTGTGCCGGTTCTGGCAATGGCCACAGATGATTCCACAGTATATTTTTTTCTTTTTTTTCAGCCAAAATCACCCTGGAGTGTCGCAAAGAAGAAAAACGTAGGGCATTAGTTCCGTCGTATTTTCTTGCGCACAGAAATTATTTTTCACAAAAAAAAAACAAATGCAAAAAAAAAACTCACCCTTTCATAAAAAACTATCACTAAAATTTACAAAAAATTTAAATCACGGCTTTGACCTCTAGTCTATGATTCCTCGTATATGTATATATATAATTATATTTATACCGCACTCTATTGTACACTTTTTTTTTTAAAAAAAAATTTTATCGATAAAATGTTTTTAGCACCTGCTTATACTGTCACGGTTGAACTTCAAATGTCCTCTTCATTTACATAAAACCTCACTCTAACCTCAGCTTGATTGTTCTCGAAGCATTCGTCCGTAAAATGCATCGTCATGCACTCGGCCATATTTAGCCGATGCACTTGTCAAACTCAGCTATTAGCCTGACTACAAGTATTGCTTTCTTTCTCGCTGTGATTGCTCGTTGTTGAGCAAATGTCATGCAATTTGCCGTCGGCAATATTACTGCCCTAATTAGAGTTCGTTTCAGATATCTAATATAGGAATTACAATGTAAGCATTTTTTTTCTATGTCCATCATTATTTACCTGTATTTTGTATTTTCCCTAATCTTTGAACCCTTTATTGTAGTTTTAGTTAGTATGTAAGTTTTTGTTTGTTTCAAAAAAATAATAAAAATAAAAATCTCATTTACACAATAAAACTAATTTGTTTCAATTTATTTACGATGATCATCAATCGTCACAAAAATGAACCATCGCGCAACTTCAATACGTAAGAACATACATCAAATCTAGTGTATGCCTACCATTACTAATTAATAATTTAAATTCCACTCTAGATAACCATTTCCAGCCACTTGTCATCCACATTCCATGAATTCCTTCCACTTCCTTCTTTTTACGTTCATTCATGTTTTTAATATACTATTTCCTTTTACTATTTGCAGTGTCGGCCATTGAGGAAGATGAACCCAGGACCCACCACCAAGTAAGCGGAGGACGACGACATCGCCACAAAAAAAATTCTGGTAAGTTTCATGTAATATTTCAATTTTCAATTTTCAGCTTTATTTTATTCAATTTTATTTATTATTTTACTATATTATTTGTTTTCTTTTCAGATTACCTCTCCCTGCTGATGATGATCAGCAGAGAAGATGAGGACGGTGGTGATGGCGGCGCGGCGGTGACCTCTCGCACGGCAGCAAGAAAAATATCGGTAAGTATCTACCTAATCCTTTACTATTTGTGCCATCCGTTTTCAGATAACGAAAATAACATTTATTATCTTTATTTTCAGCTTCAAATTTTAGCGCCAGCGACGCCTCTGCTGCCGACAAAACAACATGCGTCAAGGGGATGATGTCCAACTTCAGCTCGGCAGCGAGCATCAAGTATCGTAAGTATTTTTCTTTGATTCCTTGATCATTTTTAATCACTTCTTTTTTTCTCTTTCAGGTACAACTTCTGCGCCTGCGACGCGCTCTGCTGCCGCACGTCAGCGCTCAGTCCTTTAGCCAACGAGGCAACCGTAACAAAGTGTGGTAATGAGGGAGTGAAAACTCCCCATTGTTCTAGATGTAACCCGGAAAACCAATCGGGGAACGCGAAATCTTCGGGGGAATCGCGTTCAACTCCGGCTTCAAACCCCCATTAGTACCCCCGTTAGAAAACAAATGTCAGTCCAGCGAAATTTTAAATAAAGTTCCTGTAAAAGAGGAAAATAAAATCCAAATTTTAAAACGAACGGAGAATGAAATAATGAACACGAACGTTAAGTCCACCCCCTCATTTTTTAAACCCTTACATCAAAGGATCCGAGAGTATAATCAAGCCCGTGAAAGAATTTTCAATAGTCCTAAATACACCGTAACTCATAACATTTTAAAAGCCCGAGATAGGTATCGAGCCAGGAAAGAGCAGCGAGCGAATATATCATCCACGGTTCTAGACGTTGCTTCAGACCCTAGGCCATATGCCAAGATTTCGATGGGAGACAAAGAGTTACTAGGTTTGCTTGACAGTGGGGCTAGTATAAGCATTCTTGGAAAAAATTGCTTACAGCTAGTTCACCATCTTAACCTGCCAGTCACGTCAATAAAAGCTAGTGTGAGAACCGCCGACGGAAAAAACCAGAACATAGTAGGCAAAATCACAGCGCTTGTGAGATATAAAGGCGAAGAGAAAAGAATATCCTTTTTCTTGGTTCCGAACTTAGATCAAGAGCTATACTTAGGGGTCGATTTCTGGCGTGCTTTTAAACTAGCTCCAAATATAATAAGCTCAATTACCGTATCGGAAGAAGTCGATCTTTCAAACGCTCACCAGTTAACTCTCGAACAGCAAGCCAGATTGGATGCAGTCAGGCAGAAATTTCTCTGTTTCGACCGCGATGGTCTGGGTAAGACGACGCTCATGGAGCATGTCATAGATACGGGAGATGCGGTTCCTGTGAAGCAGCGTCACTACCCCGTCTCACCAGCGGTGCAAGCCATTTTGTATGAAGAACTAGACCGGATGTTGAGCCTCGGCGTTATAGAGGAGAGTGAGAGTCCGTGGTGTTCGCCCGTGGTTCTCTTGCGAAAACCAGGCAAGAATCGACTTTGTCTGGATTCTCGCAAGGTGAACTCACTGACGAAGAAAAACGCGAATCCTCTCCCTCATATCGAGGGGCTCCTCAGCCGGCTACCAGATACTCACTACATTAGTAGTATAGATCTCAAGGAAGCGTTCTGGCAGATACCTCTGGAGAGGCGGAGTAGGGAAAAGACTGCCTTTGCGGTACCGGGAAGACCCTTGTACCAATTTACTGTCATGCCTTTTGGGTTGTGTAATGCTGCTCAAAGGTTATGCCAGTTAATGGACAAGGTGATTCCTGCACGACTCAGGGATCGGGTGTTCGTGTATTTGGATGATTTACTCATCATGGCGCCGGATTTCCAGACCCATATCGCCCTGATAGAAGAAGTGGCTGAATGCTTACGTAGGGCGAATCTCACCATCAACATGAACAAGTCGAAGTTCTGCTTCAAAGAACTGAAGTATTTGGGGTTCATTGTTGGTGGTGGGAAGCTCAAAACAGATCCTGCAAAGGTGGAAGCAATAATGGGCTTTCCTGTTCCCAAAACTCCACGTCAGGTTCGGCGACTACTGGGTCTAGCAGGGTGGTATCGCAAGTTTATCAGAGATTTTTCGAGTCTGACTGCACCCTTGACGGACCTGCTAAAGAAAAAGAATGGCAAATTCCAAATGACGGAAGAGGCACTGGTAGCTATTGAGAGTCTTAAAAAGGCCTTGACTACTGCCCCAGTTTTGTCCCATCCGGACTTCTCCAAAAAATTTTACATTCAGTGCGATGCGTCCGATACTGGTATAGGAGCAGTATTGTTCCAGAAAACTGATAACGAAGAAGAAGTTCCCATCGCTTACTTCTCGCAAAAGTTTAACAAGGCCCAGAGAAACTACAGTGTCACCGAGAAGGAGTGTATGGCGGCGGTAATGGCCGTTAAAAAGTTCAGGCCGTATGTCGAAGGCATGGATTTCACAGTGATCACCGATCACTCCAGCCTTCAATGGCTTATGACCATGAAGGACTTAAGTGGCAAACTAGCTAGGTGGAGCTTGTTACTACAGTCCTATGTCTTCGACATACAGCACCGAAAGGGCTCGCTGAACGTGGTTCCGGACACTCTTTCTCGGGTACATGTGGATTCTCTGGTACTTGAAGAAGTAGCGCCTCTTATAGACTTAGAGTCGGACGAGTTTCAGTCAGAGGAGTACACCAATCTTATTGACACAATTAAGGCGAATCCCGACGAACTGCCTGACTTAAAGGTCGAAGATGGCTTCGTGTATAAGCGTGCTTTCAGACGCCATGGTGACGAGATCATGTTTGAGCATTCATGGTTACTGTGGATACCGTCGAAGCTCACGGAAGAAATTATATCCAAAGCTCATAATCCTCCAAAAGTAGCTCATGGGGGAATTTCAAAAACGCTCTACAGGATTCGTCAACATTTTTATTGGCCTAATATGACAGTCCAAATCCGTCTATACGTTTCTGAATGTTCTGTGTGTAAACAGTCTAAGGCATCAAATCAAGTCTCCCGTCCACCTATTAAAACGTCCTACTGTTCTAATCGTCCGTTCGAAAAGCTATATGTTGACTTCTTGGGCCCTTACCCCAGGTCTAAGTCGGGTAACTCCTATGTTTTTATCGTTTTAGATCATTTGTCAAAATTCGTATTTTTAAAGGCTCTGAGAAATGCCAACTCCTCGAGCATCATTAAGTTCCTACATGAGGATGTTTTTAGTATGTTTGGGGTTCCTAACATAATTCACTCTGACAACGGCAAGCAATTTTTAGCCAACGATTTTCAGAAGTTTTTATCCAATTATGGAATAAGACACTTCAAAACCGCCAACTATGCACCGCAATCGAATGCGTCGGAAAGGGTTAACCGTACTCTGTTAGCGGCGATCCGTTCTTATCTGAAAACCGACCAACGCGAATGGGATCTCCACCTATGCGATATTGCCTGCGCTTTAAGAAGTTCGGTTCATAGCTCTATCGGCGTGTCACCATATTATGCTCTGTTTGGAACTAATATGATGACCCACGGTAGTGGCTATGAACTAGCACGAAAACTGAACGCGGTAGACGACAGCGAGCTGCTAATTCTTTCCCGGCAAAATCGGTTGCAGTGCATACGAAATCAGATACGAGAAAATATTGCAAGAGCCAATGATCGAACGGCTAAGACCTATAACACCCGTACTAAGAACGTTAGCTTCCGGCCAGGACAGGAAGTATATCGAAAAAACTTTGTTTTAAGTGATTCGTCTAAGTATTTGTCCGCCAAGCTTTCACCGAAATTCTTTAAGTGTCGCATTGTAAAACAAGTCGGTAATAACATGTATGAAGTGGAAAATTTAACAGGAAAAAATATTGGCATATTTCATGCTAAAGATCTGAAGCAGTGAAAAGTCCCGGAAATCTGCTTAGGGAGGGTAATCATTTATTATTTTTATTTATAGCCTCTCAGGTCTTGATTTTATTTATTGAACTGAACGGATCTCTATCTATTTATTAATTTAGTTATTAAAAGATACAATAGAGACCTGAAAGGCTTCTCGTGCAATTCCCATTGGGTAAATCGGATTCTTTAAAATATGCAGCCAGTATTCCCCTGACAGTAAGGAAGGTGATTTTAGACAAGCCGATTCATTCGCTCCGCTCGACACCCGATTTGAGCACTTAGAGCATGAATCTAAAACAAAACACGGGTGGATCGACTCCCCTTATTTAAATTATCCGTTCTCTTATGTGTTAATTCATCACATCGTACCTGATAGAAAAGAAAACTTACCCATAGCACGTAGTACCTGAAACCACTTCCGAAATCCTATAGTCAAAACACAATCATTATTTCTATTTTTATATTTTTTTACTGCACGCTCCTAGCCCGAATTTATTTTGAAACTTATCTGTGATAACCTCTTAAACGGTGATAATTCTTTCTGTGATATTTACATTCTCAATACTATTTATTTATTTATATTTATTTATGTTTGTCGGTCTTTTAACTTATTTCCTTTTTCCTCCTGCTACAAATCCCATCAACTAAATAGGTATCACTCGATTACATGCTGAACAAAATTAACAGTGAAAAATCCCTACCAAGGATTCTAGAGGTTATCCAGGTTCACGAATTAATATTTATATAAATCGAGAATCGTCGAAATCCTTGGGCAAATTCCTAAACGCATATCTTGTGCTATCTCTGCTAAGCAGTGTCCCTAAATGTAATCGTTGCTACTTTCTGGCGCAAATGCAGAGGCAATTCTCTTACATATGCGTATTCTGATTTGTAATATCTGATTTTCAGTTATTTTGCTTTGCCAATCTTGCATTTATGAATTTGGCCCTTGATTGAAATTATACCCTGGGGTACGTCAGTGGCCTCTTTTACAAGGTTTGACAACGTCTAGGTAACCTTTATATTTGAGTTTTGTAAACTCTTGATCACAAAAATGACATTCCGTTTTAAGGGTTCTTCCGCTTCTTCAATTTTTTTCATCCTTGCGAGCAATATTTGTAAGCGTCTGTGGAACCCACGAATTATCGCTTTTGGTCAAACATGTTATATGTCCATTGTATAGACATTAAAAAGAAAATTTATTAATAAAGCAAAACCAGTGTTTAGTTGACACCCGATATTGTGAGCCAAGATTGTACTTTTGAACTATATGAAATACCCTACACTTGATATCCTAAAAGGTTAAGCGTTGTATTTTCTGTAAAGTTCTGTCCTGTATGTCAAACTGTTTGTGGCTTCCGAATACATCTAAGAGCACAAAGTAATGTTAAAGCGGAAACCGAATTCACTTGAAAAAAAAAACCTACGAGATCTTGCACAAAAAAAAAAGAAAACTCTTACACATTGATTTCCCATAATTATTTATTGATCATGGTACCAGCGAACTAAATACATACAAACGTATATATATTGTATATGGGTATTTATATATATATATATATATATATAGATATTATGTCATGGTTAACTCGTATGAATTATAATTTCACACATTACCTGAAAAGACATAAAACACTGAAATTGAAATTCACTATTACGAAGAATAAGATCGGGTAATTCCTAGATTTCCTTTCAGCCATAATAGAGAATGCGCTTTTTCTTTAGTGCCCTAATAAGCTGTACTGCTACTGTGATAACGACCACATACTGTGATAATAATACTGTGATATTTTAGTTTTAAGTCGTCTATTTATACCCTAGTCTTTAATTACTTTACGTACTTCCGGTATCTCTTCGCATTATGTCCTTGAGTTCGTAGTTCCGTTGTTTAAAACCGAAGAGCAGCAACAACTGAACGCTTTCAGAAGAAAAAAAAAAACATAAGTACTTAATTGGCATCAACCAATTTCTGAGTAAAATATTCAAGAAAAAAAACTGTCCTCACCTCTATGTCCCTAAGTCGCACAGCACAAACACTTTAGGGGCAATTTCGTTTTGGCCCGGCTTGTAGTGTGGGTTAGCTCCCCACGAAGAAATTGGCGAACAAAATATTCAGGTGTCCTTGTTGGTTCTTCCTTTTAGTGGAGTGAATCCCAATAAAAGACAGAACCTTTGTTGTGGGCACCTCGTTCACATTAAGAGGCTGAGCTGAAAAAAATGAAAAAAAAAGGACATTTAAATGAAACGAAAACAATAAGGCAAATATGAATAATAAATATGTATTATTTACCTTGAGTAAACCGGCAGTGCATGATGAATAAGGCTTGTCAAATGTCAATTTCAATAATTGTCTTATTAGGGGAAACAGCTGTAGGATTTCGGAGAACAAACATTAGACGCAATAATTCACTTCCAGATTCTGGAAGGGTATAACTACTGGAAAGAATATAGTTAGGAAAGGGACTCTCCAAAATAAAACAAAACTCGACAGGCTCTTAAAATTACCAATTTTTGAAATGGTGAAAGACTTGCACATTAGTTCCTAACAAATTGAGTCAAGGTTTGTTTTAGGCGGGTTGGGGAACTCGTCAACAAAGGTTATATAGTAAGCACCGCGTTTGAGTGGTGTGTTGAAAAACCCTCGTTGAAATGATGTTCACCACACTGGAAAAATCGTCAGGTGTGAATCCCAAGTATTCGACCGTTGGAATATATTAGTTTCGTTTTAAAGATTCGGTGGTCTGGAAGGGGCGGAGCTGAAATTAAAAGAAGACAGGTGAACTAATACAGCCTTACTTGAAAAATCTTAACGGAGAAGTTGTCATCACGGTATAGGTTCTCAAGTGTGAATAGGAGAAAAACCAGTGGCGTGAGGTTTCTACGGTAAATACCAATTGCAGAAATAGCTGTTCTTCTGGAGCTGGATAGACAAATGTCAGTCGTATGTTTTATATGTTATCCGACGAATTAGTTGTTATCTAGAATCCACAAGCATAAGAGGTGTTTGGTTACTCGTAATACATCGAAACTAGCCAAGTGTTGTAAAGTTTCGGCCCGTGTCAGTGTCCTAAAGAGTTAAAGAAATAAAAAAAAAAAGGAAAGTAAAATTATAATTAGAAATATAATTACCAGATAGGGTGTTGCGGTTAAATGTTAGTACGATTCGGAAAAAGGCTACGTCGGTGTGGAAAATATAAATAACTACTGTATAAAATTATTTCATAAGGGTGAGTTAAAATGGTGAAATGTGGTTTGTGGTTTGTCTCTGATAGAAGATATGTTTAATTAGGTGATTTGGAGCGGTCGTAGACGAAATCATAGAGACCGTCAACGAGTTGTGGGGGACTCGGTACCACCGTACGAACATCGAGTTCCACTGATTTTGTGCTGGCCGCAATTCTGGATAGATACAGGCCAACAATGTTTCCGTCCCGATCACCTCTTAAGCAGCACCAAGTCTCAGCTTCTAAGGACTGTTGGCCCGAATTCTCAGTTGTGGAGGATACCGACCAAATTACCCCTTTCGAATAAGGTCACGTGAGTCCCACCTAGTCAAGAAAAAGTCAAGAATAACAAGAAAGAAGACAAAATTTTATAAAACAAATTTTTATTACAAAGTAAACCTTTTTACAAATACTTAATTAGAAAAAAAAAAAGAGAAAAAAAATTATTAAGACCTACTTAAAGATTCTTGAAGCTATGTGGTTACAAAAAAAAAAATTATAAAAAAGAAAACAATCCTAGTATTAAATATTTCAAACACTTCAAGTAACCGAATTTAAACACATTCCAAGCTAGTTCAAAACAATTTTACTAATATACTAATAGTTAAAGCCATAAAAAGCAAAAGAAACCTACTTAAAGCTATCTAAAACCTATTTAAAATAATTGAAGCCAAACAAAAAAAAAAAAAAAAAAAAAGGAATAGATATGTGAGAAATGAATACTTATTGATACCATAAAAAATAGATATATACTTATAAATACAAATATAATCAAAACAAAAAAAAAAAAAAAAAAAAAACAAAAAAATCCAGATGTAATAAAAGACCTAAAATTCACTAAAATTGTAAACTTCCCTTTTTGTGTTCCGACTGGCTTTTAAGTATACTTACGGGCATAAATAGAATTTTGATATCCGAAACGAACGACTTAAGAGAGCTCTTTTAGGTAGGTGTTTATGGTTTGTTGAATTTTTTTTGAAAGGTTCGCCTTTATTCCGTTTTCTTTTGTTGGTGGATCGCGGGATACAATTAGAGGAAGCATTTCAGTTAGTATAAATTAGCGTTTGTAATAGATAAATATAATTGTAATAAACTTAGTCTAAAAGTTAAATGAAAAGAAAAAAAGAAACTTGTGTTTGGTTTGTTTCCATACGGGGAACATGATTGCTTGATTTAAATTTATTTCAGGGGTGCCGATGGATCGCTGAACGAGGCTTTTGAAGGGGTGACCAGAAACTAATAGATTTCGTTAAGATCTTGGGGAAGTTTATACAGGGCCACGGAACTTCCAGGTGGTGTGGGCATAGGCCAAGCTGCCATAACATCTGCAGCGCCCTTAGTGTGGTGAACCGTCCGTCCGCGCTTCCTTAAGATATTTAGGCCTGATAAGTGTTTTGTTGGGAGGTGAGGTTTAGTTCGGGGGCAAGATCCCCCCCCTATTCCGGCGAGCTAAGCCGTGCTTCGCGAGCAGGCCGCGTTCCCGAGCTAAGCACTCTTTTTCCTTTCCTATCCGTATCCTTCCGTTTTCCTCGATCCTACCTCAGCCAATATTCCCTCCACACTCATCCTCTTGCCTCGCAACAATATACCAAATTACTTATTTTGTTTTATATACTGTTCCTGACCTTGTGCGAGATGGACTGAGATGTAAATTCGGATTTTTTAAATTACTTAAATTATTACTTTTACTTTGAAGTTGATTTTTGTTTTCAGTTTGTGAATCATCTTTGAAAGTATTCTCCGCTTTAGTTCAGCCGCCATCCCTGGAGATAAAATATCTGAGACAACAACCTTCAGTCTCAAAACATCGTGCCACACATCTTTCCTATCCTTCTTTCTCTTCCGTAACTTCACGCCCGCGCTGTGTTCAAACATTTAAAGGGTAATCATAATCCCTTGAGCGCGTGTAGATTGTAAAAAAAAAAAAAAAAAAAAATCTTGCTTCTCATTACTTACATTTATTGAAAAAATCATTTCACTTCTTTCTTTTACTTCATTTTCCTGAACAACAAAATTTCGTGACAAATAATCAGTAATGTGCATGTACTTACCTGGTAAATACTGCACCTCAATGTCGTAATTATATAAAAATAAACGTGTTCGTCGTAACTTACTTGACATTATTTTATTAATTTCTTTCTTCATAATGGCCTCAAGAGGCTTATGGTCGCTATAAACTAAGACCTTACTACCATAAACAAAGTTATGAAATTTTTTATACGCATATGCAATGGCAAGAAATTCTTTTTCTATTTGGGCATACCCTACTTCAGCATCACTCAAACTCCTAGAAACATAACAAATCGGCCTATTTTCTTGCAACAAACAACACCCTATTCCATACTGAGAAGCATCAGCTTGAATTGTAAGCTTCTTCATAGGATCGAATGGTTTAAGGAATGGAATTTCTTTCAACTTATTTTTTAAAACGTCTACGCAGTTTGTATGACTCTTAAGCCAAACAAATTCAGCATCTTTTCGTAATAATTGCCTTAACGGTGCTGTGAGCTCTGATAGCTCCGGAATGAAACTCCTTAAATAATTAACAAAACCTAGAAAGCTTTGCAGTTCTTTCTTTGAAGAAGGATTTTTTAAATTTTGAATAGCAGATACTCGATTATCATCTGGCTTCATTCCATTTTCACTAAAAACATGACCTAATTATTCCACAAAATGTTGCCGAAATTGAATTTTTTCTTTGTTAAATTTCATTCCTAATGTTCTCGCACGTTCTAATAATCTTTCTAGATTTCTGTCATGTTCTTCAATAGTCTCTCCATGCACCAAAAAATCATCAATATATATTTCAACTCCTTCTAGGTTCCCATAGTTCTCATAATTAAATTTTTGAAATATTTCCGGTGCTGTACTTAAACCAAAAGGTAGAACATTAAACTCATAAACACCGAAGGTTGTCCAAAAACAACAAAATTTCCTTGAATATTCGTGTAAGGCTACTTGCCAGAAGCCATCTTTTTGGTCTAACACAGTAAAGTACCTAGAGTTCCTTAAATTTGACCTTAAGGCCGGTATTCACCGAGGGCTCATAACTTAAGAAGCTCATAAACCTATTCACCAAGCAATATTAGTGAAGATCTACGAGCGCTCTTAAAAGTTAAGAGTGGTCCCGACCACTCCTAACTTACGAGCGCTCTCTTCGAAAGTTTGTTCGCTTGTGCGTGTGCCACGCACGCATTTGACTCGAATCCATGTGAGCAATGCCAAGTAGAAGAGTATCCATTTGCTGTCAAGACCAACATTCCACAACATTTCACAGTTTGGGTATGCCTGAACAAGAGAGAGTGGCTCTCATTTTCGAACTTCGAAAAACACTTGCGAGTGGTTGGTGAATACCCCACAGAAATTTCAAGTTAAGAGCCTCGTAAAGTTAAGAGCCGTTTAGGAGCGCTCGGTGAATACGAGCCTAAATCTTCCAGAGTTGGAATTAAAAACGGTTCTTTTTTAATAACTTTATTCAAACCCGAAGGATCTAAGCAAACTCTCAGTTTTCCATTAGTTTTTTCAACTATAACTAATACTACGTTTTCACCAAAGGTAAATCCGGGATTTAAGTGGATTTACCATAAATCTCCTTTAAATCTCGTAGATTTACCATACAAATATAAATCACCTCAAATGAAGATTTAAAATAAATCTCCTTGAAATCTTCTCGCAATCAGAAGATTTGCAAAACAAACAAACCTTATTTTTTAGAACGCACCTATGAACGCACCTTTCTTCAACACAAAATAGAAATATCTGTTTTTTTCCTGTTTACACCCCGACTCCACAGGAGATAAATTCTCTCAGGATGCTCATCATGATATGAAATCTCCAATGGAGACGCGATATTTCCTCTTATGATGGGATGTCAGCGATCTATGTCAGCGGTTTTGTCTTGATATAGATGTCTGATATGAAATTTGACAGATGGTTTTTTTTCGTACTTTTGTCTCATTATTTCGTGTCTTCTCATTTGGTTGGTTCTTGTCAAGTACTCCGTCGGCAAATATGTTTTTTTTATTTTGTAAGTAAATATATTAATGTGTCATGTTATTCATTTGTTCGTGCGTTAAGTTATGTTTGGTGTTATTTATTTATACTTTAGGTAGATGCGCATTCTTTTCTTTGCAAATATATATAATTTTTGTTAGTTTTACGTTTTGCTAATTTCTGTTGTCCGCACAAAACACATCCCGTGCAGTAGGGATAGAAATGAAAAATCATGACATAATTTGCCCAGCGAAGAAATAAGAAAATGAAGAGATAGAGATATCAGACATTGAGTTATAGAGACAGATATCTTGTGGAGTCGGGGTGTTACTATCCAATTGCAATTTTTTTTTCTCTTGCCCAAATTGACAATTGAATGACAAGACAGAGTGAAAACGTCAAATAAATCTCAATTTCTTTGGTGAAAACACTTCAAGATTTATTTTAAATCTCTAGCGGATTTACTCTTGGTGAAAACGTAGTATAAGTTATGAATCCATTCTCTGGGACCTGTTACTTTTGAAATAACTTTCTTTTCCTCCAGATCCTTCAGAGTTTCGAAAAGCTTGTTTTTAACCTTCATTGCTACATTTCTAGGTGGAATTGTTTTAGGAAAAGCATTTTCTTTAATTTCAATTTTATATTTTTGGGGAAATTCCCCAATTCCCTCAAAAAGCTCTTTATTTGATTCTATGAGGTCCTCCTTTGAGTCGTATGACCTCTTACTCAGATTTAAACTATTAACATTTTGTATTTTTACTAAGCCCAAACTCAAACAACTTTTCAAACCTAGGATTGGGATTAAGTTTTCATTAATGTTCTTATTTTCTTTCACAATAATTAAACTTTGTACTAATATTTTATTTTTAAAACGGCATTCTAAAGTAGATTTGCCAATGGGTTGGATTTTAGGACTACCATATGGTTGTATGACGACTGAAGTTGATCTTATACTGTTCTTGTTTTTTATCTCGTTATAATATTTTAATGGAATAATATTTACTTGAGCACCTGTATCTATTTTAAATTTTATGAAAAAATCTTCAACTCTAATTTCTTCAAGCCAAGTACTTTTAATGTCACCTGATTGTAAACTGTCAACAACAAAGGAATTATCGTCACTATCAGAACTAGATTCACACGATTCACGAATACATCTCACATTACGCACATTACAACAAACTGCAAAGTGGTCTAATCTCCCGCAATTATTACATTTTTTTCCTATATACTCAAAGGTATTTCTTGTGTGACTTAAATTACAATAACGATACTTAAAATATTTTGAAGTTCTACTATTTAATTGATTTGAAAAGCTCTTATTTCTAGAATTTACATTACTCGAACTTTTGTTCATAGATTTTTTATTGTACTGCCTGTTACCTCTTTTAATTTCCTGATGATTCGCTGAACTTTTGTTGATGACATCTACGCTAAAACTATTTGCCGGAGACTGTATTTCTTTTGTCTGCTTCTGGGCGACTTCTGATGCACGACATATTTCCATACATTTTTCCAAGTTTAAATCTGCTGCACTTAGTAACTTCTCCTGCAGCCTCTTATTGTGAATGCCTAGGACAATTCTGTCCCTAATAAGCGACTCCTCTAATGACGAAAACTCACAATTCTTGGCTAGCAACTTAAGGTCTGTCACAAAACTGTCAAACGCCTCCAAATTTCCTTGGTTTCGGCTGAAGAATTTGAACCGCTCATATGTTTTGTTTGTTTTTTTTGGTAAGCAATACTCGTCGAAAGCTTTCATCACAGACTCGATCTTCTTTTTGTCATCATCAGACAAAGTGAACGAATTATACAGATCGAGGGCATCTTCTCCAATCGTATTCAAAAACGTGTTCACTCGAATATCCTCATCTTTGTCCTGAACGCAAGCTGCAATCTCGAAGATTGTGTAATTTTGACGAAGTCGTTTCTAGTTTTCTGCGAGGTTTCCCTCCAACTTCAGTGGCTGGATTCTTCGTACGTAATCCATTTTAGGCTGCTTTTCGATTATGACGACTTCACTTACGGAATCTTGAATTGAATCCTCATCAGAAACCTCAAGAGATGAGTTACAATCAGATAAATCACTGGATGAAGATTTAACCATGAATTCTTCAAGTTAAAATCACGTATACGTCACAAATAGTTTATGACTATTGTAGATTAATTGATATTTTATCAAATGAAGTTAATATTTTAAAACTTTAATTTATGATGCCTTTAATAATTATAGATTAATTTTATGAGCGTTTTTCCAAGACCGCCTGCGCCATGTAGAGTCCGAAATGAAACAACCTCTTACTTTGGTGTCTGGATTACAAGTGATCTTTATTATATAATTCATGTCATCGAAGTGAAAGTGTGTAATAGAAATGTAATAGAGTTGTAATAGAGTACAGTAGAATACTGTAGAACTCTTTTATATGCTTTGAGTATATATAATATGGAGGGCTCGTTTCTATTCCAAATGCGTGACTATCATAGGGGGCGCTACTCAAATTTGTGTAAGACAAAGTTATTGCCGAGTGCTTCATATCACATGTGACGGAGAACTATATGCCAGGAGAAGGTAAGCACAAATCGGAGGATACGGCTGAATCCTTAACTTACAGAAAGTGAGACAGCGACCCCTATCACAACTTCAAGTACTACAATGCATTAGGGGTAGGAACGAGCCCTCCATATTATATATACTCAAAGTTTATGTGCCACAGTAGCCAATAAGAAAATAGAATAATTCTGAATATATAATATTATATGTAGAAGTAAGATAGAAAATAAGTATAACAGTTTACTATTGTGTATTTAAGGAATTGATTTTGGCAAAATAAAACAGAGTCATAAGAGTATTCATATCGTTTGCTTTTACTTTCAACCTTACGGCGAGCTGACTCGCCTTAACATTTTAGAGTGGTGCGCTTACACACCAACTAAAACATTTAACCAAAACATTTAAACACAGCATATGGCGATCTTGCCAAATTCCAAATGTCGCAGTTAGAAATAGGCAGTATAGTAAAGAAATGGGAAAAATACCTAGAAGAATTGAAGAAGAACAAGGTTGAAGAATACATTCCCGAAGGGTCAACACCGCCAGTTAAACATACACCGACACTGAAGACTGCTGGACCAAAACCCATTACCATCCTTCAATATCAAGAGAGGCAACAAAACAAAAAACAAGCTCTGAGGCAAATAAGAGAAGAACAACAGACTGAAAAACTAAAACCAAAACGAAACCGAATCCGTGGAGGAAAACAAGTAAGGGCACGAAAAGAAATTGCCGATCTCCATCGTATTATCACCATCACCACAGACAAAAAACTTTACTAATCAACAAGGTGAAAACACTTAAGAAACAGCATTATGGGAAAAAGTCAGAGCAAAACTGAAACAATAGTTAATAACAACAACGTCCAAGAACAATCAACATGCCGATAATTCCAGAATCAGTGACCACAGCCGCGGTCATCATCACCATCCTTTACGCCGCTTACAAAATAAATAAATATTTTAAGAAATATGTACACAAACATAAGCAAAATAATATTATTACAAATGTATAAAAAAAAAACATACTTTCTCTTATTAAATCCATAATATATAAGTACGTAAATAGATGGAAAAATAATAGAAGAAGTAGAAACAATATTAACAAACCTAAAAAAGAGCTCAGAAAAACTTTATAAGCGAGAAATCATACAAACAAAGCTAGATAAAATCGAAAAATTAAAAAACGAATTTGAAATTTTAATAGACAGTCAAGAAGAAAACAAAACCAATCCAGCACAAAAAGTAGAGTTTATACAATTATATACAAAAACGAAAACATTACTAGAACAACAATTAGTAACTTTAGGAGAAAAAGATAAAATAGAACAACCAAATATATCAGACTTTGATTTAGGAATGGCTATGAAAGCCATACCAGGGGTGTTATTATGAACAACGATACTCGTTCAAAATAAGGCGTATTCGTTAAAGTGCGATTAGGAAAAACGATTGCAGTAGCACTTAATCGTCAAATTGCGATTAAGAAAAACGATAATCGTAAAAATGACGATACTCGTATTTTTATTTACGAGTGCCTTCAGCTCTCGTTCAGCTTTCGTTTTGGCGGTAATTGTCAAATGTCATTCATTTTTTTATTTTTGTTTGGTTGGTTTTTGTTTTGTTAAGTGAGCAAAAAAATGTAAGTAAATAATAAATAAAATTGTGAAAAACATAAAAATAAGTTATTTCTAACCTTCTAGTCTTACAAGTAGTAATGCTAAGCAGTTGGATTTGCTGGTAGCTTTTATCATTTTTCGTTTTTGCCTGGCAACTTTTTTTGCTTTCTATTTTCGTATCTTGTAATCGCTCTTCGCCATGACTTTCGTTTCTTCGAGTTTCGTTTTTTCTGCCGTTCGTTTCGTAATTCATAATAAGGGCCCAGTATTTTCAGGTCATTATAAAGAACTAGACAGTTTCTTAAAAATAGTTGAAATTATAAACAAAGGATTAAAAACCACTTGCACACAACAACTGATAGACTTTGTTTTCCACGTTAAATTAGGAATCAATGTCAAAACAGCATTAGGCAATACAGAGCCTAGTAATTTCTAAACTCTTAAGACTTTACTCGAAGAAAGATATAAGAGTAATACAACCATTCCCCAGATTCAAAATACCTTATCTAATTTTAATCAGAGAAATCTTTCAGTTACATCATTTAGGGATAAATTACTCAACACTATAGCCGAGCTAAATAACCTACAGATAAAAGAGTTAGGAAGCAATGCCACAAATGAAGAAAAAGAAGTGATAAGAAAAATGAACGACATTTATGGTTTAAATATCTTTAAAAATGGTCTGAACGACTACTTGAAACAAACTATCTTTGCATCTCAACCTAAATCCCTAATAGAAGCATCAAACCTCGCAACAGAATTAGAAAAGACAAATACTAACACATTAATGTACTATAAATACAACACACAAAAGGTAAACAGACCAAACAGGCAAAATTTTAATCAGGAAGGCAATAACCGTAACAGATTTGAAAGAAACATGAATCAACATCGGTACAATAACAATACCCAAACTCGAAATTATACACGAAACGATAATTTAAATCGAAATAAATCCAATTGGAACAATAACCGAACCCAAAACACTAATAGAAACAATAACCCAGGTCATCATCGAAACTCGAGACAGCAAATACGATTAATGCAAAACGAACGACAAGAGGGAAACGAATACGGCTTGGAATACGCGAATATTCCAGACAGCCAAAACTAAAAGTGTATAAGATATCGAATTGCATTACAAACTTCATCACAACAAAATATAACAATAAAAACATGACTTTCTTAATAGATACGGGTGCAGACATATCTATCTGCAAAATGACAAGTAAAATAGAAAATGAAGAATATTCATGCTTATTTTGACATTCTCATGAATAGTCTATTCGTTAGAATGATTCTATTCCTTCGAATGAACTCAGCTGTTTTGAAACTATTCTTAAAAAAAATAAGTTGTTCATGACCCGTTCTAAATTTTTATTTTTTTCTATACACTTGGTCACACTAAAATATCAAAAACAAAAGAGAAGTGTTTGTGAAATATCTAAACCAAACAAAAGAGAAGTGTTTGTGAAATGTCTAAACCAAAAAGTGAAATCTTTGTTTACTTGCAATTATTTTGTTTATTGTTTAATAATTTAATTTTCTTTGATAAAAACAAAATAATAAATAAAAAATAAAAATATGGCATTTGTGTTGTTTATAAATATAGATGGTGTTTATTTGATTTCTCCGCGGTTTCCTTCCAAAATCTTTTCGTATCAACGCGGGTGGTAAAAAAACCCTTTGCTACCTCCGGTTTTTCTCCATTATTTTGATTAACTTTTCTTTTTGTTCGCGGTTTGTCCAGTTGGAATGCGACCTTTAAACATAAAACAACAAAAAAATTAATAAAAGTAGGTAATTTATTTTCCATGAAATAATTAAAAACTTACATGTTTTGTTGCTTACTCGACAGAAAAATTCAAACGACACAAAAATGACATTCAATTCTATTCTTTCGAATGTCAAAATTGAATTAGCTTTCGCAAATGAATGAACTTTCTATGGATTGGGTGAACTTTCGATTTGTTCGATTAACATTCTAATCGCCGAGTCTCAAAATTGAATTTCAACGAATTCGACTCACTTTCGAACGAAAGAGAATGTCAAAATAAGCACCATTATTCAGAGGAAAAATGCAAACTCTGTAACGGTATAGCTGTCCCTATCCTAAGATACCATCGGATACACTTCCCACTAACACAAAAAAAGGAACAGGACCCTCTTTAGGTTCAATAAGACGTAGGATAGGTTGTCCTGGTAGGTAAGTGCAGCAGGCATGCTTACAAACGCGCGACTCTAGCTCGACGGATAGTCGTGGGGTCTTGCACTGCTACCGGACCCGTTGAAATTTACATGCCTATTTTGTTTAGTATTCTACACACTTCAAATCGAACTCACAAATAAAAACCAGATACCAAGTTGTTTTACCTAACCTGAATTTAGGTTTGGAAACCAAGAGATGGAGAAGGTTTCCATTGCGAACCCACCCTCAGTCGAGTTAACTAAAACAGGACCATCCTTGGCTAATGTCTCGCGAATACTATTACATTAGCCCCTAAGGCAAAGTCCAATAAATTATTAGACTTTACTCGCTACCCCTCGAATATGCACTCTCATTGCACTCCTCCTTCTAGCACAACCGCTTTCTTAACAAATCATGTCGATTATACTAGTTATTCAAACATATAATAACAATCAGAATCAAAATTTAGTTTCATTCTTGTTTAAGATTTATTTCGTTATTTAAATTCTTAAATCTAACACATAGCTATTTAGAAAATCTACACTCTTCGTGATCAGCTGTGATACTTCTCTCCATAGGTTTTCAAACCCTTCTCATATCAAATTCATTTAAACTACGATTCTAGTCAACTTCTTTACTATTTAGCTTTAATATTTACTCAATCTGTGATACTAATTCTAAGTTTTATTTATTTTAACTAATTTTAAGTTTTTATTTACTTAAATTCATTTTTTTTTTTTAATTGTAGTTTTGTTTAAAGTTTTAATCGGTATGCCTATCCATTAGAAAAAAATTGGTTGTCTAGTCTGTTAATTTTATAAAATACCCTAATCCTCATACGCATGCTCTGCTCAAGCTTATACGAAACAAACTACTTGTCACTCTTAGATATATGTAGGTACGTACGTATGTTTGTCTAGTTCTCTTTATTTATGAATTCTGTATTTTATCAAGTAGGTATGCCTGTGGTGTGGCCTGTGATGCGATTGATGCTGCGTGGCTAATGTTTAGCGGGATTTGTGTCGAGATTGTGTTTATCTGTAGGTACTTGTGCAGCTAGACCAGTGACGATAAAATTTATATGACTAAGGCGCATCACCTCTATCGTAGCCTTTTGCTCACTAACACGACGTGGGTGACGTTGTCGATTGACTAATCGTGGCAAGGTGGACGGTGTCGCAACACCCGCCGAACACCTAGTAAACGGCGACGCACGAAGAGATGTTATTTAGTCTCGGCCCAGTAGGACTAGAAGAGAAGCTTCTGTGGATTCGGTGGCCGAGTGTTACGTCAGAGACAAGCAGGTTTTTGGCACACCACGTGCCGGCGTTTGAAGGCCAATCCCTTTTCTATCGACGATCACCTTTACTGGATTAAATAATTGAGTGACTTATACCCAATTGTGGTCGTTTAGTAAAACTTCTTTTGGAAAAGGCTCTAGCTTCAGAACGCGGGTATGTTTCTAAATGATTTAATTTTCAGTAATTTGTCACTATCTTAAAATGCAGAAAATCACTTCGAACTTTACCTTTTTTTTCTTTGAAAATAAATTTAATTTAAAGTCGAACTAAGTATAATGACTGTACCTATTTGGTAACTTTACACTTGTTCACTCGACCGAGGTTGAAAAGGAAAAGACCTGTCGATAGATCTCTTCGATAATAGAAGGGTCAGATAGAAATCGTCGCCCATTTCCTTTTTCGACATTTAACGAAAGACAACAAAAGGTATACATTTCGGGTAAGATTTTTCGCGAGTACAGGGTGATTCTTTGTATGTTTTGTGTGTAATTCCGTACGTTTGTTTTCGGATGTTAACTTCAAAATTTTTTTTATGGGGTCCCTACAAAACTTTTCAATTTTGAAAAATTTATTTCATAAAATTGAAATGAAAATGGACCATTAACTAATTTTTTTTTGTTTTTTTTTTGTTTTTTTTTCTTTTTCAAATAGCTAATTAAAGTTTATATCCTAATATCTTTTCCGTGGAACACTCCGAGTAGATTACCTTTTGAGTCAGTTAACTCATACAGATTATCACTGGGTATACTTTTGACAATAGCTGGAGTAAACTTGGGACATAATTTCGCATTTCGTTTTTTTGATTTGTCGCTCAGAATGAAATTTCTTTTAAATACATTTTAACCTACAGCAAACTTTTTGGTTTTGCTCCTTAGATTATATGTATTTTCGTAGGTTTTGTGAGCGTTTTCTATAGAATCTTTTAAATGCTTGTGGATTAAGTTCATTTTGCAACCTTTTGGTAGAAGTTCGATTTCGGAATTATTAAGTCCCTTCAGCTTTTTAAGAAGCGCGTAGTCATGCCCATGTTCCACTTTTGATTGCCCGAAAAGGGCTTCATGCGGGGACATTCCTATATGTTACCAACGCCTGTGTAAACTCATTCTTCGGTCTCCGTGAATGCTGTTTGTTATAATTTGGTTTGGATGCGTTCATTGTTCTCGAATGTTTAGAACATTTTAATGTTTAGAATTTTGAACAAGTCGTTTCACGATTCTGAAACGGCTTTACTTTACTTATATTTTAAAGCAAACCACGAGCAGCAGCCACGGCAGACCAAGAGTAAGTACAAAATCAAAATCATTATTTTATATATATTTATTAACTTTACTTTCAATAAAGTTTTTTAAAGTTTTTCACATTGGAAGACGAACTGAGTTTTCAATAAACGAAACACTCTTTTTAACTTGGAAAAGCCTTGAAGTTCTTGTCGTCAAGGAATCGACGACAATTTCTTTAAAAAATCTTGTGGCAAATTGAAAACTTGGATGCCAATCATTCGTAAAACTAAATAAATTGTAACGGAACCGGTGTTCGCCCTCTCCCTCCTATACCACCTCTACGACCTCAGGCCTACAGGCACCTAAGGCCGGTCCAGGCAGCAAGAAGGAGAGGGTGTCCAGCCTGCGGCCGCGCGGCATGCTTGCTGTTGTGAGGCTTAGCTCGTCGGCGGGGTGGGTTGTTGCAACCGCAGCACTGGACGTGTTACATCTTCATGCCTATAAAAAGAGAAACGGGGTTCGAAAATTAGGGGGCCTAAAATTGTTTATGAGGGGAAGGAGGGTGTGTTTCTAAAGGGGGAGGGTCGGGATGTTGTTGACCCTCGGAGGATTTGCCCACCCTTGTACCCGCCGGATACCACCATGGCGACTGCAACCTCCTGTTTATGCAGTAGCCCCTAACCGAAGATAATTATCCTTCTTACCCTGTCTTCATCTTCTTCTCCATCGCTTCACTCCACCGTTGACCTGTACAAAAAAAAAATTATGCCCTCATGGCAACCATGTTCAGGCTTTCAGAAAGAAATCTTCCCAAAAAAAAAATTCAACGAGAAAAAAAAAATTCTAACATCCGGAACAAACGGAAGTGTCATCTCTGGCGATAACAATAAAAGAGATTTTCCTTTTCGTGAAAAATGCTTACAAACATCTTTTATTTAAAATTTAAAAAAAAAATTTAAATTTAACATTAAAATTTTAGCAGAGGAAGGGTAAGTATCTTTGAGATACAACAACAAAAATGAAGGTAAATAAAAAAAATAGTGTGGTTATTCGCGAGTCTCTGGTAATTAATCATAAAAGTTGCTTTTATTTCTTTTCAGGTATTAGCTTTTTTTTTTTTTTTTTTTGTGTTATTTATTGGTAAGTCTAATAATTTACATTTTTTGGTTTTAGGTATTTTTTTAAAAATTTTAGGTCACTCTCAGGTCATTCAGAAAGATTATATATTTAGGAATATAATAAATACAATTTGGTTTCAAACACTTACTTGAATATTTTGTTAGAAACTTAACAATTTGCAGCTGAAAATATCCGCCGAGGTGCACCTTGAGGATCTGCTTCTTTAGCTGGTGTAAAAAAAAAGATTATTTATTATATCTAGGTATATCCTCTTTCCTCTTCCCTTTTTTTTTTCATAAATATTCGTTTTCCTATTATTTCTTTTTTTTTCTTAAATTCACTGTATAACCACACTTTACATTAGTTTAATAGATTCTAGGAGTCCTTCCTCTCTTTTTGTATAATATTATTTTATTTACACATAACATTTAAATAAACAAAGTACACATAACACCACATAAGGATTTTTTTTTATTATTTACAATTTAACTTTCTCTTTATTTTCTATTCCAAAATTTAATATTTTTAAACTTCACTTTATTTTTTTTTTACTTAATTTCCTATTTTGAATCTTTAAAATTTTTTTATTGAAGGATCACAGGGACACAACACAAAGGGAAGGGGAAAATTTCAGCTTTGGCTATGACTTCCAGGTAAGTAAGTATCTTCCAGTTTTCTTTTATGTTCCAGGTCTATTTTTTTTTTTTTTTTTTTTATTACAGGGTTTTCTTCACAGGTTTTTTTTTACATTTCTTTCAGGGTTTTTTTTTTTTCCTTTTCAGGTTTTCTTTACTTCTTAACCGGTTTTTTTTTCAGGTTCTTTTTAATTTATTGGCAGGTTTTATTTTTTTTTTTCCCAGGTTCTTCACTTTTCAGAATATGGTATGTTTTCACATTAATTATTGATTTGGATATAATTTTGTTTTTCCCTATATCATTTAATTCCTTCGATAAACCAAAGTTAATTTTTTTTTGGTATTATCAGGTCTATCTTATGATTTCTTTACTTTTTAAATTTCAGAGTCATATAAATGAAATATATACGGGGGGTGGTATAAAAGGGGGTGGCACTGACACAGCACTTTCTTGTTTTTTTTTTGCACTTCAATTGCACTTTTGGTTCTTTAGTATAGTTTTTTTTTATTTGTTTATTTTGTATAATTATTTTATTTTAATTTTATAAGTTATTTAATATTAAACACTTTGTTTTTCGCCGCTGGACTTAAAATTTTTTTTTTTTTTTTTTATTTGTTTCTTTTAACTATGTTATTTTAGTTTTATAAATTGATTATGATTATTAATTTTCGTTTAGTTTTGTTGTTTGATATATTCTTATTATGTTATACACCTTTTCTCTTGTTATTTTATCGACGCTTGACTTAGATTTTTTTTTTCTTTTAAATTCTTGCCCTTTTAGCAGCTTCGCGACTCGCACATTTAATTACTCACCACTGACTGACTATCGCCACCCATGCAACAGGTGACGACACTTCTCTTTGATATGCTCTCTTGCTAATCTACAGCTATACCGGTGATTTTGTCATACGACACACCAGTTAGCACAAAAAAGAGATCATACCATCGATTAGCGGGCCCTGCTGCATGGGAAGTTCAAGAATAAGCTAATGTACATATGTATATGCATTTGGTGGTGGCTCGTGGGCAGCGGGACTTTTTTTCTTAATTCTTTTTTATGTAATACCTATTAGGTAATTGCCCTATCCTAATTGAACTATATAGTCTGGGATGGTATGTTGTTATTTGTTATGGCTTATGGTAGGTATTATTATATTATTATTATTATTACTATTATGTATTAGTGTTATTATTATTATTGTTATTATTATTTGAATTAGGTATGATTATTATTATTTGAATTATTATTATTATTGTTATTAGATTATCAATTGGTAGATATTATATTGGTTTAATATTTAATTTATAGGTAAGTATTTGATTATGAAGTTGTGTATTATATTAGAATTATTTATTATTGGTAAGTATTATTTTATTAAGGTCGATATTATATTAAAATTATTTATTATAAGTGAGTATTATTTATTGAAGTAAGTATTATGCGTAGGTTATTTATTATAAGGTAAGTATTTCATTATTTCGGTATGTATATTATGTATTATATAGCGTTATTATTATTCAAGGTAAGTATTATATTATCATTTTTGTATTATAGGTAAGTATTATTTATTTAAGGTAAGTATTATAAAAACATGGTATTATTAAAGGTTAGTATTATATGGGGATATAGTAGTATTATTTATTATAGGTAGGAATTATTTTATTAAAGTAAATATTATATGGACATTATTTATTATCGGTAAGTATTGGATTATTTAGATAAATATTATATTAGCATTATGATTATAGGTAAGTAATTTATTAAAAGTAAGTATTATAATAACATGATTTTATTATATGTAAGAATTATATTATTTATTATTATTATATGGAATTATAAAGGTAAGTATTATATTAAAATATTATATTATTATTATTATATTATTATTTGTGCCTTGAAAAAAAAGTGCTGTTCCCCACAAAACTTCTCTTTTCGAGAGAACTCTTTGATTCGAAAGGAGAAGGAAAGGAACGATTTTATTTTTGTGTGAATTGTCTAAATGGTCTTTTTCTGAGTTTGGAGAGTCTCATGCACAGACTCAAAGCCGGGCAACTTCCTTCCTACGTTTTCAGGTCCTTTTTGTGGTAAACTCCCACCCTTTTCCCGTTCAAATCTTCCAGCTCATAGAGATTATTTCCTAGAATTTTTGAAACTCTCATTTTTAAAAATTTTTGGCCAAGTTTCGCACTAAATTTCTTGGAAGCGTCGCTGAGCGCAAAATTTCTGCGGTAAACTACGTCTCCTATACCGTACTTCACTTCCTTGCTCCTCAAATTGTAGGCGCTCTCATAACGGCGATGCGCATCAGCGAGAGTGTTCTTTATGTACGAATGTAAAATATTCATTGTCGCTGATTTGGAGATGATTTCGACGCCCGAGTTGTTCAATCCGTTCAACCTTTTTAATATTCTATAGTCCGAACCATGCTCTACGCAGTTTTGTCCAAACAAAGCCTCGTAGGGGGACATGTTAATGGCGGAGTGGACTGTGGTTCGGAGTGCACTGGCTATGGATTGTAGGTTGCTATCCCAGTTTTTCTGATCGGGGTCTATATACGATCGTATAGCAGCTAAAATAGAGCGATTCACCCTTTCGCTTGCATTCGCCTGTGGTGAATAAAAAGCTGTCTTGACGTGGGTTATGCCGAATTGGGTCATTCTCTTTTCAAACTCCCGGCTGACGAATTGCTTCCCGTTATCCGACAGGATGGTTTCCGGAACTCCAAACATGAAGAAGACCTGCTCCTCTAAGAACCTCAGCACTGCATCGCTTGTGGCTCTCCGAATAGCCTTGATGATCACAAATTTCGTCAACTGATCCAACGCAATTACAATGTGCGTATTCCCGTCTCTCGAGCGTGGGTAGGGGCCAAGAAAGTCAATGTACAACATCTGAAAGGGCCTTTCAGCTGCAAACGCTTTACCCATAGGAGGCCTAAGGGTCACATTCGCAGATTTCGAGGTCTTGCAGACGTCGCACATTCCAATAAACGCTCTAACCTGGGCTGCCATGTTCGGCCAGAAGAATTGTTGCTGAAGTCGATAAAGGGTTTTGGCGACACCACCATGCGAGGCCCGAGGTGGTTGATGAGCAAGAGCTATTAAGCGTTCGGTCAGCGGTTCTGGGATCCAAAGCTTCCATACTTGGTCATCTTCAAGTGGATGACCTGTGCAATGTTTGACCTTCTTGTATACGAAATTGTCCGAAACTTGAAGGTCAGGTAGCTTATTACTTTGATCTCTGATGTTGTCAATGATTTTGCGGTATTCCCCAGATTGAAAGCTAGGTCCTCAAGATCTATGTGCAATACATCACAGGTATCCTTCAACATCGAGACATCACAGATCAAGGAGTCAATTCCATGTACACGTGAAAGTGCATCAGGAACGATATTCTGAGTTCCTTTACGATGTTCGATGCTGAAGTCAAACCCTTGCAGCTTTAGACTCCATCTGCCTAATCTTCCACTTAAGTCCTTCTGACTCATCAACCATTTCAGGCTCGAATGGTCCGTCACAATCCTGAAAGGATGCCCTTCGACATAAGCTCGAAACTTCTGGACTCCCATGACAGCTGCCAGGCACTCATGCTCGGTCACACTGTAATTACGCTGGGCCGAGTTAAGCTTCTGCGAATGGTAGAATATTGGCCGTTCGTTACCATCATCATCGTGCTGACTGAGAACACACCCGATGCCCGTGTCTGAGGCGTCACAGAGAATCAGGAATTCCTTGCTGAAGTTCGGGTTTACCAACAACGGAGCCGACGTCAGAACAGTCTTCAATCGGGAGAACGACTCTACTGCTTCCTCCGTGAAGCAGAACTTCTTCCCCTTCTTCAAGGTGTCCGTTAAAGGGCTTGCCAGCGACGAAAAATCCTTCACGAACCGACGATACCAGCCAGCTAATCCCAGGAAGCGTCTAACTTGTTTCGCCGAAGTTGGAATAGTGTAGTGTAGCTACTTAACCTACCTCAACCCTACGAAACAACCTAAACGAAAACATTACAAACAAATAAAATAAAAACAAAAACAAACGAAAATGAAACCTGCACACGATGCACACAATGACTTCGACGATGACTATGACTGACCCACCTAAACCTAAACTGATGACACAAGCAAACAATGACTAACAGTATTGAACTCTAAGTAGTTCACCCAAATGTGTAACATATGACACTAGATATTAAGATACAATATTAAGTTCTATTATTATTATTTGTAAATAAAGTATTTGTAAGCAATAAAATATTTGTAAGCAACTAGTATATAAGCAGGTAAAATTTGAAAATAAAATAAGATTCATTTTTGTTATACAAAGTGTTTCTCTTTTTGGCAGATAACCTATGGCATTTTTATGCTCTGCCCGTCGATTAGGTAATTAGAGAGAGTATACATTACATGGCGATCCTGACCAGATTCGAATATCTGAATCTCTGAATGTCTGAAGAAGAAGAATACATACCAGGTCCAGTTGTAGGAGCACCACAATACACTCCTACTCCAAAAATAAGTGGTCCGAAACGACTTAAATAAATAATACATTTTTTATATAATGGGAAATAATAACGTTAAGGAGAATGTCATAGTTAATGACAAAGAAGATCCCTTCAAAATCGCAGCTTATACAGCAGCAATAATTTTATTTATTTTATTACAAAAACTATGTTAAGGACAAAGTAAGAATAAATAATATAAATACAGTCTAAATTCGAAATATTGTTTGAAAATGAACTGGAAAACACCTTGGGTAACCAAACCAAAAGAAAACAAAATTAAAGAAGGTTTAAATTTAGAACAAATTTTTATACTAATCATAATCATATTAATAGTAATAATATTTTTAGTAATCAAAATTCATAACTATTTTAAAAATTATGTAAAAAAAAAATTGTAACTAGAAATAATTTAAATACAGTATAAAACAAGAAATGCTTTTAAAATTAAACCAATGGAAGAGATAATTGAAGCACTAGAGAGTATACATTTAAACATAAAAAAAAATGTAGGTAGAGGATACAAAGAGAACACTTGGTTAAATAAACTAGAAGAAATAAAAACACTAAAGAAAGAATTTCTTATAGAAAATTCTAAAATAGAAAAATTAGATACAAGTCACAATTTTCTTATAGACAAATTTACACAAAAATACCAATTAGTAAAAAATATAATAGAAACGAATATAAACAAACAAACAAAAATGTCGGATTTTAACATTGAATCTGCAATGAAAATCGTCCCAATTTTCACGGGAAATTTCAAAGAGCTTGATGCATTTTTAACACTAGCAAAGATAATGTATGATGCTCTGAAAGATACGGCAAAAATTGAATTTATAAATTTCATATTTCATGTAAAATTATCGCAAAATGTAAAAACTGCGTTAGGGTTTGCAACAAAATTTGAAACTTTGGACGCTCTTACTAAAAGCTTAAAAGAAAAATACAAAAACACAACTACAATATCGCAAGTCCATACAAAATTAGCACAGATCACACAAGGGAACCAAACCATCACTGTTTATAAAGACAGAATAATCTCTCTGATATCAGATCTAAATAATTTGCAATTAGAAGAATTAGCCACAAATACAACCAATGCAGAAAAAGAAGTTATAACAAAAATTAACGAAAGTTATGCACTCACTGTTTTCAAGAACGGCATTAATGAAAACATAAAACCAACATTATTCGCCGCCCAACCAAAAACATTAACCACAGCAATTAATCTATCCCTCGAGCTTGAGAAAGATACAATTTCAAATCAAATGATGTTCGTGAGAAAGGGGTATAACAACCGATTTAACTGTAGTAGAGGACGCACAAACTATAACATACAAAGACAAAATTTCCAACAACCAAATCATAAAAATTATAGACAGAATTTTTCAAACCAACGACAACAAGACAGTCATAGATACCAAAACAATTACCAACAACGAAATTATCAGAATAATAACTTCAATAACCAACAAAGACCAAATTATAGTGCCACTCAAAATCCCAATAGAAATAGATTCACAAACAACAGAGTTAACATTGTCAACAATCAGGGAAACGGGGATGGTCCGGAAATTGCATACGGCGATTCTCCGGGATACCAAAATGTATAGTTCTCAACTTTTCAAGTAAGATAACAAACTTTGTTAGTGTATATTTAACGAAACTTAATCAAAAACAAACATTTCTAATAGACACGGGTGCAGACATATCAATATATAAGGAAGATAATATAGACATAGATAGCCTAACTAACGAAAGATGCAGACTCACAGGAATATCCAAAGAAGAGATTCTATCATTAGGTACAAAAAGACTTAGTCTCAAATTTGCAAACAATACGATATCTCACGATTTTCATGTAGTTGAAAGTAATTTTCCTATCTCAACTGATGGTATTTTAGGCAGAGATTTTCTTACAAAATACATGTGTAAAATAGATTATGAAACATATACATTAACTAGTATTATAGAAGAAAATGAAATAGTCACACCTATTTTCACATCACTTAGCAAATCATTTAAAATACCACCCAGAACAGAACAAATTTATCCTATAAACCTAACAGTCAACGAAGATAGTGTAATTCTGAACAAAGAAATAGAAAATGGAGTCTTTATAGCCAATTCGATAATACCAGCCAATGGTAGATGTCACATAAAATTACTAAATATAAACGATTATGAAGTTGCAATTAAAAACTTAGAACCAGAGATAGAGAGCTTAGACAATTACAATATACTACAAACAAAGACTAAATACAGTTCCGACAGATTACCAAAACTATTAAAAGAACTTAAAATTGCACAAACGGATACAAATACGAAAACAGCAGTACAACAGATATGTGAGAAATATCAAGACATTTTTCATCTCAAGGATGAATCGCTTACCACTAACAATTTCTACACTCAAAGACTTAACATTACTGATGAAAATCCAATATACATCAAAAATTACAGACTCCCTCAGACACAAAATTTAGAAATAAAAAAACAGGTGGAAGAACTCTTGAATAATGATATTATTGAACATTCAGTTAGTCCATACAACTCTCCTTTGCTTTTAGTACCAAAGAAGAGTGATGAAGATGTAAAAAAATGGCGTTTAGTAGTAGATTTCCGGAAATTGAACAACAAGATTGTTAATGATAAATTTCCACTGACAAGAATAGACGATGTTCTCGATAAACTAGGTAGAGCAAGGTATTTTTCCACACTTGACATGACAAGTTCTTTTCACCAAATACCATTAAAGGAGGAATCAAGGCCTTTGACTGCTTTTTCAACAACAGATGGACATTATCAGTTCAAAAGACTACCATTTGGACTAAAAATATCTTCAAATAGTTTCCAAAGAATGTTAACGATAGCACTTAGTGGTTTAGAATCAGAAGCATTTCTGTATGTAGACGATATAATTATCTTTGGTTGTAGCATACAACATCACAACCAAAATCTAATCCATGTTTTTGACAGATTAAGAAGATATAACCTAAAACTAAATGCTAGCAAATGTCATTTTCTTAAATCCGAAGTCATATACTTGGGGCATTTAATAACAAACAAGGGCATTCAAACTGATCCCTCTAAATATAAAACAATAGAAAATTATCCCATACCTACGAATGCAGACGAGGTAAGACGATTTGTAGCTTTCTGCAACTACTACAGAAGGTTCATACCTAATTTTGCTGGAATTGCAAAAAGTTTAAACTCCCTCCTTAAAAAGAATCAACCTTTCATTTGGTCAAACGAATGTGAATCAGCTTTCAGATGTTTAAAAAAGAAATTAGTCAACCCTCCAAATTTACAATATCCAAACTTTAATAAACCATTTATCGTTACAACCGACGCATCAGATTTTGCATTAGGTGCGGTACTATCACAAGGTGAAGTAGGTCATGATTTACCAATATCATACACTAGCAAATCCTTACAAAAACATGATATAAACAAACCGATAATAGAAAAGGAATTACTAGCCATCCACTGGGGTATTAATTATAAATTAAATAAATTAAACATTTTAAAATCCATGTTGGTAAACAATGATAATAATAAGAGCCAAAGTGATTGCGACTCCAAGGAGCGGATCATGGCAATAACAAGGGGTATGGCAAAGAATATTGCCACTAAGAATAATAATATTATAAAGGAGAACTACACATCTCAACAGAAGACTAGCTACCTTCATATGTGGGATTGTACGTCCATTTCTGACATCAGAAATATGAAAAACTTAAGATTTGAAATAGCGAGATGTAATAAAAGAAAAAATACTAGTATTGAAATAAATGAAAAAGAAGTTATTGTGAGATGCAGCGATAATCCAGCGAAACAAGTTTCGACTCTGGAGAAGTTAGTATCAGAATTAAAAAGGGTACCCGTTGAAGATATAGCGCTTAGTGAAGAAGATTTAATATTTAAACATGTAGAAAAAGAAAAATTAAAAGATATTTATAATAGGTTGCAACCTGATGAAAAACACTCGCCCATGAATATATTAATATATAAACCCCCTAAAAGAATAAATAATAATAAAGAAAAATTGAATATCATAAAAGATTACCACAACACACCATATGGAGGACATTTAGGCATACAAAAAACAATAACTAAACTTAAACAAAAATATGTTTGGAAAAATATGAGACAAATGGTTAAGAAATTTGTCAACGCTTGTGAGCTTTGTACTAAAAACAAACAGACACGACATATTAAAGAAAAAATGACCATAACAGATACACCAACGACTAGTTTCGAAACTGTGCAAATAGATACAGTAGGACCTCTTAGGATATCAAATGGATATAGATATATATTGACAATGCAATGTGAACTAACCAAATATGTTGTTGCACACCCTATCGAAAGTAAAGACGCGAAAACCATAGCCAAAACATTGGTAGAACAATTCATTCTGAAATATGGCTGTTTTAAAATTCTCAAATCAGATAACGGAACTGAATTTAAAAATGAGTTAATGCAAAATATTTGTGAAATGTTAAAAATCAAACCAATCTATTCAGCTCCATATCATCATCAAAGTATAGGTTCACTAGAAAGAAACCATAGAACATTAAATGAATTTATTTTAAACTTTACCGAAGATCATGAATGGGACACCTGGGTTCCATATTACACATTTTCATATAACACAACACCACATGTTGACACTAATTACACACCATACGAATTAATTTTTGGAAAACTATCCTACCTACCAAAAGATGTAATAAATTCAAATAATAAAGTGTACAATCTAGAAAACTATGTAAATGAACTCAAGATTAGACTTAAGCACGCAATAACAAAAACGAATACAATTATAGAAAATGTTAAAAAGAAAAGAAAATTAGAATACGACAAAAGTACGAATGTTTCAAATTTTAAATTAGGAGATTTAGTGTTTGTAAGATTAGAAAGTAAAAAGAAATTGCAAAGTCCTTACCATGGACCATATAAGATAATTGAAACAAACAATGTCAATTCAGTAATAAATATAAATGGAGAACACAAAAAACTCCACAATAATAGCCTTAAGAAATATATTATATAAAAGAATAGAAATAGTTATCTGAAACAATATTAGATATTAACACGTATACACAAATTTTACTTCCATAATAACATAAGCACGTCATATGTTGCAGCTTTTGAGACCAGTCCAATTAAAATTTCTCTTGAAAAATTATTCTTCAAATAATTTTCCGCTTAAGGGTGATGGTGTAGTGTAGCTACTTAACCTACCTCAACCCTACGAGACAACCTAAACGAAAACATTACAAGCAAATAAAATAAAAACAAAAACAAACGAAAATGAAACCTGCACACGATGCACACAATGACTTCGACGATGACTATGACTGACCCACCTAAACCTAAACTGATGACACAAGCAAACAATGACTAACAGTATTGAACTCTAAGTAGTTCACCCAAATGTGTAACATATGACACTAGATATTAAGATACAATATTAAGTTCTATTATTATTATTTGTAAATAAAGTATTTGTAAGCAATAAAATATTTGTAAGCAACTAGTATATAAGCAGGTAAAATTTGAAAATAAAATCAGATTCATTTTTGTTATACAAAGTGTTTCTCTTTTTGGCAGATAACCTATGGCTTTTTTATGCTCTGCCCGTCGATTAGGTAATTAGATAGAAGGTACATTACAATAGGAAAGTCCACAATCGCCGAAACTTTCTCAGGATCCGTTTTCAGACAGCCGTCTCCAACGATATACCCCAAATACTTCAACTCTTTGAAACAGAATTTTGACTTCCGGACATTGATCGTCAATCCCGCCTCCTTCAATCGATCGGCAAGTAACCTCAATAACTCCACATGTTCCTCAAACGTACTCGACACAACCAGTAAGTCATCCAAATACGGAAAGATTTTTTCTCTCAGTTGATGCGGTACCACTTTGTCCATAAGTCTGACCATACGCTGAGGCGCATTACACAGACCAAAGGGCATTACCGTAAACTGTAACAGAGGCATGCCTGGCACAGTAAACGCCGTCTTTTCCCTTGAGGATTTATCCAACGGGATCTGCCAAAAGGCGTCCTTCAGATCAACGCTCGAAATGAAACGTGTATCTGAAAGACGCGATAGCAATCCTCCTATATGAGAAAGTGGATACGTATCTTTCTTCGTCACAGCGTTAACTTTCCTGTAGTCTAGGCATAAACGATTTTTGCCGGGCTTACGCACTAGAACTACAGGAGAGCTCCACGCACTGGTGCTTTCCTCAATAACCCCGAGTTTAAGCATGCGATCCAATTCCTCATACAGGAGTTTCTGCACCGCTGGAGAAATCGGGTAATGACGCTGCTTAATGGGCTCAGCATCCCCTGTGTCGATTGAATGTACCTCTAACATTGTTTTTCCTAAGCCTTGAACATCAGAGGACGGAAACAAGTCAATGGCATCTTTTAGGTATTTAGATTGTTGCTGGGTCAGTACGTGCGCGTTTGGCTCAGCATCTGAAGGAACAGAAGTCAATTCCGAGACTAAATGAGGCGCGATTTCGAACTCTCTCCAGAAGTCAATTCCGAGGTAAAGTCTTTGTTGTAATGTTGGAACGAGATAAAGGGGAATAGTTTTCGTCATCCCTTTATAGGAAACATCAACATAGATTTTGCCTACTATGGCTTGATGCTTCCCATCTGCTGTCTTCACACCGAAAGAAAGTTTCGTGTACTCACGCCCATGCCTACGAAGAAGTTCGATTCCGTCCGCACCCAGGCAGCTAATGCTGGCTCCGCTGTCCAGCAGACCAAGGAGTGATTCGCCAAATATTTGCACAGTCGCATAAGGGCGCGGATCGTCCGTACTGCACAAGGTGGTGGCTTCAATGGCTTTAAACGTTGTCTTCTTTTCTCGAAATCGTTGTCTCAACTTGGCTACCTTGTCTGAAACGATGGTCTTTTGGCTTCCGAAAATACGCTTCCGCACTTCGTGGTAGTTCTGGAGGCTCTCATGCAGGGATTTAAGTGGTCTTCTTGGAGCTATAGGTGGTGGTTGGTCTTGGTTCTCATGGTTATTTGGGGGTCTTGGCATTATCCGTACAGCAGGAACAGGTGGTATTGTCCGTTGGGTTTCGGAGTCTGGTACGGACTGCGAGTTCTCTCCGGATGATGATTGAGTAGAAGTAGCAGTTACAGGCGGTCCGGGTTCTTCTCCAGAGAGCAATTCCCCCGGTGTTTGAAACTGCTCTTCGCCTCGTTTCCCGAGCATCGCGGACATTGTGGAGAGGTGGTGTTTTCCAGGCCACACCTAAAACAGAACAGAGATCTCTGGGGGTCTGGGCATTCTATAAAGGAATGACCCTTTGCCTTGCAATTCCAGCAAGTGTAATTCCGATAATCTCGTTCTCTTTTAGGGTGGAATGCCTCGAGCTCTGGGCATAGGTCCTCGTCTTCGCCATTCTCAGCGGCATCGCAGTGGGCACGACTCGAGTCCGTTGTGCATCACGGTCGACGATGTACTTCTCCACCTTTCTGCAGACATGAACCATTTCGGCGAGGTTGTTCGTGTGGAAGGTAATGAGAAGCATTCCCATTTGCCGCCTCACATTGTTTTTCAACACATCAATGATTTCTCGATCCGATTTGGGAATCCGCAGCCTTCCATTCAGCAGTTGAATTCAATTCAATTCAATTCAATTAAGTTTATTGGATAATACAGTAAGACTGAGTCTTTTATAGTATTCTTACATTGGTTATACAAGAAAATTACGTAATAAAGTTATTGAGAAAATAAAATAAACTAAAATGAAATTATTCGTTTCAACAAAAATCTAAAATATACATTATACAATATTACAATATTTTTTTTTTTTTTTTTTCCTCTTTTTTTAAATCTTTCCTCTTTTCTCTCTCACTTATGATAGCTTTAATAAATTTGTTAATGGTTAGAAAAGTGTTTGAAAACTGCACATTTGAAGTTTGTCGTTTCTCTAATTTGTTTGATGCTATGAGGCAAAGAATTCCAAAGGCGAATGCTATTTACAAAAAACAACCGTGATGAGTTTAAATACTTAAAAGAAGGCACCATAATGTTTCCTGTTCTTGACGAAATACAAAATCGAATTTTTTCGTAAAGGTATTGAGGTGATCTGGTACTAATTATTTTATGGAGAAAGATGCAATTTCGAAAATTTGTATATTCCTGCAATGTACAATTAAGAACATTAGTTTTGTAGGGTGATATATGGTCATATCTTCGAAGGCCATAGACATATCTTGTCATATCGTTGAAAGCCACCCGGAGTTTATGTTCAGACAATGAATCTAATTTGGGATAAACAACTTCAGAGAAAGAAATTATTGGCATCAGTAACGTTTTGACTAAGCGAAGTCTTGTTTCTTTAGGTGTGAAGCTGCTTGCAATGCAAAGTTTTCTAAGAGTACCATATATGCGTCCAATAACAGAATTAATGTGCTCCCTACAAGATAAATCTTTAGTTATTTTAAAACCAAGGCTGGTCACAGAGGTCACATAGGGTATCATTGCATTTTTTAAGAATATCGAGGGAAGATCATCATAACCATTCAATTTCTTTGATACCACTATTGCTTGGGTTTTCCCGGGATTAAGGGAAAGACCATTTTCTTCAACCCAGTTACAGATTTTATCCAGATCTTCATTGATACGGAAAACAAGATCGTCTATAAGTCCAATTCTTCGTGAAAGGTAAATTTGTATGTCATCAGCATACAGATGAAAAGAGACATGCTCGCAAACATACGGTAAGTCATTTATAAAGATACTGAAAAGAATTGGGCCTAAAATAGAGCCTTGTGGTACACCCATAGTCAGGAGTGTAGGTTGTGAAATATCATTTTGAACCACCACGCGCTGTGTTCTGTTAGACAAGTAGCTTTTAATGAGGTTAACAGCCAATTCAGAAAAGCCAAAGTAATATTTAAGTTTTTTACAAATGACCGTATGGTTGACTTTGTCAAAAGCCTTGGAAAAATCCAATAAACATAATACTGTTATATTATCTTGATCGTACTGCAGTCGAATGTCTTCCAAAATCTTGACTACTGCTGTAGAACAAGAATGGTTCGATCTGAAGCCCGATTGATATGTAGACAACAGATTCTTTGAGGAAAGGTGTCAAGTATTTGTTTCACAAGAATCTTTTCCAACACTTTTGACAAACAGGGCAGAATACTTATAGGTCGATAATCAGAAGGTTCAATTGATATGGTTTTTTTCGGGACAGGAGTTATCCTAGCTGCTTTCCAGGCAGTTGGAAAAGTTGAGGACGCAATACAATGGTTGTAAAGATGCGTGAGTGGATAAATTAAGTATGGTAAAATTAATTTTATAAACCGTAGAGGAATTCCATCTTCTCCAATGGCTTCGGATTTAAGGGTCTTAAAGGTACTTACAACTTCATCATCAGGTACAACCTCGAAATTAAAAAGATCAATCTTAATATATATAAATCTCGTGTCACGATGTTTGTCCTCAATGGACTCCTAAACCATTTAACCGATTATAATAAAATTCGCACACCATGTGCAGTTCGATCCAACTTGAGAGATAGGATAGTTTAAATCTCAAATTATAGTCGCAATTTATTGCATTCATATTATAATGAAGAAAATACAGTGAAATTAAACCTGTTTTTTACTTATTTGTGCTTCATTGATCAAAACTTTATAATTTAATTTGAATATATGTATGTAAGTATTATCACATAATTATAAAAAACGAACGTCTTCAAGAGAATATCATAAGAACAAGAGCAGCAGGAGAACGAGACGTAGCCACAGTAGGAGCACAGGAACAATAATTTCAATTTATACATGTAAGTAATATCACATAGTTTTATAAAAGTTAATTAATATATCAATGAAAAAATGGCACAAGAGTATTTTCCCGGATATACAGAATAGTTATTTGAATCATGAATGGCTTAGTCAACGGGCGATTTTGGCAGCCAAAAACGTTGATGTTGACGAAATTAACTTCCAGGTACAACAGTTGTTACCAGGCGATCTGATGTCTTTTAAATCAATCGATACTGTTGTTGATGAAAATGAAAGTGTAAATTTTCCGATTGAATTTTTAAATTCATTAGATATCCCTGGAATGCCACCACATAATCTTCGATTAAAGATTGGTTCCCCTATTATTCTCCTCCGTAATTTGAATCCACCTCAATTATGTAACGGTACGCGTTTGGTCATCAAAAAGATCACCGGAAACATTCTTGAAGCAACCATTTTGGCTGGGAAGTTTAAAGGAAAAGTGGTCCTGCTGCCACGTATTCCGATGATACAATCAGATTCTACCATACCCTTCAAAAGGCTACAGTTTCCAATTCGTTTAGCTTTCGCCATGTCTATAAATAAATCTCAAGGTCAAACAATGTCCATTTGTGGTTTAGATTTGGAAAATCCATGTTTTTCTCATGGGCAACTATATGTTGCGTGTTCACGTGTTGGGAAACCGTCGAATCTATTTGTGTTAGCTAAAGACAGGTTAACCAAAAACATTGTGCACCGATTGGTGTTAAATTAAATTGAAATTGAAAGTATTTATAATTCAAAAAAATAGATATTAATGTTTAAAAGTTTAAGACTGTCTGCCTTGCCTACGTCATTCATGAGTTTAAGCGTCACATGTTATTTACTGTATTATACTGTAATATACTTATATTTGTTATAAAATTAAATGGAAATAATAAATCTAATAAATTTTTATTTCGTACCTACTGATTTATGCTTAATATCAAGTGTAAGAACATTTTAATTAATTGTGCTCAACGTACTTCCCCTTCAAATCTCAATCCAGTGAATTTGTATACCAACATCAACATTTTCGTCTTTGTTCGTAAATAATTTCATTGTACTAAAGGGTTATAGTAGTAGAAAGTCAAATAAGGAGATCACCATATTTTTTTTACAAATACCATCTGTGTGAAAAAGCATAGTGGACTCCGTGACTGATGTTCTATTATTGTTCCTCTTAGATTGTTTACTATAATGTAATATAACAAAAACTTTAGCCACAGCAATGCGTGGCCGGGTCAGCTAGTATATTTATAAAATAGATCAGCTTTGGGCTTGAAATATGAAGGTATTTGGGTAGAGGTGGTAAATTGGTTGTTGAGTACATTTGGGTCAATCATGCATTTAGAAATTTGCCGTTTACCAACACCAATTTTACGTAAGTTTGCCCAAAGCTGCTTAGGAGGAAGCTCAGTGTTGAATTTCGAGGCAAAGAAATTCCGTTTAGCTGAGCGGATGAGGAAAGTTGCCTGGTTACGGACACAGCAGTATTGTCGCCAAGTTTCAGGATTTGGTGATTTTCTCCATTTCAGGTAGTACTTTCTACGATTACTGATTGCATATTTAACTTCCGTATTATACCACGGACACTTTTTACTTTGTACAGCTACTGTTTTTAACGGGATATGTTTATCAAACAATCTTTTAATTAAGTTTTGTAAAAAATTGAGTTTATCATCGACGTGGGCAATGTTTAGACAATGATTCCAAGCCAAAGAACTAGCATCAGTGCACAGAGAATCAATATTGACTGCTTTGAAGTCTCTGTATGTAAAAGAGAGAGGGACTTGAGAATGAGAGAAGTCAATATCGTAAGTGCAAAATACAAGGTCATGGTCTGAAATTCCATCAAGAAATAATTGATCATTTAAAATCAAGTTATTTGGATCAGACACAATAATTAAATCTAAAAGACTTGGAGAGCAATTCGGCGCGTATCTAGTTGGGAAAGTGTTAACTACTTTAAGACCTGAAGCAGCAACTGAATCTAGATGCTGAAGAGAGCGAGAATCAACCTTAAGGAGATCGGCGTTGAAGTCTCCACAAACAATAATGTGCTCGTGTGAAACTAAAAAAGGTTCTAATGCGGTGAAAAAAGGGACGGGGGAACAACTTCTGTTAGGATTATAGACGCAGGCTACAATGCATTTCACATTTCCATCAAAGATTTCCAAAACTATAAATTCTATACCATTAGCATCCGATTTGGTTAAGATTTTAAACTTGAGAGTGGATCTACAATAAATTGCAACCCCACCACCAGTTGTCGTAGTATTTCTATCATTCCTTATAAGGTTGTAGTTAGTTAAGTTGCGTATACTATCCGGAATTTCATGAGAGAACCACGTTTCGCTCACACAAATAACATCGACATTCACACCATTGAAAATATCCTTAATGTTGTCAAATTTAGTATCATTAAGACTTCTAGCATTGAAGTGACATACTTTGAAACCATCTTGTGCTTTAGTTAGATAGTTCATCACACAGTGTGCAGATTTGTAACTAGCATTGCCATAAATAGCGTCATGAAACAATGACATTTGATTTAATGTTAAAGGCAATCACAAAAAGAGAAACAAAAACTAAAAAATATGCATAACAACACACCACATATTCCTAATATAAGAGAAAATATAAAAGTATTAAGAAAAAATAAAAAGAAAAAGAGAAAAGTAAAAAAGAAGAAAGATTTTGAAATAAGAAAATATTATAATAAATAGAAGATTTCAAATAATTAATAATAATATGTAATGTAAACAATATAAGATTAAGAATACTAATAGAAAATAATAATAGTATGAAAACAAATAGTTCAATATTAATTAGACAAAATATAAATTGGGAGCACTGGTATAGCTCCTTAATCAGTTTGTTTATTTTTATCAGTTTCATCTTGATGTATGATATGCTGTGATGAATCAAGGTTGGATGTGTCATATGAGTGTGTTGTTGATGCAATTTCATTCAGTTCTTGTAGGCTTCTAATACAAACAGCTGGTCCGTTTTTATTTACTGTAATGTGTACCAAACCTCGAGTGGTGAAAGTGGAAGATAGTAAACGTTTTTTCTTTAACTGGACAGCATGACGAAAAATCTCTCTATTTTCGCTGGTTAAACTTTCGTGAATATAAATCGGTGTGTCTGTTTGAAAATTCGGATCAATTTCTTTCGAACACAGATGCCTGGACTTTGATTTACGGAAATCAGAGAGAGCTTTCATTGTACTTCGCTTGTCGCTGGCGCTTAAAAATTTTACTACTATGATTGAGTTTGTTTGTGGCTTTACTCTAAAAATTCCGGAAATGTGTGGTGGTTGAAAATTTATACAGTGACACAACAAATTAAAAGTGTTCTTAAGTTGTTCATTAGCTGTATACGGTATTCCAATTAGTATAGCATCCGCGGCTAAATTATTGATGTTCATTGTTTGAAATTTTAAATTTAAGCTTTCTAGTTCAGAGTGCAATTTTTTCGTTTCATCGTCAGCTGCAGAAACAAGCGCGCAGTGTTCCATTTTTAAGTTGGCTTTATTTATATTCTCTCGAAGCTCGTCTATTTCTATGCAGCGTTTCTCAAGTTTTGTAACCCTTTCTTCAAGATTTGTGTAGTCGCGAGTTATTTTGTCTATTTTATTGGACACATTTTTTTTCTATGTCGTCCATTCTGCTCGTTAAATTTTGTTCAAGTGTTGTTAATCTACCCAAGATGGACTCACCTTGTTCATTTAATTTTCTAAGGAGTTCAATCTGGGTAGGTAAGAAAAGGACAGAGTCATTTAAGACATGCTTATCTGGAGCAGCAGCATCAGAAACATCAGCAGGAACAACAGCAACAGCAACGGCAGCAGCGGAATCATTAGCAACAGGCAAAGTGCGGGGACCATTAGGAGAAGAAGAAGGAGAAGAACGTTTGGATGATATGGTTTTGGCAGAAGAGGGTTTTTCATTCTTTTTAAGAGCGGGTGAGTTTTTTTCGATGCAAGAAGTATTGGACGAAGATGATATTTTTTTGTTAGAAGAGTCTATCTCATTCCTTTTAAGAGCTTTTGCGTTAGTGTTTGTATCAATACGTGAAGAAGTATTGCGGAGAAGAAATCGTCGAACGATTCGCCTGAACCCTGGTGCCTGTCGTAGAGCATCCTCGACAGCTCTGAGTCGGATTCCAGACTACGAAATTGTTCAATCAGAGCAGTTTTGAGAACCGGCCACGTAACTTCTGGATTTGCTTTCAGATAGACCCAAAACCAAGACTCCACAGATCCTGCAACAAAGTGATGGAAATTGATCACCACATCATCCCATGTTGCACCATAGCTCGTTCTGAGACGCTCCAGTCGAAAGAGGAAGTCATCCACTGACATCTTCCGGTTATCAAAGGTTAAACCCCACTTATGAAAGTCTTTAGGTCTATATCCGGATCCATAATATCGATGCGCGGACTGTGAGCTGTTGACAGGATCGCTAAGTGTCAGGTTATGAAGTTGTCTTAAAAAGTTGTCCATGTTAGACGGCTCTCCTGATGGATTTTCGGGATTTCGTCTCGAAGGTGCTGGCGGTGACTGGTATCGTTGAGGTCGTGATGGTGTTCGGCTTTGGATCGGTGATGGAAGTCGAAAATGATGTGGCGAGGTGTTACTGGGTTGGCCAGGTGGAACATCTGAAGTCCTGCGCGATGGTCGATCAACATCCGGGTTACTAGGCCCACTACGATGAAGTTGCCTAGAAGCGGTTTCGGGTGTCGGAGCTAAGGCCAGAGTGTCCCTAATAATGCTGGCTACCTCATCTCGCAGGCTCGCCCTAGTTCGTTCCATCTCCCCTGAAAAAAATCGGAAATCCTCTGCACGACTAGCTCCTACTGCTGCTGTGACGACTTCCTGGATGTACCCAGTTATATTGTCGGTATTTCTGCCAATAGTTTCGGGAACACGTGGTGTAGGCTGCAGACGATAAGAACTCGTGCTATCTCTACCCGAGGCTGCTCGACTTTCAGCTTGAGCTAGTAGCGAAGCTGCTCCTTCAGATCCCAAAGAAGAACGGTTTGGCTCATTAGGTTGGTCAGCTTGCTTATCTGTTTTGTGCTGGGCTTTGTCAAGGTCAAGATCGCCAAAGGAATTGGTTAAAAAGGTGTTGGAACGAAGGACTCGACCACGTAAGGATGTCCTTGCTTTCTTACGACCTCTCAAACTCGACATTTTCGTATCAATTTCGTTGTACGCTCAAATTGTTTTTTATAATTTTTGAATCGTTTTCCCCCTTTTAGGTTTAGGTTTAGGTTAAGATTTAAGTTAGGTTTAGGAATAGGTTTAGGTTTCGGATTAGGATTAGGTTTAGGTTAAGATTTAGGTTTTGGTTTAGAATAAGGTTAAGGATCAGGAACAGGTTTAGGTTTAGGTATCTGTTCAGTAACTTGTTCAATCAGGTAAGTAAATAAAAAAAAAATTCGCAATTCCAAGTAGATAAGGGTAAGTATTACTTGATAGTATTATTTAACAAATAATTTTTTTTTCTTTCAGGTTCAGTTCAATTCAAGAATAGTAAATGAAAATCTTCAAAAAATTTCAAAAAAAAAATCAAAATGATCAGTTCAAAAAAAGTAAATATTCCCTTTTTCCCAAGTTCTAATCCAAATTCAGAAAAAAAGTTAAATAATAAACTTCAAAAATTTAAAAAAAAAATGTTCAACATGATCTTTAATTCAAATAAGGTTAATGTTCTTTAGGTGTAGAACAAAATTAAAAAAAAAATAAAAAGTTCATTAAATGTCGGTATTCAAAAGTAAATTTAAGATTCAAGTAAATCTAAAAGTTATGATATCTCAATAGTAAGTAAAACAAAAATCAATATTTAAATGCTTCTGGAAATAAAAACGAAAAAATAGTTATCGAAAATTTTAAATTCAAAATCGGTAAGTATCACATCAAATTCATGTAAAATTTATACTTAAATTTCAAAATATGTAAATATTGTTTAGTTTTTCTTTTTTCTCTTTTCAGGTAGTCGGTCTTGGCAGAAGTGAAACAATCGGAGAAGAAATCCACGATGAAGCGATGAAGACAGGAATACCCTTTAGAAGAAAACACACCAGTTTGAACGGTGTTAGTATTCACCATGCTGCGGCAATACAATACCTTGGACAATGGACAGTGGTGCTATTGGGACTGAGGCTTGCAATATTCAGAAAGCATTCGTAGCCTTTCTGATAGTCAAGCTTCTGAACCCTTTGATAGCCAAACGAAAAGAATTAAACTCGAAGAATAAGAAATTAAACAACTGAAGTTGAATATAAAAAAGAAGCAATCCAAACTTAGGATTTAATTTTTACACGTCGAAATTTGATTTATACGATAAAATTCATATCAATGCGCAACTGCGTAAATATAGGTAAAAATAACCTATTTACCGGACGATTGTTCTGAATACCGAAAAAAAAATTATTACTTTGATCATTAACGTAATTAAACACTAGTCCATGTCCCAGATATCATATGACTCAGCAAAGTTTCAACCACACCATATCAAACCTCCCTCAAAGATGTTAAAACAATTAAAATTTCGGGCCCCACGTTGGGCGCCACCTGTAACGGAACCGGTGTTCGCCCTCTCCCTCCTATACCACCTCTACGACCTCAGGCCTACAGGCACCTAAGGCCGGTCCAGGCAGCAAGAAGGAGAGGGTGTCCAGCCTGCGGCCGCGCGGCATGCTTGCTGTTGTGAGGCTTAGCTCGTCGGCGGGGTGGGTTGTTGCAACCGCAGCACTGGACGTGTTACATCTTCATGCCTATAAAAAGAGAAACGGGGTTCGAAAATTAGGGGGCCTAAAATTGTTTATGAGGGGAAGGAGGGTGTGTTTCTAAAGGGGGAGGGTCGGGATGTTGTTGACCCTCGGAGGATTTGCCCACCCTTGTACCCGCCGGATACCACCATGGCGACTGCAACCTCCTATTTATGCAGTAGCCCCTAACCGAAGATAATTATCCTTCTTACCCTGTCTTCATCTTCTTCTCCATCGCTTCACTCCACCGTTGACCTGTACAAAAAAAAAATTATGCCCTCATGGCAACCATGTTCAGGCTTTCAGAAAGAAATCTTCCCAAAAAAAAACTTCAACGAGAAAAAAAAAATTCTAACATCCGGAACAAACGGAAGTGTCATCTCTGGCGATAACAATAAAAGAGATTTTCCTTTTCGTGAAAAATGCTTACAAACATCTTTTATTTAAAATTAAAAAAAAAAATTAAATTTAACATTAAAATTTTAGCAGAGGAAGGGTAAGTATCTTTGAGATACAACAACAAAAATGAAGGTAAATAAAAAAAATAGTGTGGTTATTCGCGAGTCTTTGGTAATTAATCATAAAAGTTGCTTTTATTTCTTTTCAGGTATTAGCTTTTTTTTTTTTTTTGTGTTATTTATTGGTAAGTCTAATAATTTACATTTTTTGGTTTTAGGTATTTTTTTAAAAATTTTAGGTCACTCTCAGGTCATTCAGAAAGATTATATATTTAGGAATATAATAAATACAATTTGGTTTCAAACACTTACTTGAATATTTTGTTAGAAACTTAACAATTTGCAGCTGAAAATATCCGCCGAGGTGCACCTTGAGGATCTGCTTCTTTAGCTGGTGTAAAAAAAAAGATTATTTATTATATCTAGGTATATCCTCTTTCCTCTTCCCTTTTTTTTTTCATAAATATTCGTTTTCCTATTATTTCTTTTTTTTTTCTTAAATTCACTGTATAACCACACTTTACATTAGTTTAATAGATTCTAGGAGTCCTTCCTCTCTTTTTGTATAAAATTATTTTATTTACACATAACATTTAAATAAACAAAGTACACATAACACCACATAAGGATTTTTTTTTTATTATTTACAATTTAACTTTCTCTTTATTTTCTATTCCAAAATTTAATATTTTTAAACTTCACTTTATTTTTTTTTTACTTAACTTCCTATTTTGAATCTTTAAAATTTTTCTATTGAAGGATCACAGGGACACAACACAAAGGGAAGGGGAAAATTTCAGCTTTGGCTATGACTTCCAGGTAAGTAAGTATCTTCCAGTTTTCTTTTATGTTCCAGGTCTATTTTTTTTTTTTTTTATTATTACAGGGTTTTCTTCACAGGTTTTTTTTTTACATTTCTTTCAGGTTTTTTTTTCCTTTTCAGGTTTTCTTTACTTCTTAACCGGTTTTTTTTTCAGGTTCTTTTTAATTTATTGGCAGGTTTTATTTTTTTTCCCAGGTTCTTCACTTTTCAGAATATGGTATGTTTTCACATTAATTATTGATTTGGATATAATTTTGTTTTTCCCTATATCATTTAATTCCTTCGATAAACCAAAGTTACTTTTTTTTTGTATTATCAGGTCTATCTTATAATTTCTTTACTTTTTAAATTTCAGAGTCATATAAATGAAATATATACGGGGGGAGGTATAAAAGGGGGTGGCACTGACACAGCACTTTCTTGTTTTTTTTTTGCACTTCAATTGCACTTTTGGTTCTTTAGTATAGTTTTTTTTTATTTGTTTATTTTGTATAATTATTTTATTTTAATTTTATAAGTTATTTAATATTAAACACTTTGTTTTTCGCCGCTGGACTTAAAATTTTTTTTTTTTTTTATTTGTTTCTTTTAACTATGTTATTTTAGTTTTATAAATTGATTATGATTATTAATTTTCGTTTAGTTTTGTTGTTTGATATATTCTTATTATGTTATACACCTTTTCTCTTGTTATTTTATCGACGCTTGACTTAGATTTTTTTTTCTTTTAAATTCTTGCCCTTTTAGCAGCTTCGCGACTCGCACATTTAATTACTCACCACTGACTGACTATCGCCACCCATGCAACAGGTGACGACACTTCTCTTTGATATGCTCTCTTGCTAATCTACAGCTATACCGGTGATTTTGTCATACGACACACCAGTTAGCACAAAAAAGAGATCATACCATCGATTAGCGGGCCCTGCTGCATGGGAAGTTCAAGAATAAGCTAATGTACATATGTATATGCATTTGGTGGTGGCTCGTGGGCAGCGGGACTTTTTTTCTTAATTCTTTTTTATGTAATACCTATTAGGTAATTGCCCTATCCTAATTGAACTATATAGTCTGGGATGGTATGTTGTTATTTGTTATGGCTTATGGTAGGTATTATTATATTATTATTACTATTATGTATTAGTGTTATTATTATTATTTGAATTAGGTATGATTATTATTATTTGAATTATTATTATTATTGTTATTAGATTATCAATTGGTAGATATTATATTGGTTTAATTTAATTTATAGGTAAGTATTTGATTATGAAGTTGTGTATTATATTAGAATTATTTATTATTGGTAAGTATTATTTTATTAAGGTCGATATTATATTAAAATTATTTATTATAAGTGAGTATTATTTATTGAAGTAAGTATTATGCGTAGGTTATTTATTATAAGGTAAGTATTTCATTATTTCGGTATGTATATTATGTATTATATAGCGTTATTATTATTCAAGGTAAGTATTATATTATCATTTTTGTATTATAGGTAAGTATTATTTATTTAAGGTAAGTATTATAAAAACATGGTATTATTAAAGGTTAGTATTATATGGGGATATGTATTATAGGTGTTTGATTATTATTGTATGTATCTATGTATTATAGTAGTATTATTTATTATAAGTAGGAATTATTTTATTAAAGTAAATATTATATGGACATTATTTATTATCGGTAAGTATTGGATTATTTAGGTAAATATTATATTAGCATTATGATTATAGGTAAGTAATTTATTAAAAGTAAGTATTATAATAACATGATTTTATTATATGTAAGAATTATATTATTTATTATTATTATATGGAATTATAAAGGTAAGTATTGTTTCGAACAGAGCTTTATACTCCTACAGCGCCATCTGTTGGGAATTACATATCTGCTTTGTGAGGGAACAAAACAAAAAGCTCTTTTCCATCGCATCTAAATTTCCCCTAATTCCAAAGTACTAGAACATTCTACCCCCATAAGAATTTCCCCTTCTGGACAAGAACCTTCTAGAACAACTGGTTTGAGTATAAAAGGGAGTGTTCACGGTGAGCGGGACAGTTTATTTTCGATTATGAAAGTGTGCAAAGCTGAACTATTGGATTGTGGAAAGTGTAATTAAAGAAGTGGATTTAAGTTGGAATAAAAGTATTAGAGTTGATTATAAATTGAGATTTATTGTTTTGATTTGAAAAGTGTAAATAAAGAAGAAATATTATAAACAGTAATAAGTTTTATTTAACGAACCTAGTAAAAATATTACATTGGTGTCAGAAAAGTGGAATAAAACTTATTGTGCAGTGAAGTGTGGAAAAAAAAAAATAATAGTAAAATAAAAAAATGAGCAAGTTACTAAAAGAGCTCAACTGTAATGAGCTGAAAAGTGAATTAGGCAAGCGAGAACTTTCTAGAGCAGGATCGAAAAATGAGCTTGTTCTGCGTTTGGCCGAATATTTGAAACAGCAAAATGAAGACCCGGACATCTTCGTCTTTGAAACTGACGCTGAGGAAGCAGACGTAAGTAAAAATGTAGATGTTTCAAATATGATTAGTCTTCTGCTTCAGCAACAAAAGAATGTTCTCGAACGTCTCGAAGAGCAACGAAATGAACAAAAGAATGTTCTCGAACGTCTCGAAGAGCAACGAAATGAACAGAAGAATGAACAAAAGAATGTTCTCGAACGTCTCGAAGAGCAACGAAATGAACAAAAGAATGAACAAAAGAATGTTCTCGAACGTCTCGAAGAGCAACGAAATGAACAAAAGAATATTCTCGAACGCCTTGATAAACAGCATAGCGAACAAAAGGACCTTCTCGAAGAGCAGAGAAACATGCTAGAAGGCAAGCTTGTTAACATCGAGAATAATGTATCTGCACTTGATGGACGTGTTTCATTGCTGGAGAATCAAGTCGACAACAAAATGGAGACGTTTTCAAAAGTGTTAGATGAACGTGTTTCATTGCTAGTCGACAACAAAATGGAGACGTTTTCAAAAGAGTTAGACCGTGTTCGAAACATAAAGATTCGGGAAAGTTCTGGGGAAGCTTTGAGAAAAAAAAAAGAGATGCAACCTCCAATTTTTGATGGACAAACTTCTTGGTCTATATACAAGAAGCAATTCGAGGCAGCTTCCACAACAAATGGCTGGGATGAGACTGACAAGTATATAGCCTTAACTCTTGCTCTTAGAGGAGCAGCTGCTGAGTTGTTGCAAACCATACCAGCAGATAAGAGCGGCGACTTCAATTCCTTGGTTTTTGCTATAGACAAACGCTTTGGTAACAGCCACATGAAAGAAGTCTTCAAAGTGCAACTCAATTCCAGAGTTCAGAAGAGGGGCGAAACTCTACAACAACTGCAAGCGGACATTGAAAGGCTTGTCCATCTTGCATATCCAGATGTTGGAGAGGAAATTTGTAACCAGTTCGCAGTTGAGGCATTTGTTCGCGCCATCTCTGACATACATCTTCAAAGGGCCGTACGAACTGCTGGAAAACGAACGCTTTCGGAAACATTAGCGTTTGCCTTGACAATGGAAGCAGCTGAGCAAGCTTCTCACGGAGTACATCGACTTAGAGAAGCCGTCGTCGAAGAATGCTCATGTCAAAGAACTGATGTCCAAAGGAACCAACGAAACGGACTTGCAAAGTGCTGGAATTGCAATAAGACTGGACATTTACAGCGTCAATGTCGGTTACCACCAAGAAGAGCTTGTCAACATTGTGGACACGGAGTTTCAAACCCAGAACAAGGTAACAATAAAATCAGTGTTACTTCCCGAACAGTTTCCAACTTCGAGGGGCAGAAGCTGGTTTCTGGTATCGATGGCCCCAGAAACACCATCCAGGTCTCTCAAACTAAGCGAGACAATAGAAGTCTGACTGTCGAGGCAACTTTAAATGGCAACAAACGTGTGGTCACCATCGACACCGGTGCCACAGCCTCCATTGTGCGTCAAGACCTAGTTCACCTGAATTGGCTACACAACACCAATAGTTACCGTCTAAGAACTGCCACAGGAGAAGCAGCTAGGGTTTATGGTGAAATCCGACTTAGAATTCGAATTGCAGATCTAGAATTCTCACACAAATTTTTGGTGGCAGATATATGTGACGAATGCATCATAGGCATGGACTTCATGAAAGAACATCGAGTAATTTTGGATATTGGCAACCAGGTACTCAAATACCAGAATACAGAGATTCCAATGATCTATGGGCACGAAGAAACAACAACCCTAAGGACTGTCATCAAAGAAGATGTGATTATTCCTACTTCTTCTGAGGTATTCGTTTGGACAAAAGTAGAAGGTGAGTGTGGACGCCATCGATACCTAATGGTGGAACCAGGCCCAGATTGTTCTTCCCAAAACGTCATCATTGGGAAGACACTTGTGGCTCCAAAGAACAATATGGTCCCCGTACGGATACTCAACACCAAACCGTACGATGTAAAGTTAGCAAAAGGAGAAGTTATCGGTAAGTGCGAATCTGTCGCAGCCATAACACGAATTGACGCTGAAACACCGAGAACGACATTAAACCCTGAGGAGCTCAATAGCATCAAGGCAAAGATACTCAAATTATCTAACCTAGACCAACATCAGGTTAAAACGGCAGAAAGCCTTCTGAACGAGTATGCTGACATTTTCGCTTCACCAAACGGAAAATATGGAAGGACACAAATGGTGCAGCATCGGATAAATACAGGAGACGCAAGGCCCATTCGTCAGCCCGCAAGACGTCTGCCACTGGCCAAACAAAGTGAAGCTGAGGAAATGATTACCACCATGAAGAAGGATGGTTTGATTGAAAACTCCAAAAGTCCTTGGGCGTCACCAGTGGTCCTAGTCAAAAAGAAGGACGGAAGTACACGGTTTTGTGTTGACTACCGAAGGTTGAATGACGTAACCAAGAAAGACAGCTACCCCCTGCCAAGAATTAGTGACACCTTAGATGCGATGGAAGGAGCACACTGGTTTTCAACACTGGACTTGAAAAGTGGATATTGGCAAGTTGAAATTCACCCTGAAGATCGAGAAAAGACAGCATTCTCCACAGGTAATGGGCTGTGGCAGTTCAAAGTGATGCCGTTTGGTCTTTGCAACGCTCCGGCAACCTTTGAGCGTTTGATGGAGTGCGTCCTTCAAGGCCTGACGTGGAAAACTTGCCTTGTCTACTTGGATGATGTTATCGTTTATGGAAAAACATACGACCAACACTGTAAGAACCTAAAGGGTGTGTTCCAGAGACTTCGAGAGGCTAACCTTAAACTGAACCCAGAAAAATGTGCACTGTTCCAGACTGAAGTAAAGTATTTGGGACATATCATCTCGTCCCAAGGAGTCAAGACCGATCCTGAAAAAGTTGACACCGTCAAAAATTGGCCAACACCACAGGACAAACATCAACTACGAAGTTTTCTTGGTCTTGCTACTTATTACCGACGTTTTGTTAAGAACTTTGCCGGAATTGCGAAGAGTTTGCATCAGCTTACGGAAAAGAACAAGCAGTTTAGATGGTCAGGTGAGTGTGAAAAAGCCTTCCAAGAACTGAAATACCGTCTATGCAATGCTCCGGTGCTGATCTATCCGACTCCAGGCAAGCCTTTTATCATTGATGCTGATGCAAGCAACAACGTAGGAGTCGGCGCTGTTCTGTCACAAGTGCACAATGGCGAAGAAAAGGTTGTCGCATATTTCAGCAAAGTACTGTCAAAGACCGAAAGAAACTACTGTGTGACCAGAAGAGAACTCTTGGCACTCATCTTGGCAACGAAACACTTCCATAAATACATCTATGGACAGAAGTTTCTTCTACGAACCGATCATGGTGCTCTTAACTGGTTGTTGAACTTCAAGAACCCAGAAGGACAAGTCGCAAGGTGGATAGAAAGACTGCAGACTTACGATTATGAAATCCAACACCGAAGGGGAAAGCTGCACTCAAATGCCGACGCGCTATCCCGAAGGCCTTGTAAAATAGACTGCAAGCATTGTAGGCGACAAGAAGAAAAGGAATCCATCAACATTTTGCGAATAAGGGCTGACCCCATTTGTGGATGGAGCAATGAGGAAATAAGATCTGCTCAACAAGAAGACCCCGACATTGAACCTCTTCTCGCATGGAAGGAACATGAAGAAAAACCCGCATGGAATGACATTTCCGATAGGAGTCCAGTTTTAAAGGCCTATTGGGCACAATGGGACTCACTTCATGTGCAAGAAGGTGTTCTTCGGCGAAAATGGGAGTCCGCTGATGGTAAATCCTATGTGATGCAGCTTGTGTTACCTCAATCAAAAATTAAAGAGGTTCTTCGAGAAATGCATGATGGACCTTCAGGAGGCCATTTGGGAGTCAACAAGACATGATCCAAAGGTTATTGCAAACATGTTTGCTGACCAATTCAAAGAAGCATTTGAAAAATCAGAATTTAATCATTCCTCTTCTTTTTCTTCTTCTTTCGACAGTTTTACTCATTTAAACGCAATTAATTTTGAAATAAGTGAAGATACAGTCGCTCAACAAATATTAAATCTCGATGAGTGCTTTATTCCAGGCCCCGATGGTGTTCCATCTTATATATTAAAAAAATGTGCTTCTTATTTGTCGTATCCGTTACATATTCTCTTCAATTCATCCTTAAAAAGTTCAATTTTTCCTATTATCTGGAAAAGTTCATTTATTATTCCTATACATAAAAAGGTCCTAAGAATGAAACAATGAACTATAGACCCATTGCTAAACTATCTGTGATACCTAAACTGTTTGAGTCAATTGTGAGTAATGTTCTTTCTTTTCATTGTAGTTCTATTATTTGTGATAGCCAGCATGGCTTTGTCAAAAAGAGATCCACTGTTACTAATTTATTTAACTTCGTTTCCTTTTGTCTAGATGTTTTTGAAAAACGCGGGCAAGTTGATTGTGTATTTACTGACTTTAGTAAAGCCTTTGACAAGTTATGTCACAATACACTAATTTTAAAATTAAACCATCTAGGATTTAACAACAATTTTATAAATTGGATTTCTTCATACTTAAAAAACCGTCGTTATTCTGTCTTGTTTCGTAATGAAAGTTCAAGTCAATTTGTTGTCAATTCTGGCGTCCCTCAGGGCAGCCACTTAGGTCCTATTTTATTTGTTTTATTTATTAATGACTTGGTTTCAAACTTAAAAAACTCGTCTGTCCTTGTTTATGCTGATGACATTAAGCTTTTTAAAAGTATAAAATCCTCCTCTGACTGTTTATTACTACAAGAAGACTTAACAATATTTAGGGAATGGTGCAATAAAAACCGGCTTGTTTTAAATGTTGACAAATGTAAAACCATGAGTTTTACACGTAAAAAATTTCCGTTTTTGTACAACTATACGTTTGATTCTTGTCCGTTATGTAAGGTTTCTGTGTTTTCTGATTTAGGTATTATTCTAGATCCCAAATTAGCATTTAATGATCATTTAAATTATATAATTAAAAAAGCCAATAGGGTTCTTGGATTCATTAAAAGATTCGGTCGTGATTTTCAGGACCCTTATGTTCTAAAACTTCTATTTATTTCGTTTGTTAGACCAATTCTAGAATACGGCTGTGTGGTATGGTCACCTTATTACTCAATACATGTTACAAGAATTGAAGCGATCCAAAAAAGGTTTCTGCGTTTCTGTCTTCGGTCTCTTCCCTGGTCAAGGGAAAATCTACTTCCCCCTTATTCTCAAAGACTAGCTTTGATCAGCCTTCCTTCTTTGACTAACCACAGAAAGTTTTTACAATTTTGTTTTATTGTTGGGATTATTAATGGTTCGATATCATTACCATCAGTTCTAAGTAAATTAGATTTCAGTTTCAGCCGTTCATGTTTAAGGCGACAGCAACCTATTATTCAAATATTTAGCAGATCAAACTATGGTGTATGTAGCCCCTTCAATCAATTAATTACAATTTATAACGAATTTCAATTTTGTTTAGAATCTGTAAATGATAACATAAAATGTAAAAAATTTAAACTTATCTTTTTCAACAATATTGAATAATAAATATAAATTATGATATTAGATTATATTAGATTATAAGAACTATTTTAATATTGTTAACGTTAGATTTTAACGAATTAAATAAATAACATAGAAAAAGTGAGACAACGATTCTACTGGTTGCATGCAAGAGACGACGTTGAAAAGTGGTGCCGAAATTGTGACGCTTGTGCTGCAAACAAAGGCCCTGGTAGAAAACTGCAAGGAAAAATGATGCAATATAATGTTGGCTCACCGTTTGAAAGGATTGCTGTTGATGTAGCTGGCCCATTTCCGGAAACGAATGATGGAAACAAATACATTCTGGTGCTAATGGATTACTTCAGCAAATGGCCTGAGGCATACGCTATCCCGAACCAAGAAGCCAAGACCGTGGCCGACCAGATTGTGTCTAACTGGGTAAGCAGGTTCGGTGTGCCTATGGAGCTCCATTCTGACCAAGGAAGGAACTTTGAGTCGAACATATTCCAAGAGGTGTGCGCGTTCCTTGGCATTAAGAAAACGAGAACCACACCACTTCACCGGCAATCTGATGGAATGGTCGAGAGATTCAACAGGACGTTAAAAGAGCACCTAACTAAGGTCGTAGGCGACAACCAAAGAAACTGGGATAGGCACATACCACTATTTTTGATGGCCCATCGAAGTGCAGTACATAGCTCAACAGGACAAACACCATCTGAAATCCTGTTCGGAAAAAGCATACGCCTGCCTAGTGAGATAAGGTTTGGACACCCACCACAAGAGTCTCAGGAAACAGGGGATTACGTGAGTGACCTAAAAGAGAGGCTAATCGGCATCCACGAAAGGACCAGGACTAGAATGAGCACTTACAGCGATCGAATGAAGACAAGGTACGACACAAGAGCAAACACGACAGGATTCCAAGTAGGAGATCGTGTATGGCTGTATAATCCACATCGTCAAAAGGGATTGTCGCCGAAGCTTCAACAAAACTGGGAAGGCCCTTATACTGTCGTCACGAAAATCAATGATGTCGTTTACCGAATTCAAAGAGGGTTAAGAGGAAAGCTAAAAGTTGTGCATAGCGATCGACTGCACCGATACAGTGCCGAAGCTGGTGATAGAGTTGTTCGGGACGAACAATCTTAAGAAGGGGGCAATGTTGCGAACAGAGCTTTATACTCCTACAGCGCCATCTGTTGGGAATTACATATCTGCTTTGTGAGGGAACAAAACAAAAAGCTCTTTTCCATCGCATCTAAATTTCCCCTAATTCCAAAGTACTAGAACATTCTACCCCCATAAGAATTTCCCCTTCTGGACAAGAACCTTCTAGAACAACTGGTTTGAGTATAAAAGGGAGTGTTCACGGTGAGCGGGACAGTTTATTTTCGATTATGAAAGTGTGCAAAGCTGAACTATTGGATTGTGGAAAGTGTAATTAAAGAAGTGGATTTAAGTTGGAATAAAAGTATTAGAGTTGATTATAAATTGAGATTTATTGTTTTGATTTGAAAAGTGTAAATAAAGAAGAAATATTATAAACAGTAATAAGTTTTATTTAACGAACCTAGTAAAAATATTACAGTATTATATTAAAATATTATATTATTATTATTATATTATTATTTGTGCCTTGAAAAAAAAGTGCTGTTCCCCACAAAATCATCATGGCACCAAGAAGTAGTTGTGCTGCGTGCACTAATGATGATTCGGTGGAAGCGATGGTCCAGTGCGATGTATGCGATGTCTGGTACCACTTCAGCTGCGCCAAGGTAGGTGCTGACATCAAGGACAAGGATTGGATGTGTGAGGGCTGCGTCGCTAAAGAAGTTGAGGATGATGAGAATGGTGACGACCAAGTTGTGGACCAAACAATTTGCCAACAAACAGCTGCAGCGAAAAAGGTACGTACATGTAAGGACAATGGTTCCAAAAGTAGTAGTGTGCCATCTAGATCGCGTCGAGCAGTCAAATAAGAACTGATGCGTCTAGAAGAAGAGAGGCAAGCCGAATTAAATTATGTAAAAAAGAAATTCGAGTTACTTGCTATGCAGAGTGATTCCGACTCAGATGATTGCATGCAAAAACAAATAAATGGGAGAGAGGTAAATGATAGCTTAGGTAAAGGACTGGGTGAGGGCAAGGTGAGTGAGGTAGGACATGGTACTGAGGCGAAAAATATACAAAGCGTTAAGCAAGGTGAACAAAAGCAAGATGTTCATGTCGTAGCTCCTATTGCTACATTAAATGCACCGAGTCACGAGAATTTTTGCGCTCGTCAGGTGGTTTCAAGAGAGCTTCCCGTATTCAGTGGCAGGCCAGAGGAATGGTCACTCTTTTTTAGTAGTTTTGAGACATCAACTCGCATTTGTGGTTTGAGTAATGATGAGAACCTCCTTCGACTGCAGCGATCTTTAAAAGGGAAAGCACTTGAGTACGTGAGTCATAGTTTGACCTTACCTGCACTAGTTCCCGAGATTATGTCAACTTTGCGCATGGTTTTCGGTCGACCAGAGCACATTATTAATAATCTCTTGTCAAAAATTCGTGCTACTGCACCAATAAACCCAAATCGACTTGATTCTTTAATCAACTTTTCTCTTGAGGTGAAAGGCTTTGTTGCAGCCATGGAAGCTTCCGGATTAATTTCGTATTTAAATAATCCTTCGCTGATTCAGGATATAATAGAAAAATTTCCAGTTCAAAAGCGTATTGACTGGTCAATTTATTCTGAAAATATTAATGACGTAAATTTGAAAACTCTAAGCGACTGGCTTTTTAAATACGCTGAGGCAGCAAGTAGAGTGATATCAGCTCCCGTCGCAAGTAGTTCTGAATCAGAAAAGCGTAAGGTACATCGTCTAAACTTTCACAAAGACAGTTCTATGCCAAGTCAAGGTGGTTCATCATCGAGTATTAGGTGTTATGCATGCGAAGGGACCCACGGCATTATAAAGTGCGAGCAATTTAAAAGGTTGAACTGTAATGAAAAATGGAATGTTGTTAACACCAACAAACTGTGTCGCTCTTGTTTAAGACGTCATGATGCAAAATTTTGTCGAGATCGAAAAGAATGCCAGGTTGGTGGATGTCACATGAAGCATCATCCACTGCTGCATAAAATAAATGCAGTAGGTACTGAAGGATGCAATGACGTTGGTGTAGTTGCCGTCCACAGAATGCAGACTTCAAAAGTGTTATACCGAATTGTGCCTATAACAATTTTTGGGAAAAACTCCTCCGTGGATGTTTACGCATTTTTGGACGATGGCTCGGGTCCAACTCTTATCGAGAAAGATATTTTGGTACAGATAGGCAGTCAGGGTATAACATCAGACTTATGTCTCAGGTGGACGGATGGAACGGTGCGCATAGAGGCGAATTCACACCATCTTGATTTGCAGATTGCTCCCAAGGGAAAGGACAACAAGCGTTTTTCAGTACGAAATGTGAGATCCGTTGAAAGACTTGACCTACCGTGTCAAACTCTAAAAATGTTAGAACTTACGGAGGAGTATAAGCATTTGAAGGGGCTTCCAGTAGAATCTTACCAAAACGTAATTCCAAAAGTCATAATCGGTCTCAACAACAGAAGCTTAGCCATGCCTTTGAACCATTGTGAAGGAAAAATATATGAACCAGCCGCTAAAAGACTCGTCTAGGGTGGACGATATACGGTGAACTTGGGCAAAGTTCCAATACACGTTCAACTGCTGAAGCTATCAACATGCACCTGCATATTTGCGAATGTGACGATGATGTAGCGTTACAAAAGCTGATGATAGATAACATGAAGATCGAGAATGAAGGCCTGGAACTATCGCCACGAGATAGATTGAATCTTGATACGAAAGAGGTTCTACAAAATAGTATCAAACGTGAGGGTGACCGGTTCATATCGAGATTACTTTGGAAGTCCGAAAACATGACGCTTCCAAATAATGATGCAATGGCGTACCGAAGATTATGTTGTTTTGAAAAAAGACTTGAGAAGGATCCAGATTTGAAAGAACAGGTGAATATTCACATTCAAAATATGGAAACCAAAGAATATATACGAAAACTCCGAAGGGATGAAGTCGATATCAACTATCCTCGTAAATGGTACCTACCGATGTTTGCAGTCAGGAACCCAAATAAACCCAAGAAGATCAGGGTAGTATGGGATGCCGCAGCGGAATGCAATGGCATATCCCTAAATGGGTGCCTTGAAAAGGGACCAGATCTTATGACTTCTGTTACGTAGGTCGTCATGTCTCAAACGCATTCACTCACGGTGAATAGGAAAATCGTAGATCTCATTATTTCAATAATCTTTTATTGAAGGAATTAGCTTTACCTACACAGGTTTTATACATATACCTATGCATATCAGAAGGATAGTGATAATACCAAAAGCAGAGCCTTAACCTACAATGTATCGACTGAGATATATAGAAAGATCTCCTAAACGGAAGATATATATGGATGTGTACGAGTACATCCGCGTACGAACATATGGTGCGCGTAATGTTACCTATCCTAACTTGCACTCATAGGTAGGTTTCACAGACTGTATATTTAATGATACAAAAGGTTTAGACTTACGATTACCAGTGACAACCAAGGTCATATCCAGGGTAGAAAAACCTTGTACTCGTACTAAGAGAATAGCCCATGGAAGTAGGAGATGTTTGATGTTTGTCCTGTGTTCATGTTTGGTGGAACTTATCGGTTATAAGTGAGGATTAGCTCCAGGTTGTTTTGCCGATAGGAGAATCTGAAATAAAGAAGAAAAAGAGAAATTCAGAACATATTAAGATTAGGATTTTTTTTTGTCGCTTGAGAGTGGTTCTTGGGTGGCGATGTTCATACATATGTCGTTTCAAAATGAAAAGGCCCAGAAACATTCTCAGCGACAAATAATGACTATCCTTATGATTAGTTGTATCGCGTTTAGGAGGTGTCTATGGATCGATGGGTAGCTAAAGAAAAAAGAAAAGAAAAGATAAGTTGTAACCAAACAAGAAATGTAAATGTAAATGTAAACAAACTTACCTTTCGGTGTTTTACATGTTTGTTTGTTGTTCAGTGTCCTGTAGGGGTGGCCAGGGGTTCATTGCCCTGGTTGAGGTTCCATCTCAGGTTGTTTTTTTGATTTTTTTTTAGTTTTTTGTTAATAATTTGTTTCTTATTAGCAATTATGAAAAAAAAAATTTTTTTGGTGACACAATATTTGCTTGCGCATTTTATAAGATTTTAAGAAATGTCAAACACAATCAGGAATTGAACGACAACAACAAAATTAACGAACTTATGTAACGCGATCTTTTGGCGGATAGAGGAAGCCACTAGATAAGACACAAAAAAAGTACGAAATAGTACGTAGTAGAAGATCTGTGATAAGTTTTTGTGCAATAATATTAGTATAAGTAGGTTAAATGAGAGTTAGACTGATTAGGATAGTTTTATTAATAGTATAGTTAGTTTAGGTAAGTGTATTTTGATGGTATTTACAATAATTTCAATTGCAAATAATACTTAGTAGTGGATATAAGCTTACGATATTCCGAATGGGTGGTTAGATTCCAAAGGCGACTGCTATGACCAATTTACGTACTAGAATAGAGACTGGAAAAAGTTTATTCTTTCCAGTCGACAGAACGAAGAAAGAAAGTTTAAAGAGAAGATGGAAATTGGGCCAATAGGTCGTTGAACTTGTGTTATGTAATCGAGATTTTTTTCTCATACTGAAGGTGAAAGTGCTGACGGAAATTTCGAGTGCAGTCTAAACAGTACGGTTGGAAATTAGTGCGCCCGAAACAAAGAAACTTATTTTGTTCGACAAGATTGAAGTTTTGAAGTTTACTTACATTGTAATTTAAAGACAAGATTAAAAAAGGAAAATTATTGCCGTAAGTCGCAATAAGTTTACAAAGGTGATAAATTGATGATTCAGTGCGATTAGATTTTAACTAAAATTTAATAATTTTAGATTGAATATACATATGTATATATATATATAAGTGTGTATCCAAGTATATACGAACATATAAATTTTGCTAAGGAAAAAGCGGAATTAGGTGACCTAAAGGAGGATAGGTTGACGGTATCTGTTATTAAATACCTACGTACAACATTTTTTTTAAAGCAGAGGTAATTAATACTGGAAAAAATATAGTGATAGTTAGATTAAAAATATAAAATTTCTTTAGGTTAAGGGTAGAGGTCTTGCGTATACGTAGATGCATAGTTATACCTATATATATATATATACATATAGCTGCGTCATACGCCCATTACAGGCGAACCTTGGCCTCTGCTTGTGAATTTGGAGTAAACCTTCAGCGCACGGCCAAATCTCTGGGCAAATCAGAGAGCCAGACCGAGTGGAGATCCATTTAAAATCCCGCTTAGCACCTCCAAAAAGACACGGGGTGTTTTCTTACATTTGGAACTACGCTGAAAGTTTTTTTTTGTTCGTGAATTCTTTTTAATTTTTTTTTCTTGAATTTTTGGATTTTTAATTTTTTTTAATTAATTTTAAATAATTGAGCTGTACTAAAAGGATATCACAAAACAAAAGAAACAAAAGATGAAATAATTAAATTTTTATGGTGAATAAGATCTGCGCGAGAAGTACGAGTATATATATTTATGCAATTATATAGTTATATAGTAAGGTAAAGAGTGCACGATTTAAAAGCTTCAAATTGGAAGTCTCAACACTTACCGTCATCAAGAACGTGCTGCCGGCAGAACTTCGTGGGACGAGGAAAAGTGAGTAATCTCTTAACAACTTAAATTCCTACATATATGTATAATAAATATATACACATATATATATATATTTTAAATCGATCGACGCGAAATAAGGCAGATAACCATAAAAGAATCAATATTAAAGACCATTTTTGGATTCATTGATTTCATCTTTCTTTTTTTTATTGATATAAATCCTTTTTATTGAATTTCTTTTTTTTTTTAATTTTTATTAATTTTTAATTTTTTTGATATACTTTTTACTACGGCCTATGGCCAATATTAAAACAATTAAACTTTTATATTTCTGAATTTTAAAATTGAGTTTTTTTATTCCTAATAATGATGTGCTAATCCACTTGCGTCAGTGTGTAGAGGCCAGGCTAAGCCGGCTTGCTGGAAGAGAAGAAAAAGGACTATGTGACTTTATAGGACGATTAAGGAACTTTTGGGACGGATACGCGACGATACGAACATTTAAGATGACTTGACAAAGCGAATTACTCGCTATTTAGAACGAGCACGCGACGATACGAACATTTACCATAACTTGACACAACGAGCACGAACTTTTGGGACCAGGGATGCTACAACAGACCAAAACTACTATGACTTAAGATGACTAGGAACATGTAACGATACGTACATTTGACTAAAATAGGATTATGACTGGAGGTTATGTTAGGGGCTATCTCCACAAATTTCGACCAAGGAGATAGCAACGGTTGTATCTTAGATACAAGGGTGGGATGGCTGACCTTTGACACTAACATCTGTCAATGCCTTTGACGATCGGACGAACCACTGTATGGGGGAGACAGTGGGGTTGAGTTCGAATCTTTTTTGGAAAGAAGATTGTTTTGGTTAGATTTAGATTAGATTAGTTTAGGTTTAGGAACAAAAGACATTCTAATTAAAGAATTTCTTTATATCTAAAATATATATATACATATATACATATATATACATATATATATATACATTTAGTGAATAGGGTTTTAGATGTAGTTAGAATTAAGATACTCAATCTTCTGTTCCAAGGGATATCGACTCAAACCTCATCCTTTCTCACATATAGTGGCATAGGTCACTAGATTTGTGTAAATCCTTTTTTTATTATTCCTGTCATATACTATATCCTTTCCCCTTCCCTTCCCTTTTCCTTTAACAAGGCATGGAAATTTTGTTTGCTGAGTGAGAGATACTTGGAGAGGGGCAAGAACCACCCCCATCCTTCGAGCTAGGCCGAGCGAAGAGCAAGCATGCCGCCGCCCTTCTCCAATATCAAAGTAACACCCCCGTGGTAAAGCTCGACTCGCAACAATGGCGCCCAACGAATTCGAACGGCTTTGAGATACATTATAACTTCAAGGAGATGATTTTGCTCTGTCAAGTTCATCCCCTTGGACTTATAATGATCTCCTCTCAATTTTTTTTTATTAAATTTAAATTCCTAACCCTAGTTACACAAGTCTAGGTACCGTTTTATGCTCTTTGTAGGCAATAGACGGAAAACGGCTGTCCAGTTCTACAGGACGAGAACCAGGGGACTTCGTGAGGTAGTTGGAAGTTTATCGTCTATCAAGGAGCGGAATAGGAGGAAAACTCGACCACTTATAACTATCCATTTAGTCAGGCGCAGTCAGACAAATAGTGAGGTGTAAGTGGAAGACTTTGAAATCCTATTCGTGTGGAAGTTTATCTCGGATTCTTGGCTAGCCTATTGTCAGGTTTAATATACCAGACTTTACGATGTGGTAGGGAAAGAAGAGATAAGCAGAAGCACTCGTCAGATCGCAAAGGCACCAGTCAAAATCTTAACTGACATGGACTTATACTAACTTACAGAACTAACAACTGACCTAAACGACATTTTTCTTTTTTTTTGTTCTTCTACGAATGTTCAGGAAACTTGGCTGAACCTCTACACACAAAGCAGATTCACAAAACAAGGAACAAAACAAAAATACCATCCAAAATTTCAACCTTTTTGAGTTTTTTTTTTGAAATCTTAAAAGTTTTTTTATTTGTTTATTTTACTAAATATAGAGTTATTAGTGAAATTTAATAACTCAACTTTTGAATTCCTTTTTTATTTTATTGCATTTTTTTTTACACTTTTTTAATAGTTTTTTTTTTATTTTGTTTATTATACATTTCTGAATTCCCTTTTATTTTTATTGCTTTTTTTTTCATTTTTTTAAATTTTTTTATCCTTTTAATTTTTTTTGAATTCTTGAATTTAAATTTGTTACAAAAAAAAAAAAAAAAAAAAAAAAAAACATGAATGAAAAGAACTTAGGGGCAGTTCCAAAGGGCACCCAGTCTAAACGTGGGCGAGGAACAGGAAGGGATCCCCATTTGCTTAGGTCGAGTGCAAGAAGTGCACCATCTAACCCTGTAGTGTTTAGTGCAGAAAAGAACCTTTCTTCCACAGAAAACCCATTTGATGATGATTTAAGCTTTCAAATCGAAAACGTAGAGTTAGGCGAAAATCAGGATGAGGTAGCAACTGACCTGAGTCCTAAACAAAGAAACACTCAACCTGAGTTGATTCACTTGGAATCTGAGGAAGAGAGTAGGGAAACGATACAAAGACAAACACGCGACTTCGAAAAGGACTGCTTACAACTTACACTAACGGACCTTGAAAGACAAGAGGACGAACTAGAACAGACATCATACAAAAATATTGATAGAGTTATTGAGGCTGCGGTATCTAGGTCAATACAAGAGGCGCAGTCAAAAACAATATCCTTGCTTGAAGAGCAAATGTCAAGCATGAAAACCATGCGAGCAATGGTCAAAGTCACCACTAATAATGTAGCAACGCTACACGAAAGGTTGAGGATAGTCGAGAAATCAACCTTAATGTTACATAATAATTTAGAGAAAGAAAGGGGACAATCCTCTTATGATAATGCCAAACATAGGACATCGTCACCTCCAAATTTAGGCCAAGTAAATACAGAAAGAGCAACTTTCTATCAAGACCAAGGTAGAAGAGTGGAAATCCACAAATGGGGGGTGAAGTTCGATGGAACACCGAAAACGATGAGCGTTGAAAGTTTCATCTTTCGCATTGAAACGCTTCAAAAAACTAATGGTGCTACTAATGAGCAAGTGTTTGCAAATTTTCACCATTTGTTAACCGGGCCAGCGGAAAAATGGTACTGGCAATACCTTGAGGAGAATCAAGGAGACAACATGCTAAATTATTTTGACCTAAAGACAGAACTATTGAGACAATATAGGAATAGCAAAAGAGATCACGAGATCCTGAGATCCATAATGGATCGAAAACAACAAGCGAGCGAATCATTTGATGAGTTTTATGAAGACGTTAGGGGTTTGGTACTACAAATGAGAAACAGACCAAATGAGAAAGATCTTGTTTCGATAGTTAGGACAAATATAAAAGATAGAGTCGCCAGTTTGATATTTGGATGTTCAATCAAAAGTATTCGAGACTTGAGAGAAGAATGTAGACGCGCAGAGAAGCATCTAGCTACTAGAGAATTTAGATTTAAGAAACAGGTCAGTGAGTTAGAAGAGAGAAATAGATGCTTATTAGAGAGTTCAGAAGACGAGGACGATGAACATGTTGCAGCAGTCCATTACAACCGAACTGACAGACCACAGACAAACATAAAACAAGACAAACGAAATACTACATACAAAAATAACGAACGAGACAAAAGGACAGAACTGACAAAAGACATTACGAACGCTGCTTGTCCATCGACATTCCACGCTTTAACCTGCTTTAGTTGTGGTCAGGGAAATATTTCATTTCACTGCGCAACCTGCCAGGGAAACCTGAAGGTCGGCAGTGCATCGGGAGTACCACCGCCAGCAAGAGTTCCTCTCCCGGAGAACCAGATCCAGAACCTGGAAAAATAAAAATTTTAAAAAGAGAACAAAATTTATATGTGATAAAACCTCAAGTTAGAATCCATAAAAGTCTCCACCAAAGATTAAAAGATTATGATGAAGCTCGTAAACGTATTTTTAATGAAGAAGTGACCTGTGATAAATTAGTAATAAGTAGTAGAAATTATAAAAAAATAGCTAGACTAAGGGAAAAGAGTGCAATATGTAGGAGTAGGAAAATGAAGATTGAAGCCACTGTTCTATCGGTCTGTGACGATAACAGACCATATGCTAAGGTAGTTGTAAACGGTGTAGAGATGTTAGGTCTCTTAGATAGTGGTGCTTTACTTAGTTGTTTAGGAAAAGGTGCAATGGATTTTATCGAAAACCAAAACATAGAAATGACGAATATGACTATAGATATAAAAACAGCAGACGGTAAAAACCAACAAATTAAAGGACGTTTTAAGACCGATATTCCTTGGGGTAACAAAACACAAGAGATGGAACTGTTTGTTGTGCCAAGCTTACAACAGCAACTCTATCTTGGGGTAGATTTTTGGAAGGCGTTTAAGGTAGCTCCGAATGTGATTTGCGCTTTAGACATTCCAGAACCGGCGAGAGAGCAGGAGTCTGATCCTATGCGACAGCTTACCCCAACACAAACTGAAGAGCTCGAGCGGGTAAAGCTTGCATTTCCTTCGTTCGCACGGATGGGATTGGGTAAGACTCACGTCGAAGAACATGTCATTGAGATGGAAGACGACACAATTCCCATCAAACAACGACATTATCCAATTTCACCTGTCGTACAGAAGCTAATGTACGCGGAGCTCGATCGAATGCTTGAACTTGGTGTTATCGAGGAGAGCAATAGTGCTTATAGCTCTCCAGTTGTGTTGGTGCGTAAGCCAGGCAAAAACAGACTTTGCTTAGACTCGAGGAAAGTAAACGCGGCCACAAAGAAATTCGCATATCCTCTGCCGCATATTGAAGGAATCTTGAGTCGACTCCACAACACGCACTACATATCGAGTATCGATTTGAAGGACGCCTTTTGGCAGATTCCTCTGGAGATCAAGTCAAGAGAGAAGACAGCTTTCACAGTCCCTGGACGACCGTTGTATCAGTTCACGGTTATGCCGTTTGGATTGTGCAACGCCGCCCAGAGAATGTGTAAGCTGATGGACAAAGTTATTCCCGCTCGTTTGAGAGAGAATGTCTTTGTCTATCTCGATGACCTTTTGATTTGTTCTCCAGACTTTGAAGCTCATATGGATGTTCTCAAAGAGGTAGCGAGAAGTTTGCGTGAGGCGGGGTTGACAATAAATGTGGAGAAAAGCAAATTCTGTTACAAAGAGATCAAGTACTTGGGCTATTTCGTCGGTGATGGATGTCTGAGAACGGATCCAGAAAAGGTTTCGGCAGTGAAGGATTTCCCTGTTCCAAGGACTCCCAAACAACTCCGTCGGTTTCTAGGGATGACGGGTTGGTATAGGCGCTTTATCCCAAATTTTGCGTCTATATCAGCCCCAATGACAGACTGTCTTAAAAAGGGTAAGGAATTCTCAATGACAACCGAGGCGTTAGAGGCTTTTGAAAATTTGAAAATGACATTAATAACGGCACCAGTACTAACGAACCCTGACTTCACTAGACACTTCTACATACAATGCGAAGCCTCAACTTCAGGCGTGGGTAGTGTTCTGTTCCAGATGGATGAAGAGAAAAACGAACGACCAATAGCATTCATGTCCCAGAAGCTTAATTCCGCTCAGCGAAATTACAGTGTTACGGAACTTGAGTGCTATGCGGCCGTTTTGTCGGTAAAGAAGTTCCGAGCCTATATTGAAGGATTACCCTTCACTATCATAACCGATCACGCGAGTCTCAAGTGGCTGATGACACAGAAGGACTTGAGTGGTCGACTAGCTCGGTGGAGTTTCAAGCTCCAGGGCTTTGATTTCACCATAGAGCATAGGAAGGGTATCCTGAATGTAGTCCCGGATACTCTCTCGAGAGTCCATATGGAGGAGATCATTGCTGAAACACCAGAAGTTGACTTCAATTCTCCATACTTTGCATCAGAAGAGTATGTGGAATTGAAGAAGACCATAAACGAGAACCAGGACAAACTACCAGACTTATGCATTTCTGACGGCTACGTATACAAACGCACAGACAGACGAACAGGAGATCCTATACAAGAAGACAGGGCCTGGAAAATCTGGGTACCGAGGGAGTTGAGTGGGGGTCTTTTGAAAAGAGCACATGATTCCTTCACTGCTGGACACGGAGGAATCCATAAAACGTTGTCCAAACTTAGACAAAGATACTTTTGGCCGAACATGACCGTTGATGTTCGAAACTATATACAAAACTGTGATATTTTCAAGTGCAATAAACCGACAAACTTAACGTTACGACCACCCATGGGACAACAAACGATTACTGACCGACCATTTCAACGTTTATACATAGACTTTTTAGGACCGTATCCGAGAACAAAGACTGGCAATACACATATCTTCATAGTATTAGACCATTTTAGTAAGTACGTATTTTTAAAACCTATTAGGCGAGCAACAGCAGCTGAGGTAGTAAGATACCTTGAAGAAGGAGTTTTTCATTTGTTTGGTGTACCTGAATTTATACACTCTGACAACGGAAAACAATTCGTTTCAGAACTGTTTTCCAGCTTCCTTAAGAAATACGGCGTTAAACACGTTCGCACGGCTTTCTACTCTCCTCAGGCAAACGCTTCAGAGAGAGTGAACAGATCTGTATTAGCCAAGATTCGATCCTACATAGATAGTGATCAACGAAACTGGGACATCCATGTTAGTAACACTGCCTTTTCACTAAGAAGCGTAGTACATGACGCGACTACGTATGAACCATACTACGCTATCTTTGGCACTCAAATGATACAACATGGGGATACATATGAACTACTTCGGAAACTTGATGTCCTTAAAGACACAAGTATCGAAATAATTAATAAAACTGACAAATTAGCATTGATAAGGAGCGAAATTTTCGAAAACCTGAAGTTAGCTCATAACAAAGGTACTAAAATATACAATACCCGAAGTAGAGACATAACTTACAAGTCAGGACAAATCGTCTTTAGGAGAAATTTTAAGCAGAGTAGTTTACCTGATCACTACAATGCCAAATTAGGACCAAAATTTATTAAATCAATTGTGCTTAAGCCAATTGGAAACTCTCTATATGAAATTGGAAACTTAAGAGGCGAGAAAGTAGGAATCTTTCACGCTAAAGACTTACATACTTAACGATATATCTTATTTTGACGCACTCACGCTGCTGTTGCTACTGCTAGTGATAATAATCTGTGATATATTTGTATGTGCTTATATAGAGGTTTATTTATTATATTATTTATCTTTTATTTATTTTTTTATTTATTTATTTATTTGTTTATTTATTTCCTTAGGACATAATATATAGATAGGTATATACTTAATTATTTCTGTGATATTAGGTATATATTTAATTATTTCTGTGATATTAGGTATACTTTATTATTTCTGTGATATTAGGATAGAGGATATATTATTTTTTTATAGAGATTTATTTATTCTAGTATTAATCTTTAGTTTATAATTTTTTTTTTCTTTAGGATATAAAATGGTGATAGTTTAATATTTTTGTTGCATGTCTTAGTTTATTTACATAGAGATTTATTTATAATAGTTATTTATTTATTTTCACTGTGATAATTTATTTTTTTTGCATGTTATAGTTGATATATATATATAGATTTATTTATTATAGTTATTTATTTATTTCCAATGTAATAGTTTAGTTTTTTTTGCATGTAATAGTTTAAATTAGTAATATTGAGTTATTTCTTAGGTAATTTTTTTTTCTTGCTTAGTTAGTCACTATCACCAATAACATAAGTATTAAAGCAAAACCCTTATACTACGAGAAAAAGACTGCACCGTATAATAGGAAATTACAAAGACAAAACTATACAGAGACAAGAGAATACAATTCATTTCCTTCAAAATTTAAACACCGAACCCGGGTTAAGTAAACACAAGTCTACTCAGGGCGTGGGACGTACCACACGTCATCGAACGGCGTTAAACAATAACTAATTTGCGTTAAAAATAAGAACATAGATACCGAACTTTCAAATAATAATAAGGCGACGACCTTCCTATTTTTACGAGGCCAGTGTCCTCACGACCACTCAAACACTGTCGTCGAGCTTGTTACGTAGGTCGTCATGTCTCAAACGCATTCACTCACGGTGAATAGGAAAATCGTAGATCTCATTATTTCAATAATCTTTTATTGAAGGAATTAGCTTTACCTACACAGGTTTTATACATATACCTATGCATATCAGAAGGATAGTGATAATACCAAAAGCAGAGCCTTAACCTACAATGTATCGACTGAGATATATAGAAAGATCTCCTAAACGGAAGATATATATGGATGTGTACGAGTACATCCGCGTACGAACATATGGTGCGCGTAATGTTACCTATCCTAACTTGCACTCATAGGTAGGTTTCACAGACTGTATATTTAATGATACAAAAGGTTTAGACTTACGATTACCAGTGACAACCAAGGTCATATCCAGGGTAGAAAAACCTTGTACTCGTACTAAGAGAATAGCCCATGGAAGTAGGAGATGTTTGATGTTTGTCCTGTGTTCATGTTTGGTGGAACTTATCGGTTATAAGTGAGGATTAGCTCCAGGTTGTTTTGCCGATAGGAGAATCTGAAATAAAGAAGAAAAAGAGAAATTCAGAACATATTAAGATTAGGATTTTTTTTTGTCGCTTGAGAGTGGTTCTTGGGTGGCGATGTTCATACATATGTCGTTTCAAAATGAAAAGGCCCAGAAACATTCTCAGCGACAAATAATGACTATCCTTATGATTAGTTGTATCGCGTTTAGGAGGTGTCTATGGATCGATGGGTAGCTAAAGAAAAAAGAAAAGAAAAGATAAGTTGTAACCAAACAAGAAATGTAAATGTAAATGTAAACAAACTTACCTTTCGGTGTTTTACATGTTTGTTTGTTGTTCAGTGTCCTGTAGGGGTGGCCAGGGGTTCATTGCCCTGGTTGAGGTTCCATCTCAGGTTGTTTTTTTGATTTTTTTTTAGTTTTTTGTTAATAATTTGTTTCTTATTAGCAATTATGAAAAAAAAAAATTTTTTGGTGACACAATATTTGCTTGCGCATTTTATAAGATTTTAAGAAATGTCAAACACAATCAGGAATTGAACGACAACAACAAAATTAACGAACTTATGTAACGCGATCTTTTGGCGGATAGAGGAAGCCACTAGATAAGACACAAAAAAAGTACGAAATAGTACGTAGTAGAAGATCTGTGATAAGTTTTTGTGCAATAATATTAGTATAAGTAGGTTAAATGAGAGTTAGACTGATTAGGATAGTTTTATTAATAGTATAGTTAGTTTAGGTAAGTGTATTTTGATGGTATTTACAATAATTTCAATTGCAAATAATACTTAGTAGTGGATATAAGCTTACGATATTCCGAATGGGTGGTTAGATTCCAAAGGCGACTGCTATGACCAATTTACGTACTAGAATAGAGACTGGAAAAAGTTTATTCTTTCCAGTCGACAGAACGAAGAAAGAAAGTTTAAAGAGAAGATGGAAATTGGGCCAATAGGTCGTTGAACTTGTGTTATGTAATCGAGATTTTTTTCTCATACTGAAGGTGAAAGTGCTGACGGAAATTTCGAGTGCAGTCTAAACAGTACGGTTGGAAATTAGTGCGCCCGAAACAAAGAAACTTATTTTGTTCGACAAGATTGAAGTTTTGAAGTTTACTTACATTGTAATTTAAAGACAAGATTAAAAAAGGAAAATTATTGCCGTAAGTCGCAATAAGTTTACAAAGGTGATAAATTGATGATTCAGTGCGATTAGATTTTAACTAAAATTTAATAATTTTAGATTGAATATACATATGTATATATATATATATAAGTGTGTATCCAAGTATATACGAACATATAAATTTTGCTAAGGAAAAAGCGGAATTAGGTGACCTAAAGGAGGATAGGTTGACGGTATCTGTTATTAAATACCTACGTACAACATTTTTTTTAAAGCAGAGGTAATTAATACTGGAAAAAATATAGTGATAGTTAGATTAAAAATATAAAATTTCTTTAGGTTAAGGGTAGAGGTCTTGCGTATACGTAGATGCATAGTTATACCTATATATATATATATACATATAGCTGCGTCATACGCCCATTACAGGCGAACCTTGGCCTCTGCTTGTGAATTTGGAGTAAACCTTCAGCGCACGGCCAAATCTCTGGGCAAATCAGAGAGCCAGACCGAGTGGAGATCCATTTAAAAGCCCGCTTAGCACCTCCAAAAAGACACGGGGTGTTTTCTTACATTTGGAACTACGCTGAAAGTTTTTTTTTGTTCGTGAATTCTTTTTAATTTTTTTTTCTTGAATTTTTGGATTTTTAATTTTTTTTAATTAATTTTAAATAATTGAGCTGTACTAAAAGGATATCACAAAACAAAAGAAACAAAAGATGAAATAATTAAATTTTTATGGTGAATAAGATCTGCGCGAGAAGTACGAGTATATATATTTATGCAATTATATAGTTATATAGTAAGGTAAAGAGTGCACGATTTAAAAGCTTCAAATTGGAAGTCTCAACACTTACCGTCATCAAGAACGTGCTGCCGGCAGAACTTCGTGGGACGAGGAAAAGTGAGTAATCTCTTAACAACTTAAATTCCTACATATATAATAAATATATACACATATATATATATATTTTAAATCGATCGACGCGAAATAAGGCAGATAACCATAAAAGAATCAATATTAAAGACCATTTTTGGATTCATTGATTTCATCTTTCTTTTTTTTATTGATATAAATCCTTTTTATTGAATTTCTTTTTTTTTTTAATTTTTATTAATTTTTAATTTTTTTGATATACTTTTTACTACGGCCTATGGCCAATATTAAAACAATTAAACTTTTATATTTCTGAATTTTAAAATTGAGTTTTTTTATTCCTAATAATGATGTGCTAATCCACTTGCGTCAGTGTGTAGAGGCCAGGCTAAGCCGGCTTGCTGGAAGAGAAGAAAAAGGACTATGTGACTTTATAGGACGATTAAGGAACTTTTGGGACGGATACGCGACGATACGAACATTTAAGATGACTTGACAAAGCGAATTACTCGCTATTTAGAACGAGCACGCGACGATACGAACATTTACCATAACTTGACACAACGAGCACGAACTTTTGGGACCAGGGATGCTACAACAGACCAAAACTACTATGACTTAAGATGACTAGGAACATGTAACGATACGTACATTTGACAAAAATAGGATTATGACTGGAGGTTATGTTAGGGGCTATCTCCACAAATTTCGACCAAGGAGATAGCAACGGTTGTATCTTAGATACAAGGGTGGGATGGCTGACCTTTGACACTAACATCTGTCAATGCCTTTGACGATCGGACGAACCACTGTATGGGGGAGACAGTGGGGTTGAGTTCGAATCTTTTTTGGAAAGAAGATTGTTTTGGTTAGATTTAGATTAGATTAGTTTAGGTTTAGGAACAAAAGACATTCTAATTAAAGAATTTCTTTATATCTAAAATATATATATACATATATACATATATATACATATATATATATACATTTAGTGAATAGGGTTTTAGATGTAGTTAGAATTAAGATACTCAATCTTCTGTTCCAAGGGATATCGACTCAAACCTCATCCTTTCTCACATATAGTGGCATAGGTCACTAGATTTGTGTAAATCCTTTTTTTATTATTCCTGTCATATACTATATCCTTTCCCCTTCCCTTCCCTTTTCCTTTAACAAGGCATGGAAATGTTGTTTGCTGAGTGAGAGATACTTGGAGAGGGGCAAGAACCACCCCCATCCTTCGAGCTAGGCCGAGCGAAGAGCAAGCATGCCGCCGCCCTTCTCCAATATCAAAGTAACACCCCCGTGGTAAAGCTCGACTCGCAACACTTCTTTGACAGAAGTTTTATTTAACTTCAGAGTTGGAAAAGTGGGAATTTGTGGCGACATATGTGAAATGTTTCACCGAATAGCAGTGGATGAAAATGATCAGCAATCTCAACGGTTTCTTTGGCGAAGTGGAGAAACCCATCGCCACCCAGATACATACATTTTAAAAGTCATGAGTTTCGGAGCAAGTTGCTCACCATCTGTCGCCCAGGGTGTCAAAAATTCAAATGCATTGGAATACAGTCAGCAATTCCCAAGGGCAGCAAAGTCCATTATCGAGAGACACTACGTAGACGATATGCTTGACAGTGTCAACAGTATCAAGGAAGCAATGGATCTCGCCAAAGAAGTTCGAGAGATTCATAAACATGCTAATTTCCACATTCGCAACTGGATATCCAACTCAAAGGAGGTCATTGATGCATTGGGTGATGCCGGAACTGCAGATAATTTCTGTCGAGCTGGAAAAACTGTGGAGCAGGTCATGGAGGTGGAGAAAGTTCTCGGAATGTGGTGGCAGACAAACAATGATACTTTTACATTTAATTTGAAATTTACGAAGGCGAGTGAAGAAATTTTGCGTGGGGAGAAGTTGCCAACCAAAAGACAGCTGTTAAGACTGCTTATGTCCATCTTTGATCCACTGGGCATATTAAACTTTTTTACGGTCTATATGAAAACTTTACTGCAGGACATCTGGCGAAGTGGAATCGGATGGGATGACATTATCCCTCAAGAGTTTTCGGATGCGTGGAACAGGTGGCTCTCCTCACTTCGACGGATTGAAATAGTTAAATTCCCCAGATGTTACTTCAATCTAGCAAATAGTGACTCAAGTAAGGTACAAATACACGTTTTCGTAGACGCAAGTGAGACAGCATACGCGGCGGTTGCATACTTCAGGATAGTTTCGGAAAAGGGCACAGAGGTAGTACTTGTCTGTTCTAAAACCAAAGTAGCCCCTCTCCGACCAATCTCGATACCCCGAATGGAACTGTTGGCAGCTGTATTAGGATCACGCCTTGGGAATATTGTAGCCAAATCCCATGAACTGGAAATCGAATCAACGCATTATTGGTCTGATTCCAAAACTGTACTACTATGGCTAAAAGCGGACCCCAGAGCCTACAAGCAATTCGTTATGTTCCGTGTGGGCGAAATCCAGGAGTCAACCGATGTTTCAAGCTGGAAATATGTTCCGACTAAACAAAATGTAGCTGATTTGGCCACGAAGTGGAATCATCAACCAGATTTCGATCCGAAAAGTCCCTGGTTCACCGGACCAAAATTTTTACATCAGTCACCAGATCATTGGCCGTCGAATCAACTACCACCAGAGAAAACAGCTGATCCAGAACTTAGAAGAAATAATGAGATTCAACAAGTAGCAGTACAAATCGATGAAGATGATCCAATCGTCAACTATCGCCGCTTTTCAAAATGGGAACGGCTCTTTTATTGTATGGCCTACGTGAAAAGGTTCAAGGATCGCGTATCACAGAAGAGATTGACAGGTAAATCAATCAGACGTACTCAAGTTAATGCCAACATCAATGAAGTGCCTTACCCAACCAACGAAGAATTACTATGGGGACACCAAACTCTCTACCGCCTTGCTCAGTCCCAAACCTATAGCTTAGAAAAGCGTCTTTTGCTAGATAACCCCCATTGCATTTTGCCTAAGTCAAGTCCTCTTCGTTGTATGTCCCCCTTTGTAGACGAAAATATAATAATCAGAATGCGAGGACGCTTAGAAAAAATGACTTTAGTAAGTAACACAAATAAGAATCCCATCATAATGCCAAAGCCACACTACATCACTGCACTTATAGTAGACTGGTATCACCGAAAGTTTAAACATGCTAATCATGAAACGGTTATCAACGAAGTTTTCCAAACATACCAAATATCAGGTTTACGAACGCTTTTTCGAACCATCCGAAGTCAGTGTCCGAAATGTAAGTTGCAGAGAGCCAAACCTAGTCCTCCAGAGATGGGATCTCTACCACCAGCAAGGCTTTCTCCATATACAAGGCCATTTTCTTATGTTGGTGTGGATTTCTTTGGTCCCTTCTTAGTAACAGTTGGGCGACGCACAGGGAAAAGATATGGTGCTGTTTTTACATGCTTAACTTGCCGTGCAGTACACGTTGAAGTTGCGCATAGCCTAACAATGAACTCATGTGTTATTGTCATTCGAAATTTCATCGCTCGCAGAGGTAACCCAATACAATTCTACAGTGACAATGGGACTAACCTAAGGGCAGCCGAAAAGGAACTGCGAGAGGCTCATGATCAAATCAACTTCAACGGTATTCAAGCTGAGTTCACTACCGCACACACCAAATGGGAGTTTATACCACCAGGCAGTCCTCATATGGGAGGTGCATGGGAACGTATGGTTCGTTCCATCAAAACCACATTGTACCAGATAATATCCGGTGACACTAAGTTGAATGATGAAAAGCTGAACAATCTGCTTATTGAAGTGGAGAGTATTGTGAACTGTCGACCACTTACTTATTTGTCACTTGACACAGCGGAACAAGAAGCCCTCACACCCAACCACTTCTTGCTTGGGTCATCATCCGGCTGTAAGCCTCCAGGCGTTTTCGAAGCTACAGATAAATATGTCAAATCATCTTGGCGCCATTCCCAATTACTTGCTGACATGTTCTGGAAAAGGTGGATTGCAGAGGTACTACCGACATTGACTCGACGAACCAACTGGTTCTACAAAGTCAAACCGATCAAAGAAGGAGATGTTGTGGTTATCGTCGATCCTAGCCTACCCAGACATTGCTGGCCAAAGGGAGTGGTAGTAAAAGCGGTTTCAGCAAAAGATGGGCAAGTACGAAGTGCCATCGTACGTACAGCAAATGGAGAGTACCACCGTCCAGCCGCAAAGATAGCAGTTTTAGACATACGCAGAGAAGACGAAGGCGCTGGTTTAGTTGAATCAGTATTTGCTCACACCGATCGCCATATGGGGGGGGGAATGTTACCAACGCCTGTGTAAACTCATTGTTACCAACGCCTGTGTAAACTCATTCTTCGGTCTCCGTGAATGCTGTTCGTTATAATTTGGTTTGGATGCGTTCATTGTTCTAGAATGTTTAGAACATTTTAATGTTTAGAATTTTGAACAAGTCGTTTCACGATTCTGAAACGGCTTTACTTTACTTATATTTTAAAGCAAACCACGAGCAGCAGCCACGGCAGACCAAGAGTAAGTACAAAATCAAAATCATTATTTTATATATATTTATTAACTTTACTTTCAATAAAGTTTTTTAAAGTTTTTCACATTGGAAGACGAACTGAGTTTTCAATAAACGAAACACTCTTTTTAACTTGGAAAAGCCTTGAAGTTCTTGTCGTCAAGGAATCGACGACACTATAACTGCGTGGGTGGTGGTTCGCAACGCACTAGCTATGTCAGAAATATGCTTATCCCAATTGGATTGGCTATGTTCTTTAGCGATGTAGGAACGTATGGCGGTTAGAATCGAGCGATTTACTCTTTCGCTGGCATTCGCCTGTGGCGAATACGAAGCTGTTCTTATATGCCTAATACCATAAGTTATTAAAAGTTTTTGAAAGTCTTTGCTTATGAACTGCTTTCCGTTGTCGGAGAGAAGCGACTCAGGTACACCGAATATTGAAAATACATGCTCTTCTAGAAATTTCATGGCCGACTCACTAGTAGCTTTACGTAGAGGTTTGATAACCACAAATTTGGTGAGTGGGTCTAGACATATGATTAAGTACGCGTTACCTTGTTTCGATCGAGGATAAGGGCCTAAAAAGTCGATGAAGACGTGTTGAAACGGTCTCTCTACTACGAACGATTGTCCCATTGGCGGTCTTAGGGTTGAATTAGGAGCTTTAGATGACTTACACACACAGCAGTCCGCGATGAACGCTTTGACTTGGGCCGCCATATTAGGCCAGTAAAAACGCTCACGCAAGCGATACAGCTTTTTTGCTAATCCTCCATGCGAAGCCTTTGGTGGGTCATGAGCCAAACGAACCAAGTGACACGTCAGTACAGATGGAATCCACAATTTCCAAGTTTGGTCATCCTCAATCGGATTACCTGTACTGAACTTGACCTTCTTATAAACAAAACCTTCTGTCACTTGAAGATCTGGCAGTTGACTTTTATTTTTCTCCACCGTTTCTATCAATTTAACATATTCATCTGACTTAAACGATGTATCTGAAAGATCGACATGTAGAACATCGAACGAGTTGACTTCATTTGGCTTATCTAATACGATCTCATCTGCGCAATGAACGCGAGAGAGTGCATCAGGTACCACATGTTGTGAACCCTTTCGGTGTTCTATCTCAAAGGTGAAAAGTTGGAGTTTTAGACTCCATCTAGCAAGACGCCCACTTAAATCCTTCTGACCCATGAGCCACTTTAGACTCGCATGGTCAGCTACTATTTTAAACTCCTGCATCTCAACATACGACCGGAACTTTTCAACGCCTAAGACGGCCGCCAGGCAGTCTAACTCTGTAACACTATAATTGCGTTGCGCAGAGTTGAGTTTATACGAGCAGTAGTAGATTGGCCTTTCCATCCCATCTTCATCTACTTGGCATAAAACGCAACCTATTGTTAGGAGCTTGGTTTCCACGAGGGAGTTTATCGATACCTTTGCAGAGGGCGGTGGCACGCTTGTCGTTGCACGGCTGCAGCTCGTCGGATGGGATAGGTTCTTGCTCTTTACAAAAGTATCTCCTGCTACGCTAAACATAAAATTCGTGCCAGGAAATAGTAAAAAAAAGTACGGATCAGGAAAGGATGAGGACTAAGTTAACAGGAAGAAAGATGAAAAGGTAAGAAAAGATACAAAATTCAGGACCATGCGTATCATCTAAAGAAAAGTAAGTTCGGTGCTTCATTTTTTTTTTTTTTTTTTTTTATCTTAATCTAGCTAACCTAAATCCCCTACAATACTTAATCCCTAACTAACCTACCTAACCCAGCACCAAAATACCCTATACTATCCTAGAATACTATACTTATAATAAAACTGAATCCTTAATTCTAAATAAAAATAGAAAACTAAAGCACCTCACTTTTAAATCCCCAGATGACACTCCGCTAAATCTCAAAACGCTCGTCAGATGTTGTTGACGATGATCTGGCCGCCCCACCCTTGTATCTGTCGGATACAACCTACGCTGACTTCATGGCCAATATTTTTGAAGACAGCCCCTTAGATGGTCAAACCAGTTGCTATTTTTAGATAATGTTGCATCCCATGTCCGTCGTGTTTCTGAAACCTATCACATAGCGGACGGCTTTACACAGCCTCCACACACCAACAGCTTTGAAATTTAGTAATCCATTAAAATAGAAAAACTCCTTTTCACATTGAAATTAATTTTAATTATGTTCTCTTAAGAAAACTAATTTATATCTATCTTAATAAATGTCTCTCAACAAAAACTTATAATACAGTTATATAAGAAAATTCAAAAATTAAATAGAAAAAAACTTTAAGAGTTTTGTATGGACCCTTGTTTTTGCTTTTGTATTATACAATTTTTTTATTTGACCATTCTTTGGATCATAATCAAAAAGGGTACTTACAATTTTTCTAGTGACTGATCCATCGACGTCCTGCCGGCAGCACTTCGGTGAATTCACTTTCTTTCACCACCACTATTTCTTTTATGTCTTACAATTAATTAATTGTATAAAAAAAATAAAAAAAAAGGGTCGCTAGTAAGCTAACTAAATGTCTTTCTTTTTTTTAATTAAAAGAGAACTAAATTAAATTTACTGATTTTACACTATCACTAAGTATATCTTTCTTTTTTTTTTTTTCTTAATTTTTCTTTTCTTTAGTTAAATTCACTTTTTTTTTCTTCTTTTTCTCTTCCAACTTCAGGGTATTATAAGTTTCCTTTGAATTCTGTGATGCCCTTATTTTTCCTTGGCTATTGTTGCGGGCAGGTATAAGTACATCTGTATATATGTATATACATATATATATATATTATATATATATATAACTATGTTCCTATGGTGTCTTCTTTGGGGAATAAAATTTGAAATTCCCAGCAGAGGTTTCGACCTGTCGTCTACACCTATTTTAAATTTATAAAATTTAATTTTTGAAGAATTTTATTCAAAAATTCAAAAATTCTTTATTACCTCTGCTTAATAAAAGAAGAATCTACTTCCTTTTGTCCTTTACGGAACTTGTAATCCTCCTTTTTTTTCAAAAATCTACTTTATATAAGTACATCAAATTTTCTTTTCTTTCGTCTAGGCTTTTTCCAGTAAAAACTAAACTTCGATTTGAAAAATTTTTTTGTAGTTAATACGATGACTATCACCATCCAAGTAATCTTTAATTTTTCTTCAAGAAGTTTCTTAGCGAGTTCTTTTGTTTTTAAGTACATAAATACCTCTATACTGAGTGAGATAACTATTTCTAATTAGTATTTTGTCGGTTATTTTGTGTTTGTAGTAGTTGTTCTTTGTCCTTATCTATACCCCCTTGTCCATCTACCCAGACCACCAACACATTCACACCTTAATTTATCGTATTATAATTCTACCTATAATAGTTCTAAACTCAACTCTTTCGTTTTATATTAATTGAATTATAATAAATTGTATGTGCTCCTACTCAAACTAACTTTTATAATTCGTCAGTAATAGATTCTATCTTATAAATATCCTAGGTGATTCGAAATTGTACTTTGCTAAACAGACCTAAAAGTGTCCCAAAATTCTTATTGCACCAATACATGACTCTTGTCTACCTTTTCTTGTTCCCCTGAGAGCGACAGGGACAACAAGTGTGCGCAAACCAGTGGGCATGTATGATTTCGAAATGTCACCATGGCTTATTGCAATTCGAAATTCAACATGTCGGCTAGTTGTAGCAATTATTTCATACTTGATTGTTTTTTTTGTGGTTTGTAGTTTGTATTATAGTTTATTAACATTTGATTATATAATTATTTTGTTCGGGTCGTTTCCAGTCTATTGGTATACATATGTCTCAGGTAAGTTTTCGTCAAGTTAAGTGTAGAATTTTTTGTTCACAATTCTGTGCGTTACAGAATTGCAATCAAAAAAAATTGTAAACAAACATTCTGCCATACTAATATCTTTTCTTGAATCTTTTAATTAACTTAATTTTCTTTTCAGGGATAAATGAGAAGTTAAGGATATTTCGGAGGGAAAGACTCAGGATTAAGGATAGTAAGAATGTGGAATTGGTGTTGTTTTTGAAATCCAAATCAATATATATTTGTATATCGGAAACCCCATTCCACCTCAACAACACATTCTTGTATTCATTTGACTAAATCATTTTTTGTTTTATTTTCAGGTTTTCTTGGGATCTCGGACGGACATTGGAGTGGACATTAGAGGTTGGATATATCGTGGCGTAAAAAAAAAAGATTCGTCAGGTATTAAGTAAGTGGTTTTAGTTTGTTGTAGTTTTGCTACGTAACAGGCTCGCTGGAAGTGCCTGAGTGGTCGCGAGGGCACTTACTACGTAAAAAAAATTAAACGTTGCAAAACTAAATTTTTTGTCGAAGGGTCTCGTAACGTGTGGTAGAGCCTACAACCTGAGATTTTCAATGAGTCTCATGTTCTTCCAAAATTCCTATTCATAAAAAAAACTATCTTTAGTTGTAACATTCATACATTCTTTCGGGTGTGAACCAGGTAGATGGCCGTGGGGTGGGTCGTCGATGAAAGTAAATAAATAAATAACTAATACAAAAAAATCTAATAAATACATGCAATTAAATAAATAATAAGTAGTAAATAAATAATAACTATTAAATAAGCACTAATAAAGAAAAATAAACTATCACAGATTGAACACCTTCTTAAATATATTATTATTATATCGCAGGGTTAATATAGCTAAAAGAAAATATCACAGATTGAACAACTTCCTAAAGTCTATCGTCAGAAATCACAGTGGGTCTTATAGCAAAAATAAAATATCACAGATCTGAACAATAAATTAGGGTTCTAATAATTAATAAATAATAAATAATAAACGACTAATAAATAAATAATTCTATAAATAAATAATTCAGGTACCTAGGTATATCACAGTTTAGTATTAGGAAAGCAACATCATCTGATTTCGTTATATAGACAGAACATTTAGGTGTGAAGGTCTTTGGCATGGTAAACGCCAACCTTTTCACCTCTCAGATTTCCAATTTCATACAATGAATTTCCTATTTTTTTCAATACTATTGATTTTACCGATTTAGCTGCTAGTTTCGCATTGTAATTTTCAGCAGCGTTGCTTTGTTTAAAATTCCGTCGGTATACTATTTGTCCGGGTTTGTATTCTATGTCTTTGCTTCTTGTGTTATACGTTTTCATGCCCTTTTGGTGTGCTAACTTTAAGTTATCGAAAATTTTTGCTCGAATGAGTTCTAATTTGTCCTGTTTGTTCAATATTTCGATATTAAACTCTTTTACCGCGTCAAGTTTTCTGAGCAATTCATAAGTTTTCGCATTTTGGATCATATGGGATCCGAATACCGCGTAGTATGGTTCTACTGTGATCGCATCGTGCACTACACTACGAAGTGAAAATGCGACGTTGCTTACGTGTTGGTCCCACAGTTTTTGATTCGTACCGAGATATGATCGAATTTTTGCTAAGACCGATTGGTTCACTCTTTCCGAAGCATTTGCTTGCGGAGAGTAGATTGCGGTGCGAGTGTGTCTTACACCGTAACGTTTTAAGAAGCTGGTAAACAATTCTGAAACAAATTGCTTACCGTTGTCAGAATGTACAAATTCTGGGACACCAAAGACATGAAAAACATTTTCTTCTAAAAATTTCACTACTTCAGATGATGTTGCTTTTTTAATGGCTTTTAAAAAGACAAATTTGCTAAAGTGATCAAGCACTATAAAGATATGAGTATTTCCGTTTGAAGTCCGTGGGTATGGTCCTAAAAAGTCAATGTACAAGCGTTGGAATGGTCGTTCAGTAATAGTTTGTTGTCCCATCGGCGGTCGAGTCGTCGAGTTTATAGACTTGCTACACTTGCAAGTATCACACGAGCTCACCAAGCGTTGAACATCAGAAGCCAACCCAGGCCAATAATAAAATTGACGCACTTTCGCCAAAGTCTTGTTGATACCACCGTGTCCAGCTGCCGGAGAGTCATGCGCTGCTTGCAGCAATTCGTTCCGAAGACCTTCAGGCACCCACAGTTTCCAGGCTCTGTCTTCCTGTATCGCGTCACCCGTTCGTATGTCTGTCCGTTTATACACAAATCCGTCTGAAATGCAAACATCTGGAAGTCGGTCTTGTTGTTGTTCTATAATTTTCTTTAGCTCAACATATTCTTCCGAAGAAAATTGTGGAGAGCTAAAGTCAACTCCGGGCGCTAAGTTAAAGGTCGTGATCTCTTCCATATGGATGCGAGATAAAGTATCAGGGACTACGTTTTGAACGCCCTTTCTATGTTCGATCGTAAAATCGAACGCCTGTAGCTTAAGGCTCCATCTTGCCAATCGCCCTGATAGGTCTTTCTGAGTCATAAGCCACTTCAGACTAGCATGATCGGTGATGATAGTAAAGGGTAGTCCTTCAACGTAGGCCCTAAACTTCTTCACTGACAGAACAGCGGCGTAGCATTCTAGTTCCGTTACACTATAATTCATCTGAGCTGAGTTAAGTTTCTGGGACATGAATGCCAGCGGTAATTCGTTTTTCCCATCATCCAACTGGAATATCACACTCCCTACACCTGTAGTCGAAGCGTCACATTGTATATAGAAATGTTTTGTAAAATCCGGATTGTTTAGTATTGGTGCTTCCACCAGTCGCGTCTTTAAAGTCTCAAACGATGTTTTTGCTTCATCTGACATTTCGAAAGATTTGCCTTTTTTCAGGCAGTCAGTCATTGGGGCTGCTATCGTAGCATAATTCGGAATGAAGCGTCTGTACCAGCCCGTCATGCCTAGAAACCTGCGAAGTTGCCTGGGGGTCTTCGGGACGGGAAAATCATCAATCGCCGACACTTTGTCTCTGTCTGTTCTGATATGTCCGTCTCCTACTACATATCCCAAGTACTTGATTTCCCTAAAACAAAATTTGCTTTTTTCAACATTTATTGTTAGTCCGGCCTGTCGCAAAGCAAACGCAACTTCCTCGAGAGTCTTGATATGTGATTCGAAGTCTGGGGAACAAATCAAGAGGTCATCGAGATAGACAAAGACATGTTGGCGTAAACGTCCAGGTATGACTTTGTCCATTAACTTAGACATTCTCTGAGCAGCGTTGCACAATCCGAACGGCATAACCGTGTATTGATACAACGGCCGTCCAGGGACTGTAAAAGCAGTCTTCTCTCTCGATTTGCTCTCCAGAGGAATCTGCCAAAATGCGTCTTTTAAGTCTATACTCGATATAAATCTCGTATCTTGGAGTCTACTAATTATACCTTCAATATGTGGTAGCGGGTATGCAAACTTTTTGGTCCTTGCGTTTACTTTGCGCGAGTCCAAACATAGCCTATTCTTACCATTTTTCCTAACCAAAACGACTGTTCTGGAGTTAAGTCGATGTTTTGTTGTAGTTCTGTCTTAAGTTCGTCCGTCACGTTAATTTCACTAACTATATTTGGAGCTACATTAAACGAACTCCAAAAATCTACACCCAGATATAGAGGTTGTTGTAAGTTGGGGACCACGAAAACTTCTAAGATTTTAGATTTGCCACCCCACGAGACATTCGCATTGAAGCTACCTTCTATAGTTTGATGCTTTCCATCAGCAGTCCTTATCGCATGTCTCAAGTTCGTCATTTGTATTTTCTTTCTATTAATAAAGTCTATTGCACCTCTCCCTAAGCATGTCACCGAAGCCCCACTGTCCAGTAGTCCTAAAATTTCGTCACCTTCTAGGGTCACTTTTGTGTAAGGTCTGTTATCGTCACTAACTGTCAAAATGGAAGCTTCTATCCTATTCTTCATTCTTCGTTTAATTGCACTTATTTCCCTTAGCCTAGCTATTTTTATATAATTCCTACTCTTCTCTTTTACAGCATCAATCTCTTCTCCGAAAATTCGTCTCCTTGCTTCTTCATACCGTAATTTTCGTTCATGGAGAGTCAACTTATGACCTACGTTTTGCGTCAGGTGAGTTTTGTTATTCATAGTCTTAATTTCTCTCTCTAAAATCGTTATTTTTCCTCCCTCAGGTTCCCCTGATTTTTCGGATTCTCCGTGATCGTCTTCTTCGTCAGCTGTGGGTTCCCGGTTGCACTGCTGACCCTGCAGTTTTCCTGGCAGGAAGCACATTTGAATGCAACATTACCTTGACCACAGCCGAAGCACGTCAAAGTGTGAAAAGTTGAGTTGCATGTTCCCGTAAGTTGTCTGGTTTGACTACCGTCGTATCTTTTGTCTTTGTCACTGTAATTTTGTTTGTTGTATTTGTCATTATTATTATATTTGTCGTTGTTCCTTTTGTCAGTTCGATTCGACTGGAAAGCTGCTAATTCCAGCTCATCATCTTCAGAGTCATAAAATCTCTCTGGTCGTCTACTGTCATTAATTTCGTTAACGAATTTTCGTTTCATGTCTCTTGCAGCTAAGTGTTCTTCTGCGCGTCTACATTCTTCCCTTAACTCCCTAATACTATGTATCATGCAACCGAAAATAAGTGTTGCCACTCTCTCCTTAATATTTTTTCTCAATATAGCAACTAAATCTTCCTCTCCAGGTCTTGATTTCATCTGGAGGGTCAGACCTCTAATGTCCGCATAAAAATCGTCGAACGTCTCGTGAGGCTGCTGCTTCCTATCCATAATTGCACGTAATATTTCGTGATCTTTTTTATTGTGCTTAAATTGTCTTATTAATTCAGATTTCAGATCATAATAATTTAGGAGCTCATCTCCTTGATTTTCTTCCAGGTACTGCCAATACCAAACTTCCGCGGACCCAGAAACCAGGTGATGAAAGTTCCCAAAAAGTTGCTCGTCCGTCAGTCCTGTTTTCTTTTGTAGCGTTTCCACTCGAAAGATAAAACTTTCAACCGACATGGTTTTTGACGACCCGTCGAACTTCACGCCCCACTTATGAACGTCAATTCTTGGTTTGACATCCCTACATGTGTGACGCTCACTCGACGGGGTATGTCGAGGTTGACTATCCCTCAAGTGCTTCGTGCTAGTTCTATCGTTCGTAAAAGTCTGGTCTCGTTTTTGTCTTGTAACTATTTCGTTTCCTCGATCCGTTAAGGAGAGTTCCAAATTGTTTATTTTTGTCGTGACAGCTTTCATATTGTCATCTACCATCTTCATTACGCTGCTAATTCCCTCAGCCAACAGGTCTAAGGTTTTTGTCTGACTCTCCTTAACAGTCAGAGTAGCAACTTTTTGCATCCGCTCATACAACTCTGTCAAAGCTACTGTCGAATTCGGTTTTGTTGTTTTGTCTGTATCTCGTTCATAAAGTTCTTTGTATTCACGTTCGATTTGTTTTCGTTCTCGAATAAGTCGTCTATTTTCTTCTGCCAGTTTGTCTTGTTCGGTCTGTAGTGACTGTGTCTCTGTCAGCATTTCCTCTTCATCTTCGTCTTGTTCTTCTCCGGCATAGTTTTCGTATTCGTTTAGTCTTTCGTCTTCCGTTTCGCTGTCGATTTGTAAAGTTGTGTTCCGTATGTGATTTATAATTCTGTTGTCGGGGCTTTGTCTGTCTTCTTCTGTATCGTTTCTGGTTCCTGAGTTATCGGTCAGCATTGGCGGACCTGATCCTCCCATGTCTGAGCCCCCACCCTGCCTTGCTGAACTCCTCGTTATAGGGCCTACTTTTGAAGGGTCTTTCGGAATAGCCCCCATTTTTTTCGCTCTATCAGACATTTATCCTCTTCAAAATTAAAGTTTCGAAAAAAAACTGAAACTCGCCAAAAATAAAAAAAAAACTTCAAATTGAAAAAAAATTAAATGAAAACAAAGAAACTAACTTTCAATTCAAAAGAAATACTAATTAAAAAAAAGCTATATTTCAGATGTACTTATTCAAAAAAAAAACTAAAACTACTATCGCAAAACTAAGAAAAAACTTCCTAACAACTTCAAAAATATTTAATCTAAAATTCAGTATTTAACAAGAAATGTAATTCAAAATAACTTCAAATTTTGAAATATAAATAATAAGAAAATAGAATTAAACTAATTGAAAATAAAAAGGAAAAAAAAAAAAATTTGAAATGGAATATGAAACAAAAAAATTTAAAAAAGCTATAAAATTCAATATTCAAAAAAAAATATAATTAAAAAAATTATTTCAAAAAAAGAAAAAAGTAAATTACCAAAAAAAGACAAAAAAAATTATTATAATAAAAAAGGTTAAAAAAAAATTACTATTTGAATTTTCATAAAAACTTGCTTAGGTGTGTGGAGCTGCGCCCAGTTTCCTTTCCGATTGTGTATGGTTGTTGGTTTGTCATGTCTTGTCAGTGTATTTGTTCGTTAGGATTGCAACTGGTGCGCTTGAAATTCAGCTGGTGATTTCGTTCATCTCTACCTCGCAACCACAACATAATTCTTAGCGTATACTCGTAGCTAGTTGTATGGATAGCTGCGAGATGTTGAAAAACTTTCACACGAACAAGATTTCCAACGCCAAATCTTCTACCTCACAAAAGAATTGGGTAAACCTAATTCTTGGATAGCCAAAAATCCGACGTCCGCAATCCTGTTCTACTTCCAGTGCCGTCACAAGTCGGGAACCACCTCACAAGATCCCAAACACTAGGCTTTAAGATTGGAAAGCAGTCGCCGAGTTGCGACAACCTTGGAAAATCTCTCTGTATCTGGATTTGTGTGTGACAGAAAAGTAAAAAAAAATTGAAAAAAAAAAAAAAAAAGATAATTACTCACGATAAGCCAAGGACGGCTTATCGATCGGGTCTCGTTGGGCGCCATATGTTACGAGCTTGGTTTCCACGAGGGAGTTTATCGATACCTTTGCAGAGGGCGGTGGCACGCTTGTCGTTGCACGGCTGCAGCTCGTCGGATGGGATAGGTTCTTGCTCTTTACAAAAGTATCTCCTGCTACGCTAAACATAAAATTCGTGCCAGGAAATAGTAAAAAAAAGTACGGATCAGGAAAGGATGAGGACTAAGTTAACAGGAAGAAAGATGAAAAGGTAAGAAAAGATACAAAATTCAGGACCATGCGTATCATCTAAAGAAAAGTAAGTTCGGTGCTTCATTTTTTTTTTTTTTTTTTTTTATCTTAATCTAGCTAACCTAAATCCCCTACAATACTTAATCCCTAACTAACCTACCTAACCCAGCACCAAAATACCCTATACTATCCTAGAATACTATACTTATAATAAAACTGAATCCTTAATTCTAAATAAAAATAGAAAACTAAAGCACCTCACTTTTAAATCCCCAGATGACACTCCGCTAAATCTCAAAACGCTCGTCAGATGTTGTTGACGATGATCTGGCCGCCCCACCCTTGTATCTGTCGGATACAACCTACGCTGACTTCATGGCCAATATTTTTGAAGACAGCCCCTTAGATGGTCAAACCAGTTGCTATTTTTAGATAATGTTGCATCCCATGTCCGTCGTGTTTCTGAAACCTATCACATAGCGGACGGCTTTACACAGCCTCCACACACCAACAGCTTTGAAATTTAGTAATCCATTAAAATAGAAAAACTCCTTTTCACATTGAAATTAATTTTAATTATGTTCTCTTAAGAAAACTAATTTATATCTATCTTAATAAATGTCTCTCAACAAAAACTTATAATACAGTTATATAAGAAAATTCAAAAATTAAATAGAAAAAAACTTTAAGAGTTTTGTATGGACCCTTGTTTTTGCTTTTGTATTATACAATTTTTTTATTTGACCATTCTTTGGATCATAATCAAAAAGGGTACTTACAATTTTTCTAGTGACTGATCCATCGACGTCCTGCCGGCAGCACTTCGGTGAATTCACTTTCTTTCACCACCACTATTTCTTTTATGTCTTACAATTAATTAATTGTATAAAAAAAATAAAAAAAAAGGGTCGCTAGTAAGCTAACTAAATGTCTTTCTTTTTTTTAATTAAAAGAGAACCAAATTAAATTTACTGATTTTACACTATCACTAAGTATATCTTTCTTTTTTTTTTTTCTTAATTTTTCTTTTCTTTAGTTAAATTCACTTTTTTTTTCTTCTTTTTCTCTTCCAACTTCAGGGTATTATAAGTTTCCTTTGAATTCTGTGATGCCCTTATTTTTCCTTGGCTATTGTTGCGGGCAGGTATAAGTACATCTGTATATATGTATATACATATATATATATATTATATATATATATAACTATGTTCCTATGGTGTCTTCTTTGGGGAATAAAATTTGAAATTCCCAGCAGAGGTTTCGACCTGTCGTCTACACCTATTTTAAATTTATAAAATTTAATTTTTGAAGAATTTTATTCAAAAATTCAAAAATTCTTTATTACCTCTGCTTAATAAAAGAAGAATCTACTTCCTTTTGTCCTTTACGGAACTTGTAATCCTCCTTTTTTTTCAAAAATCTACTTTATATAAGTACATCAAATTTTCTTTTCTTTCGTCTAGGCTTTTTCCAGTAAAAACTAAACTTCGATTTGAAAAATTTTTTTGTAGTTAATACGATGACTATCACCATCCAAGTAATCTTTAATTTTTCTTCAAGAAGTTTCTTAGCGAGTTCTTTTGTTTTTAAGTACATAAATACCTCTATACTGAGTGAGATAACTATTTCTAATTAGTATTTTGTCGGTTATTTTGTGTTTGTAGTAGTTGTTCTTTGTCCTTATCTATACCCCCTTGTCCATCTACCCAGACCACCAACACATTCACACCTTAATTTATCGTATTATAATTCTACCTATAATAGTTCTAAACTCAACTCTTTCGTTTTATATTAATTGAATTATAATAAATTGTATGTGCTCCTACTCAAACTAACTCTTATAATTCGTCAGTAATAGATTCTATCTTATAAATATCCTAGGTGATTCGAAATTGTACTTTGCTAAACAGACCTAAAAGTGTCCCAAAATTCTTATTGCACCAATACATGACTCTTGTCTACCTTTTCTTGTTCCCCTGAGAGCGACAGGGACAACAAGTGTGCGCAAACCAGTGGGCATGTATGATTTCGAAATGTCACCATGGCTTATTGCAATTCGAAATTCAACATGTCGGCTAGTTGTAGCAATTATTTCATACTTGATTGTTTTTTTTGTGGTTTGTAGTTTGTATTATAGTTTATTAACATTTGATTATATAATTATTTTGTTCGGGTCGTTTCCAGTCTATTGGTATACATATGTCTCAGGTAAGTTTTCGTCAAGTTAAGTGTAGAATTTTTTGTTCACAATTCTGTGCGTTACAGAATTGCAATCAAAAAAAATTGTAAACAAACATTCTGCCATACTAATATCTTTTCTTGAATCTTTTAATTAACTTAATTTTCTTTTCAGGGATAAATGAGAAGTTAAGGATATTTCGGAGGGAAAGACTCAGGATTAAGGATAGTAAGAATGTGGAATTGGTGTTGTTTTTGAAATCCAAATCAATATATATTTGTATATCGGAAACCCCATTCCACCTCAACAACACATTCTTGTATTCATTTGACTAAATCATTTTTTGTTTTATTTTCAGGTTTTCTTGGGATCTCGGACGGACATTGGAGTGGACATTAGAGGTTGGATATATCGTGGCGTAAAAAAAAAAGATTCGTCAGGTATTAAGTAAGTGGTTTTAGTTTGTTGTAGTTTTGCTACGTAACACTATACCAGACGTCGAAGCATCACATAAAATGATAAACGGTTTCGAAAAATTTGGGTTGATCAAAACTGGATCAGAAGAGAGAGCACGTTTAAGCTCTTCAAAAGCTTTAATGGCTTCTGCACTAAACACAAAAGTTTTTCCTTTCTTAAGGGTATCTGAGATCGGCGTCGCGATAGCAGAGAAATTTTTAATAAATCTCCTGTACCATCCGAATAATCCTAGAAATCGACGGACTTGTCGAGCAGTTTTTGGTACAGGAAAGTCTTGGATCACCGCAACCTTATCGGGATCGGTTTTAAGACACCCACCCCCCACTATATAACCGAGAAATTTTAGGTATTTAAAACAAAACTTGGACTTTTCTAAGTTTATAGTTAGACCAGCTCTTCGTAAAAATTCAGCTAATTCTTTGAGAATGCTCATATGTTCTTCAAATGAACTAGAAATCACCAAAAGATCATCCAGATACACAAACACTTTTTGTCTCAACTCGTGTGGAACCACTTTGTCCAGGAGCCGACACAACCTTTGGGCTGCACCGTGTAGACCAAATGGCATAACCACGAATTGGTACAGGGGCCTGCCAGGCACAGAAAACGCAGTCTTTTCCCGCGATGACTTCTCCAGCGGTATCTGCCAGAAGGCGTGCTTCAGATCTACACTAGAAATAAATTGTGTATCTGAAGCTCGACTCAGCAGACCCTCCATATGATGAAGTGGATAAGCGTCGGTTTTTGAACATTTATTGACCTTCCGAGAATCGAGGCACAAACGATTTTTTCCAGGTTTTTGTACCAAGACAATAGGCGAGCTCCAAGAGCTATTGCTCTCTTCAATGATGCCCATTTCCAACATCTTATCCAACTCATCATACATAAGCTTTTGCACCGCTGGAGACACGGGGTAGTGTCTTTGCTTTATGGGCTCAGCATTACCTGTATCTATATAGTGCTCCTCGAGATGGGTTCGTCCAAGGCCACATTTAGTAAAGGACGGAAACATTTGGATCACATTTTCTAAAACATTGGCTTGATCTTTCGACAATTCATGTGCATTTGGGTCACATACGTTTTCAAGTGTACTTGACGCAATCTCCGAAAGCAATTTGGGAGCGATCTCAAACAACGTCCAAAAATTAACTCCCAAGTACAACTGTTGTTCTAAAGAAGGCGAAAGATAAAATGTTACGTTTTTAGTTTTACCTTTGTAGGTAACATCAGTGGATATTTCACCAACAATGGATTGTTTCTGACCACTTGCCGTTCGAACGTTCGAAGCGAACACTTTAAAAGAAACTCCAACCTCCTTTAAGAACGCTAAACAACCCGCTCCAAGACAACTTATACTGGCCCCACTGTCCAGTAAACCGAGCATATTTCTACCGAAAATGGATATATTCGCGTATGGGCGTGGATCATCACTGCCACTAATACAAGTTGCCGAGATTGCTTTAAAGACATTCCTTTTTTCTCTAAATCGTTCCCGTAGTTTCAAAACTCGCTTAGATGGTTTTGTATTAAAAATACGATCTCGGACTTCATAATACTTTCGAAGTCTTTCATGGAGGGATTTAGGTTTCTCTTTTGGAATGGATCTATCAGAAGTTTCTTGTGGTCGTTTCAATATGGTTATATGTTGAGTTTTGTTTGTAAGTAATTCAATATCTTTTTGTAAATCAGGGTTATGTAATTTAGGTAAATCAGGTAAGTTATATTCATCAGGAATGTAGGTTTTATCCGAGTTATTTTTATTTTGTACAAATTTAGTGTTTGAGTAATAGTTTCTTCAGTTAGATTTCCGGGTTCTTTGTTTGAGGGCAACTCTCCCCGGTTGTTGGATCGCCCCGCTTCCGGTTTCCCGTACATCTCGGACAATTAGGAGATGTCGTGTTTTGGAAGCCACACTTGTAGCAGAACAATGTTGCTTGCGTGCTCGGACACTCTCTATACGAATGTCCTTTTTGTCTGCAGTTCCAACATAAATAGGAAGACGTATCTAAATTTTTATGATTGAAAGACATTGCTTCCACTTGCGGATCTAAGGAATTTGAATCCAAGTTTACTTCCGAGACTTGCCTTCGAAAATGCATGGGTGGGTTTGTCTTCAACCGGGCAGCATCTTGTTTGTTTATATACCTTTCAATGCTCCTGCATACATGGACCATTTCAGGCAGGCTATTTGTGTAAAAGGTTATAAGAAGTTCTCCTATACGTCTCTTAACATTCTGTTTTAATAGGTCAATAAGCTCTCTGGGAGCCTTTGGTTTATAGAGACGAGTATTAAGTCGTTGAATCTCGTTAAAAAAATCATCAAAGCTTTCGTTAGCTCCTTGATGTCGGTCAAACATAATCCGAGACAATTCGGAATCAGTCTCCAAACTCCGAAATTGTTCAAATAAAGCTATTCGAAAAGTAGACGAGTCAGTGTTAGGATGCGCATGCAGATACAACCAGTACCAAGTTTCTGCGTCACCCGTAACAAATTGATGGAAATTCAAAAACACTTCTTGCCATGTCGTGTTATAACATTCTCTAAGCCTACTCAATCTAAATATGAAGTCATCTACAGTCATTTTCCTTGAATCAAATTTTAGCCCCCATTTATGGTAATCTACTCGTTTAGATGTAGATGTGGATGTGGCACTTTCGTTGGCAGTGGGTGGTATGACTCTGGGTGTTTCTGAGCCTAGGTTTATATTTTCTATTCTATTTAGGAAATCTTGCACGTTCTGACTATATTCTTGTTCAGCTCGTGAAGTCTGAGTCGAGGCAGCAGCTTGAAATGTAGGTCTTATTTCTCGGGGATTTCGCTGTCTAACCACGTCATAATCCTCAACTGTGTTCCGTGCAGGATTCGGTATATTTAAATATTTTTGAACAGTGGCTTCAAACATTTGTTGCATCTCTTATTTTTCTTTTGCGAACTCTTCTTGTCTTCTGCGAAGGTCATCAGTCCTACTGAGGCCAATTGCGGCATTAACTACGGTTTGAATATGCTCTGTAAGGCTTTCATTATGTAATTCACGCATGTTATCGTTGATACCAACAGTATTTGACCCAGATTGAAAATCACCATTCTGACTAGGGTTTACACCTTCGTCTCCGATGGGTTTTGGAACTACACCTGGGGTACTCCCAGATTTATTGCTTTGCCAATTACCCTTTTTCGGTGGCATGTTTAAATAAAACTTAAAGCAAACTGATGGATTCAAAGCGAAATATTTAAAACTTCAACAAAATATTCAAATATAGATTCTATGGACTCACTGGACGATTGTATTCTGTTGGTAACTGTATGTTTTCAACAAGATAATATTTTTGCTTGAATTCGCAAAACCACGGACAAAACGGAAAAAAAATTAATTGATAATGTCTATATTTTTGTATGGGTACTATAATTATGGACGGTCACTTTTGGTTAACTTTTTCGTTGTTCAACAAATCCTTTTTTTTTTTTGTATGATTGTATCGATAAACGAACACAATTCTATTTATAAAAATTCATAAAAAGTAAGATAATTTGTTTGTATTTAATTCATAAATGGTGCTGGAGTTTGTACAATGAGAATATAATTCGACGGTTAATTCAGATTAGGATCAGGTATAAAATAATAAGGTTACGTATGCGTATTCCAAAACACGCACAAAATTTTAAACGTAGTGTCAATGAAATTAAGTTTCTTCTCAATTGAAGACGAGTTTTAATTTTGCGTTGAAACTAGTATACGTTGTTTATGGCTTTAATATTTGTAAAGTTCGAGCAAAATATGTATTAAATTCGTAAGGCCACGATGTAGTTTATTAAATACTTGAAGTCAAAAATCACTGAAACAGAACTGAGGCGCGTTGCAAAGAGAGGTATCTAGTACCGGCCATTTGAGTCGTCTCAAGAACTCCTTCAGGATATAACAAAATTGTTTTTTTTTTTTCTCAACAATCGTTGTTAAATGTAACGCAGCTGACGAATAGTGGTTTCTGGAACCTATAATCCCGGTCGTCACGATTCAAAACGAAGTTGTGTTTCATTTTCAAAAACTAAACAAAAATGGTTGCTTCTAACTAAAATTTAACCCTTCAGTTAGATCAACCTTGTTTGTTTTAACAAGAAAATTATACCAACAATTTTAAACTAAATGATTTGACAAAATATATAAACCATGCAAAAATTTGGTTGTTCAACCAATAATATTATTAAGATGTTGTTTCGTTGCCCCACTTTGGGCGCCACCTGTGTAACGTTATAGCTGTCTCTATCCTAAGATACCATCGGATACACTTCCCACTAACACAAAAAAAGGAACAGGACCCTCTTTAGGTTCAATAAGACGTAGGATAGGTTGTCCTGGTAGGTAAGTGCAGCAGGCATGCTTACAAACGCGCGACTCTAGCTCGACGGATAGTCGTGGGGTCTTGCACTGCTACCGGACCCGTTGAAATTTACATGCCTATTTTGTTTAGTATTCTACACACTTCAAATCGAACTCACAAATAAAAACCAGATACCAAGTTGTTTTACCTAACCTGAATTTAGGTTTGGAAACCAGGAGATGGAGAAGGTTTCCATTGCGAACCCACCCTCAGTCGAGTTAACTAAAATAGGACCATCCTTGGCTAATGTCTCGCGAATACTATTACATTAGCCCCTAAGGCAAAGTCCAATAAATTATTAGACTTTACTCGCTACTCCTCGAATATGCACTCTCATTGCACTCCTCCTTCTAGCACAACCACTTTCTTAACAAATCATGTCGATTATACTAGTTATTCAAACATATAATAACAATCAGAATCAAAATTTAGTTTCATTCTTGTTTAAGATTTATTTCGTTATTTAAATTCTTAAATCTAACACATAGCTATTTAGAAAATCTACACTCTTCGTGATCAGCTGTGATACTTCTCTCCATAGGTTTTCAAACCCTTCTCATATCAAATTCATTTTAAACTACGATTCTAGTCAACTTCTTTACTATTTAGCTTTAATATTTACTCAATCTGTGATACTAATTCTAAGTTTTATTTATTTTAACTAATTTTAAGTTTTTATTTACTTAAATTCATTTTTTTTTTAATTGTAGTTTTGTTTAAAGTTTTAATCGGTATGCCTATCCATTAGAAAAAAATTGGTTGTCTAGTCTGTTAATTTTATAAAATACCCTAATCCTCATACGCATGCTCTGCTCAAGCTTATACGAAACAAACTACTTGTCACTCTTAGATATATGTAGGTACGTACGTATGTTTGTCTAGTTCTCTTTATTTATGAATTCTGTATTTTATCAAGTCTAATCTAGGTATGCTCTTTTTAGTTTGTTATTTCTCGCGTTTACTTCTTTCCGAATTTTGTTTATTACATGAACTAAAAGTTTTCTTTTCTCCTTTTATTCCCCCTTTTTTTTTGTAAAGAAAAAGGTTTGCTCTTCCTTCTACTCAATACACTGAGAACTCCCTCTTTGAGCCTTTCTGTTGAGCTCCAAAATATTTATGCTCAGCTTATCACCCCTCCAAACTACTTTCGTTCAATAGATTTACGATAGTGTATTTCAAACTAAAAAGGATTGACTCACCAGGATGCTTCTTTATTAAGCTTACGCGTACTTTACTTTAATGCAAGTGGGCTGGTATCTCCGACGATGGTGTGCACAGCATACGTGGAAGATCGGCTCGGACTTGATGGCTAAACGCTAGATGAATTAAAGAAAACAAAATCCTAAAGCAATTGAACGATCTTATTATTTTACTGGCAATACTTATCGTTCTCCCCCTTTCTTTTGTTTTGTTCTTTCTTTCGCTTATCGCTGATCACACAAGAGCTTACAATATAAATCTATCGGCTATATGTTAAACGATACGTATGTTTAAACAGCGCCTTCATAGGTAGTGATAAGCAGTCGATAAGAAATCAATAACAATTTGACCAGGGCTGGGTGATCATGTGGAGCACGTACACGCTTCTGGGCGTGCGCGCGCCGATGCTGGCAAGTTGGTGTGGCCTGTGATGCGATTGATGCTGCGTGGCTAATGTTTAGCGGGATTTGTGTCGAGATTGTGTTTATCTGTAGGTACTTGTGCAGCTAGATCAGTGACGATAAAATTTATATGACTAAGGCGCAGCACCTCTATCGTAGCCTTTTGCTCACTAACACGACGTGGGTGACGTTGTCGATCGACTAATCGTGGCAAGGTGGACGGTGTCGCAACACCCGCCGAACACCTAGTAAACGGCGACGCACGAAGAGATGTTATTTAGTCTCGGCCCAGTAGGACTAGAAGAGCAGCTTCTGTGGATTCGGTGGCCGAGTGTTACGTCAGAGACAAGCAGGTTTTTGGCACACCACGTGCCGGCGTTTGAAGGCCAATCCCTTTTCTATCGACGATCACCTTTACTGGATTAAATAATTGAGTGACTTATACCCAATTGTGGTCGTTTAGTAAAACTTCTTTTGGAAAAGGCTCTAGCTTCAGAACGCGGGTATGTTTCTAAATGATTTAATTTTCAGTAATTTGTCACTATCTTAAAATGCAGAAAATCACTTCGAACTTTACCTTTTTTTTCTTTGAAAATAAATTTAATTTAAAGTCGAACTAAGTATAATGACTGTACCTATTTGGTAACTTTACACTTGTTCACTCGACCGAGGTTGAAAAGGAAAAGACCTGTCGATAGATCTCTTCGATAATAGAGGGGTCAGATAGAAATCGTCGCCCATTTCCTTTTTCGACATTTAACGAAAGACAACAAAAGGTATAAATTTCGGGTAAGATTTTTCGCGAGTACAGGGTGATTCTTTGTATGTTTTGTGTGTAATTCCGTACGTTTGTTTTCGGATTTTTTTTATGGGGTCCCTACAACTCACAGGTATAACTAGTGAGGAAATAACTTCTTTAGGAACAATCGATCTAAATCTTCAATTATGTGAATCCATCTACATACATGAATTTCAACTAGTAGATGAAAAATTCCCCATAGAAACAGATGGTATTTTAGGAAGAGATTTCCTTACAAAATTTCTCTGTAAGATTGACTATGAGACATCTACCATATCACTAACTGATGCAGAAAAAATCATAACACTGCCAATGCAATCAAAACCCTTATATGCACTTAGAATAAAAATACCTGCAAGAACAGAAATGATTCAACCACTAAAACTTCATTTAAATAATGACACTCTAATTACAAATAAAGAAATAGCGCCAGGTGTATTCATAAGTAACACAATAGTACCAAAAACTGGCATGGCACATATAAAATTGCTCAACTCAAACGACTATGAAGTAATCTTAAACGACCTTATTTTAGACACAGAACCACTTAAAGACTATGAAATACTGACATATAAAAATGAAAACAAAAGCAATGACAATCGTTTTAAGCAAATAATAAAAAAGCTAGAAATCAATTGCAAAGACGATCATACAAAAAATGAATTAATTGATATTTTTAGGAAATATCAAGAAATTTTTCACTTAGAAAACGAACCACTGACAACAAACAATTTTTACACCCAGAAAATTGAAACTTCCGATAAGACACCGACATACATAAAAAACTATATGCACATTTAGATGTCATATCCGAACAAGTTGAACAAATGTTCAAAAACGGCATAATAGAGCACTCAAAAAGCCCTTACAATGCCCTTACCTTTATTACTAGTGCCAAAGAAAAATGTAGCCGACAAAATGAAATGGAGAGTAGTAAAATTAAACATGACTAGTTCTTTTCACCAAATAGGACTTCACAAAGATTCAAGACCACTTACGGCATTTTCCACCAACAACGGACACTACCAATTTAAAAGACTCCCATTTGGACTTAAAATTTCGTCCAACAGTTTTCAAAGAATGCTTACTATCGCTCTAGCTGGACTAGAATCCGAAGCTTTCCTATACGTAGACGACATAATAATCTACGGTTGTAGTCTGAAACACCACAACGAAAATCTAATACGTGTCTTCGAACGGCTCAAAACTTATAACCTTAAGCTGAATCCAGAAAAATGCAATTTTCTGTGCCCTGAAGTAATATATTTAGGTCATCTTATTACAAGCAACGGTATAAAAACAGATCCCGCAAAATACAAAACGATTAAAGAATATCCAATTCCAAGAAATTCAGATGAGGTTAGACGATTCGTAGCCTTTTGCAATTATTATAGGAGATTCATACCAAACTTTGCCGATATTGCACAAAGCCTTAATAATCTCTTAAAGAAAAACACGAAATTCAATTGGGATACAAATTGTCAAATAGCTTTTGATACCCTAAAAAATAAACTCATTGAACCTCCCATATTACAATATCCAAATTTCGACAAACCGTTTATTCTGACAAGTGACGCATCAAATTATGCACTAGGAGCAATCCTATCACAAGGCAAAATTGGTGAAGACCTTCCCATATCATACGCAAGCAAATCGTTACAAAAACATGACCTTAATAAACCTGTAATAGAAAAAGAACTACTCGCAATCCACTGGGGTATACAAGTTTTGAGATCATATCTTTACGGAAGAAAATTTACGGTCGCCACCGACCATAGACCTTTAGTATCTCTATTCTCACACAAAAATCCATCCTCGAAAATGACTAGAATACGAGCAGACTTAAGTGATTATGATTTTAACATAATATACAAAAAAGGAAAAATGAACACAAACAAAAATGACGTCAAAAATATAAAGAAATTAAAATTTAATATTGATAAAAATGCTGGGATTTCAAAAATAAATATTGATGAAAATTTTATGCACGTGCGATGTAGCGATAAATCGGCGAATCCAGATTCGATCCTGATGAAGCATGCATCAGATATAAACAATGATGATAAGTATACGTATACAGGATCTAACGATAATTCAGCGACACTAGAGTCGACTCTAAAGAAATTAGCATCCAGAATGAAAAAAAAAAAATATAAACGAGCTAGCCCTTATGAACAATGATGAAATATTTAAGCATTTTGAAAAAGATAAATTCAAAGAAACATATGCAGAGATAAAAATAAATGGCCAGAATCCTAAGCTAAAAATAATAATATATAACGCCCCAAAACAAATACTTGATGATTTAACTAAATACAAACTAATCGATAAATTCCACAATTCTGCACACGGAGGACATTTAGGTATAAGGAAAACCCTAATAAAATTAAAACAAAGATACATATGGCAAAAGATGGGTCGAATGGTAAAACATTTTATAACAAATTGTGATGTGCGAGAAATAAACAAACAAAAAATACAATAGAACCACAAACGCTTACAGACACTCCCAGCAACAGTTTTGAAGTGGTGTCAATTGACACAGTCGGACCATTACCTACAGTGGCTCCAACGAATAATCGGACAAAAGTTTGTCGAACATAAATGTGCCCATAACTTAAGAAAACATTTGCTAAATACATAGGTGCATATTTTTTTTGTTTTTATTCATAATTAAAATACTTATCTCACTAAGCAACGAGAAACAAAAATTATCTAACAATAACTGTAAATTTTAAAAGAAAAACAAAAATAATTCAGTAACTTGCACTCATTGCATAATCGGACAAAGCAAAATAGCAACACTAAATACCGTTAATTTGCAAATACGGGATTCAAAATAGTTTTTTTTTTATTCACTCGTGAATTGCATTTAGTAGTAGACACTAGATACTAGCGAAGAGAGTGTATACAACAAAATTTAACACGTTAGTTCAGCTTAAGGGAGCTTTACTAGAAGCATCGAACTCCATAGAGCCGGAAGTATGCCAAAACTTGGTAAAATCCATTCCTAAGCGCTTATAGGCCGTTTTGGATAACAGAGGATACGCAACTAAATATTAATCACTATATTTTTTAATTTTTAGAATTGCTCCTTTGTTTTGTCCGATTATGCGGTGATCGCAAAAACTTGGAGTATTTTTGTTTTTCAGTTGAAATGTACCGTTATTGCTTTGAGTATATATAATATGGAGGGCTCGTTTCTATTCCAAATGCGTGACTATCATAGGGGGCGCTACTCAAATTTGTGTAAGACAAAGTTATTGCCGAGTGCTTCATATCACATGTGACGGAGAACTATATGCGAGGAGAAGGTAAGCACAAATCGGAGGATACGGCTGTATCCTTAACTTACAGAAAGTGAGACAGCGACCCCTATCACAACTTCAAGTACTACAATGCATTAGGGATAGAAACGAGCCCTCCATATTATATATACTCAAAGCGTTATTGTTAGAAAATTGTTTTTTTTTTTTTTGAGTTTCTTAGAGAGATAAGTACTCGTACTTAAACTATTAATAAAATCGAAAATACTATACATTAAGCCAATTTTTTCTTAAGCTAAGGGGCATTTATATGAGATAAACACTTGTCCGATTATTCGTTGGAGCCACTGTATATCAAATGAAAAAAGATATATTTTAACCATGCAACGTGAACTGACTAAATTTGTCGTCGCATACCCTATGACATCAAAAGACGCAACAACAACAGCAAAGACTTTAGTGGAAGAATTTATTCTTAGATATGGACACTTTAAGATTTTTAAATCAGATAAAGGCCCAGAATTCAATAACGAAATTATGAACAACATATGTTCGCTATTAAGGATAAAACAAACATTTTCTTCTCCATATAACCACCAAACTATAGGTGCCCTTGAAAGAAATCATCGGACACTTAATGAATTCTTACTATCAAATGTCAAAAACAATGAATGGGACAAATGGATTCCATATTTTATGTTTGCATACAATACAACACCACATATAGACACTGGTTATTCACCGTATGAGCTCATTTATGGGAAATTGCCCTGCTTACCGACAGAAACATTGAATAATAAAACAAACATTTATGACTACGACAATTACGCTCACGAATTAAAAATCAGGTTACAATATGCACTCAGTAAAGCTAAAGAAATGAGTATAAAAATTGAAGAAAAAAGAATAGAGACAGAAAATAAAAAAAATATACCAATAAATTAGATTTAGATATAGGCGATTTAGTACTATTAAAATTAGGAAATAGAAAGAAAAATTTGGCACCTTATATTGGTCCATATAAAATAATAGAAAAAAGAGGAGTTAACTCAGTAATCGATAAAAATGGAGTAAATAAGGAAATACATAACAACCTTCTTAAGCCTTACAAACCAAATTATGATTTATAAAAAAAAAAAAAAAAAAAAAACAAATTTTTGTACATACAATACATTTTTAAAATAATATACTTAGTAATAATAATGATAATTAATAACAATTTTATAAAAATGAGTTACAAAACATGTAAAGTGCAATCGAGTATGTTAGTCATAGCACAACAGCACCATTCCACTCGATTGCATTGATTGTCACTCAATAGTAATAAGATCCTAGTTTAGATATTGTAGCCAATAAGAAAATAGAATAATTCTGAATATATAATATTATAAATTTAGAAGTAAGATAGAAAATAAGTATAACAGTTTAAGACAATAGTATTTAAGGAATTGATTTTGGCAAAAAAAACAGATTCATAAGAGTATTCATATCGTTTGCTTTTACTTTCAACCTTACGGCGAGCTGACTCGCCTTAACATTTTAGCGTGGTGCGCTTACACACCAACTATAGGGCAAAACATTTAAACACCACAATAGTTTATGTTTTAAACAATTAAAAACTTACAGATTTCAAAGAAATTTCCGACTCAATAAACCGGCATTCAAATATGTATTAGATGAGCTGGAACATGAGTTTGACCCGGGGGTGTTTTCTTGTTCAATAACTTCGATTTGTCGGCTTGTAGCTGTCATGAGATTTTTGGCAGGAGGTGGATACCAACTTGTTGTTGGTAACGAATATGAAGTTGGCATTGGCATGGCACAGTCCACATTTTCCTCAACACTCAAAAATGTGTTGAATGTATTGGAAAGGAGACTCTGTCCTGAGTGGATACAAATCCAGATGAGCGATGCGGAAAAAAATATTGCGAAAAGAGACTTCTATATGAAGGCGAGTTTCCCAGGCGTCATTATGTGTGTCGATGGAACACATATTAATATAATTCCTCCAAATGAAGAAAAAGGGTTGTATTACAATCGCAAAGGGAACTTTAGCATAAATGCCATGCTGGTAAAATGATTTGTCAACGTTGAACTTTATGGGCTTATGTAGGTATGTAAATTTCGTTTAAGATTTGCGACAACAACTTAAAAATTAGATGCGTTGATGCACGCTATCCTGTAGCGAACCATGATTCCCACATATGGAACCTAAGCAACGCAAGACGCTATTTCCAATCAAAATATCAAGAAGGCGAAAGGAATACTTGGATTTTAGGTTTGTATAAGAGTGGCAGAAATATATATATATATGGTTTACATTTAATTTGTGATTCACTGAGGTGATGCTGGTTATCCATTGGAACCTTGGATGATGACTTCATATCGTTGCGCTGAACCTAGAGTCCGAAAAGCATATACAACAGTAGGCACAGTAAAACACGGAATGTTGTGGAAAGGACTATAGGAGTTATGAAAAACAGATTTCGGTGCACATCGGGTGCACGTCAACTTCATTACAGTCCACAAAAAGCTGCACAGATTATCAATGTGGTTTGTGCGTTGCATAATATTTGCATACATTATCGCGTACTGGACTACACGAATATTCCTCACTTTAAAATTGAAGACCAAGAAGGACTACAGGAAAACATCGATAATGGTGATTTGAATAATCACCGAAACATTGCAAACACTATGAGAGATAATATTCGCAACACATTTGTATAGCAAAATGAAAATAAAGAGTTATAAAATACAAAATTTATTGGAAATAAAAAATTCTTTCAATTCAAAAGCATCTAAAAACAAATCTTATTTTAAATATTTCACAGTATTTCAATAGGAAATTTTTTAAAATCGATCAAATTTCTTTCTTTTAAATCATAATTAATTCCAGATAGTGGCAATTTAGCTTCTCTTCTTCCATATGAAGCATTTTAAGTTTTATTTCAACTTTTTTTTGTAGAAGCTACTCTTGTATTTTGTTGTGTCTTCGTGTTTCTTCAATTTCTATTTTTTTCATATCACACATTCTGTCCATTGCTCTGTATATTCTTTTTGTGTTTACAGCAAAATCTTCCGTAAGTTTTATTTGCTCCTCGTAGTACTTTTCTGTTTTTAAATAAAAATTGTTTTGAAACTCAATTTGCTTCCTTAAGAGGTTCGCAGTATCGTTTACTTTTAGCGGAGTTGAAGCCCGATTTCATGGACACATCTACTACAGGTGGTTCATAAAGTTCAGAAGCCACATTTTCAGTTTCGGGCTGTTTTGAAACTCTCCCAAGCTTAGCTGAGATTCCAAAACCAAACGAATGCACGTTTTTTATACCTGATGTGGAAGTTTGCAGTCCTGTCAGCTTAATGACTCCTTCCTCCAGCTTTGAGAAGGAATGTTGCCGGTACTCTCCGCCACCAGTTGATTTGACCTCTTTTTTGTTGTCGACCAGTTTCTTTTTTATATAAGATTTCCAATCCAACCAAACCTAAGAGTTTTCAGAACGATTTGAAAACAATTTCTTTTTTAACAAAATCTTTCACCTACTTTTCTCCAAACTGAAGCTTCTTTCGTAGGTGGCCCAAGAGCGTTTAGATCGCATTTGACTTCTTCCCAGAACAGCGTCACATCTTCTTTTGGAGCTTTGGTATATCCTTGTGCCATGTCGGGTTTTTCTTTCATTATAAAGCCTTTCGTATTGTGCGTTATTTGTCGTTTTTGCCCCTTTAAAGCAATAAATTATTTTTAAAAGTTAAACAAATTGGGTAGATACTTACATATTTACTCAAAACACAACCGTTTTCCTTCGATCCCGACACAAAATACCTGTCGTAGAAAAAGAGGCAAGATTTCCATTTCATTCGGATTCAGTGATACCAAATATCACGGACTTCGAAATTCGTAGCAGATTTTCCACTACGAATGGAATTTGGGATAGATTTTTCGGGATTCGGAGCACATTTTCGATTACGATGGAATTCGTGATAGGGCTGAATAACATAATTTTTTTTTAAATAATGAATACATGCGTCAAGAGAAATTTCGAATTAAAAAGGGCGCAAACGTCGACTCATCAAAAAATACATGGTCCCAATGCGGACAGTTAATCTCAGGATTGGCTGGACTGAAAATTGGTCAAATTGTGGTAAATTGTCTCGTAAGAAATCTTCCTTCAAATAACCCACTTTGTTTTTTTTTTGTTTCAGTCCAGCCAATCCTGAGACTAACTGTCCGCCATAGGTTAGGTTAGGTTAAAGTGGCTGCTGACCGGAAAAGGCCAACACACTCAGACTAATATTTGGCCCGTTGTGATACCACAAGGATTTCAAAAATCACCCTTACTCGTTAAACCGTTTTGAGCTAACAATGAAGCGTTTGAGACAGTGAATGTCGGAATTATTAGGGCAGGACAAGAACATAAAAGGTGAGGAACTGACTCCTCTTCTTCTTCATCCATGCAGCTTCTGCAAAAATCATTTGCAGGAACTCCAAGACGAAAAACATGTCTTCCTATTAGGTAGTGTCCAGTAAGGACACCTATAACGGAGCTAATATGCAATCTACTAATAGAAATTAGTTGTTTTGAGCGTCTAGCATCAAACAATGGCCAAATCATGCTGGTCCATCTGTTGTTAGCTTTCTTCATGGTATCATGCTTAAGCATAAGTTTACAAGTAGTATACCGATGTTAGATTTGCTATCCAACAAAGGTAAGATTGTTCCGTTTTTTGCAAGTTCGTCAGCTTTACAATTTCCTGGAATGTCTCTATGCCCCGGCACCCATGTAAGGTGAATGTTAAACTGTTTTGATATCTCCACCAGAGATGATCGACAGTTTTGGGCTGTTTGTGAGTTAATGGAGACAGAGTCCAGTGACTTTAAGGCAGCTTCACTGTCTGAGATGATACGTATATCAATAGTCGATATAACGTTTTCTTTTAGCCAAGAGAGGACTTCTTTTATTGTTAAAAGCTCTGCCTGGAACACGCTGCAGTGATTGGGAAGACGAAAAGATAGACACAGATTTAGGCTGGTATTCACCGAGCGCTCTTAAACGGCTCTTAACTTTACGAGGCTCTCAACAAGTGTTTTTTGAAGTTCGAAAATGAGAGCCACTCTCTCTTGTTCGGGCATACCCAAACTGTGAAATGTTGTGGAATGTTGGTCTTGACAGCAAATGGATACTCTTCTACTTAGCATTGCTCACATGAATTCGAGTCAAATGCGTGCGTGGCACGTCTAAGCGAACAAACTTTCGAAGAGAGCGCTCGAAAATCTTCACTAATATTGCTTAGTGAATAGGTTTATGAGCTTCTTAAGTTATGAGCGCTCCGTGAATACCAGCCTTAATCTTTCGGAGTATACGCCTCCAACGACCCCGTCATCGGTTTTAGATCCATCTGTACAGAAATGAATTGCTTCGTCTATCAAAAACGACACATTTTCCCAAGAAGACCTGGAAGGGATGGACACTTGAAAGTTTTTATTAAATTTTGGATGTGGGGTGGTGTAATCGACGTTACTAGGTAGAGTACTGAACGAGTTCAGTATAGTAGAGTTGCCAATATGTTTATTGATCCACTGCGAGGACGCTTTAAGTCGAATGGCTGTGTTAGCGGCCGATTGTTTGGTAAAAATATCTAGCGGTATGAGATGAAAAAGAACATCAAGTGCAGCAGAAGGAGTTGAGCGGAGAGCTCCACCCATGATTAAACAGGCTGTTCGTTGGACTTTGCTGAGCTTATCGCAGTTTGTTGCTGTTTCCAGCGCAGTCCACCATACTGTCACTCCATATGTAAGTATCGATGTATAGCCATTGTGTTATATGAGTTTGTAGACCCCATTTGTTACCTACGGCTTTTTTGCAAGAGAAAAGAGCTATTTTTTTTGTATATTATACGCGCACTCAAGGGGTTATGAATACCCTTATAATGTTAAACACAGTGCGAGCAATTAGGAAAATGGGATAGGATTAGAAAGGAGATACCGATGCACATTGGTTTTGAATGTCTGCACATTGAAATGAGTGGGAAACATTGAGCCGGGTAAAGCATTCCACATTCGTGTAGTGCGGCTGAAAAAAGAATCTCTGTATTTGACAGTTCGTCCGAAGCTGGGCTCAAGGGTAAACTGATGGGCATTCCTAGAAGTACGGGTATTACGGTTGAATTGTTTAAGGGGAGGAACGCAACTGGCTATTTCACTAGTGCACTGTTTATGAAAATAGCGGTAAAATAATGATAGACATGAAACATTGCGGCGGTGCTCGAGAGATACAAGTGTTTCAGTTAGACAACGGTCGCCTATCATTTTTATAGCTCTTTTTTGAATTCTGTCCAAAAGACTCAGGTGGGTTTTTGGAGCACCTGCCCATATATGGGAATTGTACTCGAGCTTCGGAAGATTAAAGGCTTTATATATAACAACCAGATCAGAAGGGGTAAAATACTTCTTGCAGTGGCGGAGAAAACCTAAACACTTAGCAGCGTTTTTGGCAACGTCAAATATGTGATCACTCCACAAAAGATGATGCACATACCTAGAACTGAGAGCTGATCAGTCTCCTCGATGCAAGTGTCGTTGGCTTTGTTGATTCTCTCTTGGATATTGGGCTTCCAGCTTAATTTCTTGTCCAAAATAAGACCCAGATATTTTGCTTTGTCTGAGAATTTAAGCGGTATACCTTCGATGAAGGGAGGGTCTATGTGTGGGATTTTATATTTCCTGGTAAATAGGACAAGTTCAGTTTTGTGGGGGTTGACACCGAGTCCACATTCACATTGATCTGCCCAGGTAGTAAGCTTATTTAGGGCATTTTGTAAGAGTTCCTTCAGAGTGTAAGGATGCTTACCAGATATCGTTATCGCAACATCGACCGCATAGGCAATCACCCTGTGCCCCTCCCCTTCAAAAATCACTAGTAGTTTATTTACGACTAGGTTCCAAAGGATAGGAGAGAGGACACCGCCTTGCGGCGTACCCCTACTGACAGTTTTTCGAGTAGTAAAATCGCAGAGTTTTGAATTTATAATCCTGCTTATCAGCATATGATTTATCAATTTACTGATTGACTTATCCACCTTCAGAGATGATAGCGCAGATGTGATTGCGGATGCGTTGACATTGTTGAAAGCTCCTATATCTAGGAAGGCAACTAGGGTAAACTCCTTATGATGAAGGGAATGTTCGATAGTGCGAACCAGCGTATGTAGAGCGGTTTTTACAGATTTCCCTTTGTTATAGGCATGTTGAGCATTGGATAGTAGGGACTTATCAATGTTTGCCCTAAAATGGATTTCGATCAGACGTTAAAATGTTTTAAGAAGGAATGATGAAAGGTTTATAGGTCTTAGATCTTTAGGATTAACATGGCTAGGTTTACCAGCTTTGGTGATGAAAATAACATTCACTTCTCTCCATGTCAAAGGAATGTGAGCCAGAGCGATACAACCATTTAGGGTGTTGATTATAATGGGTATTAGGATATCGGAACTTTTCTGTAATTCCGAAAAATTGACTTTAATATCAAGATCCTCAGTGTTTTAGGGTATGCTGTATAACTGAAGTCTGATTGGCCTTAAAAGAATTGCCGTATATAGTAGCCAATTTGTTTTTCGATGGTTACGAAAGGAAGATTGGCTAGGAGGCTCCTCCATAATTTCGAATTGTAGGTATGTATCTATGATCAGAGAAAGAATGATCATTTGATACTTTCCAATTCGAGATAGTATGATAAATTTTATCTGATACAAGAGTTATGTCAAGTACTTCCTGTCTGTTTTTAGTAACAAATGTGGGTTCATTACCAACGTTACTTATTTTTAGGTTAGTGTTTAATATATAATCGAAAAGAGACTCACCTCTGTCGTTTATATTCGTGCTACCCCACACTGTATGATGGGCGTTAACATCACTTCCAATGATGAGGCCAGTCTTCTGCCTGTTGCTTCAGTGATTAGACTCCTCAGGGTGTCTCCTGGGAGAGGGCCATGAATGAATGAATTGTATTGGGGTTTATTGCACTGCGACCTGTAGATCTATTGTGCCCTCTTTTATAATGAGGAGCTGGCTCATCCTACAGTTCTTCCTCCAAACCTATTGCCTTTAGGAATTTTAGTATTTGGGGCACTTTTAGAGAGGGTAGGTTGCTCTCTTCCACCTGGTACCCTCCCAGATGGGTTTTCCTTTGGTGCATGATTGGAAAACACTTTCCCAGTATGTGTACCGGAGTTTCCTCATGCATGTTGCAGAATCTGCAAGTGGCACTGCTAACCACACCAAGTAGATTAAGGTGTATTCTAAGTTTACAGTGTCCTGTTAGAATACCTGTTATTATTCTTAGGTTATTCCTACTTAGGTTGATACAGTTTTCGAAACGTTGCCGGTTGTAGTTCCCCAGCAGTAGTTTCGCCTGTCTCAGCCTTGGGAGTTCATTCCAGTTTTTGATTCTGTTTGCCTCCTCTTCTTGTTTAAGTCTGGTTTTGATGACATTTTCACCTATTCCGCAATAGGGTTCAGGCCCTGTTAGGGGAGTTGAAGCTCCTAATTTTGCTAGGGAATCTGCCTTTTCGTTTCCAAGAACACCAACGTGACCAGGTACCCAATAAAGAGTGACCCTGTTCTGTTGGCCTAGTTCGTTTAGTCTACTTATGCACTCCCCCACCAGCTTAGAGTTGATGGTGTATGAGCTTAGTGCCTTTAGTGCTGCCTGACTATCTGACATAATTCAATAGAAAGTTTGAGCGACCTCAACTCCAAAGCGCGTTTCGCCCAGGTACGACAGTGGGCTCATCAGTTAGATGCTGGCGTACCCTTCTAAGACGCAATTATTTTTAGTCGATGTTTAGTGACACTTATAATTTTCACAGCAGTGATATACTGTGAATTTTATTTTTTCTAGGGGAACTTGGTTAAATTCTGACGCCTAGAATGTTAGTTATCCGTGGTCAGACTTATTTAATCAACGAATTTATATGAAATAAGAAAATTATTTCAATTTTTTAAGCGGAGTGATTGAATTTAATTCAATAGAAAGTTTGAGTCTGACCACGGACAATTAACATTTTAGGCGTCAGAATTTAACCAAATTCCCCTAGAAAAAATAAAATTCACAGTATATCACTGCTGTGAAAATTATAAGTGTCACTAAACATCGACAAAAAATAATTGCGTCTTAGAAGGGTACGACAGCATCTAACTGATGAGCCCACTGTAGTACCTGGGCGAAACGCGCTTTGGAGTTGAGGTCGCTCAAACTTTCTATTGAATTAAATTCAATCACTCCGCTTAAAAAATTGAAATAATTTTCTTATTTCATATAAATTCGTTGATTAAATAAGTCTGACCACGGACAATTAACATTCTAGGCGTCAGAATTTAACCAAATTCCCCTAGAAAAAATAAAATTCACAGTATATCACTGCTGTGAAAATTATAAGTGTCACTAAACATCGACTAAAAATAATTGCGTCTTAGAAGGTTACGACAGCATCTGACTGATGAGCCCACTGTCGTACCTGGGCGAAACGCGCTTTGGAGTTGAGGTCGCTCAAACTTTCTATGGAATTATGTCAGATAGTCAGGCAGCACTAAAGGCACTAAGCTCATACACCATCAACTCTACGCTCAAACTTTCTATTGAATTAAATTCAATCACTCCGCTTAAAAAAAATTGAAATAATTTTCTTATTTCATATAAATTCGTTGATTATCTGACATAATGGCAATGTTCTTATTACGATAATTCTTTTCGAGATTGCGATCTACGCATTTCCCTATCGCGTTTACCTCCGCTTGGAAGATGCTGGTGGACTGTCCCATCGGTATGGAAAGTTTGGTTTTTGGCCCAAAAATTCCTGCACCAGTCCCTTCGCTTGTTCTCGATCCATCAGTGTACCATTTGATAGTATTTGTTTCGAGTGTATAGTTTATATCCTCTCCTACGCAGTCTTCTTTGTTACTAAGCTGTGTAAGAAAGTTTTTCTCGAAATTATGTTTTTTGATCATTCCATCTCTTGGGATGTCAATAAGGTTTGTTATTGTGGACCTGTCAATTAGGTCCCTTTCTCTGAGACCGATAATTTTACCTGTCCCAGTTCCTTCCTTTGAGAACCTCATGATTCCTCCCACTCCAGCACTTCTAATGACCTCGTGTAGAGGGGATAGGTGGAGGATAACCTCAATAGCTGCGGTAGGGCAGGTTCTCATTGCTCCCGTAATACAGATACATGCGAGCCTTTGGATTTTTTCGAGGGTTTTCCTAGTTGTTGTTAATTCGGTTTTCTTGTGCCATGCAAACCGCACCATAGGTAATGATGGGTCTTACCATCATAGTGTACATCCACTTAAGGATGCTCGGTTTGCATCCCCATGATTTGCCTGCAATTCTTTTGCAAATCATTAGGGCTTTTGTGGCTTTTCCGACTATATAATCTATGTGTTTGTTCCAGAGGAGTTTACTATCTAGTATAATTCCTAGATATTTTACCTCCCTCTGCATTTCAATTACTTCACCAGTCAAACGGATAGGTTTCATATGTGGTAGAAGTCTTTTCCTGGTAAATGGTATGATTGTTGTCTTGGATGGGTTTATTGAAAGCCCTACAGACCTACTCCATTTACTTGTAATTGTTAGTCCTCTTTGGATAATATCGCAAAGAGTTTCTTCAAACTTACCTACTGCAATGATAGCGATATCATCGGCAAATCCAATGCAGTATATGCTTTGGGAGGTAAGATTTTCTAACAATTCATCTACTACAAGACTCCACAATAAGGGTGATAGTACACCGACCTGAGGACATCCTCTCGTTGTGATCACTTTCTTTACATTTCTAGTGCCCAACATTTCTATTATCCATCTGGTTATGGTGTTGGGTACGCATTTCCTAACAAGAGCTTTGCCTACAGCCTCGTGGGATGTGTTATCGAAGGCCCCTTCTATGTCTAAGAAAGCAGCTAATGCTGTTTCCTTTACATCTAAAGCTCTTTGGATCTTATTTGTTAGTTCAAACAGGGCGGTCTCGGTTGATCTTCCCGCCCTATATGTGTGTTGTCGCTGATTGAGAGGCCTACTTATTAACACTTCTGATCTTATGAAGTTGTCAATTACCTTTTCCAGAGTTTTCAGTATAAAGGATGTTAAGCTTATTGGCCTGAAAGACTTTGGATGGGTTGTGTCGTTTTTCCCTATTTTGGGAATGAAGATTACCTTAGCTGTTCTCCATAGACTTGGTATATACCCAAGAGCAATGCTACTCCGTAGAATATTAATGAGATAGGGCATAAGGAATTCTTTTCCCTTCTGCAAAAGAGCTGGGAAGATACCATCTGCACCTGGTGATTTGTAGGGTTGAAAGGTATTAATTGCCCAAATCAATCCTTTTACCTGTGCAAATGGTCATGGCTATTTTCCAGTCCTCTTTGTTTGGTATGAGAGGTGTTCTTTCTACCAAGTTACCATCTAATGGTAAACTGCCTGGGAAGTGTGTGTTGAGCAGCAGGTTACACCTTTGCTCTTCATTTTCGGTGAACGTTCCATCACTATACCGAAGTGCCAGTGATGTTAGTGTTTTCTCTTTTGCAAGAGCTTTATGCAGTCTTGCCGCTGCAGGAGTTGTTGAGATATTCTCACAGAAATTTGTGAAACTATTTCTTTTGGCTTTTCTTATCTCTTTGTTATATATTGTCAATAACGCGAAGTAATTGCACCATTCCCTTGTTCTTTTCGCTTCATTGAAGAGCTTCCTAACCTTGGATCTTAGTTTAGAAAGATGTTTATTCCACCAAGGGGCATCCTTCTGTCTAGTTTTTGGTTTAAGAGGGCAACTGAGTTCATATGCCTCGTTTATTGCTCCACTAAACTCGTTAACTACAACTTCTAACTCAAGGTTACTTTTAGTCGTACTTGCTGGACCTAGTTGTTCCAGGTTTGATTTTAGAACATTTTGGTATAGGTTCCAGTTTGTTTTCTTAGGATTTCGGCCAGGGGTATTCTCTGTAAGCAGACCTTCTAAGGTAAACACTATTATTCTGTGATCAGACATTGATGGTTCATTGGATACTCTCCAATCCTTAACCATATAAGCTACGTTCGGAGTTCCGAAAGTTAAGTCTAGGACTTCTTTTCTTGTTCTAGTAATAAAAGTGGGGGTGTTCCCTACGTTGAATATTTCTAGATTTTTTACCATCATAAAGTCTAAAAGGTACTCACCCCTTTGGTTTATGTCGGTGCTACCCCATACTGTATGGTGAGCATTTGCGTCACATCCTATCAGTATTGGTAGCTTTTCTGGTTGCAGTAGTCCACCAGTCTCTGTACTTCGCACGGCGGAATGTTGGCTTCATCACCAGCAAAGTAGGCTGCTGCCACAACCATCGTCTGGATACGACCCTCGATGTTGATTTGGGCCTGTATCGGGACCAGATCCCTTGTCATAAATTCTGAAAGACATATATAATTTATGTTATTTCTTATTTTAAAACAAATTCTGGGCGAGTCTTCTCTAAGTTTAGAGTCGCTACTTGTCAACCCTCTTACCTGACCCTTATAAGTCCAAGGTTCCTGAATCAGTGCTAGCCCTAAGTTGTCCGCAGCGAACTTCCTCGCCAGGACAGCTGATGCTGCCTTCGCATGGTGTATGTTTGCTTGGGCTATCCTGGTTCTGATCCCGTGTGCCGGCATCTTCTTTTTATTGGCAGATGGGGGCTAATGCCCCATCATCTGCTAGCAGGTGGTCTTCCTCCTCTTTAGTGGGAAGCGTTTCTGTTTGGTCCATTGGTCAATGCCCTCCATCTCAATGTCCAATGGACCCGGTGCTAACTTCTCCTGGTTCAGTGCTTGTATCACCCCTGTTTCCGGGAGTGATTGCTCTGTGGATGTGCTTGGAGTTGGGGTTTGGGGGATTGGTGTGGTTGTAGGTGTTGGAGTGGGAGGTAGGATATTTGTGCCAGGTAGAATATTTGTGCCAGGTAGGATACTTCCTACTGTTTTCTTATCCAGTGATTCCTGGTCTTGCCTGGTAGAATCTTTTTCGGTTACCCGGGTAGAGCTGGAGGTTGATTTCCGGAGACTATATACATTTATCTTCCCGAACTTGTAGTGGATCTGGTGGTTTGCTTTCACTATTGCCTCGACGGAATCGGCGTCAATACTTATGACCAGTAGTTGACCTTTTCCTTCAGCCAAGCTCTTAACAACTCTCCAGGTCTGCACGTTTAGTCCCTCATTTTGGGCTTTTATGAGAGCCAGTGATCTCTTGTCATCTTGACCCATACTTTTTGGTAAGAACAACGTGATGTTCTGCATTTTTGGTATGTCATCGCCCATGCATGCATATAACTCGATGCCCTTCCAAGTGCTCAACTTAGGTACACTCTCTCTAACCCAATCCGCCGTTTCATGTCCGGCGCAATCAACTAAGAGCAGACCTGTTCTGAAGTGCAGACCGTTGAATTTCAGCTTATGCTTCCAGCCCAAGGAGACCTCCTCAATGATTGCCTCCTCGAGTGTCGATAGATCCTCGGCATTCAAGGCGACTTGTGGATACCCCTTCGGCAGGACAGCAATTCTGATGCTCAAGGCCGCACTTGCATAGGAGAGCCTTTGTTCAGATGGTATTGCCTTAACGGTGGTTTGTCCCGTAGTCCTAGGTTTTTTTGCATCTTTGCTTTGGGGAGGAGTTAGTTGATGGCATTTCCTCTTACCCTGTTCTAGGCTTGTGTTGACGTTTTTCTTATCGTCCTTTCTTAGGTCCACCTTCTTCCTAGCTTCCTGCGGGGACAACCCCTCTGCAAGGAACCGGAAGTACCATTTTGTACCTGCCCCGCTTAGTCCTTTTCTAAATGGGTCATCCAGGCCTCCTGGACTACCCAATTTAGGGAGTACGTAAGCTTTCCTGGCATTACGGCTATATGGTTTTTTGGGTGGACTTGATGACTTAGATGGTGGTAACTTCCCCTCATCTACCTGTCCGACCTTAATCAGATCATTCCCTAGTATAGGAGGTATACTCCCTGTGCTGGTGGATGCTATCTCTTTTGTAGCGTTTTCCACTAGTCTAGGAGGTATTCTCCCCTGACTAGAGGTTGACGCTGCTGAGGTTACTCTTTGATTCGACCTGGTTTCAAAGAGGTTCCGTTATAATACAGCCGGTATACTCCCTGGCTGCAAACCAGCCAATGGGCACGGGTCACCTAACACCCTGGATTAGGGAGGGCAGTTCTTGGTTTTCGCTCATCAACTTCTCTACCGATTTGGAGTTATCCCAAAGTGGCAGATCGGGTGAGTCTTTGCTACTTAAGCCTTTGCACCACGTCACGGTGACTACCTTCGCAAAGGTGGGAGAGGGCCAAGGTGGTCATGGCCAAGATATGCCGACGCCAGCAAGAGAGTTCCTTTGACTGTTTCCAGTCTTGCGACGGTTACATCTCGATCACTGAAATTAGGGAGTAAAAATACATTTAGGCTACTTTTAACTAGTATGCAAGATCTGGGTTCACCTTTATCTGATGCATACAGCAAGTAGTAGTTTGGAGTCCTTAGTCCCCGAACGATAGATTTCACAATCCAGGGTTCTTGGATTAGGACGATGTCTTCTCCGCTGTGGATAGACGAAGAAGCAGGGAGGCCGAGGCCTTGATAGAGTGTTTGGAGTCCTTAGTCCCCGAACGATGGATTTCACAATCCAGGGTTCTTGGATTAGGACGATGTCTTCTCCGCTGCTGGATAGACGAAGAAGCAGGGAGGCCGAGGCCTTGAAAGAGTGTTGGAGGTTAATCTGTCATCGATCTCCATGTTGGGAAGATCGGTGACTTTTTTGGATGTTTCCACTGCCGCCGAAGATGACCTGGATGCCTCATCCTCTTCCAGTGATGGAAAGGTAATAGATGCACCAGGGTCTACAGCAGCAGCTTCGATTGTGTTGGTGGAAGTGGATGCACACGTAGCATCCGCGTCTTTTTTATAGACCCTCAGTGTGATGCTCTCAAATCCAAACCTAATCAGACCTTTGGCCTGCGCCAGAGGAGCAAGGGACTCCTTATTGATAACAATAATTGCACCTCTATAGGGTCCCTTTTTCTCCTCCAGTTTCGCAACTTTCCAGTTGTGAGTAGGAAAGAATGGATTCGATAGCCGGATCATCTGATGTATTACATCCAGGCTGGAGAGTTCGGCTGAAACCATGGTGCGAGCTCTTGGTCTGCACAGGATTTTCTCCTTAGCAACAACCTCGAGCCTAGCACAAGGCCAGACTTCCGGCTAACGGCCAACGATAGAAGATCACACGATCTCTGATCGTCACAAACCATGAGCTTGACATGTCCTTGATGCCAGCCTCCATCGGTTGTGATTGGAGGTGGTCCTGGGTTTTCCGTCATAATGCTCATAAAAACCAATTGGAGCTTTCCTTTGACCACCTGCCAATTTTCCCCAGAGATCGTGCCATCGACGTCGTTTCCGTCAATGATCGCGGCCACGATTTTATCCTTAACAAAATCACTAAAGGCCTTATTCCCTCCACAGGGATGTGACAGAGCGCTGATGTTGTGCATTTTGGGGAGTTTGGGAACTGAAATTTTGCATTCCATAGACCTTTGACGCTTTGACATAGAGTCTCCGCTGGCCTGGACGCTATTATTAGCCTAAAAGCTTTTAGCCCACTTGATTTTTGCGTCATGCTGAGAGTTCCCAACAGCGGCGCCAGGTTGTTCACCAAACACCTTGAGTATTCCCTTAGCATTGCGAATGTCCTTGTAGAAGATATTAGAAGGGTTTTGCTTACGCCCGCTCCCCCTAGGGCCTTCTTTAGGATTTGTGGTGTTGTTTGAGGTGGAGGGACCATGCTTCACAGTCCTACCACCGCTGAAATGAGGCAAAGAGGTGCGGGGAGGTTTACTCTCTTTAGTGGTAGCAGGACCATGCTTCACAGTCTTACTACCACTGAACCGCGGTGTTGAAGTTTGGAGAGGTTTACTCTCTGAAGTAGTAATAGAAGGGCCATGCTTCACAGCCCCCCTGTTACTAGAAGAAGGTATTTCTACTTTTGCTTTCTTCAATAGGACTGTGGGAAGCCACAGTACTACTACTTCCAGCGCGACCCGGAGAAACAGCAGACGGCTTTTCAGTCGCACTGCTGGCCTGTCTCAAAAACCAGGACTTTCCACCATCTTTTGAATTTAAATTTTCCATAAAGATCCCACGAGTAACGGAGAGAGGGTGGTCCATCTGCACAGAGATCCGTATATACGGATAAGGCTAGTTAATCCGGAGGTCGCCTGGTATCCGGATACTCCGTTAGCGACTGAGCTAGTTTTTTGATTGGGCCCTCAGCCAGGCTGATCATCGGCACGGGTCGTGTAACACCCAGCCAGTGTAGATCCAGCCCAACTGGGAAGTTATAAAAATAGGAGAAGGAGAGAGTGGGCGGGGAATCAGACTGTATGCACCGTTCTGAACAGAAGGACGTTTAGGGTGGTAGAGAAGCTGGTAACTTTGGATAGCTTTTTCGCCATTCCAATGTGGGAGAGGGAAGGATATAAGGATGGGTAAGAGGATGACGAGCGTCCTTTGGTTTCAGGACTTATCTGGAGAAGACCTCTCGAGAATCATTGACCCTACTTAGCTTCTACAACTCGGCAAGTTCGACGCTCAGGTAGAAGACTGTCCGCCATGGGACCATGTATTTTTTGATGAGTCGACGTTTGCGCCAAAATTCGAAAATAAAAAAAAATGTTTGTACTAGACGCATGTATTCATTATTTTAAAAAAATTATGTTATTACCTAATAAGGTTTCCGAGAAAAAAATCCCAAAAATCGTGCGTTTTTTTGGCATTCTAGACCGTACCAGTACCTTAATAAATAGTTCGTAACTCTATAGATATTTTTGTGAGATTTATTGCAGTTTTTCATGCTCACTACGGCAACCCTGTAAGAGCTTTAAATTTAAGATAGCTTATTGAAATCCATAATGGCAGACTGAAAGGCAAATATCCTATCTTCCCCTGTATTGCAAATATAAATTGAACAGAGTAACTATCAAACATATTAATGAATTATCTATATAGAAAGAAATGCAGAAATCAGGCACAAAAAGCTTTGATTTTTGTTGAGTTTGTTTGTCTGTTGAATTCCACCAATAGTGTGATTCTTTATTTTGCTAGGTTAGAATAAAAGTGACACAAATAGATTTGTATATCTTTTTTAATTGAAGAAATAGTTTCGTAATATAATTATTTGTATGTTTTCTTCAAGAAAAATCGATATGTTCTTAGGGTTGCCAGATGTCGTTACGTCCACTGGCGGTGGACGTTGGAATCGGATGGAATTTGAATAAAAACTGCTTCTTTTGGTTCTTTGCGTTTTATTCTCTAAGGATATAAGTACATACATAACAAATGATGTATTAAATAAAATATTTGGTACTCACTCTTTAGCAATTCCTCCTATCGAATCCAGATTCCAAAGACAAAAGACGATTATCAGTTTTGGCCATAATTGATATTTTTTGGCGGGATATTTGTCTTTCAGTTGTATGGGTGCGCTCAGATAATTTTAGCTGTCAAATTAACAATTAGCTCCGTTTGTCTTTGGAATCCGGACCTGAGGGAAGGTTACACTTTGCTATATAAATTTCTACGACGCCAGATATTCAATTTTAAATGGTGTTAAATTTTTCTTGCCCGAGCAAAATTTTGATTGTGACGTAATTTTTTTTTCAAAAAATGCGTAATAAACATAAAGTTTTCTTATTTTTACCTGATGAAAAATATAATAACAAAAAAACTCATTAATAAGTGTAACCCTGGGAAAATCTAAAACAGGTAAAATAAAAAAAAATGGTTTTTTCCCTGAGGTGTAAAGGGTTTGAACAAAACAATAATTTGTGTAGTTTTAAGTAATTTTGTTTTTTATGTACACACAAATACAGATCGATAGACAGAACGATAAAAAAAATATTTATAAATGTTTAATTTTCGGGTTTTATAGTGACAAATAGGAGTCCGAATTGGAATTTTTACACAAATGAGCTGATTAAACTACCATGGTATAGGAACCTCTACATAACTTGTGCGTTGACGACTGAGATTTGGGCTTGTCTCATTGGGAAAGAGTCCAGCGATGATTTTGATTGTCGAGATCGATTTGCAGTCCCGTCCTGATTCGGTAGCATCCAAACAGATTATCTTATTATGTTGTCATCGATTGGGACTGGACGAAGGAAACAAATTAAATTCCAAAAGACAATGCTTCTTTATAGATTTCGGTGGTGAGGATTGGGTGCCGCCAATTCAGTTCTATATATGTGAAAAGAACCGGCCCCTTAAGTAGTTTCGTTTAGTTGGCAATTCAACTGCCAAGAGGCACCTGGACGCATTGATTTAAACGATCTCGAGTGTTGATACCAGTCCTATAAGTGGTTCTCAAAACCAATTTTAATTTTATCAAAAACTTCGAAAAATTTTCATATGAGGAACGTTTTCACAATTTTAATACGAATATGAAAATGCTGAAGGGTAGGTGTCCATTGAAAAAATAGGTTAGACTTTTCCGCTAAGCTTTCACAATTTTACGAACATTTCAATGAAATAAACGGTTCTCCATTGGAAAAATGTTAAGCAAAATAAAATGTTAAAAAAATATTAAAAAAATTGTGTTCCTAAAAACTGCCACACAAGTGGAAAAATCATACATTTTTGTACGGTCCTTATTTAAATGATAGGGATGATTCGAAAAATATTACTTTTTTATTTTTTTTTGTTTTTCTGTATAGAAACAACATATCCTTACATAGAATATCAATGTTCTTTTTTTATTCTGTTTTCTTATTTACTCAAAAAAAAATTACAAAACTATGAAAAACGAAGGAAATTTGCATAGTGGTATGAATGCTCTACTGGATAAAACTTCATAAGTATAAAAGATAACGAAGTCAAATTCACTCTTATACAAAGCCAATAAGTATATGCAATTAATTTAATATTTTTCAAATTAAAAAAAAAATTACAGTTACTTTTCACTAACAAAAAGTCAAAAAATATAAATTTTTTTGCAAATATTTTCTTTCATAGCCTGGGAAATTGAGAGTTATATTTTTTAATTTTTGGAAATATTTTTTTAATCTATTCTATTCCCTGAATAGAGTAACATCCTTAAAAATCAAATAAAACTCATCTAAAGTTCATAAAAATGCAATTCAATATGACAGTATTTGTTATGCATTTGTAAGAAAAGTATTGATAATACAATTCTTACATATTTTTTATTTTTGTTTGATATTTTATTTACGAAATTCAAAAATACAAAATACTTTTTTCACTCAATATTTATTTAATTTTGTTTTTATAAAAGAGGTCCATTTTGCATTTTTTAACAAAAAATTTCTTTGCACACGCATACAAGTAAGATTTCAGTTCACAAGAATTCAACTGCAATTTCAGCGCATTGGAAGAGAATGTTTGTTATTCTCTTTGCAAAAGAATTTTTCCCGCCCATCCGCTCTCTTGATTCTTTCTTTTTTTTTGTCTGGGCTCATTTAGTTTTTTATTCTTTATTTATGACTTGTTATCTTCCATCGTGAAAACGTGTTAGAAATGATTTTTTTAGAGGATACATATATATGATGCAATGACCATCATTCCACATTGTTCGAGGTAGGGTGGAAAAATGTATTTGTGTATGCATAAAAAAGAATATAAGTAGGTATATCGCACATTTTCTGTCATATATTTTGTTTTTTTTTTTATTATTTCACTTCTACTGGTTTTTTTTCGATTTTTCTATGGAAAGCCATTTTAAGAACGCACAGTAATAAACCATAGAGGAAATATATTACCTGGCGATACCAAAATTACAAGCTACAAGGTTAAGATACTAAATTGTAAGCTTTCCTAAGTTTTTAAATCATGAATATCTTGGCTCCCGTTTGTCGTAATGGACTATTTTTTTTTATTTGAAGAAAATTAGCTTGACTATAAAACAAAAATCCAAAACTGAAAAATATTTACCGTGAAATACAGTTTTTTTCTCAATAACTATAAAAAAAGGTATTAAAAACAAGAAAAAAAAAAACGTTGAAGCCAACAGTAACTTTTTATGTTTTTGCTCAAACATATTCACCTCTATTACAGAATTCGCCGAATGAGCTAAAGTGACAGTTTCAATTCATTTCCAAACTTTTGCTATTACTGAATCCGACGAATGAAAGTTGAACGAATGTCGGTAACAATCCCTGCACCACTGACATTTTGTTCAACTTATATGGTATTACAGAACTCGCAATCCATTCGCACTCCATACAATTTCTATCATTATACATTCGCACCAATCTCGAGACGAATCTGAAGTGAATTTTTGATTAAACGAAAATAAACAATGGAGAGTACAAAAATGTAAGTCAAAAGCTTAAGTGTTTGTTTAACAAATTTTAATAGAAAACGCCCAAATAGCAAAGCAAGAAATCTAAAAAAAAAAAAAAGAGCACACGGTTGGTTTTGAACCGTCCCCCATCTTCGTACTAACCAGTCTCAACGATGCTTGATTTCGTTGATCGAAAGCGATACTATTGTCACAGCCTAGGTCAGTTGAATAAATGTTTGTAGTTGACAGTGTCGATACGAAAGGTAATTATAGGAATCGACAATGTAGTTCATCCGACGAATTTCATAATTGAGTTTTACAGCGGATGCGAATCGAGTCAACTCACCGGGAGTAAAATTCTGCGAATTCTGTAATAGACATGATTAAATTAAATGCAAGTTAATAGAAAATATTGTTATTAGCAATACAGTTTTTTATTTTCAGTTTGCGACATACTGGGGCTAAGATATTAATTAAAACATAAAATCATAAAATGCGTGGGTGCGCTGACTTATCTATGTTTAATAATTTATTACTCGGCTTTTGTTCATCGTAGAGTGCTGATTTTTTTTTAAATTGTAGGGAATTACAAGAACTTATATAGAGTCAAACTTTCTGAAGTGAGCCACCTAAAAATCGATTGTTGAATTTTCTATTTTTTATTGATGATAATTCAACATATATATGCAAAGTGTAAAATCCCAAAATATTTTTTCGAAATTGTTGTTATTGCCAAAGTTATAAACAAATTAGTTTTTTGGAAACTTTTTTTTTTAATTCCGATTAATCAGCGAATTTTTTATAGAACGTTACCAAAATTTAATCACGTGTACAATAATGGTAATACGATATAATGGTTAGATTGACTGATTAAAAAAATTTTATTTGTTTATAAAAATTCAATTTTGCAATAAACAATTTGATTTTTAGTCAAGTTCTGGAGCAGATAGAACAATAATTTTTTTTTAATTTCATGCTCTAATATTAAGCTATTGATCTACGAAAGAAAATTTTGGTAATGTTTATAAAAAAAAAAGATATGAATTTTTTAACGTCATTCCGTAGCTTTCTCCGCGCCACGAATAAGCGAGCGTTCGTTTACTCATTTGTTTTCTTGTCTCTATGCAATAAATAAATATATATATATATACGTATTTATTATTTATTATATAGTATTTATTATTTACAAACTTTCAAAAAACAAATGTTTTTTTTTTAACATAATAGATAATGTTATTAGGAATAAAGACATGTTTAATTTTTGTTTGTACGAGATAGTGGAGCTGAGATATTCGCAAATGACCAAAAAATGACACAAAACACATTTTTATCAATAACTTTGGTAAAACAAGTTGTCAGGTGGTGCAAATTTGGTTTTAAGCTTTTCTCATAAGCACCTATCGATCCATAAAAAAAAATAGACCATCCCTCTGCGCGCAAGGTCAAATGACGCTTTGACTGGACTATATGTAGGTATCTATTTTAATCTAAATACCTATGTACATATTTATACTTATAAATAAGTTAAACAGGAAAATTCGATCACTTTTTGTTTTCGGTGGTGACGTATTCCACTGGTGGAAGAATGCTGAAATTGGGAGGTATGTCAAAGCATGTAGAAAGACTATGGGAAGTGCGCTTGTTTTATGTATTTTCATTGGTTTTACATAGGTTTTCTCCTTTATTTCAATATGTCATGGTGATGGATTTGGATAAAACTCTCGTTACTGTTATTTGTTGTTGTGTTTCTATTTTTCACATGCCTATAAATATTTTTTTTCAACAACCTACCTGCAAAGGTATAATGCCTCCAAAACAAATAAAAGAAACAAAAAAATTGATAAAAAGTAAGCAAATAGAAAATATATACGGTTTGATTTTATAACAGGCTTTTTTGGTCACGTTCTTCGTTATGCAAATAAAAGACTTTATTTCATATTTCTTTCCCTACGTTTCGTTGGATTTTCCCAACTTCTTTAGGGGTTGTTTTATTTTATCTACCAAATGAAATCTTTTAACAAATTTTACACATTTTGCTTACACATTTTATACACTTTATTAGAATTCGCTGAACGCGTGAATATTATGCACTGCATAAGGACTTATTCATCCACTATGCAAATTCATATTTATAAAACATTTGCCTACCCTGCATAGTTGTAATCATAGAGGAAATATATTACCTAGAGTCACGACTTCGGGGGTTTGCTCTCTTTAACCCTACAAGATGTGTTAGTTGCCCCATGCATTTTAAATGGGACCAACACAGCTTTGTTCAAATTTTGTGGGTTTTTGCTCAATGCGCAAAAAGTTGAATAAGTGTGCTTGAATATTCAAAAAAGGAATCCGTTAAATTTAAAAATTCTAAAATACAAATAATTTTTTATTAATTTTGCTTTTTTTACCTGTTTATTAATAAAAACTGTATTAAATACTAGTTTTATTGCTTCTGGGATACAATTTCCTCAATATTTATGTATATTTCTGTTAAAAACTAAGAAATTCCAAGCGAAAGTAGAAGCACACCCTAGAAATTCAATGCGTATAGTGCCCAACGTTGACCACGGAATATAGACATTTTAGCCCAAAGGTGAAAATGTTGACAAGTAAACAAATCGATAAAAAAAAAACAAATGTCATTACAAAACAAAAATGCGGGTCGCTGCTTCTAATTAGTAAACAAGTTTTTCACCGATTTTAGCGTATTTTTCTCAACTAAATCAAATAAATTGTCCATAGAAATGCACATCAAAGTTTCCCCCGTCGATACCCGATAAAATTTCGTCTGCAAATCATAAATTGATCGCGTAAATTTCGATTGCAAAATACCGAAGGTGTTTTTTGAAGTAGTGAAATTTTGGTTAAAAACCATAAAGGAAGTGTGAAAAAGTATAATTGAACGTTCATTTAATTATACATCGTTTGGGATATAGTTTTGTTAATAAAGCTGATTGTGCGGGCGATTTTTTCACTTTACAGTAAAATCAATTCGGTGCGATGTATGTAACGGGGTAATCGCCGTCTGCCACAATGCCATCAAAGAGAGTTCTTAGAAACGTCTTCGATCATCAACGACAACAACAACAACAGGGTCAACAATCTTCTGTTGGCATTGAACAAACACTAAATACAACCAGAAATAGTGCAAGCGACCCACTAATTTTGTCGTCAACATCGACGTCCACTTCGTTAACGAACAGCATGGGCAGTGACTGCAAAAAAAGTATTTCCCTTCAACAACAGCCCGCGAGCTAAATAACAATAATATAAATTTTGATAATTTAAAAAACAGCACAGCAATAAGTGCAGCTAGTGGCAGAAACAAGTGAGGAGAACTGGTGGACTTTCAACAGGTGGAGGAGCCCAAAGACAACAAGCCTAACAACAGCCACCCAAATCAGCCTGCTGGTGGGCAAATATTTTCTTCGCCTGAGAACACGCAATTAATTCAGCGGAATATGCAAAAACCAGGCTGCATCCATTCTGCAGGCCGTGTCCACGGCCCAGCTGCCCAACACCACCACCATCAAGACGATAACGTTGGCTGCAGGTCTGCCGCAACACCATCAGCAGCAGCAGCACCAACAACAGCAGCAGCAGAACTCTCAAACAGTAGGTGCCACCCAAACTTTGGTAATCAAAAATCACAACCCGATGGTATTCGCATCCAAGGACCACTTCAAACTAGTGGTCCGCAGTTGGTATAACACATTGCGTCCTTTACCTCCACTTCCACAAACTGCTGGCGCCAAGCCCACAGTAGCTGAAGACGATGATGGTAAGTTCGAATGTCACTGTTCTTGCCAATTGGCATCTAAATCTAAAAATCTCTGTTTACCCAATATAGACGTAGATCTATTCGGATCAGACGATGAAGAAGAAGACGCCGAAGCCGCCCACTCTGCCAAGAAATCAAAGAAACCCGCCCTCATTGCCAAATCATCCGTCCTGCTCGACGTGAAGCCTTTTGATGACAATACCAACATGAAAGAAATGGAAAAGTGTGTCCGCACCGTCGAGATGGACGGTCAGTTATGGGGTGCCTCCAAACTCGTTCCAGTCGGCTATGGCATCAACAAGTTGCAAATCATGTGCGTCTTCGAGGATGACAAGGTTTCAATTGACTTGTTGCAAGAAAAGATGCAAGAGTTCGAGGACTTTGTCCAATCTGTTGATATCGCAGCTTTCAACAAGATCTAAACACAAAAATCGGAAACATCATCGAATTAGATCTTGAATCAACTTAATTGTTTGTCCTTGAACTTAAAGTTCAATTCAGTTGAAAAACAAAAAATGCCTTGATTAAAAAAAATACTATATTATACTCAAGAATGACATCATGGTTTATCTACCATTTGAAGAATTTCATGAAAAATCATGATATTTTCGAATGTGATCGATGAACTATGTTGTCATTTGCTGCCTTTTTTTGAAATAGCTGACTTGTACGCAGCATATACTTACACCACATCCACTCATTCAAGTTTCAATTAGGATAGCTACATTAAAATTAGATTTAAAATCAATTTATCAACAGTTCTCAATTTTTTTATTTTAGAAAATCTTTTCCATTGCTTCGAACGATAGATGTCATTAGCAGGCGGGACAAGCGTTTAAGTGTCTAAGTGCAGTTATTTTTCTTTAAAGTGTGTGTGCTTTTCATAAGCACTAGTATTTTCTTGAGATCTTTTTGTATTACAAAATTCTTTATGTGACGCGTGTGATGTTCTACACAGAATGATAGAATGTCAAAAACTAGGCCCAACAACTGCGCCGTTTGATTAATTTCGTTTTGTGGTCCATCACCAATGGTATTCATTAAAAGTAGAGCTGTCGATAGAGACAATAATTAAGTTTCTTGCATAAATAAAAAAAAAAAATATTATACCAATTAAGGTTTGAATACTATGCTTGTAAAAGACATTTAGGAAGTCCCCCTTCTAGGTGAGCATGTTCTTTGGTTCGGAATCAGTCAACATTTGTTCACTAGCTATATTAAGTAGCATTCATCCCTTCAGAAAAACAAAAAAAGATGCATTTAAAACTATTATATTTGTATTAGTTCGCAACACTTACCCCGTCCGTTCTGCACACTTTTTGCAATGTGTAATTGCGAACAACCAATGTCGAAAACTCGACAATTGCAGTCAAAATATCAATAGAAGCTGATTTTGTCTTCTGATCGGCCAGTATCGAAGTTATTTACAGTGCCTGAAGAATTCCTAAGCACGTTAGGGTTTTGTAGAACGAAGATCGGTTCGATACAAATAGGCCAACACTTGTAGCGCCAGTTCACGTGGCAGAAGAGAAATAAAGTCTCTCTGGAATTGCGGTTCAATAACTTTCATCATATGACGAACTTGTGTCGGTTCGCAGTGTTCAATCAGTCTATCGACGGCTAGTAGCCGCTCAGGGTACGACCATCTTTGGAATTGCACCAACCAATCTTGGAGTTCTGGCGGGGGATTATTGTTACGTTTACTTTCGTTTAATTAAATACACGACCCGCTCTTTCAATTGTTTTCAGTCAACTCGCCCATCGTTCATGTTTCCGACCGACACTAAGCTGCTGCTATCCAAATAGCCCACTCCGCATTTCAAGGTAGTATCCCTCTTGGCCTAATTGGAAAGGTAAAACACTATTGATGAGTAAGATTCTGCACACAGTGCAATAGGCTGAAAGAGTTCAACTCAGGTTATGCACAGTGAACTAAACGTAGGGCGCAAAATTTCCTCACCCCTGAGGGAAAGTTTCGACCGGAAACACCAACTATGCTGCGTTATTCTTTATTTATTATCAAATTAGCTTAATCTTAACATTTTTAATTTTTACGTTAACAGTTGTGTTTTTTATATATGAATTATATAAACCAGTTGCTAAGAACTTAATAGTTTTTTTTTTGTACATGACTTCGACTGAAGCTCTATACACCATATTGTTTGTTTGCCTTTTTTTATAATTTGATTTATTTTTCTTACTAACATTTTGTTTTTACTTCTTTTTTTCATTTTTTTTTTTGATTTCTTCCTCTTTTAATACTTTCATCGTCATCGTCAATCAGAGCTTTATTTGAATACACACAATAGCATTTGTTTTTTTTTTTTTTTGTAGTTGTTTTAAAACTAATTTCATTTGCTTTGTTTTTTGTTATTGTTTAATAGTAATAATAAATAATAATATAATAATAATAATCAACATATTTTATTTCGCAGTTTCTTTTCTTTTAATGTTTTTGCAGCAGCAGCATAACGCAATTATGCTGTAGAAATTTATCCACAATGTCAAATTTATGTTTTGTGTATACAGAGTAAAATTTTAAAGTGTCATCAATATAATAGTGTATAATATATTTATTATTTTTTTATTGTATCTTTGTGTGTTAAAAATTTGAATAATTAGATATTTATAAATGTATAATTTATCATGATGTTTTGAACTCGGGCAAATGTCGAACTGGAGCCGTTGTTAACCTCGGAACTGGGCTGACGAAATTCAAACAAAAGCGTATGTTACATCGCTATTGTGATGAGGGCTCGGAACTGCAGGCGCCTTACTTTTCTTTTTGCTGGGGGTCTCTCTGAGTACAAACTCGCAGGGAAACTCTGCCTGGGCTCCCTGCTGGACGTTATACATTTTGTTACCGTTCCCTCCTACCATCACTCTAGGTGTTTCTTGGACGATAAGCGATGTAACGTTGAAGACTGGTGATGGTGCACAAGAGTCCGGCATTTTTCTTGAACAGTAGAGTTTTAAAAGACCAATTATGATTGTAGCTAATACAATACTGCTGATTAATATCATAGAGTATCGGTGAACTTCTATTTCGTAGGATTGATCATTGGCTTTTCTACTGGCTACCACAAGGTCAGCTTCCTTTTCCAATTCGTTCAGCGATTTCTTCCCTTCCAAAAGTGTTGATAACATTTTGGCGTGATTCCCAATCTTGACCGATGGTAGCTTGTGAGGGGCCTCCATTGGCGAACTTTTGTGTTTTATTCTAAAGGCATCAATTAAATCAGTGTGATTTATTTTTAGCTGCTGAATTTCTAGGCCCGTTTCTAGTACTTCTTCGTACGGCATACGAAATTCTTTTGTGCTCACCTCGCCACACTCAAAAAATTTATTAGTAAAATGGCTACGAATGATATTCGTAAAGAAAATATTCGTGCATTGTACTAATATTCGTAAAATATTCGACGTATTTGTACAGTAAAATATCTACGAATGCATTTGTAAAGTTTTACTAATAACTGTGGTAGTATCCACGAATGTATTCGTTTATTTCACTAATTTTATTCGTAAGCAAGAAGTTAACAATTTTTTTGAGTACATTGTACGAATTATTGTGTACATATAACTAATAACATTCGTTAATTCCTCGTACGAATGACTTCGTACTTTTATCTATTATATTCGTAGTATTTACTAATAAATTCGTACTATTTACCAAGTAAAACTAATATTAGTAGACAGAATTCATTCGTAGGTTGACCGTACGCATTATTCGTAGAATGTACTAATAACTTCGTACTTTCATCCTTACTTACTAATCATGAGTAAAAAAAAATAATATTTGTGGATGACCTTACTCATTATTCGTAGAATGTACGAAGCATTAGTTAAGCTTAAAATACTCGAAACCAAAGTACCGTTTATGTCTTCTATTAAATGCATTCAATTAGAGAACAGACATAGATGTATTTTTGTGTAGTGCGTGGTCAGTGCAAAGTTTTACTATTGAAAGTAGTTGTTCTTTTTTTTATTTCCCCTACCTTTATCTATAGCATTTGTGTTATTTACACATCAAAAGTAAAAAAATTAAACATGTGTCGATGACCGTACCGTTATTCGTAGATTGTACGAAGCATAAGTGCAGCTCTAAAAATTAAATATGTTCCGTCGTCAATAGCTTGAAACGTGTTTTTTCATAGTGCGCGACTGCGAAAAATAATTCTTTAATTAAAAAGTGCTGTAGTGTTCTAAGTTGTTAATTAATATTTCATACTGTGTTTTGTAAAAGTTAAAAATATAGAGCTTGAGGATCAGAACATCTGCTATTTTCTAAAAGACGAGGTGAGTACCTTATGTTTTATTTTAATTATTTACAAGTACATATATGACAACTTTTCAAAAATTTCCATTTCTGATTATGAGTTAGTCTTATTTAAATTATTTACTAAATCCTGATTTTGATAATGGTTTTTTGATTTAATTTTTGCTTTCGGAATATTCTTTCAGCATTTAACATTTGCCTTTATTACTGCAGGATTATTTTTTAATTAATTTTTAAAACTCTTATAAATTTGTAAAATATTGATCTGTAGTTATATGTGCATTTGAGGTATGGATTGCTTTCTGTGTGGTACATTTTTAGGCTTAATACGTTTTATGACGCATCATTTTCGCCTTATTCATAATTTAACCGAAAAATTTACATATAAATGTACATTTGGAGGTGATTGTAATCAATGTTTCACCCTTTTGAGCTCTTTGAGGCGCCATGTGAAACGACACATGAACCAAACCGACAAACATTTTGAGGAACCCGGTTTGTCTAGTAACAATGAACTTTCTTCACTCGCAACAACTTCTACTAATGTTGAAACGTTATCATTTGTCTCAATTGAATCATCAAGTCCTTCATACAATAATAATGTTGTTATTGATTCTTCCGTGTGTGATGCATCATTAAACGATTTGAACGAAACGAATGATCTGCAAGATTTTCAAGGTAGTTCGATTCAAGAAAAAAGTATAGGATTCATTTTGAAACTGCATAGTTACAAAAATTTTACACGAAAAGATGTAACTGAAATACAAAAAAATGTTATGCAAAATATTGTAAATCCAATCGTTAAAATAATAAAACAGGTTATGGAAAGAAATATTGATAATGGAGGCGAGCAAGGATTATTTCAATCGTCATTAATACAAGAAATTTCACAACCATTCCATTCTTGTGAAACCGAACACCAATTAATTAGTTGGCTTAGAGAAAACGATTATATATGTAATTTTAATGAATTTTTAATCAACATCGAGATATCTGAAAGACATTTACGAGGTGAAATGTGCTATGACGAAGTTAAAACAAGTGACATTTTGCTTCCGTTATCCTTTCAATTTCGAAAATACTTCGAAAAAAATGATAAATTATTAAAAATATTACGATACACAGACAAAATTACTACTAATCAAGGACTAATTGATCATTTTATGAATGGATCTTTATGGGGGCAAAAGAGTCGGCCTTTCCTTGAAGCAGGGAAAACTGTTCTACCTTTTTTCTTGTATATTGATGATTCGGAAGTAAACAATCCACTTGGAACACATGTCAGCCCAATCACATTCATTTATTATTCATTTCCAATTTTCAAAAATTCCGAAGTTTTTTTAGCATCTTCAATTGAGGGTAATCATTTCAAACAATATGGTACTAAAAAATGTCTTAATGCTCTGATTCGTGAAATTAAAGTTTTTGAAGAAAATGGAATTTCAATAAAAACATCTGAAGGTACCAGAACTGTGTTTTTTGTATTAGCACTTGTCCTAGGAGACAATTTGGGTCTTAACACGGTTCTGGGTTTTTCTATATCATTCAATCACAACTTTTTTTGCCGCTTCTGTAAAGCTATAAAAACGTCTACACATACTATGTACATTGATAACCCGATTTTGGCTCGAAATTACTTAAACTATAATGAGGATGTCGAAGCTAATGATATTAATTCAACAGGCATAAAGGAAGATTCTTTTTTAAATGTGATCAAGTCGTTCCATTACAACCAATTTTGCAATTGATATCATGCATGCCATATTTGAAGGTGTTTGTCATTATGATGTTTGCCATATTATAGAACACTTAATAAAAAACGGATATTTTTTATTAAAAACTCTGAACTTAAGAAAACAACTCTTTTGTTATGGTGAAATCGAAATAGGAAACATTTCGCCCTCAATTACTGAACCGCATCTTGCTAAGTCACATTTAAAAATGACAGCACGCGAAATGATGACGTTCATACATTTATTCCCCCTTATGGTCGGCGATTTGGTTCCAAGCGATGATCACGTATGGCTTTTTTTGTTAAATTTACTTGAAATTATAGAAATTCTTCTTTTATATGAAATCTCTCCTAGTTTAAACGAAAGGCTCAGAGATCTTATAAAAAAAATCATAAGGACTACGTTCGCTATTTTTCGGATACACTCAAACCAAAACATCATCTAATGATTCATTATTTTCAAATAATTTTGCAATCTGGTCCCCCAAGATATTACTGGTCGTTTCATTATGAAGCAAAACATAAACAATTCAAGACATATGCACACAATATAACGAGTAGAAAAAATATATGCGTTTCCATTGCCCAAAAATTTCAATTTCAATTTGCTAACTACTTGATGGAACAAAAAAAGCCAATTTATTCTTTCAATTTAAATCACATTATTAACTCACATTATGAAGAACTAATTTATAGTTTCTGTAATCAGTTCAATATTAACTCGAGAGATTTTCGATCTTATTCTCAGTGCACATACCGTTCCAAAGTTTATAAAAAGACTTACTTCATCAGTCAGTATCTTGACGTCTCATGTCCTTTGAACGTTTTGATCTATGAAATAATTGAAGTAATTTTGTTTTGTAATTGTGATTTAGTTCATTTAATATGCAAAAAGATAAATGTAGAGAAGTACCACAGACACTTCGCAGCTTATAGTATTATAAATTCAAAAGCAGCTAATCAACAAGAGCCTATTATTCTTTGCATCGATGCCTTACCTGGTCCACCAATTAATGTACATACAACTGCACATGAACTAAACTTAATTCGTCCAAGACAATATTGTTGAGATCATTTATATTAAATAATAATTGTTTTCTTATTCAAATAAAATATATTAAGAACTGTCAGTAAAAATAAACCAAATACCTTAACTTAATTTTTTAAATTCGTGTGCTTAAAATCTTGCACAAAACGCTTTTATAGTAAAATATAAATTTATATTCAAATTTAATTACATTTAATTTGGAAAAAGTATCGTTATTAATTATTTAATTGTATAAATTTATTTTCATTAGTCAGTAGTTTCAAAATTTGTTAACAAAACTTTGTACGTGTATATAAATATAGTGGTAGTAAGGCATCATGGATCCACAAGGTCCCACAGCAACACCGGTCATGGACTATTCTGAAAACGAAACGCCAGAGCCACATGCCAATTTGATTTTTCTGCAAACTCAAACTGAAAGAACAAAATCTACCGCAACGTCTTGAAATCAATTAAAAAATCGTTTTTGTAGCAGCAATTATGATTTACAAGAATTGGCTGATCTTCTTAATAGTTGGAATTTGGGTGATTTATTCGATTTCTTTGTGGGTAAGTAAAATTATGTTTGCTCAGAATTTGTAAGGATCCACAATTTTATATGTTTGCTTACATTTATTCATTTGTTATCGTATACGATTTCATGTACATACAACAAATTTGCTTATATAGAGCAACACCTTTACGTCGGAGTTTTGAAGCATTTATCCAATTATATGGCTCAAAATATTTTTAATACTACCGATTACCCAATCGGTGTTCGAGTTGAATTCTTTTTTCAATGGTCGAAATTGATCCATTTCGAGCATCAATCAAATTGAAAATGAAAATGATCAAACTATTGAAGATCCTCAATTAAATGAAAATCCTCAACCAAATCAAATGAATACTATTCAAGAGATACAAAAAATTGTAACTGTTGAAAAAACTTTCGCATCACAACTAAAACGGATCAATTTATATGATGTACTCAAAACAAAATGCTTACGGAAATAAAGTGATGGAAGTACTTCAAAGTAATAATAATAGTACACTAGAAAAACCAAAATTGAACGACAATCTTCGCAAAGTCCTCTGTGAATCTGTCTTCCAGTATTGCATTGAGCGAAACCACGATCTTACTAAAAACGACTGCGCATCTATTACAGAACAAATTTGCAAAGGCTTTCCAGACGAACTCGAGGTAAAATTAAAATTTCTTCATTCATCCCATTTTTACTTGCGGCTTATATGTAGGTACTATAAGGTAAGTTATGCATTCGTAAAAAAAATCGAACTCGAGATTTTGATCAAAATTGACATTACGATGAAAGCGAAGACTAAAAAAGTGGGTCTCACAATTCGACTACAGTCTAAACGTCATCATCATCGGCTTGACAACTGGGTTCCGATCCTGGCCTCTTTCAACAAGTCTCTCCACCTATCCCGGTCTCTAGCCGACGCCATCCAGTTGCGCACCCCAAGTCTTCGGGCGTCCTGGTCTACGCCATCTCTCCAGCGCAAGCATGGTCTACCACGCTGTCGTCTACCATAAAATGTACGACAAAGAACTTTCCGAGCAGGTTCCTCTTCGCTCATGCGAGCTAGGTGCCCTGCCCACCGGAGTCTACCGAGCTTAATTTTTGTCACGATATCTGCTTCAAGGTAGATTGCGTACAGTTCATGATTGTACCGTCTCCGGAATCGTCCTTCCTCACATACGGGGCCAACAATTCGGAGTGCCTTTTGCTAAGCACCCAAGTCTCGGATCCATATGTGAGTACTGGCAGGACCATGGTCCTGTACAGCAGCAGTTTTGAAGTTATGGTGAGATTTCTGGATTTGAAGAGCTTTGACAGACTATAGTAGGCTCTGTTGGATTTGAGAAGCCGCCCGCGTATTTCTTCTTCTATATTGTTATCGGCTGCTACTATTGACCCAAGGTATTTAAAGGATTGCACCACTTCAAATTCGTGCTCCGCAACCTTGATTGTTTGACCAACTGTTCCTCTTTATATGAAGGTTTTTATAATACAAACTCTATATACTACTGAAATAAATCAGCCAAGTAGAAGACTTAGCACTATTATTGGACTTGTTGAATTATTGATTCAAATTAGCTTTTTTGGCCTTTAGTCCACAAAAATTGGCGTTTCGTCCGGGTGATCTCACATGGACTCATCAGTTGACTTGTGAGGACCTTGTCAATACGCAATTTTTGTTAAGTTCAGTTCATCTTACATGAATTTTTTGACAAAAATCCATTGTGAACTATATCCAACAAAGATTAGGATTGTAATCATTAATGTTGGAATTTTTTTTTGCCCGTGGCCTGGCATTGAATATTTATATGAAGGTTTTTATAATACAAACTCTATATACTACTGAAATAAATCAGCCAAGTAGAAGACTTAGCACTATTATTGGACTTGTTGAATTATTGATTCAAATTAGCTTTTTTTCCAACATTAATGATTACAATTCTAATCTTTGTAAGATGAACTGAACTTAACAAAAATTGCGTATTGACAAGGTCCACACAAGTCAACTGATGAGTCCATGTGAGATCACCCGGACGAAACGCCAATTTTTGTCAACTGTTCCTCTCGCATTCGACGCCACCATGTACTTTGTTTTACCTTCACTAATGTGCAGCCCCAGATTTTGTGCCGCCTGCTCGATCTGGATGAAGGAATCGTGTACAGCTTGTTCGGTTCTTCCGATGATGTCGATGTCGTCTGCGTAAGCCAGTAACTGGCTGGACCTGTTGACGATGGTCCCTCTTGTTGCCGTGCCAGAGTCACGGATTGCTTTCTCCAACGCCAGGTTGAAGAGGAGGCAGGCCAAACCGTCCCCTTGTCGGAGGCCATTAAAGATGTTGATTGGTCTGGATAGCAATCCGGCTATTTTTACTTGGCTTGTTACGTTGGTCATGGTCAACCTACATGGTCGTGTCAATTTATTTGGGATGCCGAATTCTCTCATGGCTTTGTAAAGTTCTACACTGGCTATGCTATCATAGGCGGCCTTAAAGTCTATAAACAGATGATATGTTGGGATGTTAAATTCTAGACATTTTTCCATCGCCTGCCTAAGGGTAAATATCTGATCAGTTGTTGATTTGCCTGGAATGAAACCACACTGATATTGTCCGATAACGGTTTTAGCGTATGGGGTTATCCGGTCTTGTAGGATAGAGGAGAGTATCTTATAGGCGGTACTCAACAACGTGATACCTCTATAATTGCTGCACGTTGTGACATCTCCCTTCTTATGTATGGGGCATATTAAACCTTTTCGCCAGTCTTCTGGCATTTCTTCCTGCTCCCATACGTGTACTATAATATCATGAATTGCTTGACGTAAGGCTGGCCTGCCGTGATGGAATAATTCGGCTGGTATGCCATCGGCTCCCGGGACTTTGTTCTGTTTAAGCCGGCCTATAGCCTTCTCAACCTCTTCTATGCTTGGTGGCGGCAACATAGGGTATTCTTCTTGAAGTAGTGGAGCCTCCACTTCTGCAGTGAGCTGACCATTTAGCAATTCATTAAAGTACACTTCCCATCGCTCCAGTATGCTTTCAGGATCGGTGATCAGATTTCCCTCTCCGTCCTTGCAGTATGTGCAGCGTGGTGTGTACTGCGTCATGTTTCGGACGGATTGGTAGAACTTCCGCGCCTGGTGCGGACCTCGCTCTCGGCTATTTTCTATTTCACAGATTAGGTTCTTCTCTTAGGCTGATTTTTTTTGTCTGTGTAGCCGTTTTTCTATTCTTCTGAGCTCTTTATATTCCTCTTCGCGTGCCCGCGTTCTATGAGATTGTTGCATTGCTCGGTACGCAACATTCTTACGTTCAGTCGCTAGCCTGCATTCATCATCAAACCAGTCGTTCCGATTTTTACGACTGCTGCCTAAGATGGAGTTGGCAGTACTAATGACAATATTCTTAAGGCGTGTCCACTTCTCATTTACGCCCAACATACTGGCTCCAGGACTTACTCTCCCTAAATCAAGTGATTCTAGGGCGAGTCCTAACGCATTACCAAAGGTGTTACTGGTGTTTTCATTGCGCAGGGCAGCCGTGTTGATTCGAACCTGATCGGCGGATGAAATGCGTCTTCGCAAGGCAATCCGCCCTCGGAAAACCATACCAACAAGATAGTGATCCGAGTCGATATTGGCACCTCGGTACGTTCGTATCGTCATCAAGTTCGAGTAGTGGCGACGGTCTATCAACACGTGGTCTATTTGGTTACGAGTGACTCCATCAGGTGATACCCAGGTGGCTTTGTAGATACCTTTACGCGGGAACCTGGTACTCGCAACGACCATGTTTTTCGATGCTGCTAATTCTAAGACTCGAAGTCCACTGTCATTAGTGTTCTCATGCAACCTATGGGTGCCTGCGTAATGCCTGAATACCGGCTCCCGACCTATTTTTGCGTTCAAATCTCCAAGGATGATTTTAACAACATACCTTGGAAAGGCATTGAGGGCTCTCTCGACTTGTTCGCAGTAAGTCTCTTTTTCTTCGTCTGAGGACTCCTTCGTAGGTCCGTGAACGTTAATGAAGCTGATGTTCGTAAATTTGCCTCGCACGCGAAGGGTGCATAGCCTTTCGCTTATAGCGTTAAAGCCGATGATGGTAGACTTCATTTTTTCGCTGACTAGAAAGCCTACCCCGAGCACATGGTGATTTGTATGACAGCTATAGTATATGTCATATTCTTTCTTCTGTAGAACACCATTCCCTGTCCATCTGATTTCTTGAAGAGCTGTTATGTCAGCTTTATATTTTGACAGGGCATCGTCTAGCTGCTGAGCAGCTCGAGCTCTATAGAGCGATCGTACGTTCCATGAGAAAATTCGTAAATCGTTTTTCAGTTTTCGTTGCGTTGGTTGTCGTCGTGTGATCAGTCCGTTTCCGAGGCTTGTCGGTCTCGTAATTCATAAAGTTTTACGGGACAGGGAATTAACCTGTCGCCAACCTGAGGAACCAGCGTGATCATATTAGCCAAACGTTTTTAAAGGCTTGTTTCTAGCGGCCGCCACGGAGAGGCTATGATCAGACTTCCACCAGTCCCGAATAGTTACGGCACGTGCATGTTTTCGTATGCTACATGTTATTCCCCCTATTCGTCTGATGGCTGACTGCCAGAGCCTAAACGGCTCGGCCGATTTTCTTTAAACTTGGTAGATATCATTTTTAATTTTTTCCCCCACACGTTTTTTTCTTTTTTTTTAAGACCAAAAATAACGGTACCTATAATACGATTTTTTTTTCGAAATTTTATAAATATTTTTTTTTTCTCAAAAACTGTTCGGCAGATTAAAAAAATAAAAATACAAACAAAATTATTTAGTTAAAACTAGGTAATGGTTGAAAAAAGTTTTTCCAAAAATTGGTTATTGAGAGTACCCCCCAAAGAACCTTTCTTTTTGTTATCGATTTTCTCAAAAAACGGTACAACGGATTTTGACCTTTTTATTTTTCCTAAAGCTCCCTAAAAACTTAAATTGAATTGTCTATCTATTGTGAGATGTTTCTAAAAAGTTTAAAAAACATTGCATTTCAAAACTTAAAAAAAAGTATTTTATGAATTTAAAAAAAAAAAAAATCATTTTTTTTTTGAAAACTCGATATTTCAAAAACGGCTCAATATTTTTTTTTGTAAATTTAATTTTTATTCGAACCCTAATAAAAACTTAAGGTTAGCGTACCAAATTTTTTTCTTAAAAATCTTTTAAAAATTTTGTATATAAAAGCTTATTTTTTTAAGAAACCACTACAACGACTTATAATTTTTGTTCTTTCATTAATTCATGTTTACATATCATTCTGTTTTCGTCTCTTACCATTAAAAGAATTTAAAAAATGATTTTTTTAAATACAATACAACAAAAAAGTGCGTATACGCCCAAGTCTACCACCGTTTTTAGTTGCTTTTATAGATAATCAAGCAAATTTACGAAAAAAACACAAATTATTCAATTAAGTCAAGCAGTTTAGTAAAAAGTTTATGAAAAATTAAGGAAAAAACATTTTAATATTTTTTTATTTTTCAGTCATACTATTTTGTAGAACGAAGGAGCACATCACCTCTCGATAAGCTTTATAATAAGTATCGCAATTGGAAGAACAACCTCACTCGGAAGGCAAACATAATTGGCCCTTCCTGCAAAAAATCCAAAAATGACATTTATGAAGTTGAATCTAATGATGATGAGCACATAAGAATACTCCAAACCGACTTTCACGCAATGTCATATGAAGAAAAAATGGTTCATTGGGCTGGATGCGCTGCTAGCCGAATGAATTCTATCAAAGACATTGAAAAAACAAACAAAAAAATTATTGATATATGGCCAGCATATAAATCACCGGATGGTTTCCGTTTGGTATTTTAAATTTTGTTTTTTGGAAAATTAAGAAATCATGACTTTTTTAAGATCGATTCGGACTTTAAGTTCCTTTTCGGAACTTTAAAATATAGGGCTCTAGACAGTTTGAACGATATCTGCGATATTTTAATTAAACATGTTTTTCCAAAACATATGAACCAAATTAATAGCTCCGAAGATGTCGACATTTTTAACAAACTAAGCCAAGAGCATAATAATTTGGGTGAAGGTAATTAATGTCTTATTAAAATAAATAATGAAATACAATAAAGGAGTTTTACATATGTATATAAAGAAAACATAGAATTCCATCATAATTTTTCATTATTTGCATTTTCTTTGCTTGAACTTTAGATGCAGTGCAGCTGATGGTATTTTATATTGTTCAATTACTTTTGCCACCGTCACGAACAAGCAAAAAAGCACTATCGTCATCAAACAATATTATGACTCAAAAAAAAAAGTTTTATTCTATAAATGAATCAAGAAAATCATTTATTACTTATTGTAGCACCGAGGTCAAATACAAAGAAATGTACGACTGTAAGGTGGTGGAAGAAAAATCTGTCGCCCCGTACATTTCTGTTATAGGTACCATATATGAGCCCAACTATTTTATGGTTGACTTCGAAAATATTTCCTATAAATTGTTTAAATTCTCACAAGCTCTGGATATATGCTTTAAGGCTTATTTTTCATTTAATATTAAACATCCAGAAGCAGCAGAGCATATGTGGGAATTTGTTGATAGGATGTTTTATAAAATGGAAGGAGTACAGTTAAAAAGGAACCCTATCACTGATGGTTTACTAAAAGAAATTCAATGTAAGTATAAAATTTTTCCGAAGATTTTGAATGTAAAATGTTAAATTTATTTTTAGTGGCCTCCAGTACAGAAATTAAGGAAACTTAAAATATTTGTTTTATTTTTAATTTTGTTTATAATTAATTAATTTATAAGATACATTTTAGCTTTTTTTACTATATTTGTAATTAAAAATTAAATTAAAAAAAAAATGAATTATAAAATTATTTTTTAACTTAAAGAATACGTTACCTTTTGTTATTACGAGTATTTCTTTCAATGGATATTTTAGGAAATGTCGGAGAACAAATTTAATTATGGTAAGTTCTACAATAATATTCGTACAATAGAAGAATGGAGCTGTATAATTTACGAATGAATCACAAGGGCATTCGTAAATATTACAATGATATTCGTACAATATACGAATGGAGCTGTATAATTTACGAATGAATCACAAGGACACAAGGGCATTCGTAAATATTACAATGATATTAGTACAATATACGAATGGAGCTGTATAATTTACGAATGAATCACAAGGGCATTCGTAAATACTACAATAATCGTACAATATACGAATGGAGCTGTGTAATTTACTAATGAATTACTAGGCATTCGTAAATACTACAATCATATTCGTACAATATACGAATGGAGCTGTATAATTTACGAATGAATTACAAGGGCATTAGTAAATATTACAATGATATTCGTACAATATACGAATGGCATTGGTAAAAATTCGTACATTGTACCAATGGTATTCGTACAATAAACGAATGGCATTGGTTAAAATTAGAATAATATTCGTACATTGTACCAATAGTATTCGTACAATATACGTTTGATTTTCTACGAATACTAATAAAATATTAGTAATATGTACTAATAAACCTCCATTCTACGAATACTATTCGTGGCTGAAAACCACGAATAAAATTCGTAGAATGTACGCATGAATTAGTAATATCTACACACGAATTTTTTTGAGTGCAGGATTTTTAAATCTTAAGAATCCCAAGATTTTGAAGGGTTGAAGCGTAGTGTGCACCATCGCAGTTGAAATTCAACACTAAAGGTTCTCTTAGAGTTAAAAGCCATTGGTTGGACGTGGACATCTTTATAATCGTCCCTTTTCTGGCCGGTATGGCGACGTATTTGCAGTTTTCTGATGATGTTGTGGCATGTTGAAGTAATTCCACTACACATTCTGAGCTGCCGCTGGTGTGTGTCGGTCTGTTGTGTTTGCAGATTTTCGCTGAAGATGAAGAATTTAAACTAACATCAATGCATCTTTCAAACTCTTCATTTGACATATCCACATACAGCCCCTGATCTTCGGCAATGTATTCAGCATTTACTTCAAGAATGAGATCCCATTTCGTGTTGAGTCTTGTGGCAATGGGGTAAATTCTACGGATGTCAAACAGGTTAAGTTCTGGCAAGGGTATTGATACCCTTATGATTATCGAATCCTTTTCGGGGTATGTCGACAATAAATCAAACTCGTTTACTTTCGTTTTGATTTAAAGATTTCATTATTTATAGCTCCAGTATACTGATTGAATTCCGCAGTAATGTTGTTGAGATTATTCGCCATTTGTTCAACCTCCATCATAACCATTTCCACCGGTTTGTTCAGCTAATCAAAATTCGAGTTAATTACTGTAATCTGCTTCCGAATAAGGTCGAGAGTTTGTTTGTCGTTTCCTTTCATAATTCGCAGCTGTTTGTAAATAGCACCCGAATCCTCGTCGTCCATTGTACCGAAAGCCCATTTCGTGAAATGACCAACTACGTTTAATGCCCGTTTGCTTCTGCGGTGAGCAAAAACGTGTTGCAGATGTATGTTGTTTAGTCGCAAATTGTTGTTAATTTCTCGTACTTCGTTTGTCATTAAAGCACAGGACTGTTGAAAAACGACTGAGCTAAGAGTTGCACATAGTTTGAGAATTTCCTTGTCACATATGTCTGTAAAATTCAAAACAGTAGTAGAATCCATAGGCGTCATTTTCGTGAATATCGTCCAGGTATTTTTGTAGAACAGTGCACTTCCAACTGTCTCGAATATCGCGTGCGAGGGAGATAGATCTTGGAATTGGAATTGTGGCTGAGGTGGCAACGTTAACGATTTTAGTCCCTCGATGAAACAGACATTTGCCACGAGACAAACAATTCTTAAAACGACTTCTTCAAATATTTTCATTTTTTATAATACAATAATGTAGAAGATAAATATTAGAATTTATAATAAACAAATAAATAAATACAGTACAAATTTAATGACGGAATAGACCTTGGTTAAAATGATGCGTCTTGTAATCTGAAAATAAAATTCTTGATTATTATTCTATAGTAATTCTATTAGCTTATTTCTAGAAGGAATATAATTAGGAATAAAATGATGCGTCTTGAAATCTGAAAATTAAAATTCTTAATTATTATTCTATAGTAATTCTATTAGCTTATTAATAGGCAAGAAGTTCTTATTGGTAAATTAACTGTAAAAGGGTTTGAGGCGGTTATTATGTACCTTCCTGTTCGTGTTCTAGTTAACTTTGATGGTGGTAGTTACTGGGATATCAATAGACACAACATCGTAAGGTCCGATCCATTTTTCAGAAAATTTACTTTTTCTAATTGGGTTTTTAAGTAAAACCCTTTGGCCGTAATTATTTTTTGCCCTTATCTTTGTCCTTTTTAAATTCTCACTAGCTATTTGGTGGTTTTTAGTAAGCTGTTATTTCAGTGAACAAGGATAATTGTAACTAGCATATAGCGGGACAGGCTTTTTTTTAAGTTCGTTGGCATTTCAAATTCGAAACCAAATAAAGCATTCAAAGGTGTCAACTTAGTTGCCGAATGAACCGTATTATTATGTACGTGCATAGCTTGCCTAAGCCACTGATCCCAATGCTTTTCATCATTAGCTAAAAACGACCTTAGGTACTCAGCTAACGGCCGATGGCTTCTTTCTAGGGAACCATTGGACTGCGGATGATATGCTGTAGTGTGCATTTTCTTTATTCCAAGTAATTTGCAGGTTTCCGAAAATACCTTGGAAGTAAAATTAGCACCATTGTCAATGACAAGAACTTTTGGTATTCTGTAACGTGTTACAATTTCGGCATCTGGCAAGGCTGCACAGTCCATAAATTTTGTCATGTCATTTGTCAGGATGTATCTATTCCCTGAATAGGATGTGGGAAGACCGCAAACTATGTCCATATATACCTTATCAAAAGGTAACGATGGAGTATCAGTAATTACTATGGGCATTTTAGTAGGAGGTGAGCTCTTACTTTTCTGACAAGCCGGACACCTCTTTACATAGTCCAGTACCTGTATTTTCATGCCTTTCTATCTATACTGTTGCCTGATGCGTTGGAAAGTCCTTTCCCGCCCTGGTGGCCACCGAGTGCCGAGTTATGGAAATCTTTTAGCACGGTTTGGATCTCGTCAGGATTGGATAGAAATGCCCAGCTGCATGTACCCTTTTCAACTGAGTGGGATTTAACTTCTTCCGCGTCAGTGCCTTTGGCTTCTTTTTGTGAGTTTCGGCTACTAGCATTGATTTCCTTTTCTTTAGCGGCAGTCAATACCGTGGAGCCCAGTCAGGATGTGGTTCATTATTCTTTGAAAAGTAGCCGGTGCTCCTGAAAGCCCGAAAGGCATACGATTGAATTCATAATGACCTCTGTACTGAACGCGTTTTTTTCTCGGTCCTTTTTGTCTTTTAGGACTTGATGGTATCCATTGGCCAAATCAAGAGTAGTGAAGTATCGACAATTTCCTAACTGGTCAAGAATATCTTCTATTCTTGGCAGAGGAAAAACGTCTTTTACAGATACCTCGTTCAGTTTTCGGAAATCCACCACGACTCTCCATCTCTCTTGTCCATCAGACCCTGTTTTTTTAGGGACGAGGAGAATTCCATGGCGAAATACTGGGGGAAATAACTCCATCTTGAAGCATTTTCTCAACTCTCGAGTTTATTTCATCTCTAGCAATTTGAGGTAATCTGTACTGCTTTTGATTAATTGGCCCTTGATCTACTTTCACTGGTATTTTATGAGAAAGAACTTCCGTGTAGCTTAAGCTGTCACCATCTAAATGAAATATGTCATTGTATTGAGTGCATATTTCTTCTATACACGCTCTTTCCTCATTATTTAAAGAGGGATCTAATTTTAACGCATTAAGCCTAGTACTCACCTAGCGTGAAATGAAAAATATTTTTGACACTCACTTTGACAAAAAAAAAAACAATTATTTTTAAACTGATTCGTTCTTTCTGTTTATCATTTTTTTAATTTTTTGTTTTGAAACAGAATATTCAAATCAACTGACAAATGTCACCGTTTTCCACGATGCCTTAAACTTTTTCCTGATGGTTGTACATTGAAAAATGAAAATTATAGCGTGGAAAAAGTTGTGGAACATATTTGTTTTTCCAATCCACATTTTAGTACTCACCTCTCGTTGCGGATTTCATGCCAGTGAACCAGCAGTCACTTTTATATGAAATTTTCATTTTCACTTGAACTGAGTACTAGGCTTTACGCAATGTATCTATTCTTTTACACGCTGGTTTTGAGCTTTCTATATTATAAATGTTTGGATTCTTATTTTCTAAGATCATAAATTGATTAAAATTTGTAAATTTAGGTGTAAAGTTTTCATAAATGTAAACATTTTTTGTTGTTGCGTTCAAGACCGGTACTTGTACTTTTCCGTCTCTCACTTTTACCACCGTGTTGGCCAAATATATGCCTGGGTAAATTTCTTGTGAGTGTGCTAAAATTTCGGGGGTTTTGGAAGGCACTTTTAACGTCACAACCGTTTGCGTACGGGCTTTTATTTCCCGTTATTCCAAACGTGCGTTGTTTACCATGTGTTGAATGTTATTACTTCTCTCAATCGCATGCTTTAGAGGATATTCAGAGAAGAGACAACTGATTTATTTGTATCTAAAAATTTCAAAGTTTTGGTCACTGTATCTATAATAGAATGATTCCAAAGTATATCCCGACCTAGGATCCCATCAACTGGTATATCATTCTTATCGTCTACAATGTGCCATTTTGCTTTGCATTTTTTGGATAGAAATATATTTGCTTTAACCGCCCAAGTCTACCACCGTTTTTAGTTGCTTTTATAGATAATCAAGCAAATTTACGAAAAAAAAACACAAATTATTCAATTAAGTCAAGCAGTTTAGTAAAAACTTTATGAAAAATCCCATTTCAAAGTCAAAATTAAGGAAAAAACATTTTAATATTTTTTTATTTTTCAGTCATACTATTTTGTAGAACGAAGGAGCACATCACCTCTCGGAAAGCTTTATAATAAGTATCGCAATTGGAAGAACAACCTCACTCGGAAGGCAAACATAAGTGGCCCTTCCTGCAAAAAATCCAAAAATGACATTTATGAAGTTGAATCTAATGATGATGAGCACATAAGAATACTCCAAACCGACTTTCACGCAATGTCATATGAAGAAAAAATGGTTCATTGGGCTGGATGCGCTGCTAGCCGAATGAATTCTATCAAAGACATTGAAAAAACAAACAAAAAAATTATTGATATATGGCCAGCATATAAATCACCGGATGGTTTCCGTTTGGTATTTTAAATTTTTTTTTTTTGGAAAGTTAAGAAATCATGACTTTTTTAAGATCGATTCGGACTTTAAGTTCCTTTTCGGAACTTTAAAATATAGGGCTCTAGACAGTTTGAACGATATCTGCGATATTTTAATTAAACATGTTTTTCCAAAACATATGAACCAAATTAATAGCTCCGAAGATGTCGACATTTTTAACAAACTAAACCAAGAGCATAATAATTTGGGTGAAGGTAGATAATTAATGTCTTATTAAAATAAATAATGAAATACAATAAAGGAGTTTTACATATGTATATAAAAAAAACATAGAATTCCATCATAATTTTTCATTATTTGCATTTTCTTTGCTTGAACTTTAGATGCAGTGCAGCTGATGGTATTTTATATTGTTCAATTACTTTTGCCACCGTCACGAACAAGCAAAAAAGCACTATCGTCATCAAACAATATTCTGACTCAAAAAAAAAAAGTTTTATTCTATAAATGAATCAAGAAAATCATTTATTACTTATTGTAGCACCGAGGTCAAATACAAAGAAATGTACGACTGTAAGGTGGTGGAAGAAAAATCTGTCGCCCCGTTCATTTCTGTTACAGGTACCATATATGAGCCCAACTATTTTATGGTTGACTTCGAAAATATTTCCTATAAATTGTTTAAATTCTCACAAGCTCTGGATATATGCTTTAAGGCTTATTTTTCATTTAATATTAAACATCCAGAAGCAGCAGAGCATATGTGGGAATTTGTTGATAGGATGTTTTATAAAATGGAAGGAGTACAGTTAAAAAGGAACCCTATCACTGATGGTTTACTAAAAGAAATTCAATGTAAGTATAAAATTTTTCCGAAGATTTTGAATGTAAAATGTTAAATTTATTTTTAGTGGCCTCCAGTACAGAAATTAAGGAAACTTAAAATATTTGTTTTATTTTTAATTTTGTTTATAATTAATTAATTTATAAGATACATTTTAGCTTTTTTTACTATATTTGTAATTAAAAATTAAATTAAAAAAAAAATGAATTATAAAATTATTTTTTAACTTAAAGAATACGTTACCTTTTGTTATTACGAGTATTTCTTTCAATGGATATTTTAGGAAATGTCGGAGAACAAATTTAATTATGGTAAGTTCTACAATAATATTCGTACAATAGACGAATGGAGCTGTATAATTTACGAATGAATCACAAGGGCATTCGTAAATATTACAATGATATTCGTACAATATACGAATGGAGCTGTATAATTTACGAATGAATCACAAGGGCATTCGTAAATATTACAATGATATTCGTACAATATACGAATGGAGCTGTATAATTTACGAATGAATCACAAGGGCATTCGTAAATACTACAATAATCGTACAATATACGAATGGAGCTGTGTAATTTACTAATGAATTACTAGGCATTCGTAAATACTACAATCATATTCGTACAATATACGAATGGAGCTGTATAATTTACGAATGAATTACAAGGGCATTAGTAAATATTACAATGATATTCGTACAATATACGAATGGCATTGGTAAAAATTCGTACATTGTACCAATGGTATTCGTACAATAAACGAATGGCATTGGTTAAAATTAGAATAATATTCGTACATTGTACCAATAGTATTCGTACAATATACGTTTGATTTTCTACGAATACTAATAAAATATTAGTAATATGTACTAATAAACCTCCATTCTACGAATACTATTCGTGGCTGAAAACCACGAATAAAATTCGTAGAATGTACGCATGAATTAGTAATATCTACACACGAATTTTTTTGAGTGCAGGATTTTTGAATCTTAAGAATCCCAAGATTTTGAAGGGTTGAAGCGTAGTGTGCACCATCGCAGTTGAAATTCAACACTAAAGGTTCTCTTAGAGTTAAAAGCCATTGGTTGGACGTGGACATCTTTATAATCGTCCCTTTTCTGGCCGGTATGGCGACGTATTTGCAGTTTTCTGATGATGTTGTGGCATGTTGAAGTAATTCCACTACACATTCTGAGCTGCCGCTGGTGTGTGTCGGTCTGTTGTGTTTGCAGATTTTCGCTGAAGATGAAGAATTTAAACTAACATCAATGCATCTTTCAAACTCTTCATTTGACATATCCACATACAGCCCCTGATCTTCGGCAATGTATTCAGCATTTACTTCAAGAATGAGATCCCATTTCGTGTTGAGTCTTGTGGCAATGGGGTAAATTCTACGGATGTCAAACAGGTTAAGTTCTGGCAAGGGTATTGATACCCTTATGATTATCGAATCCTTTTCGGGGTATGTCGACAATAAATCAAACTCGTTTACTTTCGTTTTGATTTAAAGATTTCATTATTTATAGCTCCAGTATACTGATTGAATTCCGCAGTAATGTTGTTGAGATTATTCGCCATTTGTTCAACCTCCATCATAACCATTTCCACCGGTTTGTTCAGCTAATCAAAATTCGAGTTAATTACTGTAATCTGCTTCCGAATAAGGTCGAGAGTTTGTTTGTCGTTTCCTTTCATAATTCGCAGCTGTTTGTAAATAGCACCCGAATCCTCGTCGTCCATTGTACCGAAAGCCCATTTCGTGAAATGACCAACTACGTTTAATGCCCGTTTGCTTCTGCGGTGAGCAAAAACGTGTTGCAGATGTATGTTGTTTAGTCGCAAATTGTTGTTAATTTCTCGTACTTCGTTTGTCATTAAAGCACAGGACTATTGAAAAACGACTGAGCTAAGAGTTGCACATAGTTTGAGAATTTCCTTGTCACATATGTCTGTAAAATTCAAAACAGTAGTAGAATCCATAGGCGTCATTTTCGTGAATATCGTCCAGGTATTTTTGTAGAACAGTGCACTTCCAACTGTCTCGAATATCGCGTGCGAGGGAGATAGATCTTGGAATTGGAATTGTGGCTGAGGTGGCAACGTTAACGATTTTAGTCCCTCGATGAAACAGACATTTGCCACGAGACAAACAATTCTTAAAACGACTTCTTCAAATATTTTCATTTTTTATAATACAATAATGTAGAAGATAAATATTAGAATTTATAATAAACAAATAAATAAATACAGTACAAATTTAATGACGGAATAGACCTTGGTTAAAATGATGCGTCTTGTAATCTGAAAATAAAATTCTTGATTATTATTCTATAGTAATTCTATTAGCTTATTTGTAGAAGGAATATAATTAGGAATAAAATGATGCGTCTTGAAATCTGAAAATTAAAATTCTTGATTATTATTCTATAGTAATTCTATTAGCTTATTAATAGGCAAGAAGTTCTTATTGGTAAATTAACTGTAAAAGGGTTTGAGGCGGTTATTATGTACCTTCCTGTTCGTGTTCTAGTTAACTTTGATGGTGGTAGTTACTGGGATATCAATAGACACAACATCGTAAGGTCCGATCCATTTTTCAGAAAATTTACTTTTTCTAATTGGGTTTTTAAGTAAAACCCTTTGGCCGGCTTGAAATGCAATGCTCTTGATATTTCTGTCGTAATTATTTTTTGCCCTTATCTTTGTCCTTTTTAAATTCTCACTAGCTATTTGGTGGTTTTTAGTAAGCTGGTATTTCAGTGAACAAGGATAATTGTAACTAGCATATAGCGGGACAGGCTTTTTTTTAAGTTCGTTGGCATTTCAAATTCGAAACCAAATAAAGCATTCAAAGGTGTCAACTTAGTTGCCGAATGAACCGTATTATTATGTACGTGCATAGCTTGCCTAAGCCACTGATCCCAATGCTTTTCATCATTAGCTAAAAACGACCTTAGGTACTCAGCTAACGGCCGATGGCTTCTTTCTAGGGAACCATTGGACTGCGGATGATATGCTGTAGTGTGCATTTTCTTTATTCCAAGTAATTTGCAGGTTTCCGAAAATACCTTGGAAGTAAAATTAGCACCATTGTCAATGACAAGAACTTTTGGTATTCTGTAACGTGTTACAATTTCGGCATCTGGCAAGGCTGCACAGTCCATAAATTTTGTCATGTCATTTGTCAGGATGTATCTATTCCCTGAATAGGATGTGGGAAGACCGCAAACTATGTCCATATATACCTTATCAAAAGGTAACGATGGAGTATCAGTAATTACTATGGGCATTTTAGTAGGAGGTGAGCTCTTACTTTTCTGACAAGCCGGACACCTCTTTACATAGTCCAGTACCTGTATTTTCATGCCTTTCTATCTATACTGTTGCCTGATGCGTTGGAAAGTCCTTTCCCGCCCTGGTGGCCACCGAGTGCCGAGTTATGGAAATCTTTTAGCACGGTTTGGATCTCGTCAGGATTGGATAGAAATGCCCAGCTGCATGTACCCTTTTCAACTGAGTGGGATTTAACTTCTTCCGCGTCAGTGCCTTTGGCTTCTTTTTGTTAGTTTCGGCTACTAGCATTGATTTCCTTTTCTTTACCGGCAGTCAATACCGTGGAGCCCAGTCAGGATGTGGTTCATTATTCTTTGAAAAGTAGCCGGTGCTCCTGAAAGCCCGAAAGGCATACGATTGAATTCATAATGACCTACCTCTGTACTGAACGCGTTTTTTTCTCGGTCCTTTTTGTCTTTTAGGACTTGATGGTATCCATTGGCCAAATCAAGAGTAGTGAAGTATCGACAATTTCCTAACTGGTCAAGAATATCTTCTATTCTTGGCAGAGGAAAAACGTCTTTTACAGATACCTCGTTCAGTTTTCGGAAATCCACCACGACTCTCCATCTCTCTTGTCCATCAGACCCTGTTTTTTTAGGGACGAGGAGAATTCCATGGCGAAATACTGGGGGAAATAACTCCATCTTGAAGCATTTTCTCAACTCTCGAGTTTATTTCATCTCTAGCAATTTGAGGTAATCTGTAATGCTTTTGATTAATTGGCCCTTGATCTACTTTCACTGGTATTTTATGAGAAAGAACTTCCGTGTAGCTTAAGCTGTCACCATCTAAATGAAATATGTCATTGTATTGAGTGCATATTTCTTCTATACACGCTCTTTCCTCATTATTTAAAGAGGGATCTAATTTTAACGCCTTAAGCCTAGTACTCACCTAGCGTGAAATGAAAAATAAATACGATCCAAATTACACGCGAAGAATAAACTTTTCCACGTGAATTTTTGACACTCACTTTGACAAAAAAAAAAAAAAAAACAATTATTTTTAAACTGATTCGTTCTTTCTGTTTATCATTTTTTTAATTTTTTGTTTTGAAACAGAATATTCAAATCAACTGACAAATGTCACCGTTTTCCACGATGCCTTAAACTTTTTCCTGATGGTTGTACATTGAAAAATGAAAATTATAGCGTGGAAAAAGTTGTGGAACATATTTGTTTTTCCAATCCACATTTTAGTACTCACCTCTCGTTGCGGATTTCATGCCAGTGAACCAGCAGTCACTTTTATATGAAATTTTCATTTTCACTTGAACTGAGTACTAAGCTTTACGCAATGTATCTATTCTTTTACACGCTGGTTTTGAGCTTTGTATATTATAAATGTTTGGATTCTTATTTTCTAAGATCATAAATTGATTAAAATTTGTAAATTTAGGTGTAAAGTTTTCATAAATGTAAACATTTTTTGTTGTTGCGTTCAAGACCGGTACTTGTACTTTTCCGTCTCTCACTTTTACCACCGTGTTGGCCAAATATATGCCTGGGTAAATTTCTTGTGAGTGTGCTAAAATTTCGGGGGTTTTGGAAGGCACTTTTAACGTCACAACCGTTTGCGTACGGGCTTTTATTTCCCGTTATTCCAAACGTGCGTTGTTTACCATGTGTTGAATGTTATTACTTCTCTCAATCGCATGCTTTAGAGGATATTCAGAGAAGAGACAACTGATTTATTTGTATCTAAAAATTTCAAAGTTTTGGTCACTGTATCTATAATAGAATGATTCCAAAGTATATCCCGACCTAGGATCCCATCAACTGGTATATCATTCTTATCGTCTACAATGTGCCATTTTGCTTTGCATTTTTTGGATAGAAATATATTTGCTTTAACCGCCCAAGTCTACCACCGTTTTTAGTTGCTTTTATAGATAATCAAGCAAATTTACGAAAAAAAAACACAAATTATTCAATTAAGTCAAGCAGTTTAGTAAAAAGTTTATGAAAAATCCCATTTCAAAGTCAAAATTAAGGAAAAAACATTTTAATATTTTTTTATTTTTCAGTCATACTATTTTGTAGAACGAAGGAGCACATCACCTCTCGGAAAGCTTTATAATAAGTATCGCAATTGGAAGAACAACCTCACTCGGAAGGCAAACATAAGTGGCCCTTCCTGCAAAAAATCCAAAAATGACATTTATGAAGTTGAATCTAATGATGATGAGCACATAAGAATACTCCAAACCGACTTTCACGCAATGTCATATGAAGAAAAAATGGTTCATTGGGCTGGATGCGCTGCTAGCCGAATGAATTCTATCAAAGACATTGAAAAAACAAACAAAAAAATTATTGATATATGGCCAGCATATAAATCACCGGATGGTTTCCGTTTGGTATTTTAAATTTTTTTTTTTGGAAAATTAAGAAATCATGACTTTTTTTAAGATCGATTCGGACTTTAAGTTCCTTTTCGGAACTTTAAAATATAGGGCTCTAGACAGTTTGAACGATATCTGCGATATTTTAATTAAACATGTTTTTCCAAAACATATGAACCAAATTAAAAGCTCCGAAGATGTCGACATTTTTAACAAACTAAACCAAGAGCATAATAATTTGGGTGAAGGTAATTAATGTCTTATTAAAATAAATAATGAAATACAATAAAGGAGTTTTACATATGTATATAAAAAAAACATAGAATTCCATCATAATTTTTCATTATTTGCATTTTCTTTGCTTGAACTTTAGATGCAGTGCAGCTGATGGTATTTTATATTGTTCAATTACTTTTGCCACCGTCACGAACAAGCAAAAAAGCACTATCGTCATCAAACAATATTATGACTCAAAAAAAAAAGTTTTATTCTATAAATGAATCAAGAAAATCATTTATTACTTATTGTAGCACCGAGGTCAAATACAAAGAAATGTACGAATGTAAGGTGGTGGAAGAAAAATCTGTCGCCCCGTACATTTCTGTTATAGGTACCATATATGAGCCCAACTATTTTATGGTTGACTTCGAAAATATTTCCTATAAATTGTTTAAATTCTCACAAGCTCTGGATATATGCTTTAAGGCTTATTTTTCATTTAATATTAAACATCCAGAAGCAGCAGAGCATATGTGGGAATTTGTTGATAGGATGTTTTATAAAATGGAAGGAGTACAGTTAAAAAGAAACCCTATCACTGATGGTTTACTAAAAGAAATTCAATGTAAGTATAAAATTTTTCCGAAGATTTTGAATGTAAAATGTTAAATTTATTTTTAGTGGCCCCCAGTACAGAAATTAAGGAAACTTAAAATATTTGTTTTATTTTTAATTTTGTTTATAATTAATTGATTTATAAGATACATTTTAGCTTTTTTTACTATATTTGTAATTAAAAATTAAATTAAAAAAAAAATGAATTATAAAATTATTTTTTAACTTAAAGAATACGTTACCTTTTGTTATTACGAGTATTTCTTTCAATGGATATTTTAGGAAATGTCGGAGAACAAATTTAATTATGGTAAGTTCTACAATAATATTCGTACAATAGACGAATGGAGCTGTATAATTTACGAATGAATCACAAGGGCATTCGTAAATATTACAATGATATTCGTACAATATACGAATGGAGCTGTATAATTTACGAATGAATCACAAGGGCATTCGTAAATATTACAATGATATTCGTACAATATACGAATGGAGCTGTATAATTTACGAATGAATCACAAGGGCATTCGTAAATACTACAATAATCGTACAATATACGAATGGAGCTGTGTAATTTACTAATGAATTACTAGGCATTCGTAAATACTACAATCATATTCGTACAATATACGAATGGAGCTGTATAATTTACGAATGAATTACAAGGGCATTAGTAAATATTACAATGATATTCGTACAATATACGAATGGCATTGGTAAAAATTCGTACATTGTACCAATGGTATTCGTACAATAAACGAATGGCATTGGTTAAAATTAGAATAATATTCGTACATTGTACCAATAGTATTCGTACAATATACGTTTGATTTTCTACGAATACTAATAAAATATTAGTAATATGTACTAATAAACCTCCATTCTACGAATACTATTCGTGGCTGAAAACCACGAATAAAATTCGTAGAATGTACGCATGAATTAGTAATATCTACACACGAATTTTTTTGAGTGCAGGATTTTTGAATCTTAAGAATCCCAAGATTTTGAAGGGTTGAAGCGTAGTGTGCACCATCGCAGTTGAAATTCAACACTAAAGGTTCTCTTAGAGTTAAAAGCCATTGGTTGGACGTGGACATCTTTATAATCGTCCCTTTTCTGGCCGGTATGGCGACGTATTTGCAGTTTTCTGATGATGTTGTGGCATGTTGAAGTAATTCCACTACACATTCTGAGCTGCCGCTGGTGTGTGTCGGTCTGTTGTGTTTGCAGATTTTCGCTGAAGATGAAGAATTTAAACTAACATCAATGCATCTTTCAAACTCTTCATTTGACATATCCACATACAGCCCCTGATCTTCGGCAATGTATTCAGCATTTACTTCAAGAATGAGATCCCATTTCGTGTTGAGTCTTGTGGCAATGGGGTAAATTCTAACAGGTTAAGTTCTGGCAAGGGTATTGATACCCTTATGATTATCGAATCCTTTTCGGGGTATGTCGACAATAAATCAAACTCGTTTACTTTCGTTTTGATTTAAAGATTTCATTATTTATAGCTCCAGTATACTGATTGAATTCCGCAGTAATGTTGTTGAGATTATTCGCCATTTGTTCAACCTCCATCATAACCATTTCCACCGGTTTGTTCAGCTAATCAAAATTCGAGTTAATTACTGTAATCTGCTTCCGAATAAGGTCGAGAGTTTGTTTGTCGTTTCCTTTCATAATTCGCAGCTGTTTGTAAATAGCACCCGAATCCTCGTCGTCCATTGTACCGAAAGCCCATTTCGTGAAATGACCAACTACGTTTAATGCCCGTTTGCTTCTGCGGTGAGCAAAAACGTGTTGCAGATGTATGTTGTTTAGTCGCAAATTGTTGTTAATTTCTCGTACTTCGTTTGTCATTAAAGCACAGGACTGTTGAAAAACGACTGAGCTAAGAGTTGCACATAGTTTGAGAATTTCCTTGTCACATATGTCTGTAAAATTCAAAACAGTAGTAGAATCCATAGGCGTCATTTTCGTGAATATCGTCCAGGTATTTTTGTAGAACAGTGCACTTCCAACTGTCTCGAATATCGCGTGCGAGGGAGATAGATCTTGGAATTGGAATTGTGGCTGAGGTGGCAACGTTAACGATTTTAGTCCCTCGATGAAACAGACATTTGCCACGAGACAAACAATTCTTAAAACGACTTCTTCAAATATTTTCATTTTTTATAATACAATAATGTAGAAGATAAATATTAGAATTTATAATAAACAAATAAATAAATACAGTACAAATTTAATGACGGAATATACCTTGGTTAAAATGATGCGTCTTGTAATCTAAAAATAGAATTCTTGATTATTATTCTATAGTAATTCTATTAGCCAGAGTTGGGAAAAAATGATGTAAGAAAATTTCAATTACAATTACTTGTAATTGAAACTTCCAAACATTTTTTCAATTACTTTTAAATGTAATTGAAGAATTTCAATTTACTAATTACATGTAATTGAAAATCGTAAATTACAAGTAATTCAATTACATTAATGTAATTGAAAACACAAGTAATCATAAAAAAAAGAAGTAATTGTTCATTTTACAGTAATCATTACACAAAAATGTAATTGAAGTATTTTTTTGTCAATTACATTTTACGCAATATTATACAAATATTTGTTTTCAATTAATAATTAATAGACATATATTTTATTCGTTTTTATCAAGTTTTTAAATTTACATTTCGTTTGAAAACAATAATATTAATACTACAAAAAATGAGAAAACTTACTCTTACTCTTAGTATCTCGCTAAATACCAAGTCTGACCTGGTTGTGCAGAGTAAAGAGCATTAAAATTGCTTGACAAAACACACCAGGGGTGGAATCGCATAAGGTCATAGTTGATTATCAATTTGTTGATTGTCGTTTCTACAATCGCTCTCTCTATTGTATTTCTTTTTTGATATGATAGAGACAGCTGTAGTCAAAACGACAATCAACGAATTGATAATAAACTATCACCTTACGCGATTCCACCCCAGACTTTCTTAATATATCTGCGGACGTAAGTATTTATCATATGTGCACATGCAAAATAAAATTTGGCGCGTGGAAATTTCCGCGGGTTCCCAGGGAGGCAGGGAATCACCACGCTGTTCAATTGATAAACAAGTAATATGTATAATCCGATTATAACAGTTCTTAAGATTGTGCATGAATTCTATTTTGTTTTTGTAACTACTCAAAACATAACCACCTGCCAGCTGCGACTGAAAGAGGAACCTGTGACTAGTGTAAGGTTGTTGGTCTTTAATTCTTTATAGTAAATATTTTGTGTAGTTAAGATGAGTGGTACAGAAAGTGAAGCAAAGTCTAACAAAAGAAAATCGAATGAAGATTCTTCTCCAGAATTACCCCCAAAGATGAGGAAATATGCTGAAGAAGTTCTTTTTAATGAATATTTTGAAAGACACGTAAGTTACATATGTATGTGATAGTGGATATACATAATTTACATTTAAATCTTTCTAATATTTAAATTTTTTTTGAGAACGTTGTTTTATTTTTTATTTCTTATTTTTCGTTTTATAATTTCAAATTTGTCAATTTCAATTTCAATTTTATTTTATTGAACATACTATTTAAAATTTGGTTTACAACTAATAAGATACTACATATACTATGCATGAAAATTTACATTTGTTGGCTCATAGGGGCCTAACTGTATACAGTGACTTAAGTTTAATTAATTTTATATAAAATTTACATGACAAGACAAAAAAATTAAATTTTAAAAGGTCGGTTGACTGTATTGTCCTCAGGGTGTTCATTCCTGGTTGTTAGTGCAAATTTGTCATTTTAAGTTCACTCTGTTTAAATGAAATTGTAACTGTTTTGTTCCTTTTTTTTATTTTATTTTTTATTCAGTATCTTGAAAATAAAAACTGTTTTTTAGTTTTGTCGATAAATAAATAAATGAATTTCAGTTATTCTGAAACCGGGGGTTTGAAACTTCGAGTCTTTTATTTAAATTTTTAAATTATGTAGATAAATGAGAATTGTTTTTTGCAATCCCCAAAAATGTTCAGCGTTTAGCTATGTAAGCCCTGACTTGTTGTTTTTGCTTTTAAAATGTCAATATTTAAGCCCTAATACAATTTTTTAGTCAAATTAACATGACAGTGTATGATATGCATAAAACACAAGTAATTACTAGAAGTATAAGGATAAAGTAAAAACTATAACTTTTAGTAACAGGTTAAATTTATAGTATTTACTTCTTTTTGTATGCATAAAATTAAGTTCAAACTTACAGGCAAATAACTTAAGTATATACTTAATTCAAAAAGTTAAAATTATCCTAAGAAAAAGTATGTAATTTCAAGTTGTTTTTATTTTTTTTTTAACTTTGAAAAAATTAAGTAATAAAATAAAGTTTTTACCTAAAAATTCATTTGAAAAAAAGTAAGTGTTATAGTCCAAATACTTAATTTTCAGCATAAATGCATTTATAAGTAAATGGAATATAATCTTCAGAAAATTTGTTGATATTGTCAATGCGTATACGTTAAGCAGAGAAATTGTGTTGTGATGCGATTGAAACCAAAATGTAAAATAGTGTTTATTTAATTCTAATTACCTATATAGAATATTTCAAAATCAGTACATTTTAACATGAATAGCGAATTGAATCATGTTTCACAAGTATTTTTTATCGTACATATATTCGATTTCATATTGCATAACAAAAAAAAAATATGAACTACATACTCATATTTTTCAAAAATATAAAGCTTTTTAATTGCGGCTGTGGTAATGACCATTGCAATGAAACAACCATGGGGACAGTTTTAATTTTAAGTTGCTTGATTCCAGCCGGTTGTCAACAAAGAGCCGAGTTAGTAGTATATAATTACACTTAAATAGTTAAACGAATGACATTATATAAAATGTAGATTGTAGGGCTGTTTTTTGTAAAATAAATAAATATATTAACGAGATATTGAAGACATTTTTTAAGAAATGTTCACTATGGCGTATGAGCATTTTTTAATATTATCAATATTATGTATTATTATATTTGTCTTGATTAGAATCAAATCGGTATTGAACTTAATTTATTGAAAATATATTGTCTGGTATACAAAGGTCAATCATTTACTATGTTTTTTGCATATCACCGCAACCAACAAATAAACAGTAATATTTGTGCTTAGCATGTTTAATAGTACTAAATATAATAAACGATAAATTAACAGAAAAATAAAATTACAAAATTCTGTTTAGAACGGAAGTGATGGAACATCAACATCTTCTGATCCATGTGCTTATGGTAAATGCCGAATTTGCAAAGAGAAAACAGTTGTTATTAAGTTTCATCCAGGAGTAACTTCCAACTTGATAACCCATTTAAAAAGAAAGCATCACAATGAGTATGAAACATATTTGAAAACAAAAAAAGAGGAACTTGAAAGTCGAAAAAACGTAACAAAACAGGAACATTTTAATAATGACATAGTGGATTTCATTGTTCAAACGGCATCTCCAATTACTATTGTAGAAAATCAATTTTTCAAAAAGTTGTTCCACAAAAGAATTAATTTAAAAGTACCAAATAGAAAAATAACAATACAAAAATTAAAAAATAGGTATGGGTTTATTAAGGAAATGATCAAAAAAGAAATGAGAGACACTAAATATTTTTGTACTGCTGCTGATATTTGGTCAAATAAGCATAAAAGTTTTTTTGGCTATACTTGCCACTGGTTGGATACAAATAACAATTACCAACGCAGATCAGCTGCTTTAGCCTGTAAACGTTTCACGGGTTCACATACATATGATCGTATTGCAGAAATGATAACATCTATAAACAGAGAATTTGATTTGAATCCTTCTAATAATATCTTAACCATCACCGACAATGGATCTAACTTCGTCAAAGCATTTCGAGAATATGGTGTAGACACTGAAACATTAAGAGATATTTCAAATAACATCGAAATATGTAATCCAGGCCATGAAACGGACACAAGTTCAGACAATGAGGACCTTCCTGATAATGTTGCAGAAAATTATAACGAAAATATAGATTTTGTTGATATTAATGGAATCGCAAATAACCTCATTTTGTCAAAACATTTCCGTTGTGCAAGTCACACGTTAAATTTAATAACAACAAATGATTTCATCTCAGCTTTGAAAACAAAATTAGAAATTTTTAACATTCATTTACAGGTAGATTAAATATTTTTTTTATGTTCATCCAACTTAATTTATGTTTATGAAGGCGATTTCTAAGTGCAACCAGTTATGGAAAAAAACCAACCGACCAAAGTCGTCTGAAATAATAAAAAATCTTTTAAAAATGTCACTCAAAAGTCCAGTGGTTACCCGCTGGAATTCTTTGTATGACTCAATATGTTAAAAATAAAAAATAAAAAAACGCGACCGTCCGTGTTAGGTTTCTGAATTCGACTCCCCGAGTTCCCAGAGACCTACCTGGAACTTACCAATGGTTACTTCCAAAATGCATTACTCAGCTTTGACCTACTGAGATGCATTCTGGAAGTAAGGCTTTTATTGTGTCACGTTGCGGCACATTAAGTGTGACGCGAAACTGCTGTCGTCGATGAATACCTATTTCATTATTTGAGGTAATTCGACAGCATTTGTGACACAGTGGGTCATGCATTTGCAATATGGCATGCAATTATGCACAACATCCCTCCCCCCTTGGGAAGTTCAAGCCAGGTCTCCAGAAACCGGATATGTCTACATTTTATTATTAAATTTACTTAAGTCTAACATTGGTTTATATATTAATTTTAGCAATTTGTTTGACAACTTAACTAAGTATATGCATATATATTATACATACTTTCATAATAGTCAGAATTTGAAATTATATTTAAGTTTTTATTTATATTATTGTTTTTCACATTATTTTTTTTTTTTTTTTTTTTTTTTTGTTCAATGAATGTTTTTTTGTTTGTTTTTCTTATCTTAAAAACGAAATTCTATTAGTATAATTTAATTGTTTTCTCTTATTTTTTTTTTATTTACTAATTTAAATTATTACATTTTTTTTTATAAATTTATATTTTTTTTTTTTTTCACACCCGGGCAGAGGTGACGCTAAATGTTGTGTCGGCTTGTGGGACTGTTGGAGGTGCTCGTCTTCTTGGCGTTTGGCGATTTTCCAGCTGATGAGTGGTCAGAATAGATGGTGTGTTTCGACTATGAAGAATGGTTCGTGGTTTGGATCTGAGGCATCGGATTGAAAACACGACAATCAATGCTAATGCTCCCAAGATGGTCAGGGACATTATCGAGTAACGATGGAATGACAGTTCCCAATCTTGATCTGCCGCCTTACGCTCTGCATGCAATTGCTTCCAGTTTTGTTCGAGATCCTCTATGGTCTTTTTCCCAGCGTTCAGCTCATTGGCAAAACTTTTGTGGTTCCCAATACGTATAGGGAGAACTTTCGGTATGGATGCTGCTTGAACGGGGTTAAAACTAGCTTGTATTGCCTTCGTTAGCTCTGAGTGGTCCACCATAGGTTGTTTGTACTCTGTGGTGACCTCAGACTGGTGCTCGTAAAATAGTTTAAACCCTTTCGCGCTGGCTTCGCAAGGCTGTTCCATTTTTAGGATTCCAGATCCGTTAAGAGTGGCAGTGTATTGCTGGCTACCGCACTTCAAGTTTAAAACGAAGGAGTCCTTCACTTTGAACAACCATTCGTTTGAAGCTGTCATCTTAAGGAATAGTCCTTCGCTTGCTGGGACCGCACCGTATTTACACGAAGCTTTTGACGTAGCTGCGTGTTGCAGGAGTTCAACCAAACACTCGTTAGAGCCTGATGTTAGCACTGGGGTCTCATGTCGGCATATTGCGATGTTTTTTGAATTTTCTCCTGTTGGCACACGTGAGCATCGTGAATATTGTTCTTGGCTCAGCAACACAAACAAGTCATGGTTGTCCGATTCTGCGATGTATTCGTACTTGGTGTCAATTACTAGATCCCAGCGTTCATCCAGAACTGTTGGCAATGGATAGACTTTGTAGACTTCGAAGTGCAGGGTGTCTGTTAGCGGAAGTACTATTTTGATGTATAGATTTCCTCCCTTCAGGAACACAGAGGTTTTTGACGCTTGGTAGATCATAAAAGAGTCCACAAATGAGAATCCATTGACCGTACTGTTTTTTAGTAGATCAGTGATGTTTTCTACGTTGAGGATGAATGGATGGAGTCTACTCTGATATAAATCGTCAAATACTGCCAGCTCCAAGGTTTGTCTATTTTGTACTTCAACTACCTTTGCAGTGATGGTTGATGCTAAAATGTTGACATCGCTTCTCATCTTAAGCAGTGACACTTCTTTGTTAGTGGTGCGACTGTAATTGAGGAAGGTTTCACTAAGACTTCCTACACCTGCGGTTATGTTCTCTATCTCCGCTGCTAGCTGATTAATTGGTTTGCTCAATTTGTCGAAATTGGAGTTCATAACAGATAGCTGTCGGTGCATTACTTGAAATGTTTCATCATCCCTTTTATGCAGGAATTCTAATTTTTGGTAAACCCTTCTAGCATCCTCACTATCCATAGTTCCAAATGCCCATTTGGAGAAACCTCCGATGAAGTCCAGTGCTCGTTTTTGTCGTTTTGAGCGAAGGAGTTGATTCATGCGATCGGCTGTTTTTCGCAAGTTGTCGATGTTTGCTGCTGTCTCCTGAACGACTGCACGGCAATGTGGTTTATATTCTTCATCCGGGATGTTCTGACACAATTTGTCTAGTATGTCGTCGCATTTTTCGACCATTCGAAGAACCATTCCGTAGTCCATTGGAGTGACTTTCGTTAGAACTGTCCACGTGCTGCTGTAGAATTTAGCTGAATCTACACTCTCGAATATCACTGGGGATGTGTCCTGCAACCGATGAGTGTTGTATGGTGTCACTTTCTGCGACTGCCCGGGACTTATGCTTATTACTACTAATTTCAAAACAAAGTATATTAAGCAATTCATAATGAAGTTTTGTTTATCTCTTTTTTTTATAAATTGAACTATAATTTTTTTTTTTTTTTTTTTTTTTTAATTAAATATATTTAATTTAAATTAATATGTTCATATATACTAGTAATTTAAGTATTAATTAATTAATATTGATAAAGGGATTTGTTATATTAAAATTTGTCTTGATATAGAAACCTTGACTGAAAAGAGAAGAAAGTTATTAACTGGATAAAACATATTTATATTTATTGTAAATGTTTTTGTTTCCCTTCCTATCTCTGTGGCCCTCCAGCAGTGTTGGTTTTTTTTTTTTTTCTTTATAAATATTAATAAAATCTAAAACAAAATATTAACAGAGTGTAAGCAAAAAAAAATGTTGCTCATCATAGGAAAAAAGGTTTAAGTTGATTGTTATGTACCCTTTTAATCCTGTTCCCCATTTTGATTCTCGTGTTCACATTTTTGCTTGGTGACACGACCTTAAAGGGACCTAACCATATAGCAGAAAATTTATTTTTTCTTGCGGGGTTCTTTAAGAGAACTTTTTGTCCGGCCCTGAAAGCAATATCTCTCGCTCCCTTATCATAGAAATCTTTCGATTTAATCTTAGCTTTCTTTAAATTCTCATTAGCTAACTTGTGGGCCACTCCAAGCTGATGTTTGAGCTGTAAGTCATAGTCATCGGCGTTGTACAATGGTGTGGGCTTTCTACTCAAGTTAGTTGGCATTTCGAACTTAAAACCAAAAAGAGCATTTAAAGGAGTCAATTGGGTTGCGGTATGGACGGAGTTGTTATGGACATGCATGGCTTGTCTTAACCACTGGTCCCAGTTTCTCTCGTCATTTGCCACAAATGATCTCAGGTATTCGGCGAGGGGCCGATGACTTCTCTCCAATGAACCGTTTGCTTGAGGATGATAAGCTGTTGTATGGAGTTTCTTCACGCCTAATAACTTGCATGTCTGCGAAAAAATCTTCGACGTAAAGTTAGCACCATTGTCCGTGACGAGTATTTTTGGGATTCTATATCGTGTCACAATTTGTTCGTAAAACACTCTAGCCACGGTCGAGGCTTCCATATCAGGCAGAGCTGCGCAATCCATAAATTTGGTCAAGTCGTCCTGGAAAGTTAAAATATATCTGTTCCCCGAGTGTGAAATGGGAAGTCCACATACAATATCCATATAAACCTTATCAAACGGCAAACTTGGAGTATCAGTTATCACCATGGGCATCTTGTTAGCAGGAGAACACTTATTTGTTTGGCATTGTGGGCATTTTTTGACGAAGTCTTTAACATCTTTTGCCATGCCCTTCCACTTATACTGCTGCCTTATGCGTGCTAATGTTTTTTTATTACCCTGGTGCCCTCCGAGTGCCGAATTATGGAAATCTTTCAAGATTGTTTTGATTTCCTCTTTATCTGTTAAGAACTCGAAAGCTTTAGATGTTTTAGTACCTGGGGCTACTTTGGTAGTCTTTGGTACCTCATATGCAGTAGGCAAATAATGTGGACCAGTCGAGTTAGCTGAGCTTAGAACAGGATTATCGGCGACTTTCTTGCGCGCTTGCGCTCGTGTTACTGCCAGACATTGCTCTTTCACACTTTCATAGGGTATACGGCTCAGCGCATCGGCGTTTGTGTTCACCTTTCCGGGTTTATATTCGATTTTATAATCGTACTCCGAAAGCTTATGGTGGAATCTTATCAAACGAGCAGTAGGGTCTTTCACATGGAATACACCTTTGAGTGGCTGATGGTCTGTATACACCGTGAAAGAACGTCCTAAGAGATACGTACGAAAATTGTTGGTAGCCCATACAATAGCCAGAAGTTCCTTTTCAATCGTTGAGTAGTTCTTTTCAGAGGAGTTCAATGACCGACTTGCATAAGCTATAGGCTTATCCTTTCCAACTTTACCCTGTGATAGCACGGCACCCAAAGCCTCGTTACTTGCATCGGTTGTTAAGATGAATGGCTTTGAAAAATCTGGATAAATGAGAACTGGTGGTGACGTGATGGCTCGTTTCAACTGTTCGAAAGAGCTTTGGTGCACCTTAGTCCATTTGAATTCCTCATCTTTTCTTAACAGACAGTTAATTGGGGCGGCTAACTTGGCAAAATTGGGGATAAATTTTCGGTAATAGCTCGCGAATCCTAAAAAGGATTGAACTTCTTTTATATTTTTCGGGGCAGGGAAATTCGTTACGCAGCTTGTTTTCGAAGGGTCTGGTGTTGCACCGGTTTCAGAGCAAATATGACCCAAATAGACGACCTCTTTGCACAAAAATTTGCATTTTTCGGTGTTAAGTTTGAGTTTATAGTCTCTTAACTTTGAAAAAATGCGTACCAACTTATCACAGTGAGAATTTAAGTTTGTACTATAAATAACAATGTCGTCCAAGTAGACAAAACAGTCTATTCCTTGAAGACCCGTTAATATATAGTTCATTATTCTTTGGAAGGTCGCTGGGGCACCTGTTAAACCAAAAGGCATTCTATTGAATTCATAATGCCCCAACCCTGTGCTGAAAGCAGTTTTTTCCCGGTCCTGCTTATCAATCAGCACTTGGTGGTAACCACTAGCGAGATCAAGAGTTGAGAAGTAGCGGCAGTTTCCTAGCTGGTCGAGAATATCTTCTATTCTTGGCAGAGGAAACGCATCCTTAATCGTAGCCTCGTTTAGCTTTCTAAAATCTACCACGACTCGCCATCTTTTTTGCCCATCGGGTCCTGGTTTCTTTGGGACGACCAAAAGAGGGGAATTCCATGGTGACTTGCTCGGTGAGATCACTTTGTCGTGTAGCATTTGCTTCACCTGATTATGTATCTCATCCCTGGCTACTTGAGGTAGACGATACTGCTTCTGGTTGATAGGTCCCTGATCTGATTTAATTGGGATTTTGTGTGATAAAATATCCGTATGCGTTAGCGGGTCACCTTCCAGATGAAAAATATCGTTAAATTGAATGATAATATTTTCTATTGAACATTTTTCTTCCCTATTTAAATCGGTACCAATTTTAAGTGTTGAAAGAAGTTTTAAGATTCGTTGATTTGGTTCTTGCTTCGATATATTGAGCACTGTATGATTTACCTTTTCGTTACCTTTAACCCGAAACTTGTTGAAGTTTTGGAACTTCGGTGTGAAGTCCTTGGGTAATGTAAAGGGTTTGTCAGTGGCATTAATTATAGAAATTAACAGTTGTCTCCCCTTTACTCTTGATATTGTATTACCTAGATAAATTCCTGGTTTTAATTCTTCGCTTTGCACAAGAACGTCGCGTAATCCAGTATTTATCTTCAGTTTTACAATAGTCTGAGTTCGGGGTTCTATAACTTTGTTAATGTTTGAAGAGGTTTTGGATTGCTTGGTCCAATTAATTATATTGTCTGGCTTAGATGGATATTTCAATGGACACTCTGAAACCAACTCCCTGTTTTTATCCAAAAACTTTAATGTTTTGGCAACAGAGTCAATTATCGTACGATTCCAGAGGATGTCTCGGCCTATTATACCATCTGCGGGTATGTCAGTTAGGCCATCCACTATATGCCATTTTAGATTATAATTTTTTCCTAAACATTTGCTTGACTGAACTGTACCTAAGGTCATGCTATTTCCACCAAATGCTCCACCTAATTTTCGTATCTCTTTTGACGATATCTTTGCGTTATTTTTCAAAACACTTCGCTTTAAAAGGCTAGTATCTGCACCCGTGTCAACTAATACAGTTATTGTACCTTTTTTTGCCTCTGGCATATCTAGGTCAATAAAAACATCATTCTTACTTAATTTTTTTATTAAGTAGAGTCTATTCCTCTTTATATCGCAAAATTTATTCTTTTGTTTGGTAAACTTCCTGGATATTGCTAAAGAAAATTGATAAACAGTATCATATCCTAAAATAAATAAATTCATAAGATACATGGTTAGACTCAAAACTATGTTCTGTAAAGATTTAATGCGAGTTTCTCGCAGACAAGCTATATTTCTACTTCTATTTTTAAACGTAGCAAGTTTGTAGGGGGATTTCTTGCTCTTTTTCCTAGAAGTTTTATTTTGGGAATTAAAATTTTTGGTATTAGGATTTGGCGAAATAGGTTTTGTATTTTTATCGTTTTTGGAAATGTTTGGGGCGCAGCTCAGTTGTTCAGGCTGGCCCCCTTCCCGTTTCCCTCCCCTTTCTTTGCTAGGTAGTTCCTTTTGCTGTAACAATCATTTTCCGAGTGGCCCACCCTCGAACACCAATCACATTTAGGCCTTGCCGTTCGTGATTTTGCCGCTGTTATAAAAACTTGGGCTTTAGGACATGTTCCGTGAGAATGGCCATATGCTTGGCAGGATTCACAGTATGGAGTGTTCTTCCTTATCCTGCACTCTGCATATGTGTGGTTCGGTTTGTTACAAAAACCACACTTTATTATCTCTGATGATGATACCTTAGCTGGACTATTACCTAGTTGTAAATTACCACTCTGCTGAGCTTGTGTGTGTGGGTGTGGAAATGTTGTTGTGTATATGTTGGGGTATTGAGGTTGTGGTTGTTGTGTTGAAATTGATGGATAGGAATATGGTAGGCTGCCATTAAACACATGTGTTTGAAATGAGTTCAAATTGCCGTATTCCCACTGATGTTGATGGGTTCTAGTTAAAAGATATGTTTGCTGCGCCAAATCAGCCAACTTTGACAGGTCTGTTTCCGCGGTTGTCAGCATGAATTGACGCAACGCGGGATCAAACAATCCCATCTTAAACACCTTTATTACACTATTGTTTAATTCCGCTACTAAGCCTATTGACTGTGTTGAACTGTAGCGCGAATCAATTATCTCTTTGGCTTTGGTTTTAAGGGTTTGCAGTCGCCTGGCATAGGACTGAAAATCTTCAGAGCTCATTTGCCGTGACTGATTAATCTCAATCATAACACTATCTAGAGTTATGACTGCCAAATACGCCGTTTTGATTGCAGACTCCAGTTCTTTCACAGTCTTTGGTTGATTTGCTCGAATCAATTCGAACGCATCACCAGTTAGCCTTGTAGAAATGCATGCCACATACATTTCCTCAGTAACTTCGGTATCTAAACATCTTAAACCCAGCTGACAGGCATTTAAAAATTCGTAGACTCTATTTGGCAAATCGGGTGACCTTTGCCCTGAGAATTGAGGTACGACACGGGAAACTACCTTCGATACCTTTTCGTAAGACATTTTTCTGATGTATATGTCTTTTGCAATTACTTTAATTTCAACAAATTCCTGTTCTAGATTTTTCGTACTTTGTTCAGTTTCTGAGGTCTGAATACCTTTACTGACAACGTTTTTAGAAACAGGTGTTGTTGGTGTAGACGTTAAGAGCAACGGCAGTAAGTTTTTTGGGTGACTGGAAAAGGGTGATTTTGAAGACTCCCTTAGAACCTTTTGCGCTGACAAGCTTTTATTTAATTCGCTTGTCAACTGGTCAACTTGCTGGTCAGCTTCTTCTGCCACTTGCTGTAGTTGCTTTTCAAGCTCCTTTCGCAATTGCTCGCTTTTTTCAAGCTGTTTGGCAAGCTTTTGGCTCTCTTTAGAGTGTTTTTTCCTTAAATTTTGGACGGCTTTAAAATACTCCGTCAGAATTGCGTCTGTAGTTTCAATACGTTGAAATTGACCCCACTGAGCGCTTATTTGAAACTTGACCAGGCTAAAAACTTCGGGATTTAGGATCTCCTTAAGTTCTGCGAGGAGTACTTCGTTCACTTCTTTTACCTGTCGACTTAGCTCTTTTTTTTCTCTTTTGAAAAACTCTGTTTCCTCTATTAAGTCATTAAGCTGGTCCTCAATTGCACTTTTAGCCATCGGCTATCATGATCCAACCAACCACGTAGTTTTTGTGGAGCCGAAACTAACCTACACCAACGACCCGAATTGAATACGAAAAGAAAACAAAAATCAAGAACGGTAATCAAGAGTTATAAGTTTAACCTTGAAAAAAACGGGAATCAAGAGTTATAAGTTTAACCTTGAAAAAAAAATTACATTACCTTCCCAAATAAAAATCAAAAAAAAAAATGCTAAAGAGGGCACAGAAAATAAAATACAAATAATGTCAAATAAAAAAGTTAACTTACTGCACCTTTTCCTTCTCGTTTTTCACTCTTGCACTTCACAAACATATAAATATATTCTGTTGATTTTTCTTTTTTGTTATTTTTTTTTTTTTTTCACAAAAAATTTTTCTTTCGATTTCCTCCGTTTGTTCCGGTAGATATCGAATTATAACATAAACAGCGATAAACATAAAAAGCGATACGATTCATGTAGTTTAAGATTAGCTAAATTTGTAAATTTGACACTTATGTATTTTTTTCAATTAACTTCTTTTTTTTTATACTTTATTTTCTTTAAATTTTTGTTCGCGAACCGGCTGCGCCAATGTTAAGTTTATTTGAAAAATAAAAAAACGCGACCGTCCGTGTTAGGTTTCTGAATTCGACTCCCCGAGTTCCCAGAGACCTACCTGGAACTTACCAATGGTTACTTCCAAAATGCATTACTCAGCTTTGACCTACTGAGATGCATTCTGGAAGTAAGGCTTTTATTGTGTCACGTTGCGGCACATTAAGTGTGACGCGAAACTGCTGTCGTCGATGAATACCTATTTCATTATTTGAGGTAATTCGACAGCATTTGTGACACAGTGGGTCATGCATTTGCAATATGGCATGCAATTATGCACAACAAATAGCCCAAATCTTGGAAGTGGAAGATCAACTAAATGAGCTTTGCATAGAGCTGAATTGCGAATTGTTTTCAGTTTCTGACAAAGCATATTTAAAAGAATATTGCAAGATCATGAAACCATTTGCTCATATTTTGGATTTTTTGCAAGGCCAAAAAGGAATTTACTTTGGTATGCTAATTCCATCTTTAGCAACTCTAAAAGTCAAAACTGACAGAATCATCAACGCCAACGACTTGCTATTTTTAAACGATATTTTAATAAAAATGCAACAGAGCCTTTTCGACCGCTTCAAACCCTTTTTTGAACTATCTGAAAAGGCACACGAGGCTGTTATTGCTGCCGTTTCCCACCCTACAGTCAAACTAAATTGGCTTAAGGTTTTGTCTCCAATGTCTGGTAAAACAAGAGCAGATATTTTGCAAATAATTGAAATGTACTGTCAGAAACACAAAACAACGTTGGATTTAAAAAAATTGGAAAAACCACCAGTAACAATTTCAACCATAAATATTTTTGATTATGGCGACGAGTCAATAGGTATATATTGTAAAATAATTGTTGTCAGGAAAAATCATAAACTGCCTTAACCATTTCAGACTCTTCTGACATCATTAGTAAACCTGTTAGTGCATCAGATTTAGAGTTTGAGAACTATTTTACAGATGGAGACACATCTCTCAACAACTTGAGAAAATACCCACTGGTGTCAAAAGTGTTTGAAAGGTCAAATACTCCGTTGACATCTTCGGCACCCGTTGAGAGGCTTTTTTCCTTTGCAGGAATTGTTGCTACTCCTCGACGACAAAACCTCAACGACGCTAACTTTGAAATGTTAGTAATGTTGAAGGCTAACCAACTCTTTTGCCAATAGTTTAGTTTCCATTTTTATAAAGAAGTTGAAAATGAATAGAGTTTTTTATGTAGGTTTTTTTTAACAAAAATTCTATATATACCACAGAAATAAAACAGCCAAGAAGAAGACTTCGCGCTTTTCAATTGGGGACCACCAGGATAAAACGCCAAATTTTTGTGGATAAAAGGCCGTTAAAATCAACTCTGAATCGAATATTAGTTTAGTTTTTTACTTAAAATACCTTTTATTTACTTTCAGTATACCTATTAATCAATAAAAACTTGTAATGAATTACATTCAATGAAATTAATTACCTTAAATGTAATTAACACAGTGTTATCCTTCAAGAACTTGCAAAAACCCATTACTATTTTCAATTACATGTAACTTGTAATTGAATTTTTTCAATTACAATTACAAGTAATGGAAGTATATGTTTTTTTTCAATTACAATTAAGTGTAATTGTAATGGAAAACTTTCTAAAACTAATTACTTTTAATTGAAATGAAAGTTGAAATAAATTACAAAAAGTAATCATTATTTCCCAACTCTGCTATTAGCTTATTTGTAGAAGGAATATAATTAGGAATAAAATGATGCGTCTTGAAATCTGAAAATTAAAATTCTTGATTATTATTCTATAGTAATTCTATTAGCTTATTAATAGGCAAGAAGTTCTTATTGGTAAATTAACTGTAAAAGGGTTTGAGGCGGTTATTATGTACCTTCCTGTTCGTGTTCTAGTTAACTTTGATGGTGGTAGTTACTGGGATATCAATAGACACAACATCGTAAGGTCCGATCCATTTTTCAGAAAATTTACTTTTTCTAATTGGGTTTTTAAGTAAAACCCTTTGGCCGGCTTGAAATGCAATGCTCTTGATATTTCTGTCGTAATTATTTTTTGCCCTTATCTTTGTCCTTTTTAAATTCTCACTAGCTATTTGGTGGTTTTTAGTAAGCTGGTATTTCAGTGAACAAGGATAATTGTAACTAGCATATAGCGGCGGTCAGCCATCAGACGAATAGGGGGAATAACATGTAGCATACGAAAACATGCACGTGCCGTAACTATTCGGGACTGGTGGAAGTCTGATCATAGCCTCTTCGTGGCGGCCGCTAGAAACAAGCCTTTAAAAAGGTTTGGCTAATATGATCAGGCTGGTTCCTCAGGTTGGCGACAGGTTAATTCCCTGTCCCGTAAAACTTTATGAATTACGAGACCGACAACAAGCCTCGGAAACGGACTGATCACACGACGACAACCAATGCAACGAAAACTGAAAAACGATTTACGAATTTTCTTATGGAACGTACGATCGCTCTATAGAGCTCGAGCTGCTCAGCAGCTAGCCGATGCCCTGTCAAAATATAAAGCTGACATAACAGCTCTTCAAGAAATCAGATGGACAGGGAATGGTGTTCTACAGAAGAAAGAATATGACATATACTATAGCTGTCATACAAAACACCATGTGCTCGGGGTAGGCTTCCTAGTCAGCGAAAAAATGAAGTCTACCATCATCGGCTTTAACGCTATAAGCGAAAGGCTATGCACCCTTCGCGTGCGAGGCAAATTTACGAACATCAGCCTCATTAACGTTCACGGACCTACGGAGGAGTCCTCAGACGAAGAAAAAGAGACTTACTACGAACAAGTCGAGAGGGCCCTCAATGCCTGTCCAAGGTATGATGTTAAAATCATCCTTGGGGATTTGAACGCAAAAATAGGTCGGGAGCCGGTATTCAGGCATTACGCAGGCACCCATAGTTTGCATGAGAACACTAATGACAATGGACTTCGAGTCTTAGAATTGGCAGCATCGAAAAACATGGTCGTTGCGAGCACCAGGTTCCCGCGTAAAGATATCTACAAAGCCACCTGGGTATCACCTGATGGAGTCACTCGTAACCAAATAGACCACGTGTTGATAGACCGTCGCCACTACTCGAACTTGATGACGGTACGAACGTACCGAGGTGCCAATATCGACTCGGATCACTATCTTGTTGGTATGGTTTTCCGAGGGCGGATTGCCTTGCGAAGACGCATTGCATCCGCCGATCAGGTTCGAATCAACACGGCTGCCCTGCGCAATGAAAACACCAGTAACACCTTTGGTAATGCGTTAGGACTCGCCCTAGAAACACCTGACTTAGGGAGAGTAAGTCCTGGAGCCAGTATGCTGGGCGTAAATGAAAAGTGGACACGTCTTAAAAATACTGTCATTAGTACTGCCAACTCCATCTTAGGCAGCAGTCGTAAAAATCGGAACGACTGGTTTGATGATGAATGCAAGCTAGCGACTGAATGTAAGAATGTTGCGTACCGAGCAATGCAACAATCTCATAGAACGCGGGCACGCGAAGAGGAATATAAAGAGCTCAGAAGAACAGAAAAACGGCTTCACAGACAAAAGAAATCAGCCTGGGAGAAGAACCTAATCTGTGAAATAGAAAACAGCCGACAGCGTGGTCCGCACCAGGCGCGGAAGTTCTACCAATCCGTCCGAAACATGACGCAGTACACACCACGCTGCACATACTGCAAGGACGGAGAGGGAAATCTGATCACCGATCCTGAAAGCATACTGGAGCGATGGGAAGTGTACTTTAATGAATTGCTAAATGGTCAGCTAACTGCAGAAGTGGAGGCTCCACTACTTGAAGAAGAATACCCTATGTTGCCGCCACCAAGCATAGAAGAGGTTGAGAAGGCTATAGGCCGGCTTAAACAGAACAAATCCCCGGGAGCCGATGGCATACCAGCCGAATTATTTCATCACGGCGGGCCAGCCTTACGTCAAGCAATTCATGATATTATAGTGCACGTATGGGAGCAGGAAGAAATGCCAGAAGACTGGCGAAAAGGCATAATATGCCCCATACATAAGAAGGGAGATGTCACAACGTGCAGCAATTATAGAGGTATCACGTTGTTGAGTACCGCCTATAAGATACTCTCCTCTATCCTACAAGACCGGATAACCCCATACGCTAAAACCGTCATCGGACAATATCAGTGTGGTTTCATTCCAGGCAAATCAACAACTGATCAGATCTTTACCCTTAGGCAGGCGATGGAAAAATGTCTAGAATTTAACATCCCAACATACCATCTGTTTATAGACTTTAAGGCCGCCTATGATAGCATAGCCAGGGTAGAACTTTACAAAGCCATGAGAGAATTCGGCATCCCAAATAAATTGACAAGACTATGTAGGTTGACCATGACCAACGTAACAAGCCAAGTAAAAATAGCCGGACCAATCAAAATCTCTAATGGACTCCGACAAGGGGACGGTTTGGCATGCCTCCTCTTCAACCTGGCGTTGGAGAAAGCAATCCGTGACTCTGGCACGGCAACAAGAGGGACCATCGTCAACAGGTCCAGCCAGTTACTAGCTTACGCAGACGACATTGACATCATCGGAAGAACCGAACAAGCTGTACACGATTCCTTCATCCAGATCGAGCAGGCGGCACAAAATCTGGGGCTGCACATTAGTGAAGGTAAAACAAAGTACATGGTGGCGTCGAATGCGAGAGGAACAGTTGATCAAACAATCAAGGTTGCGGAGCACGAATTTGAAGTGGTGCAATCCTTTAAATACCTTGGGTCAATAGTAGCAGCCGATAACAATATAGAAGAAGAAATACGCGGGCGGCTTCTCAAATCCAACAGAGCCTACTATAGTCTGTCAAAGCTTTTCAAATCCAGAAATCTCACCATAACTTCAAAACTGCTGCTGTACAGGACCATGGTCCTGCCAGTACTCACATATGGATCCGAGACTTGGGTGCTTAGCAAAAGGCACTCCGACCTCTTAGCTGCGTTCGAGAGAAAAGTCTTAAGGAGAATTGTTGGCCCCATATGTGAGGAAGGACGATTCCGGAGACGGTACAATCATGAATTGTACGCAATCTACCTAGAAGCAGATATCGTGACAAAAATTAAGCTCGGTAGACTCCGGTGGGCAGGGCACCTAGCTCGCATGAGCGAAGAGGAACCTGCTCGGAAAGTTCTTTGTGGTACATTCTATGTTAGACGACAGCGTGGTAGACCATGCTTGCGCTGGAGAGATGGCGTAGACCAGGACGCCCGAAGCCTTGGGGTGCGCAACTGGATGGCGTCGGCTAGAGACCGGGATAGGTGGAGAGACTTGTTGAAAGAGGCCAGGACCGGAACCCGGTTGTCGAGCCGATGATGATGATATAGCGGGACAGGCTTTTTTTTAAGTTCGTTGGCATTTCAAATTCGAAACCAAATAAAGCGTGTCAACTTAGTTGCCGAATGAACCGTATTATTATGTACGTGCATAGCTTGCCTAAGCCACTGATCCCAATGCTTTTCATCATTAGCTAAAAACGACCTTAGGTACTCAGCTAACGGCCGATGGCTTCTTTCTAGGGAACCATTGGACTGCGGATGATATGCTGTAGTGTGCATTTTCTTTATTCCAAGTAATTTGCAGGTTTCCGAAAATACCTTGGAAGTAAAATTAGCACCATTGTCAGTGACAAGAACTTTTGGTATTCTGTAACGTGTTACAATTTCGGCATCTGGCAAGGCTGCACAGTCCATAAATTTTGTCATGTCATTTGTCAGGATGTATCTATTCCCTGAATAGGATGTGGAAAGACCGCAAACTATGTCCATATATACCTTATCAAAAGGTAACGATGGAGTATCAGTAATTACTATGGGCATTTTAGTAGGAGGTGAGCTCTTACTTTTCTGACAAGCCGGACACCTCTTTACATAGTCCAGTACCTGTATTTTCATGCCTTTCTATCTATACTGTTGCCTGATGCGTTGGAAAGTCCTTTCCCGCCCTGGTGGCCACCGAGTGCCGAGTTATGGCAATCTTTTAGCACGGTTTGGATCTCGTCAGGATTGGATAGAAATGCCCAGCTGCATGTACCCTTTTCAACTGAGTGGGATTTAACTTCTTCCGCGTCAGTGCCTTTGGCTTCTTTTTGTTAGTTTCGGCTACTAGCATTGATTTCCTTTTCTTTACCGGCAGTCAATACCGTGGAGCCCAGTCAGGATGTGGTTCATTATTCTTTGAAAAGTAGCCGGTGCTCCTGAAAGCCCGAAAGGCATACGATTGAATTCATAATGACCTACCTCTGTACTGAACGCGTTTTTTTCTCGGTCCTTTTTGTCTTTTAGGACTTGATGGTATCCATTGGCCAAATCAAGAGTAGTGAAGTATCGACAATTTCCTAACTGGTCAAGAATATCTTCTATTCTTGGCAGAGGAAAAACGTCTTTTACAGATACCTCGTTCAGTTTTCGGAAATCCACCACGACTCTCCATCTCTCTTGTCCATCAGACCCTGTTTTTTTAGGGACGAGGAGAATTCCATGGCGAAATACTGGGGGAAATAACTCCATCTTGAAGCATTTTCTCAACTCTCGAGTTTATTTCATCTCTAGCAATTTGAGGTAATCTGTACTGCTTCTGATTAATTGGCCCTTGATCTACTTTCACTGGTATTTTATGAGAAAGAACTTCCGTGTAGCTTAAGCTGTCACCATCTAAATGAAATATGTCATTGTATTGAGTGCATATTTCTTCTATACACGCTCTTTCCTCATTATTTAAAGAGGGATCTAATTTTAACGCCTTAAGCCTAGTACTCACCTAGCGTGAAATGAAAAATAAATACGATCCAAATTACACGCGAAGAATAAACTTTTCCACGTGAATTTTTGACACTCACTTTGACAAAAAAAAAACAATTATTTTTAAACTGATTCGTTCTTTCTGTTTATCATTTTTTTAATTTTTTGTTTTGAAACAGAATATTCAAATCAACTGACAAATGTCACCGTTTTCCACGATGCCTTAAACTTTTTCCTGATGGTTGTACATTGAAAAATGAAAATTATAGCGTGGAAAAAGTTGTGGAACATATTTGTTTTTCCAATCCACATTTTAGTACTCACCTCTCGTTGCGGATTTCATGCCAGTGAACCAGCAGTCACTTTTATATGAAATTTTCATTTTCACTTGAACTGAGTACTAGGCTTTACGCAATGTATCTATTCTTTTACACGCTGGTTTTGAGCTTTGTATATTATAAATGTTTGGATTCTTATTTTCTAAGATCATAAATTGATTAAAATTTGTAAATTTAGGTGTAAAGTTTTCATAAATGTAAACATTTTTTGTTGTTGCGTTCAAGACCGGTACTTGTACTTTTCCGTCTCTCACTTTTACCACCGTGTTGGCCAAATATATGCCTGGGTAAATTTCTTGTGAGTGTGCTAAAATTTCGGGGGTTTTGGAAGGCACTTTTAACGTCACAACCGTTTGCGTACGGGCTTTTATTTCCCGTTATTCCAAACGTTCGTTGTTTACCATGTGTTGAATGTTATTACTTCTCTCAACCGCATGCTTAAGAGGATATTCAGAGACAACTGATTTATTTGTATCTAAAAATTTCAAAGTTTTGGTCACTGTATCTATAATAGAATGATTCCAAAGTATATCCCGACCTAGGATCCCATCAACTGGTATATCATTCTTATCGTCTACAATGTGCCATTTTGCTTTGCATTTTTTGGATAGAAATATATTTGCTTTAACCGCCCAAGTCTACCACCGTTTTTAGTTGCTTTTATAGATAATCAAGCAAATTTACGAAAAAAAAACACAAATTATTCAATTAAGTCAAGCAGTTTAGTAAAAAGTTTATGAAAAATCCCATTTCAAAGTCAAAATTAAGGAAAAAACATTTTAATATTTTTTTATTTTTCAGTCATACTATTTTGTAGAACGAAGGAGCACATCACCTCTCGGAAAGCTTTATAATAAGTATCGCAATTGGAAGAACAACCTCACTCGGAAGGCAAACATAAGTGGCCCTTCCTGCAAAAAATCCAAAAATGACATTTATGAAGTTGAATCTAATGATGATGAGCACATAAGAATACTCCAAACCGACTTTCACGCAATGTCATATGAAGAAAAAATGGTTCATTGGGCTGGATGCGCTGCTAGCCGAATGAATTCTATCAAAGACATTGAAAAAACAAACAAAAAAATTATTGATATATGGCCAGCATATAAATCACCGGATGGTTTCCGTTTGGTATTTTAAATTTTTTTTTTTGGAAAATTAAGAAATCATGACTTTTTTTAAGATCGATTCGGACTTTAAGTTCCTTTTCGGAACTTTAAAATATAGGGCTCTAGACAGTTTGAACGATATCTGCGATATTTTAATTAAACATGTTTTTCCAAAACATATGAACCAAATTAAAAGCTCCGAAGATGTCGACATTTTTAACAAACTAAACCAAGAGCATAATAATTTGGGTGAAGGTAATTAATGTCTTATTAAAATAAATAATGAAATACAATAAAGGAGTTTTACATAATGTATATAAAAAAAACATAGAATTCCATCATAATTTTTCATTATTTGCATTTTCTTTGCATGAACTTTAGATGCAGTGCAGCTGATGGTATTTTATATTGTTCAATTACTTTTGCCACCGTCACGAACAAGCAAAAAAGCACTATCGTCATCAAACAATATTCTGACTCAAAAAAAAAAAGTTTTATTCTATAAATGAATCAAGAAAATCATTTATTACTTATTGTAGCACCGAGGTCAAATACAAAGAAATGTACGACTGTAAGGTGGTGGAAGAAAAATCTGTCGCCCCGTACATTTCTGTTATAGGTACCATATATGAGCCCAACTATTTTATGGTTGACTTCGAAAATATTTCCTATAAATTGTTTAAATTCTCACAAGCTCTGGATATATGCTTTAAGGCTTATTTTTCATTTAATATTAAACATCCAGAAGCAGCAGAGCATATGTGGGAATTTGTTGATAGGATGTTTTATAAAATGGAAGGAGTACAGTTAAAAAGAAACCCTATCACTGATGGTTTACTAAAAGAAATTCAATGTAAGTATAAAATTGTTCCGAAGATTTTGAATGTAAAATGTTAAATTTATTTTTAGTGGCCTCCAGTACAGAAATTAAGGAAACTTAAAATATTTGTTTTATTTTTAATTTTGTTTATAATTAATTAATTTATAAGATACATTTTAGCTTTTTTTACTATATTTGTAATTAAAAATTAAATTAAAAAAAAAATGAATTATAAAATTATTTTTTAACTTAAAGAATACGTTACCTTTTGTTATTACGAGTATTTCTTTCAATGGATATTTTAGGAAATGTCGGAGAACAAATTTAATTATGGTAAGTTCTACAATAATATTCGTACAATAGACGAATGGAGCTGTATAATTTACGAATGAATCACAAGGGCATTCGTAAATATTACAATGATATTCGTACAATATACGAATGGAGCTGTATAATTTACGAATGAATCACAAGGGCATTCGTAAATATTACAATGATATTCGTACAATATACGAATGGAGCTGTATAATTTACGAATGAATCACAAGGGCATTCGTAAATACTACAATAATCGTACAATATACGAATGGAGCTGTGTAATTTACTAATGAATTACTAGGCATTCGTAAATACTACAATCATATTCGTACAATATACGAATGGAGCTGTATAATTTACGAATGAATTACAAGGGCATTAGTAAATATTACAATGATATTCGTACAATATACGAATGGCATTGGTAAAAATTCGTACATTGTACCAATGGTATTCGTACAATAAACGAATGGCATTGGTTAAAATTAGAATAATATTCGTACATTGTACCAATAGTATTCGTACAATACACGTTTGATTTTCTACGAATACTAATAAAATATTAGTAATATGTACTAATAAACCTCCATTCTACGAATACTATTCGTGGCTGAAAACCACGAATAAAATTCGTAGAATGTACGCATGAATTAGTAATATCTACACACGAATTTTTTTGAGTGCAGGATTTTTGAATCTTAAGAATCCCAAGATTTTGAAGGGTTGAAGCGTAGTGTGCACCATCGCAGTTGAAATTCAACACTAAAGGTTCTCTTAGAGTTAAAAGCCATTGGTTGGACGTGGACATCTTTATAATCGTCCCTTTTCTGGCCGGTATGGCGACGTATTTGCAGTTTTCTGATGATGTTGTGGCATGTTGAAGTAATTCCACTACACATTCTGAGCTGCCGCTGGTGTGTGTCGGTCTGTTGTGTTTGCAGATTTTCGCTGAAGATGAAGAATTTAAACTAACATCAATGCATCTTTCAAACTCTTCATTTGACATATCCACATACAGCCCCTGATCTTCGGCAATGTATTCAGCATTTACTTCAAGAATGAGATCCCATTTCGTGTTGAGTCTTGTGGCAATGGGGTAAATTCTACGGATGTCAAACAGGTTAAGTTCTGGCAAGGGTATTGATACCCTTATGATTATCGAATCCTTTTCGGGGTATGTCGACAATAAATCAAACTCGTTTACTTTCGTTTTGATTTAAAGATTTCATTATTTATAGCTCCAGTATACTGATTGAATTCCGCAGTAATGTTGTTGAGATTATTCGCCATTTGTTCAACCTCCATCATAACCATTTCCACCGGTTTGTTCAGCTAATCAAAATTCGAGTTATTTACTGTAATCTGCTTCCGAATAAGGTCGAGAGTTTGTTTGTCGTTTCCTTTCATAATTCGCAGCTGTTTGTAAATAGCACCCGAATCCTCGTCGTCCATTGTACCGAAAGCCCATTTCGTGAAATGACCAACTACGTTTAATGCCCGTTTGCTTCTGCGGTGAGCAAAAACGTGTTGCAGATGTATGTTGTTTAGTCGCAAATTGTTGTTAATTTCTCGTACTTCGTTTGTCATTAAAGCACAGGACTGTTGAAAAACGACTGAGCTAAGAGTTGCACATAGTTTGAGAATTTCCTTGTCACATATGTCTGTAAAATTCAAAACAGTAGTAGAATCCATAGGCGTCATTTTCGTGAATATCGTCTAGGTATTTTTGTAGAACAGTGCACTTCCAACTGTCTCGAATATCGCGTGCGAGGGAGATAGATCTTGGAATTGGAATTGTGGCTGAGGTGGCAACGTTAACGATTTTAGTCCCTCGATGAAACAGACATTTGCCACGAGACAAACAATTCTTAAAACGACTTCTTCAAATATTTTCATTTTTTATAATACAATAATGTAGAAGATAAATATTAGAATTTATAATAAACAAATAAATAAATACAGTACAAATTTAATGACGGAATAGACCTTGGTTAAAATGATGCGTCTTGTAATCTGAAAATAAAATTCTTGATTATTATTCTATAGTAATTCTATTAGCTTATTTGTAGAAGGAATATAATTAGGAATAAAATGATGCGTCTTGAAATCTGAAAATTAAAATTCTTGATTATTATTCTATAGTAATTCTATTAGCTTATTAATAGGCAAGAAGTTCTTATTGGTAAATTAACTGTAAAAGGGTTTGAGGCGGTTATTATGTACCTTCCTGTTCGTGTTCTAGTTAACTTTGATGGTGGTAGTTACTGGGATATCAATAGACACAACATCGTAAGGTCCGATCCATTTTTCAGAAAATTTACTTTTTCTAATTGGGTTTTTAAGTAAAACCCTTTGGCCGGCTTGAAATGCAATGCTCTTGATATTTCTGTCGTAATTATTTTTTGCCCTTATCTTTGTCCTTTTTAAATTCTCACTAGCTATTTGGTGGTTTTTAGTAAGCTGGTATTTCAGTGAACAAGGATAATTGTAACTAGCATATAGCGGGACAGGCTTTTTTTTAAGTTCGTTGGCATTTCAAATTCGAAACCAAATAAAGCGTGTCAACTTAGTTGCCGAATGAACCGTATTATTATGTACGTGCATAGCTTGCCTAAGCCACTGATCCCAATGCTTTTCATCATTAGCTAAAAACGACCTTAGGTACTCAGCTAACGGCCGATGGCTTCTTTCTAGGGAACCATTGGACTGCGGATGATATGCTGTAGTGTGCATTTTCTTTATTCCAAGTAATTTGCAGGTTTCCGAAAATACCTTGGAAGTAAAATTAGCACCATTGTCAGTGACAAGAACTTTTGGTATTCTGTAACGTGTTACAATTTCGGCATTACATTACATTACAATTTTGTCATGTCATTTGTCAGGATGTATCTATTCCCTGAATAGGATGTGGGAAGACCGCAAACTATGTCCATATATACCTTATCAAAAGGTAACGATGGAGTATCAGTAATTACTATGGGCATTTTAGTAGGAGGTGAGCTCTTACTTTTCTGACAAGCCGGACACCTCTTTACATAGTCCAGTACCTGTATTTTCCTGCCTTTCTATCTATACTGTTGCCTGATGCGTTGGAAAGTCCTTTCCCGCCCTGGTGGCCACCGAGTGCCGAGTTATGGAAATCTTTTAGCACGGTTTGGATCTCGTCAGGATTGGATAGAAATGCCCAGCTGCATGTACCCTTTTCAACTGAGTGGGATTTAACTTCTTCCGCGTCAGTGCCTTTGGCTTCTTTTTGTTAGTTTCGGCTACTAGCATTGATTTCCTTTTCTTTACCGGCAGTCAATACCGTGGAGCCCAGTCAGGATGTGGTTCATTATTCTTTGAAAAGTAGCCGGTGCTCCTGAAAGCCCGAAAGGCATACGATTGAATTCATAATGACCTACCTCTGTACTGAACGCGTTTTTTTCTCGGTCCTTTTTGTCTTTTAGGACTTGATGGTATCCATTGGCCAAATCAAGAGTAGTGAAGTATCGACAATTTCCTAACTGGTCAAGAATATCTTCTATTCTTGGCAGAGGAAAAACGTCTTTTACAGATACCTCGTTCAGTTTTCGGAAATCCACCACGACTCTCCATCTCTCTTGTCCATCAGACCCTGTTTTTTTAGGGACGAGGAGAATTCCATGGCGAAATACTGGGGGAAATAACTCCATCTTGAAGCATTTTCTCAACTCTCGAGTTTATTTCATCTCTAGCAATTTGAGGTAATCTGTACTGCTTCTGATTAATTGGCCCTTGATCTACTTTCACTGGTATTTTATGAGAAAGAACTTCCGTGTAGCTTAAGCTGTCACCATCTAAATGAAATATGTCATTGTATTGAGTGCATATTTCTTCTATACACGCTCTTTCCTCATTATTTAAAGAGGGATCTAATTTTAACGCCTTAAGCCTAGTACTCACCTAGCGTGAAATGAAAAATAAATACGATCCAAATTACACGCGAAGAATAAACTTTTCCACGTGAATTTTTGACACTCACTTTGACAAAAAAAAAAAAAAAAAAACAATTATTTTTAAACTGATTCGTTCTTTCTGTTTATCATTTTTTAATTTTTTGTTTTGAAACAGAATATTCAAATCAACTGACAAATGTCACCGTTTTCCACGATGCCTTAAACTTTTTCCTGATGGTTGTACATTGAAAAATGAAAATTATAGCGTGGAAAAAGTTGTGGAACATATTTGTTTTTCCAATCCACATTTTAGTACTCACCTCTCGTTGCGGATTTCATGCCAGTGAACCAGCAGTCACTTTTATATGAAATTTTCATTTTCACTTGAACTGAGTACTAGGCTTTACGCAATGTATCTATTCTTTTACACGCTGGTTTTGAGCTTTGTATATTATAAATGTTTGGATTCTTATTTTCTAAGATCATAAATTGATTAAAATTTGTAAATTTAGGTGTAAAGTTTTCATAAATGTAAAAATTTTTTGTTGTTGCGTTCAAGACCGGTACTTGTACTTTTCCGTCTCTCACTTTTACCACCGTCTTGGCCAAATATATGCCTGGGTAAATTTCTTGTGAGTGTGCTAAAATTTCGGGGGTTTTGGAAGGCACTTTTAATGTCACAACCGTTTGCGTACGGATTTTTATTTCCCGTTATTCCAAACGTGCGTTGTTTACCATGTGTTGAATGTTATTACTTCTCTCAACCGCATGCTTTAGAGGATATTCAGAGACAACTGATTTATTTGTATCTAAAAATTTCAAAGTTTTGGTCACTGTATCTATAATAGAATGATTCCAAAGTATATCCCGACCTAGGATCCCATCGACTGGTATATCATTCTTATCGTCTACAATGTGCCATTTTGCTTTGCATTTTTTGGATAGAAATATATTTGCTTTAACCGTCCCTAACGTTATTCCATTACCACCAAAGACCCCTCCTAATTCCTTAATCTCTTTCGTACAAATGTCTTGAATATTTTTTAGAACACTCAATTTTAGCAAACTGGTATCGGCTCCCGTGTCTACTAGCACAGTTACCGTACCATATCTCGAACTTTTTAATGGCAAATTTACAAAAACGTCATGTGTTTTGCGTTTTTGCATATACAAAAGGCTATGCCTCGTTATAGTATGATCTTTAAATAGACTACTCAGTTTAGCGATGACTAACTTAAGAGCGCTTTTAGCGAAACTAATGACCTTCAAATTATTTCGCTTAGTTAAGCTACTAGTAAGATCACCAAAACTGAGTCCTGTCTTCAATGCAGATGCTGCAATTTCCAACATTGCTGCATACAGTAATCCACAGAAGTTAAATATCATACCTAATGAAAATACAAAATTAAAGCTATTATAAAAGCTCTGCTCGATCTGGCTTATCCAGCCAAAGACATTTTACCCGGTTTGACGGGGTTTGAAATGCGAAGACTCTAGACTTAGGACACACATCTATGCTGTGCCCATAGGAAACACACGATTCACATTAAGGTTTGCTCTTTCTCTGTCGGCATTCTGCGTAAGTGTGATTATGTTTACCACAGAAATCGCATTTAATCTGAAAGTCTTTTCTTGAACGCATAGGTTGTTTACCCAAATGTGGATCTGGGGGAGTCTGAACATTTAGGCTGTCGTTGTGCGAAGGGATGCCACCACTTGTGAGGGTGTGTGGTACTTGCTGAGCTAAGGTGTGTGGGTATGCAAATGTCAAACATACTCCAACAATCATTTTTTAAAGTTGGTCAGGTAACAACAATAAGCAAAAAAAACTAACACAAATAAATGAAAAATAATGCTGGATCTCGAATTTCCAGCTCATAACATAAAATAAAATAAAATTCAATATTTACCTGTGACTCACGGAAGCAATGGGATTTATTTTTTATTTATTTTATTTTTAAATCACCACAATAGTCACCGGTTTTGTTGTTTTTATTTTATTTTCCGGTTGCGATGTGGAGTTCATAGTCGCTTTTTTTACTTTTCTTTTTTAAAAGAAAACACCGCACCGATTATATTAATTTGGGAGTAATTATTTTTTTCCCGGCTGCGCCAAAATGTTACTTTTACTTTCGTTTAATTAAATACACGACCCGCTCTTTCAATTGTTTTCAGTCAACTCGCCCATCGTTCATGTTCCCGACCGACACTTAGCTGCTGCTATCCAAATAGCCCACTCCGTATTTCAAGTTAGTTTCAAAGTTAATTGCAAAGTTAAAACACTATTGATGAGTAAGATTCTGCACAGCAATAATGTGTCGACACAGTGCAATAGGCTGAAAGAGTTCAACTCAGGTTATGCACAGTGAACTAAATGTAGGGCGCAACATTATCTCTTGTAGGAATTAAAGATCGCGGAGTTCGCCGGCCTAGTGGAGTCGAGGGACTTGGAATCAGTAAGAGCGTTTGCGAACTTCGAGGCATTGAAGAATAATCATAGATATACGTTTCCTTCCACTGTCACTCAAAAAATGGTCCGCATCTAGAAGACGACTTTCGTTGAACTTCAGTTTACGTTGAAGAGCGGTGAATTCCGGAGACATGCTCTGTTCATGGGACAATGTGCTCTCTGAAATCGACACCATCTGTGTGTAGCTTTCACAACATCCAAACAAATCATAAGTATCACGTTTGTCTCTCTGGTTAGAAAAACTATCCTTATGGATCCTTCGTCACAATCAGCCCAAATCTCTTCATCGAATTCGTTATCCAATGGCAGAGCATGATCAAGATACGGAAACTCTGTTACTCTACGTCCTTCATGACTCAGTTGCCGGTTGGATTCTTCCTGTTGGAAATTTGAATGACTGTTGCTATTTATGGCAAAGAGAGGTGAAGTTGCAGGTACGACTTTTTCCTCCGGTGCTGCACTTCCACAGCCTGACACTGATGCCGTTGCAAGATCTTCTTGACTTGAGTTATCTTTTCTCAGAGAATTCCTAAAATATTTTAAGGCCGACTACTGACAACATGCTGAAGAGGATGTCGTTGCAATATCATCGTCATTTATGCATTCACCACCAAGTTTCTGCTGCAGCGTAATGATTGTTTCAATAGCTTTCTTGACGATTTCTTCTTCGGAACTAAGGCATACTATTGGCTGTGTATGTTTGGATAAACGTGACAGGGAATGACTGGATGAGGTATTGAACGAATGCTCCGATAGACTTTCATTTGAATTGGGATTCGATAGAATTTCAACAAGCTTTTTGGCTGGATTATCATGGAGTGTTGTTCGTAGATTTAGCGGCGATGAAGATGAATCCGTGACTGCTGATGAGACTGATTCCGGACCAGGATTACGTGTTGTTGTTGTACTTTTTGTTGACCACTTGTCGTTGAACTATCTTGTGGAGTGTCTACCTGTCTCTCTCTCTCTATTCCATATATAATTAGGAATATGTAATAATAGTATAAGTAAGCAGAAATAAAACTGAACTCATCAAGAAAGGTCGTCTTTCTTTTAACGTGCGAACACTACATGGTGGTAGCGGTGTCGAGATATATATATTTATTTTAATTCGGTCGTTCGTTTGGAAAAAGAAAAAACAAAATGGTAAATGATAATAATTTTGAAGCTTCTGAAATAGAAATAATATGTATCAAAATTAAAATGGTATCTGGTTACCTCTACATTATCTCTGTCTATATACCTCCAAGATCTATAAACAATGTGTATGAAAGTTGTATTAAATATGTTGAAAGCATACATAACCAAATGGATACAAATGACGAGCTCTTGATATTAGGCGATTTTAATCTCTCAAACTTGCGATGGACAATATCTTCAGACTTCAACATCGTATCTCCTGCGAACCCTTCCACAGCTAATGAATTCTCAATAATTGATGGTTTGGCCCCGTGTGGACTTAGTCAATTTAATGGGGTTCTCAACAGTTTCAACAATATTTTGGACCTAGTTTTTTTCTCGAACACTATAAATTCGGATACATCTGTAAGCCCTGCTGATATCATACTATTAAAAGAAGACCGGCACCACCCAGCTCTAGATATATCATTAAACATTAGCTTGTGCAATGACTTTGACAAATCAAATGAAAATCTTGAGTTCAACTTTAAAAAATGTAATTTTGATCAATTATTTAATTTGTTATGTAATGTTAACTGGAATCAAGTTTTTTTTAATTGTAATATTAACGAAATGTGTTTAAAATTTTATGATATCCTTTTTAAATGTTTTTATGAAACAACTCCACTACGTAAATCTTGCAGTAGATCTCAAAATCCACCATGGTTTAATACTGAGCTTAAAAATCTAAAAAGTAGAAGAAACAAAGCATGGTTGAAATATTCCAAATCCAGAGCTGATGAAGATTATCGCTTACTCCGATCTGAAGTCTATGTTTTCTGACTACTCTAATATTTTATATTCCGATTACATTTTAAAAATCGAAAATGATCTAAAACGAAATCCTAAAAATTTCTGGAACTTCGTGAAAAATTAACGGCTACCCCAACTCTATGTCTTTTAATAACGTAACCAGTCATGATTCTGGAGAAATATCTAATCAGACCAAAAACATAAATGTTAAAAAAAGAGCCAAGTTCTTCTATACAAAAACCTTTGTGTAACAAGTCAGCCGTGAAAAGTAATGATATCTAAAAGTGCGCCAAGTTCTTACTTCATGAAGATTTAATACCGAATATTTAAAGTAGAATAATATTGAAACAGCTACAACGTAATAGAGAAATTTTATTATTTAATGATTACTGAGTAAAATTTGATAGGCTTACTGGTCAAGTTTTTAAAACCGTTTGAATTGGGCATAAAAAAAAAAAACTTGCCAAGTAAGCCCATCAAATTTTACTCAGTAATCATTAAATAATAAAATTTCTCTATTACATTGTAGCTGTTTCAATATTATTCTACTTTAAATATTCGGTATTAAATCTTCATGAAGTAAGAACTTGGCGCACTTTTAGATATCATTACTTTTCACGGCTGACTTGTTACACAAAGGTTTTTGTATAGAAGAACTTGGCTCTTTTTTTAACATTTATGTTTTTGGTCTGATCTCACTCCTTTTTGCAAAGATTTAAATATTTTGCCATGTCAAAATCTCGAAAGATAAGGAAAGATAGAAGGGTGGACTCTTCCTACTAAAATCAACTTAGTTTATAGCCTTCCTATTTCTTTTGGTATATTTTCTTTTTGTTATTGGTTGTTTTAATTTGCGCTTCAATTATTTCTTCTTATCCTGGCAAGATACATAACACTAACATACCTACCTTAATTACAGCAATCGGAAGTGCTCCATATAAATTAAACATACCACGCCCCCTGAATGGAAAACCTCAATTTTTATTGTTGGTCCTTTATATGCGACTTGAGCCCTACCGTTCTACCAAATTTCATTGTTCTACTGCAATTGGAAGTGCGCCATATATAATTTACATCAGTTCTGAGGAAGTGGGCGGATACCACGCCCTTGAATGGAAAACCTCGATTTTTATTTTCGGTCCTTTATATGCAATTTGAGCCCTACCGTTCTACCAAATTTCATTGTTCTACTGCAATTGGAAGTGCGCCATAAATAATTTACATCAGTTCTGAGGAAGTGGGCGGATACCACGCCCTTGAATGGAAAACCTCGATTTTTATTTTCGGTCCTTTATATGCAATTTGAGCCCTACCATTCTACCAAATTTCATTGTTCTACTGCAATTGGAAGTGCGCCATATATAATTTACATCAGTTCTGAGGAAGTGGGCGGCTACCACGCCCCTGAATGGAAAACATCAATTTTTATTTTTGGTCCTTTATATGCGACTTGAGCCCTACCGTTCTACCAAATTTCATTGTTCTACTGCAATTGGAAGTGCGCCATATATGATTTACATCAGTTCTGAGGAAGTGGGCGGATAACACGCCCCTGAATAAAAAACCGCTAATTTTATATTTTTTTCTTCGAACGCAATTTGAGCCCTACCACTTTACCAAATTTCATCGTTTTACAGTAGGTGGAAGTGCTCCATTCAACCAACACCAATTCGGAGAAAGTGGGCGGATACCACGCCCCCCGAAAGGAAAATCTTGGTGTTTATTTTTGTTTTTTTATATGCAATATAAGCCCTACCGGTTCACCAAATTTAATCGTTTTACAGCAGTAGGAAGTGCTCCATTCAACCAACACCAATTCGGAGACAATTCGGAGAAAGTGGGCGGATACCACGCCCCCTGAATGGAAAATTTCAATTTTTCGATTTTTTCCTCTGCTTACATGACAAGACCTACCGTTGTGCAAAATTACAAGATTCTACGATGTCGGGAAGTGCTCCATAATTTTGATGATCTGTCAGTCAGTCAGTCAGTCAGTCAGTCAGTCAGTTACGGTTTTTGTGATTTTTGAGGCCTTATATCTCAGGAACCGCTTATGCTAGAAAATTGAAATTTGGTCAGGCGCATTTGCCTGACTAGCTTAGCAAATATTCGGAATTTCAAGTTTCTGACTTGATTGGTACTGAAGATAGGGAGGGGTCAAAAGTCGCCTGAGTTTGTTCCTGTAAAAAGGGTGTAGTGCCAGAACTTGGCTGGGCACTACCGTGCCCTTTGATATGTTTGCTAATTTTTTTAAAAATGCATTTGTAGAGTCTGGTTCTCACGAACCTTCTGATTTTTCACCTTCGCTCCCTATTTTTTCACACCTTAACACAATTAACTTCTCTATTTGTGAAGAATCCATTGTTCAGAATATTTTGAAACTCGACGATTGTTTTAGCCCTGGTCCTGATGGCGTACCATCTATAGTATTAAAGAAATGTGTATCTTATTTATCCTATCCCCTATATGTTCTATTTAATGAATCTTTAAATTCTTCAATATTTCCTTCTATGTGGAAAAGTGCTTTCATTATACCCATCCATAAAAAAGGGTCAAAAAACGATATAACTAACTATCGCCCTATTGCTAAATTGTCTGTAATTCCCAAATTATTTGAATCCATTATCTGTAACGTCTTATCTTTTAGTTGTAAATCTATTATTTGTGATAGCCAACATGGTTTTGTCCAAAAGAAGTCGACTGTTACAAATCTGTTTGACTTTACCTCTTTTTGTATCGATTCCTTTGAAGATCGAAAACAGGTGGATTGTGTATTTACTGATTTTAGCAAAGCCTTTGATAAGCTTTGTCACAAAACTCTAATTAATAAACTAATTGGCTTAGGGTTCAATGAAAACTTTCTAGTCTGGATATCATCTTATTTAGAAAACAGGAGGTATAGTGTTACTTTTCGTAATGAGCGTTCTGATCAATTTTTGGTCAACTCAGGTGTTCCACAAGGGAGTCATCTAGGCCCATTACTATTTGTTCTATATATCAATGACTTGACATCAATTATAAAAAATTCATCTGTGCTTATCTACGCCGATGATATCAAAATTTTTAAAAGAATAGCCTCCATCAGCGACTGTGAACAACTTCAAGAAGACATTTATAGGTTCAGGGAATGGTGCAATACTAACCGTCTTTTGTTAAATATTGACAAGTGTAAAACAATGTGTTTTACGCGCAAAAAAAATGTGTTAACTTACAACTATATGTTAGATTCTTTTACATTATGTAGAGTGTCCGTTTTTTCCGATCTAGGGTTTATTCTAGATTCTAATTTAACATTTATTGATCACATTAACTTTATTATTAAAAAAGCTAATAAAACTTTGGGATTTATAAAAAGATTCTCCCGTGACTTCGTGGATCCTTACGTTCTTAAGCTTCTCTACATATCTTTTGTCAGACCAGTACTCGAATATGGCTGTGTAGTCTGGGCGCCATACTATTCAGTTCAAATTAACAGACTTGAGGGAATTCAAAGGAGATTCTTACGATTCTGTCTTCGTTTTCTTCCTTGGTCACAAAGATCGACACTGCCCACCTATAACAATAGACTCATCTTAATAAATCTCCCTTTACTCTCAAAGCATAGACAATATCTACAACTATGTTATATTATAAAATTAGTCAACGGATCAATAATATCTCCATCAGCTCTGTGCCGCTTGAATTTTAGTTTTAGTCAAGCTAGCTTGAGAAATCAACGGTCTCTATATCCATAGCTGGGCATTAACTCGTTAATCCGTTAATCGTTAATTAACGAAGTTAAAATTTTGATTAACGGATTAACTTTTAAGTTAATTTTTAAAAATGTTAGCGGACACGTTAAATCCGTTAATCCACGATAAGTCCGTTAATCGTTAATCCAATGCCTACTATTTACCGCGCGGCGCGAAAAACAGGTTCAGACAAGTATGAGACAAGTGCCGCGTGGCGCGTGCCGCGGGTGAAACAAAAACAGCTAGGTACGTATTATATTTTGACGGCGCGTGCGAGTGAGAAAACTGCGAGGAGATTCGTTTCGTTTGATCATTTCATTATGCCGGTCGTCCACTATGTGCGCGATAAGTTCAACCAACTTCGTTTAACTTTTTATTCAACCCTTTCGATGGATAAACGATTTACAACCTCTTACACTAGTGCAGCAACTTACGTAATTCACGTTGAGCAACTAAAGTTGAACAAAATGCGTTCGGAACCCCGTAAACATAATTGACCAATGTACTCAAATGTTGAATAACCTCGTAGCTTGTACACTAGTTGATAAAATTGTTCGATTTTGACAGAAAAAAAAGTTTTTCGAGTTGATCAACTGCGTTTTCGATATTGTTTTTTAACCAGTTGATGAACGAGTTGAAACCTTCGTACACTTAACCAAGGATCACTCGTTGGGGAACGCGTTGAACGCACCACGATAAACAAAAAACTCAAACGTCGAACCTGATATAATTTTGACTTCAGTTCGGTACATACATTTATTGTCGACGCACGCCTTCCCTTTAAAATATTCTTAAATTTGTTTCGTATGAGTATGATTTCCTTTAAGAAAAAAAAAAAGTGTCTGCCGCATTAATAATATTAGAAAATGAACGACAAAGGAAGAAAAAACAGCCAAGACGATTCTGGGTAGATGATTTTTTCTTGAGTCGCGAAGAAAATTGTATTTTTCAATGAAATATATGAGAAATTAAAATCGATTGATCCCACCGCTCCGTGAATTCGAATTCAAAGTTTAAGCAATTGCATTTTCGAGGAAATTTGAGACCAAGCCAATTCCCTGGCATCTCGATTTTTATAAGAGGGGCTCTTAATGTCCCATATATTGGGCTTTTCCTCAATTGCTGAAATCATTTGCAAAATTAATTCCGTGGTCTATTCTGATTTTTTATCACCTTCCATGACGAAAAACCAAAATAAACTACAGTTTGCAAGTTGCAACAACTCCAAGTTCATGGCAACGCAATAGTTCAACCACGTAGACACATTTCACTGCAGCCAACGCAACGCAACATAATATTACGTCAAGAAATCCCAAAGAAAATTAAAAAGTTGATTAACGCGTTGAACAAATAATGTGCAACACATTATCTTGAAAATGTTGCTCAACGTGTTGATCGAACATTTTCAAGGAGCAACAAGAGCTCGTACACTACCAGTACACTTGTTGCGCAATTCGTTGAGCAACGGCCAACAACTAGATCCAACCCGTTGGTTGAACAGAATTAAAGGCATCGTACATTAGAGTTGAATGCGTTGAATTCGAAATTTGTGCGTTGATCGCCTAGTGGACGACCGGCATTACTTAAAACCGGTGCTTAGAGAAAAAATATATAAAAAATGCAATTTTTATCACATGTTAACGGATTAACGATTAACGTTAACTTCAGGCCTGGATTAAAGAAAATGAGGGCCCGGGGCTATTTCAAATTTGAGGCCCCCTAAAAAGATATAAAACCAGTGCAAGTCAACCTCTCATAACCCAGAGCGTCCTAAGCCCCAAGCGAGCCAACCCCCAATAACCCGGGGCGCTAGGAGTCCACGCTCTCAAAGACAATGCGTCGAGGAGTTGACGCATCGAAAATCCAAGAAGCTACAAAAAAATATTTGTATGCCTCTAAAAAAGGTTGAACTATGAAAAATAAGACATAGTTGCCACATTTAAAAAATCGCAATGTTAATTATTTTAGCAGAAATTGTTTTTTTCTGATTTAGTAGTTGAATTTAATTATAAATAAAAGAAGCCCCATATATAAAAAATGGTTGCAATTTGTAGATTTTACCAACAAACATTTATTTTTGAAAAAAGTTATTTTAAAAAATTTATAGAAACTTTTTATATGAGATACCTGCCTACATATTTAATTAAAATACATACTATGATTTGAAACATATTTATTTGAGTGGAAATTGATTACACATACAATCCATTGGTTGGTTCTTCTCTTTCTTATTTTGCATTTCAAAATTCTACTTATCAAAATTCTGAATTGTATAATTTTACTTCTCAAAATTCTACATTTTCAAATTGTACTTCTCAAAATTCTGAATTTCAATGTTCTAATTTATAAAATTTTAGTTTTCAATATACTAGGTACTTGTCAAAATTAAAGTTTTCAAAATTCTGCATTTCGAAATTCTACTTCTCGAAATTCTGCATTTCAAAATTCTACTTCTCAAAACTCTGCTTTTCAAAATTTTACTTATTAAGTTTTCTGCATTTCAGAATTCTACTTCTCAAAATAACTTTTTTTAAATTTTACTTTACCATTCACTTCTGCGGCAAAATTTGTATCGCCATTTTTCGCTAGTATCGAAATGTACTCTTACGTTCAATTCGCACATCTCTCTTAATCAAGAATAAATAAGGTACTCGAGATAATTAGTCCAGCATATTTCCACACTTCGCAAAAAAAGATACGAGGTATAGAATTCGATTTGTTTTTCAATCTGGCAACCCTTTGCTGAATTAGGCTGCATGGATTTAATATTTTTTGAGTTTACAGTTTTGAGTTAATAGCGACTTGGGGTTCGACTTTTTGGAGATATTAACGAATTGAGCTATGTGGGCTTAAAGTTTATGGGATTGATTGTGAGTTGGGCTACATGGGCTTAACGTTTTTGGGGTATATAGCTTTCGAGTTTTGATTTTGTGGGGTGAACTAATTTTGGTTTTTATTTTTGGGGTTTATTAGATTGTACAGTTTGAATATCGCGGTTTTACGGTTTAAATTTCTTAATGGGATGGGCGATGGGGCCCTTGTTTTCGCGGGGCCCGGGGCTTCAGTCCCCCCTAGCCCCCCTATAAATCCGGCCCTGGTTAACTTCCGTTAATTCTTCCGAAATTTAACGCTTTAACGTTTAACGAAGCTAACTTTTTAGTAGCGGATTAACGATTAACGAAGTTAACTGTTTGATTAACGGTGCCCAGCTATGTCTATATCCTAACTTTAGCAGAACAAACTATGGTATGAACAGTCCCTTAAATCAATTGATTTCAGTTTTCAATAAGTATAATTTTTTAATTTCTTCAGTTAATGACAATTTAAAATGTAGTAAATTTAAAGAAAACTTTTTTAATACATAATTGTAAGTAAATTCATATTTGTAATGTTATCTAGTTTTAAGTTTTGTAACGTTAGTACTTTAACGGATTAAATAAATAATACAACACCCGCTCAAGCTGTAATGCAGCCTCTATCTGGTAATAATTTTACAGTTCAAGCACCGGAGCATTTTTCATTTAGCCCAACGGATTGGCCGCGATGGAAACGTCGATTTGATCGCTTTAGAATAGCTTCGGGGCTAGATAAAAGAAACGAAGATGAGCAAGTGAACACCTTAGTCTACCTTATAGGTGATCGGGCAGATGACATTTTTCTTTCATTTAAGTTAAGTTCCGCTGATGAAAAGAAATTTATGCCCGTGTTAAACGCATTTGAAAATTTCTTTGTAATGAAACATAACGTGATCTACGAACGGGCAAAGTTCAATTCTCGAAGCCAGTTAGACGGAGAAAGCATCGAAGATTTCATTACGGCACTTTATTTGCTTTCAGAGAATTGCAATTATGCCGCCATGCGTGATGAAATGTTACGGGATCGATTGGTTGTAGGTGTGCGAGACAGACGGTTATCAGAGAGGTTGCAGTTAGAATCGGAGTTAACGCTAGAAAAGGCTATACAAACAGTCAGACAGCACGATGCAGTTAGAAGACAACAAGTAGACCTGTCAACTGCAACTGGCAGCACAAACACTGTTAATAGCATTCGCTCTCATTCTCAGAAACAGAAAACGTCAGCACACACACAAAGTTCTTTTCGAAATAAAGGAAAAACAACAAAGCCAAAAGATGTTGAATGTCAATGGTGTTGGGCACAGGGGAAACATGGAAAACAAAAATGTCCCGCAAGAGGAAAACAATGCCGCTTATGTAGAAAGTGGAATCATTTCAGCAGTGTATGCAGAAAAAAATCGAAGAACAGCGATAAAATATTTCACGTAGGAGAAGACGAAGATGAAGAGCCCTTGTTTATTGGTACGGTGGAAGAAGAACACTCTGGTGTCGAGAGATGGACGGCAGACTTAACAGTTAACGGAAAACAAATAACTTTCATGTTGGATACAGGAGCACCGGTTGACGTCATGCCACTTCAAGATTTTAAATTGAAATTTCCTAATGCGAGAATAAATTTATCTCATAAAAAGTTATGTGGCCCTTCTGGCGAGAGACTTGATGTTGCAGGTGTATTGAACTGTAAATTAAATTGTGCCAGCATAATTGTAAATCCAGTGTTTACATAGTTAATAATTTAAACTCACCACTTCTGAGTTTAAAATCTTGTCAAAATTAAAAAATAATAGAACGCATAAATGCTTTAAATACTCCGTGTATCCGAACAAATGAAAAATCATCGGTAAAAATCGAAGTGGAATATCCCAAGTTATTCAGAAAACTGGGTTGTCTTGACACTGAACACGAAATTAAATTACGAACAAACGCGAAACCATATGCAATTGCTACTGCAAAAGACGTGTACCCATACCTTTGAAATAAAAAATCAAGGCAAAACTTGATGAAATGCTACAGTTAGAAGTGATCAGACCAAAAACATAAATGTTAAAAAAAGAGCCAAGTTCTTCTATACAAAAACCTTTGTGTAACAAGTCAGCCGTGAAAAGTAATGATATCTAAAAGTGCGCCAAGTTCTTACTTCATGAAGATTTAATACCGAATATTTAAAGTAGAATAATATTGAAACAGCTACAATGTAATAGAGAAATTTTATAATTTAATGATTACTGAGTAAAATTTGATAGGCTTACTGGTCAAGTTTTTAAAACCGTTTGAATTGGGCATAAAAAAAAAAAACTTGCCAAGTAAGCCCATCAAATTTTACTCAGTAATCATTAAATAATAAAATTTCTCTATTACATTGTAGCTGTTTCAATATTATTCTACTTTAAATATTCGGTATTAAATCTTCATGAAGTAAGAACTTGGCGCACTTTTAGATATCATTACTTTTCACGGCTGACTTGTTACACAAAGGTTTTTGTATAGAAGAACTTGGCTCTTTTTTTAACATTTATGTTTTTGGTCTGATCTCACTCCTTTTTGCAAAGATTTAAATATTTTGCCATGTCAAAATCTCGAAAGATAAGGAAAGATAGAAGGGTGGACTCTTCCTACTAAAATCAACTTAGTTTATAGCCTTCCTATTTCTTTTGGTATATTTTCTTTTTGTTATTGGTTGTTTTAATTTGCGCTTCAATTATTTCTTCTTATCCTGGCAAAATACATAACACTAACATACCTACCTTAATTACAGCAATCGGAAGTGCTCCATATAAATTAAACATACCACGCCCCCTGAATGGAAAACCTCAATTTTTATTGTTGGTCCTTTATATGCGACTTGAGCCCTACCGTTCTACCAAATTTCATTGTTCTACTGCAATTGGAAGTGCGCCATATATAATTTACATCAGTTCTGAGGAAGTGGGCGGATACCACGCCCTTGAATGGAAAACCTCGATTTTTATTTTCGGTCCTTTATATGCAATTTGAGCCCTACCGTTCTACCAAATTTCATTGTTCTACTGCAATTGGAAGTGCGCCATATATAATTTACATCAGTTCTGAGGAAGTGGGCGGCTACCACGCCCCTGAATGGAAAACATCAATTTTTATTTTTGGTCCATTATATGCGACTTGAGCCCTACCGTTCTACCAAATTTCATTGTTCTACTGCAATTGGAAGTGCGTCATAAATAATTTACATCAGTTCTGAGGAAGTGGGCGGATACCACGCCCCTGAATGGAAAACCTCGATTTTTATTTTTGGTCCTTTATATGCAATTTGAGCCCTACCGTTCTACCAAATTTCATTGTTCTACTGCAATTGGAAGTGCGCCATATATGATTTACATCAGTTCTGAGGAAGTGGGCGGATACCACGCCCCTGAATAAAAAACCGCTAATTTTATATTTTTTTCTTCGAACGCAATTTGAGCCCTACCACTTTACCAAATTTCATCGTTTTACAGTAGTTGGAAGTGCTCCATTCAACCAACACCAATTCGGAGAAAGTGGGCGGATACCACGCCCCCGAAAGGAAAATCTTGGTGTTTATTTTTGTTTTTTTATATGCAATATAAGCCCTACCGGTTCACCAAATTTCATCGTTTTACAGCAGTAGGAAGTGCTCCATTCAACCAACACCAATTCGGAGACAATTCGGAGAAAGTGGGCGGATACCACGCCCCCTGAATGGAAAATTTCAATTTTTCGATTTTTTCCTCTGCTTACATGACAAGACCTACCGTTGTGCAAAATTACAAGATTCTACGATGTCGGGAAGTGCTCCATAATTTTGATGATCTGTCAGTCAGTCAGTCAGTCAGTCAGTCAGTCAGTCAGTCAGTCAGTCAGTCAGTCAGTTACGGTTTTTGTGATTTTTGAGGCCTTATATCTCAGGAACCGCTTATGCTAGAAAATTGAAATTTGGTCAGGCGCATGTGCCTGACTAGCTTAGCAAATATTCGGAATTTCAAGTTTCTGACTTGATTGGTACTAAAGATAGGGAGGGGTCAAAAGTCGCCTGAGTTTGTTCCTGTAAAAAGGGTGTAGTGCCAGAACTTGGCTGGGCACTACCGTGCCCTTTGATAAGGCGGGTAGATGAACCGACAGCATGGTGTGCCCCAATGGTCATTGTCGCCAAACCTGATGGTGACATTCGTCCCTGTGTCGATCTCGGGAAGCTCAACATGGCAAGTCAATGGGGTATCCATCCGATGCCGGTCGCTGATCATTCACTAGCACAGCTAGAAGGCGCCAAATATTACTCCAAGTTGGACGCGAACTACGGATTCTGGCAGATCAAATTATCAAATAAATCACAGCATCTCACAACGTTTCTCACTCCCTTGCCCTTCGGCATTTGCACCGCTTCGGAATTGTTCCAGAGGGAAATGCAGCGTATTCTTGAAGGACATGAGGGAGTCATCTGCTTACTTACTTACTTACTTCAGCTCCAGTGTTGAAGATGTACGATCCGACACACAAAACCATCGTGTCGTCTGATGCTTCATCTTACGGACTTGGAGCTGTCCTTCTTCAGACGGATTTGGATGGCATTCTCAAGCCCGTAGCATATGCCTCTCGAACCATGTTCGAAAGCGAGAAAAAATATGCCCAAATTGAAAAAGAGGCTTTAGGCATAAAGTGGGCATGCGAGAAGTTTCGGGATTATATCATTGGCATTCACTTCACGATTGAAACGGATCACAAGCCGTTGATCCCAATAAAAAATAGTAAAGATGCGGTAAAAATAGTCAAGATGCTGTTGAAGAAAAACATCGAAGATCCTCAGTTGGCTCTATTGGAGTACCGTGCCACACCACTCGCTAATGGGTCAAGTCCAGCTGAACTCTTAATGGGCCGAAAAATTCGTTCAATAATGCCTATGACAAGTGATCGTTTTGAGCCAAATCCGGTCGACATGGACAAAATCACAAAGACTGAAGAACAACGGAGGCAACAACAAGCAAATAACTATAACAGACGACATGGAGTTTGTGACACAAGAAACTTCAAAATTGGCGATGTTGTATGGATAAGGAATATCCACCAATGATGACGTATTCACGCTAAGGCAGATACCCCTCGTTCCTTTTATATCAAAACCAACACTGGGGTATACAGAAGAAATGTCTTTCATCTCAACAATGCTCATAGAAACGATATACCTTATAAACTAGCAGAAGCAATTGGAGGAGAGCTTCAAGCTACAAACTCGAAGGAGGAGATAAAGGTGCATGCTGATACCGAATTGCCTGTTCCAAAAACAAGTCTACCTACAACTACATCTACAGGTCACTATACTACTAGAGCAGGAAGAATCAGCAAACAACCTAATCGATGGACTTATTCTTCGAAGTAAGATTATTTCATCTTCATTTCAAAATATTTTAAAAAATGAATTTTCGAAATTAATTTTGTGAATTAATATTTTTATTTAATTAAGACTATCCAATATATATATATTTACATCTATAAGCTAAAAGCAAACTTCTATAAATGAATTAAAACTATGAATAAAGATTATTGTTCTTATAGGGGAGATGTGGAGTGTCTACCTGTCTCTCTCTCTCTCTATTCCATATATAATTAGGAATATGTAATAATAGTATAAGTAAGCAGAAATAAAACTGAACTCATCAAGAAAGGTCGTCTTTCTTTTAACGTGCGAACACTACATATCTGGCTGATCTTTATTTTCGGTTGTATCCTCATGAGTCATGACTATCAACTTCTCCATTTGTAATCGTGGTGCTTTCTGGATGATTTAGGCTATTGGTAAGATTTATTTTGGGAGTTGATTTAGTTAATCTGCTTTTGTAATGCCCGCTGCTGGTCGGTGTTCTTAAATGGTCTTTGTAGGTGCACTTACTGTCTGATGAGACTACTCGCTGTTGGTTATTTGAGTTTTGCGCATTTTGTTAAACTAATTCTAATTTAAGTTATTAACATAAGCCTAAGTATAAAAATAATGAATGTTTATCACGAATATTTACAATCAAGGCCTACTTACAAGTCTAAAATATTTGTTTTGAGAACTGTCATTTTGATATTCACAAAAACAAAAAACAAAACTTCAAATTTTGAGCTACTGACTTCATTTTGTATTTTAATCCACCATTCACACGTATTCATGGATAGGGAAATTAAGAGAGTTTTCTCTTACTCACCTCAAAAAAAAATTTGCGGGTGTTTCAGGCAAGAGGGGTACCGGTCGTGACTCTAGGTAATATATTTGCTCTATGGTTGTAGTGAGCTTGTGTCAAATAAAGTACCAAAAAGTAAGTATCTATTACATTTAGCCTTCATAACACTCAGCTGTTCGTCAAAAAACAAAGAAAAAACATCTTGTCTGTAAATCGAATTTAATAAACAAAAATGGAACTACCAAAAGCTAAAAGAATTCGAACAATTAACTTTGATTCATCAGATAAGGTATGTACGAGTACATAATTATCTCTAGCAAATACTGGTAATCAAATTGTTGTTCGTTTTATCCTAGCTGGAATACTCCTCACACAAGTTATTGAGGATACAATTCAATAATGCAAAATGAAAATTGCAACACTAACACACCGGATGAAGAAGGATCCGTGGAGAGAGATCACCAACAAGTATATTTATCTATTTAATTCTAAACCATTTTCAATTCAATTTGTTTTTAATATATTAGTATAACATTTTAGTTTCAATAAATAAAAACAACAAAGCTTTAGTTTACATGTCAAGTAAAAGTCATTTTATTTTGTTGATAATCTTTATAATTAAATGAGATGTCAAAGTGAATGTGACAGTTCAATACTAAAATGTCCTTATGTAGGCACTATTCAACCTCCAAACGCGTTTAGCTTATAATGCCTCTATTCAACGTCACATAAGTTTTATAAATAGCGATTTTGCGTTTAGAGGAATTATAAGGGTTGCATAGCCTTATGTACTCACTATAATGAGTTTATAAATATGGCTGTTACATGATATTTAGTTTCTTATTTCATTTAAATTGATATAGAAAAATACAAAATTAAAAAACAACGAAAATAAATAAAAATATAATGACATTACATGCCCATAACTTTAAAAATTCAATAAAACAAAACAACATTTGAACCATAGAGGAAATATATTACCTAGAGTCACGACTTCGGGGGTTCGCTCTCTTTAACCCTACAAGCTGAATTGAGAGGAAAAAACCCACAGTCCAAAGATGTGTTAGTTGCCCCATGCATTTTAAATGGGGACCAATACAGCTTTGTTCAAATTTTGTGGGTTTTTGCTCAATGCGCAAAAGTTGAATAAGTGCGTTTGAATATTCAAAAAAGGAATCCGTTAAATTCAAAAATTTTAAAATACAAATATTTATTTTATTAATTTAGCTTTTTTTATCTCTTTATCAATAAAAACTATATTAGATATTAATTTAATTGCTTTTCGGATACAAATTCCTTAATATTTATGTATATTTCTGTTAAAAACTAAGAAATTCCAAGCAAAAGTAGAAGCGCACCCTAGAAAATCAATGCGTATAGTGCCCAACGTTGACCACGGAATATAGACATTTAAGCCCAAAGCACTGATCTCTATAATACATTATAGAGATCAGTGGCCCAAAGGTGAAAATGTTGACAAGTAAACAAATCGATAAAAAAAACAAATGTCATAAAAAAAACAAAAGTGCGGGTCGCTGCTTCTAATTAGTAAACAAGTTTTTCACTGATTTTAGCGTAATTTTCTCAACTAAATTAAATAAATTGCCAATAAAAATGCACATCAAAGTTTCCCCCGTCGATACCCGATAAAATTTCGTCTGCAAATCATAAATTTATCGCGAAAATTTAGATTGCAAAATACCGAAATTGTGTGTGCAAAATTTCACAAGTTATGGAAGTAGTGAACTTTTGGTTAAAAAGCATAAAGGAAGTGTAAAAAAGTATAATTGCACGTTAGTTCATTTAATTAAACATCGTTTGGCATATAGTTTTGTTAATAAAACTCATTGTGCGGGCGATTTGTAATCAAACTTCTGTTGGCATTGAACAAACACTAAATACAACCAGAAATAGTGCAAGCGACCCACTAATTTTGTCGTCAACATCGACGTCCACTTCGTTAACGAAAAGCATCGGCAGTGACTGCAAAAAAAGTGTTTCCCTTCAACAACAGCCCGCGAGCTAAATAACAATAATATAAATTTTGATAATTTAAAAAAACAGCACAACAATAAGTGCAGCTAGTGGAAGAAACAAGTGAGGACTGGTGGACTTCCAACAGGTGGAGGAGCCCAAAGTAAACAAGCCTAACAACAGCCACCCAAATCAGCCTGCTGGTGGGAAAATATTTTCTTCGCCTGAGAACACGCAAATAATTCAGCGGAATATGAAAAAACCAGGCTGCATTCATTCTGCAGGCCGTGTCCACGGCCCAGCTGCCCAACACCACGACCATCAAGACGATAACGTCGGCTGCAGGTCTGCCGCAACACCATCAGCAGCAGCAGAACTCTCAAACAGTAGGTGCCACCCAAACTTTGGTAATCAAAAATCACAACCCGATGATATTCGCATCCAAGGACCACTTCAAACTAGTGGTCCGCAGTTGGTATAACACATTGCGTCCTTTACCTCCGCCGAAAGAGCTGCATTATTGGGCGGTCAGGCAATTCCACAAACTGCTGGCGCCAAGCCCACAGTAGCTGAAGACGATGATGGTAAGTTCGAATGTCACTGTTCTTACCAATTGGCATCTAAATCTAAAAATCTCTGTTTACCCAATATAGACGTAGATCTATTCGGATCAGACGATGAAGAAGAAGACGCCGAAGCCGCCCACTCTGCCAAGAAATCAAAGAAACCCGCCCTCATTGCCAAATCATCCGTCCTGCTCGACGTGAAGCCTTTTGATGACGAGACCGACATGAAAGAAATGGAAAAGTGTGTCCGCACCGTCGAGATGGGGTGCCTCCAAACTCGTTCCAGTCGGCTATGGCATCAAAAAGTTGCAAATCATGTGCAAATCATGTTTCAATTGACTTGTTGCAAGAAAAGATGCAAGAAATAGAGGACTTTGTCCAATCTGTTGATATCGCAGCTTTCAACAAGATCTAAACACAAAAATCAGCCAACATGATCGAATTAGATCTTGAATCAACTTAATTGTTTGTCCTTGAACTTTAAGTTCAATTCAGTTGAAAAAAAAAATAAAAAACAAAAAATGCCTTGATTAAAAAAAATATTATTTTATACTCAAGAATGTTTTGTTTACTTTTTTGATTTTCTTCCATTTTAAATTGGCCTTCCAACTTGATAGTTTAACAAAATTTCGTTTAACTAGATGTCCGACGGAATATAACCTAAAATACCAGCCAAGCTAGTGCTGAAGTTTTGATAGAATAACTCGGTTAAACCTGTGAGTGGAATTGATGTGGGGATTATGGAAATATGTCCTAGGAATCAAAATAGGATCAATTGAGCAAATGCTGTTTCTTAAAAACGCTAGCGCATTATAATTAAAAAAAATTATTTTTAGAAACAACTTTCAAGAAAATAATCTAATTTTTCATTAAATTCTTGAAAATGGTAGATAAACCAAGCTTTTATTTCTGAACTAGTTGCTTTATTTTTATGATTAAAACGGTTTCGATTGTTGATTTTACTCCTCTAAGTGATGTAGCAGGGTTGAGTGGGGGAATTTATTGAATTTTAAATCTTGGTTGTTAAGCGCAATGGACTTGGCATGCTCGTGGTTGCTCGGCTTAAGCTCGCCGGAAGTGTGGGAACTTGTCCACGCAACTTGATTCTCAACTGCCACAAAACACAAATCATGCCAATAAAGAATGATAAGTTAATTTAAATCAATTTAAGATTGATATAAATGAAAACACGGACGGACGTTTACCACTAGAGGGCGCTGAGATGTTATTCAGCGTTGGCCTGACCCACCCTACCTTGGAAGTTATCTTGGCCGTGTTTTTAACTTCCCCTTGATTGGTTGCTTACCATTTTTGCAGCTCAGGTCATATTCACCGGTCCTTTTGAGTCGCCATCCGCATCCCCTGAAATTAGAATCCTAGCAAGCCATCAAGCTATATGCTTGAATAAAACGCAGTAATTCAGCCTTCATGGTGCAATTTACAAATATATATTTTATTAACCATTAATAAATAAATAAATGAAAAGATATATACATTTACAGATAAATTCTAAACAAAACATAAAAAAAAGGAATTGTGGCAACCCTGGCCGAATATTACAACAAGAATCTTTAACATAAATTCAACTCACGTATTTAGGAATTTTTACGAGTATCTTACTAATTAAACAAAAGTAAACGTCAAAGAGGAATCTATCTAGCTTCCTTCTTTACTTCTGAAATATATTTGAAAAATTACACACAAAAATTTTTCGAACCTTATCAGCTGCCCTACCTAAACGAGCTCAATATAGGTGAGAGGATCTGATATTATATTATTATATTATATTATTTTTATAAAAAAAAGGAAACCAAATAAAAAAAAAATTCCCTGTGACAAACAAAAAAATAATGAAAAAAAACTAAAAAAAAGAATCCCTATATACGTTTACAATATACCTTTTAATCAAAAGGAAATGATTGCACCAAGCAAAAAAAAAACCCAAAATTAACAACAGTAAGGAACCAAAAATGACATTCACGTACATTATGTTGATTATCGTCTATATATATATGTATATATATATATATATTTCGCATTAGTAGGATCCGATTAGATGACGACTTTATGTATTTAGATTTTAAAATATTAAGGAAGTTTTAAATCAGAATTCGAAATTTTGTAAAAAAAAAAAATTCCTGTTCTTGAATTTCTTCTTCTTATATGTTTCTTTTCTTGAATTTGGGACCCGTACGAATAATTGGGCGGGCGATCACGACTTCTTGAATATAGGTATAAAGTTCGTGATCGCCAAATAGTGTATAAGCCTATAACAAAAGAAAAGAAATAGATTTGTATCACTTTTCATATGATCACTCATAGCTATATGCATTTATATATATATTTATATATATATATATATTTTTATTATTTTCTTTAAAATTAAATTTTTTTTTTCTTTTACTAAAAATTTTGACTATCCTTTCCAATTTTTTTTTTCTTTCAAATTTTCTTTAATCCTTCTTTTAATCTAATTTTCATTATTTATATTCTCTTTTTTTTTTGTAAGATACTATTATTCGTTTATTTTATCCAAAAAAAAAACTCACCCAAACACGATATGATCAACTTTTAGGTTTTCTTCACTCGTTGTAGCAGGCCTTACTTTAAGAAGTTGGAAAACAGGGGTTTTAAAACTACTGTCAAGTAGCCGTAAGTAGGAACACTGACTGTATCCTGCGCCCACACTCTACAATTAAATTTTTTTTTCACGTTTTAATAATTATTTTCTAGGGTTTGCACTTTAATTTAAATCACATACGTTTTCTCTTTATTTTATGTTCACAATTATATATATTTTGCTGTTTTTTTACAAATTACAAGTATTAATTAGTTTTACTTGATAAGGGTTTTAATTTTTTCGTCTATTGCGTACGACGGTTGCAACAACTATGCCCCAATGGTGGGAAGCCAAAAATGCATTTATCACCTGTTCCGAGGATTCTCTCAATCCAACAGGTCAATCATGCCATCCCACCTGCCAATCAAATTGATTTGCATCTCATCAGATATTAATTACAAAAACAATAACCTTTATTTCAGCTCTAAGCCTACAATTTGAAATTGAACGTTTACTCCAAAACGACATCTATTTTTGAAAATGAGTAAAAAGATATAGCGGCCATCATGGTTTCTAGTACTTCTTGCAGTTAAAAATAAAATGCACGACTGGGTCGCACGAACTTGCTCCTATGTAATCGACTGGGAATTTTAAAAACCAATGTTATTAGAGAAAACTGTTTATAAGGATAAAATTAATTTTTAAATTCTTTTTTAGTCTTTAACAAAAATTATAAGTCCTTGTAGTGGTTTCTTTAAAATAAGCTTTTATATACAAACTTTTTAAAAGCTTTTTAAGAAAAAATTTTGGTACGCTAGTTTAAAGTTTTTATTATTGTTCGAATAAAAATTAAATTTACGAAAAGAAATATTGCCCCGTTTCCGAGATATCGAATTTTCAAAAAAAAGAAAAAAATAGATTTTTTTTTCAAAAATTCAAAAAATATTTATTTTAAAGTTTTGAAATGCAATGTGTTTTAGACTTTTTAGAAGCTTCTCTATAAAAATTTTCATTAAGATCCGTTATGTGGATAATGAGAAATTCAAAATTCGAAAAAATGGTTCTTTGGTAGGTACAAGCTGTAATATCTTAATTTCAAAATTTTTTTTATTAAATTAAAGATCGTAAAAATTAATTGAAAGAAAAAAAATTTTATCAAAATTCTAGGCGCCGTTTTCGAGAAAAACACGATTTTTGAAAACCATTTTTTTTAATTTTTTAGCATTTGTATGGTAGGTACCTTTATTTTTAGGTAAAATAAAATTTTTTTTTTCACATTTTGTAGATTATATTGAGAAACTTTTATTTATCAAGTTTAAAAAATATCTATCATGGGGTTTTCGAAATATTGAGTTTTGAAAAAAAATTTTTGAAGTTTTTTTTAAAAATCCAAAAAAAATTTTTTTGAAAATTTGAGTACACAATTCTATTTATGTTTTTGGGGAGCTTTAGCAAAAAAAAAATGATTAAAATCGGTTGAACCGTTTTTGAGAAAATCAAAAGCAAAAAAAATGGTTCCATGGGGGGTACCCTCAATAACCATTTTTCGGAAAATTTTTTTTAACCAATACCTAGATTTAATTAAATGAAATTTTTCTGTATCTTTATTTTTAAAATCTATTGAACAGTTTTTGAGAAAAAAAAATGTTTATAAAATTTCGAAAAAAATTCGTATGGCAGGTACCGTTATTTTTGGTCTTAAAAAAAAAAAGAAAAAAACGTGTGGGGGGAAAAAATTAAAAATGATATCTACCAAGTTTAAAGAAAATCGACCGAGTCGTTTAGCCTGTAGTCGAACAGACAGACAGACAGACAGACAGACAGACAGAATTGCGAGACCCACTTTTTTAGTCTTCGCTATCATCGTAATGTCAACTTTGATCAAAATCTCGAGTTCGATTTTTTTTACGAATGCATAACTTGCCTTATAGTACCTATAAGTCGCAAGTAAAAAAGGGAACGATATATCTCAGAACATGAGACAGAAATTCCGTGCCTAAATAAAAAAAATAGAAACATCACCATTGTTTTGCTTTTTCCTTGCGCCTGTTTGATTAAATAAATTGAGTAGCTTTGTACTTTCTGTTTAAATCCCCCACGCAGCACAAGCGTGTTGCGTCTGTCTGTTCCGAAAACAACTTTGTAAGGGCACAAATCTTTAAAAACCCTAATTTACAAAAAAAACGTGCGCGTCTGGGACGTATGAATGCTGTGCTGAATCTCCACATTTACAACCAAAATTGACCACGCCATAGAACCGACGAAAATCCTCGAAAAGAATCCCCGTCTTGGTCGAGAATTGTACATTGTTCCAGTGATGGAGCTGCTACCATCAACATCAGGAAAACCTCTTGCAGCGCTTGACAGCGAGCAAGCCGCTGGCAATAAAATAAAAAAAACTTGTCCCAAACCGAGACATGTTCGTGTCGATACAAATGTCGTATCAATGGACGAAGCATTCCAAATACTAAAAAAAACTGGCTCAAGAAGGATGAGGAGTTCGTAACATATCCAGAATATTTGAACGCAATATGTACCTTAGAGGAGAACGAACATTTAATCGACATGCATGGGGATGAGTTGCTGGTATTACGTCCGAATCAAAAACGCCCTTGGGCGGTTCAATTTCAATTCAATTCAATTAGGCTTTATTCTCACTTAAATTCAATATTTCATGAATATGGATAAGCAAGAAATTTATGCTGCAAAACAAGGGAACCTGTTTTATAGCCGAAATCCTGCGACCTTCTCCAGCTTCAATAAATGTCTTTATAGCCCAACGGATAAGCCACCACTTTAAGAGCTCCCAAAGACCTTTTATCATAAAAGATATTCTTGTAGGTATCCGTAGGTATTTTTTTTTTCTTTCTATTATCTTCTTTTCATTATCTTTTTCATTTGTTGCAGGAGTATTTTACCCATCATGGGAGCGTCCCACGCTGATCATCGGTCACCAGTGCGGAGAGCTGAAACACGGCACTGGGTGTCGCAACAAATCACTGGACTTGGAGGAGAGCAAGACGACGCTAAGGACAATGAAGACACCCATGTGAATGCAAAAGATTCACAATAAATTTTAAGCATAGAATATAAGGATAATCGGTAAGTTCATTAAATAATTTTATAGTTAATTTTAGATTTCAAACTAGAAGTTTTTGCTTAAAGTAAGATAGTGAGTAAGAATATTACAATAAAACAAATCATGTTTTACTCATAATTTCAACGTGTTGATTTTTTATTTGGACCATAATCGACTTGGCAAGGGTGGTTTGCGATTTCAGTCGTGATTTTTATGTATTTGTGATTTGGACGAGGGAAAGAACCCTCGAAAGCCGAACAGGAAGAATCTCATAGCATTCTTATATATAGAATGAGTTCGACATTCAGAGATTTTTTTTTTTTTTTTTTTTTTTTTTTCATTTCGTTGTTAACGTGTGTTCACATTTGTTCCGGCTTTGGATAGTGTTTACGGACGTGGGGAAGAACCCACTACAGCCGGGCTAAGGGAATAGGTACGACCGTTCGTATACTAGCTCGGTTTGTCTTAGCATTAAACATATATTTTTACATTCAATGTTCGTGAATTGGGTATACTACACAAAAAGAAAATGTCGTGCCTGATCTAAATGCTGGCTTTTGATATTTGTATGATTATTTTAATCAATTTACCAAGGTATTTTTCTTTTTTTGTCGTGCATAAGACATTCAAAGAGATGATAAATGTTGATAATAGATATTATAAACACATAATTGAACAAACTAAATAAATTAAGCAAACAAATAAACCAATAACTGATGAAATAAATAACCAATAAATAAGCTTTCAATCCAAAGCTAACAAATAAATTTAATAAGAAATCAAACGAAATGAATAAATAATGAAATGATACATAAACAAATAAATAGGTTAATGGAACAATAAATTAATGGATGAATGAATAACGAAAAAAAATAAATAGATTAACTGAATCAAACAAAAAAAAATAATTGAACAAAATAAACTAACTAAATTAACAAATACCTGCGTGAATTAATAGGACAAATAAATAAATAAAAACTAATAAATAGATTAATGGAATAGGTAACTAAATCAACAAATAAATTAACGAATAGATAAATAAATTGACAAATAACAAAAAAAATTAACGAAAATAAATAAATAATTTAATTAATAAATAAATAATTTAACAAATAAATAACTTAACAAATAAATAAGTAATGGAACTAATAATTGAATAAATAAGTTAATAAACTATCACAAGGGAGATGAATAAATTTGGCTATAATAAATAAATGTTATACTAAACTAAAACTAATATTGCAAACTTAATCTAAAATAAATTAACATAAATATCACAGGGTCTGATGGACTTCACTGTTTAAATAAATAAATAATATTATGAACAATTAATAAATTAACATGAAAGTACCTAATATGGCAACAATAAAATAAATAGTACAAATAAATAAATGATGAATTACATATATTAATAAATAAATAAGTAAGGCTATCTAGCTAGACATAAATTTGAGTTATTAATTCATATCTGAATAAAGTAACTGAAATTAAACTAGTATCTATAAATGCCTATAAAAAAAATATGAAGATTAATATACAAAAATACATAGATACATTTAATAAATATGATGTTGCCATAACAATAAACAAGAATAATGCTAACTTCAAATTCAATTTATTGTTTTATGTCTTTTGCATGATAAATACCAATGGTTTTACCCGATAAATTTTCTAACTCGTAAAGGTTTTTACCAACGGCTTTAACAATTCTACATTTTACAAATTTCGGACAAAGTTTAGCGCTGAGGTATTTCGAACTATCGCTTAGGACAAAGTTCCTTCGGAATACTTCTTGGCCAGGTACAAAACGTATATCGCGAGTTCGGGTATTATATTTTTGTGCGCTTTTCTCTCCAGCTTTCGCAATACTATCTTTAATCTTGTCTCGTATGAATTGAAGCCTATTTTGACGTGAAAGGATCATAAGCTCACCATCCTCAACGGAGTTTAGTTTTTGAGCCAGCTCATAACAGGTACCATGAGTCATCATGTTAAGGCCAAAAAGGGCAAAATATGGTGACACACCTGTTGAAGTGTGAACAGCACTCCTAAGCGCACATGCTATTTCACTCAAATGCAAGTCCCAATCTCGCTGGTCATTTTTAATATAGGATCGAATGGCGGCAAGAAGAGTGCGATTCACTCTCTCCGACGCATTCGATTGAGGTGAATAATTTGCCGTTTTAAAATGTCGAATTCCATAGGATTGCATAAAATGTTGAAAATCCTTGGCCAAAAACTGTTTTCCATTGTCGGAATGTATGATTTCAGGCACTCCGAAAATATGAAAAACATTTTCTTGCAAAAATTTAATAATGCTTGAAGTGTTAGCATTTCGTAAGGACTTCAAAAGGACAAATTTGGACATGTGATCAAGAACGACAAAAATGAAACTATTACCAGACTTAGAACGCGGATACGGACCTAAAAAGTCAACATATAACTTTTGGAACGGACGATCGACGTTATACACACTTGACATAGGTGGACGTAAGACTTGATTTGACGGTTTGCACTGAATGCAAGTATCACATTTCGCTATATACTCCCGTATTTGGATTGTCATATTCGGCCAGTAGAAATATTCGCGAATCCTTTGTAACGTTTTCACTATTCCGCCATGAGCAACTTGTGGTGGATTATGGGCACGAACAATAATATTATTGGTGAGACCTGACGGTACCCATAATCTCCATGAATGCTCAACGATAGCGGTATCTTCACCAGATGGAAATGATTTTTTATAGACGAAGTTATCTTCAATCTTCAAATCTGGTAGTCGGTCTTGATTATCTTTTACTGTTTTTAGCAAACTTTTATATTCGTCAGATTCGAATTCTTTTGATTGAAGATCTATTAACGGCGCAATATTTTCAAAGTCGATACTTTCGACTTCCATATAAACTCTTGACAGCGCATCAGGGACGACATTTAAACTGCCTTTGCGATGTTCAATATCAAAAGAAAATGCTTGAAGTTGCAAACTCCATCGCGCAAGTCTTCCGCTCAAATCCTTAAGACTCATAAGCCATTTAAGACTGGAATGGTCTGTTATTACAGTAAATGACATTCCTTCAACATATGGTCTATATTTCTGAATAGCTAATATGGCTGCTAGACATTCTTTCTCCGTAACACTGTAATTTTTTTGACATTTATTTAATTTTTGGGAAAAGAACGAAAGTAGTGCTTCTTCGTCGGCATCGTTTTTCTGGAAAAGCACCGCCCCTACCCCTGTGTCAGACGCATCACACTGGATATAGAAACGCTTACTGAAATCTGGGTGCGTCAATGCTGGAGCTTCTGCTAGGACCTTCTTCAACTTCTCAAAAGCCTCCAGAGCTTCTTCCGTCAATTTAAATTTTGTATTGCTCTTTTTCAGAGTGTCTGTGATTGGAGCCGTTAGAGTCGAAAATCCCCGTATAAACCTACGGTACCATCCCGCTAAACCAAGCAGCCTGCGAACTTGTTTTGCTGTTTTTGGGACCGGGAAATTCTCGATCGCCTCAACTTTAGTCGGATCCGTCTTGATATTCCCACCACCAACGATGAAGCCCAAGTATTTTAATTCTTTGAAACAGAATTTAGACTTCGTTACGTTGATGGTGAGACCAGCTTTACTTAGACATTCAGCCACTTCGTCCAGCAGGGCGATATGGGTTCCGAAATCCGGAGCAATGACGAGCAGATCATCGAGGTACACAAAGACACGATCCCTTAACCTTGAGGGAATGACCTTGTCCATTAACTGACATAACCTTTGGGCCGCATTACACAGTCCAAAGGGCATGACAGTAAAATGATACAAGGGCCGTCCCGGTATTGTAAAAGCAGTTTTTTCTCTACTCTGCTCTGCCAACGGTATTTGCCAAAATGCATCCTTGACTGAAGATGCCTTCCAAATTTGGGAGAGGATATGCATTTTTTTTTCGTGAGGGAGTTCAGCTTACGTGAATCGAGACACAGACGATTTTTGCCGGGTTTCTGTATCAGGACCACTGGCGAACTCCACGGGTTCTCACTCTCTTCAATTACACCTAGGCTCAACATTCTGTCTATTTCAGCATACATCAGGGCTTGTACCGCTGGAGAGACAGGGTAGTGACGCTGCTTTACTGGAACCGCCTCTCCGGTCTCGATGACATGCTCGACAAGGCTCGTCTTTCCTAGTCCGTATTTGGTATAACACCGGAACTTTCGTCTAACTGCGTCCAATCTCATTTCCTGCTCTGGAGACAATTGGTGAGTATCTAAAGTATCCTTAGAATCCATTACTGAAATTTCACTGACTATTCCAGGGGCAAGGTTGAATGCTCTCCAGAAATCGACGCCGAGATAAAGTTCCTGATCCAAGCTCGGAACAAGATAAAACGTTATGATTTTTAAGGTATTTTTATAATTTACTTCTAAGTTTATTTTCCCAATGATGGATTGACATTTTCCATCAGCCGTCTTAACATTAGATGTAAATGGAGTGATTTGAACGTTTAGTTCATTAATAAAATGTCTACAGCCTTTGCCAAGTATACTGACACTTGCGCCACTATCTAGCAAGCCTAAAACTTTTTTGTCAGCAATTGTTACTTTGGCATAGGGCCTAGGATCTCCAGATACATCTATAATAGTCGATAATAAGTTATATTTTAATTGTTTTCTTAGTTTATATCTTTTTCTAGCTTTAAGTATCTTATTACTAACAGTACAAACATTGAAGATTCTTTCTCTAGCTTTATTATATTCATTTATTCTTATGTGTAAAGGTTTTCTATAACTAAATATTTTATTATTTTTTTCATTTTGCTCTAAATTTGTATTTTCCTTTTTTAAAATCGTTATTTTCTTATCTTCACTATCTTCATTTTGTTTTTTTAAGAATTTGTTGTGTTCGATGATTCGGGGATTTGTTTCGAACGCGATTCCCCCGTTGGAATCGCGCTCTTCTGTGCGTTTTTCGATTTGCGTTTGGGACAATTCGCGACAATGAAGTTTTCTTCCCCGCACTTAAAACAAAAGATATTTTGTTTCGGAGATGGGCACTCCCAATATAAATGTCCACCATTCTTGCAATTCCAGCAAGAGAGTATTTTATTTGCTGGTCTAGGTCGGTTATTGTCGATATATTGCATAGCTGCAATATTATCTTCATAATGATTTTGATCTTCTTCAAAATACTGCAACTCGTTATTCGCTAGTTTTTGAGGTGGTCTATAAAATCGAGTAGAACTGTGTGTATTCAATGGGAATGCATTCTCTGCTTCCTTACAAGCAAACCTTAGTTGGTCCATAGAGAAAATTGCCATTGGATAAACTAGTTTTCCAATCCTATCATTAAGATTCCTCTTCAACATTTTTACTAGCTCGAATTCGGGCATAGGTGTTTGAAGTTGAGATTTTATTTTAAAAATAGCTGAGAAAAAGGCATCGCAAGTCTCAGCTGAGCCTTGTTTTCGATCTGAAAGTTCACGCATTATCTCGTAGTCAGACTTTACATTTCGAAAATGAAGCAATAAAGCTTCACGCAACATTTGCCAATCCGGTCTGAAGCTACTGGATTTTTGAAATCCCCAATACCAATCTTGCGCATCACCTGTGAGAGTGAGATGAAATTGTTTCAATATCTCAGACCACGGACACTGGTATTGATATTGAAGAGTTTCTAAGCGGAAGATGAAATCTTCAACGGTCAAAACTTTTGGATTTCCTTCAAATTTCAAACCCCATCGGTCAAGTTTAATTTGATCTCGATAACCTCTGACTGAATTAAAATTGGTATCGGGATATGGATTTGAAGAGGATGGTTGATAACCGTTAGGGTTATGTAAATCATGATAATTTTGAGAAAAATTGATTGGTTGTTGTAACTCAGAATTAGGAATAGGTTTGAAAATATTTGATGGTTGAGAAAATGCTGAAGAATGATTGGTTTGCAAATTTTGATTTGGTGTTTGTTTCAGATTTTGTTGTTGTTGCTGGTAATGATTATTCTGTGAAGATTGCTGTTGTTGATAGGAAATATTTTGGAAATTTTGTTGCGGACTGAAGTTTTGATTGAATCGTAGCTGTTGTACATAATGTGTATTTTTATTTTGCTGCTGCTTTTGAATGGTCGTATTTTGTAAAGATTGTTGCTGTTGTTGACTATTAGGCTTTTGAACAATCTGTTGTTGAAATGTATTATTTTGAAAAAATTGATCTTTGATTTGTACAGAGGAGCTATTTCTTAGTTGAGGATATTGTAGGCGCGGTACCGGACGTTGTTTTTGTAAATTTTGTTGCTGCGGATATTGAGGTGAAGGTTTTCGAACCGTATTCGAAATCGTACTAGGTTTAGCAATTTTGTCTTCGCGTCTTAACGGTAAGGTGGAGGCATTTATATCACCTAAGAAATTAATAAAGTTATCCTTGATAGTTTTCTTGATACATTCAGAAATATCAGATTGCATCGACTCAGTGTAAGACGCGAAAGCATTTACAATTGCTAAATTAATATACGCTTTGAGATCGTTCGATACCGGATCGGCATTATTAACTTTTTCTGGACTAATATTTGTGCTTTCGGTGATTTGTTCGTTTCGAATGGTTTCGATACTGCGATCAGAATCAACGAAAGCTGCACCTAGATTGCTTAAGCTGCTGTACGACGGAGCTGTTATGGATTCTGACTCTATTGTCGTGTTAAGTTGTTCTTGACCTAAAGTAACAAAAGCTTCTTGTTGTTGACCCTGATTTTGACCTGGATTTTGAACTTGATTTATATTTGAAATTTGACCTTGGTTTTCACTGGTGCTATTATTTATTATTGGTGTGCGTACAATTCGAGGACGTGATTCAAGGTCATTGGAATTATTGTTAGACGCGTTAATATTATTGATAGGATTTGAAGCAGAACTAGGTTGATTGTAAGTTTATTTTCCCAATGATGGATTGACATTTTCCATCAGCCGTCTTAACATTAGATGTAAATGGAGTGATTTGAACGTTTAGTTCATTAATAAAATGTCTACAGCCTTTGCCAAGTATACTGACACTTGCGCCACTATCTAGCAAGCCTAAAACTTTTTTGTCAGCAATTGTTACTTTGGCATAGGGCCTAGGATCTCCAGATACATCTATAATAGTCGATAATAAGTTATATTTTAATTGTTTTCTTAGTTTATATCTTTTTCTAGCTTTAAGTATCTTATTACTAACAGTACAAACATTGAAGATTCTTTCTAGCTTTATTATATTCATTTATTCTTATGTGTAAAGGTTTTCTATAACTAAATATTTTATTATTTTTTTCATTTTGCTCTAAATTTGTATTTTCCTTTTTTAAAATCGTTATTTTCTTATCTTCACTATCTTCATTTTGTTTTTTTAAGAATTTGTTGTGTTCGATGATTCGGGGATTTGTTTCGAACGCGATTCCCCCGTTGGAATCGCGCTCTTCTGTGCGTTTTTCGATTTGCGTTTGGGACAATTCGCGACAATGAAGTTTTCTTCCCCGCACTTAAAACAAAAGATATTTTGTTTCGGAGATGGGCACTCCCAATATAAATGTCCACCATTCTTGCAATTCCAGCAAGAGAGTATTTTATTTGCTGGTCTAGGTCGGTTATTGTCGATATATTGCATAGCTGCAATATTATCTTCATAATGATTTTGATCTTCTTCAAAATACTGCAACTCGTTATTCGCTAGTTTTTGAGGTGGTCTATAAAATCGAGTAGAACTGTGTGTATTCAATGGGAATGCATTCTCTGCTTCCTTACAAGCAAACCTTAATTGGTCCATAGAGAAAATTGCCATTGGATAAACTAGTTTTCCAATCCTATCATTAAGAATCCTCTTCAACATTTTTACTAGCTCGAATTCGGGCATAGGTGTTTGAAGTTGAGATTTTATTTTAAAAATAGCTGAGAAAAAGGCATCGCAAGTCTCAGCTGAGCCTTGTTTTCGATCTGAAGGCTTAAGCTCGCCGGAAGTGTGGGAACTTGTCCACGCAACTTGATTCTCAACTGCCACAAAACACAAATCATGCCAATAAAGAATGATAAGTTAATTTAAATCAATTTAAGATTGATATAAATGAAAACACGGACGGACGTTTACCACTAGAGGGCGCTGAGATGTTATTCAGCGTTGGCCTGACCCACCCTACCTTGGAAGTTATCTTGGCCGTGTTTTTAACTTCCCCTTGATTGGTTGCTTACCATTTTTGCAGCTCAGGTCATATTCACCGGTCCTTTTGAGTCGCCATCCGCATCCCCTGAAATTAGAATCCTAGCAAGCCATCAAGCTATATGCTTGAATAAAACGCAGTAATTCAGCCTTCATGGTGCAATTTACAAATATATATTTTATTAACCATTAATAAATAAATAAATGAAAAGATATATACATTTACAGATAAATTCTAAACAAAACATAAAAAAAAGGAATTGTGGCAACCCTGGCCGAATATTACAACAAGAATCTTTAACATAAATTCAACTCACGTATTTAGGAATTTTTACGAGTATCTTACTAATTAAACAAAAGTAAACGTCAAAGAGGAATCTATCTAGCTTCCTTCTTTACTTCTGAAATATATTTGAAAAATTACACACAAAAATTTTTCGAACCTTATCAGCTGCCCTACCTAAACGAGCTCAATATAGGTGAGAGGATCTGATATTATATTATTATATTATATTATTTTTATAAAAAAAAGGAAACCAAATAAAAAAAAAAATTCCCTGTGACAAACAAAAAAATAATAAAAAAAAACTAAAAAAAAGAATCCCTATATACGTTTACAATATACCTTTTAATCAAAAGGAAATGATTGCACCAAGCAAAAAAAAAACCCAAAATTACATAACAACAGTAAGGAACCAAAAATGACATTCACGTACATTATGTTGATTATCGTCTATATATATATGTATATTTCGCATTAGTAGGATCCGATTAGATGACGACTTTATGTATTTAGATTTTAAAATATTAAGGAAGTTTTAAATCAGAATTCGAAATTTTGTAAAAAAAAAACTCCTGTTCTTGAATTTCTTCTTCTTATATGTTTCTTTTCTTGAATTTGGGACCCGTACGAATAATTGGGCGGGCGATCACGACTTCTTGAATATAGGTATAAAGTTCGTGATCGCCAAATAGTGTATAAGCCTATAACAAAAGAAAAGAAATAGATTTGTATCACTTTTCATATGATCACTCATAGCTATATGCATTTATATATATATTTATATATATATATATATTTTTATTATTTTCTTTAAAATTAAATTTTTTTTTTTCTTTTACTAAAAATTTTGACTATCCTTTCCAATTTTTTTTTTCTTTCAAATTTTCTTTAATCCTTCTTTTAATCTAATTTTCATTATTTATATTCTCTTTTTTTTTTTTTGTAAGATACTATTATTCGTTTATTTTATCCAAAAAAAAAACTCACCCAAACACGATATGATCAACTTTTAGGTTTTCTTCACTCGTTGTAGCAGGCCTTACTTTAAGAAGTTGGAAAACAGGGGTTTTAAAACTACTGTCAAGTAGCCGTAAGTAGGAACACTGACTGTATCCTGCGCCCACACTCTACAATTAAATTTTTTTTTCACGTTTTAATAATTATTTTCTAGGGTTTGCACTTTAATTTAAATCACATACGTTTTCTCTTTATTTTATGTTCACAATTATATATATTTTGCTGTTTTTTTACAAATTACAAGTATTAATTAGTTTTACTTGATAAGGGTTTTAATTTTTTCGTCTATTGCGTACGACGCACAGTGGGTCCTCTTCATACTAAGCAGTGCTCAAAATTCAAAATCTTGTTTCAAATGCTAAGAACTGTTATAAATAGATACCAACTGCTATTGAAAATGAAAATATTATTAATAATGAATATAGTTCTGACCATAGTAAACATTTTCAAGGTTATTGATTGATTTATTTTAAGAAAACAATTGTTCTTCGAGTAACATATTTATGACTTCAGGATAAAACATTTTTCGGTGAATGACTGTCGTTGTGCGCGATGTTATCAAGGGATTGGCAGATAAACAACCTATTTATAACATCCCACATGTTATCCTTCTTTTTTTTTGTGATGTCTTCCCGCTGAAATGTTGCCGATATATGATAATCTCTATTTCGCACCTCCTGGTCTTCCTCGCTTAACTGGCTAATTGGAAGTAGGGCATGAATCATTATTTCACTTTCATTGATAAGGATTTGGTGCAGACTTGTGGTCATGGGATACCAAGGACAGAGCTTCACGTAAAGTCAAGCTGTTTCTAGGAAAAAACACCTAAATATTTCCGCATGTTTCTGAAAACCGATCTTATATTAAGCAAAAAATTAACAAAAAAATCGATATGACTCACTAAAAAGCTTATATTTTAAGTTCTATCAGTCGGATGGTCAATATTCAGGTATTTTAGCTTAGGTTTAATTACAGAGCATCAAATTGCATATTTAAATTTTATATTTATATAAGTGGTTACATTCCTGGAACAAAGATAGGAAAAATAGATAGTTTTGAACTTCACCCCTACCCCCTACCCAAGGCTGAGAAAAAAACCTGCCGGAATTTTCGGATTTGATATCATGATAAACCTACCTATAAACCCACATACTCATACTTTAGCTAAACATCCACTACCAACATTTTTTGTCGGCCTTTGTATTATCTATTTATTCAACCGCGAACTCAAACAGTGATATTTCAAACTGGCGCACCTAACTTTTACTTCTGTCTTCGGATTTTTAATAACAAATATTTCTTCTTTCATGCTGTATACTTAGATTTAAAAGTTCTCTGCGCTAATTAAAAAAAAATCATTTTAAAAATTTCATTGCCCGTGAGTAAACCCGTCATCCGTTTATGTATTTTATACACTAAGTAACACCTTTCAATCGAAAATAAAAATGTATTTGCAATCTACATGCCTTCTTGAACAAACAACATATTTTTAATTTTTTTTTGTTTAACGGAGTTAACTTTTAAAAATAAAATAAAACTACACAAAATTAAAACTTGCGCATGTCTAATAAAAACTAATGACAAAGAGTCAACTTGAATGTACCGTAACTTGGCCATTAGACAGAGAGGGAAGATAATACTTACAAATGACATGTGCTATAATATGTTTATTAATTATGCATTTTTATTTTTTTTTTAAGGCAAAAATTAAAAATTGTATTTTGAGCATTGATGTGTATGGAGAGGACCCACTGTGCGACGGTTGCAACAACTATGCCCCAATGGTGGGAAGCCAAAAATGCATTTATCACCTGTTCCGAGGATTCTCTCAATCCAACAGGTCAATCATGCCATCCCACCTGCCAATCAAATTGATTTGCATCTCATCAGATATTAATTACAAAAACAATAACCTTTATTTCAGCTCTAAGCCTACAATTTGAAATTGAACGTTTACTCCAAAACGACATCTATTTTTGAAAATGAGTAAAAAGATATAGCGGCCATCATGGTTTCTTGTACTTCTTGCAGTTAAAAAAAAAGGGAACGATATATCTCAGAACATGAGACAGAAATTCCGTGCCTAAATAAAAAAAATAGAAACATCACCATTGTTTTGCTTTTTCCTTGCGCCTGTTTGATTAAATAAATTGAGTAGCTTTGTACTTTCTGTTTAAATCCCCCACGCAGCACAAGCGTGTTGCGTCTGTCTGTTCCGAAAACAACTTTGTAAGGGCACAAATCTTTAAAAACCCTAATTTACAAAAAAAAAACGTGCGCGTCTGGGACGTATGAATGCTGTGCTGAATCTCCACATTTACAACCAAAATTGACCACGCCATAGAACCGACGAAAATCCTCGAAAAGAATCCCCGTCTTGGTCGAGAATTGTACATTGTTCCAGTGACGGAGCTGCTACCATCAACATCAGGAAAACCTCTTGCAGCGCTTGGCAGCGAGCAAGCCGCTGGCAATAAAATAAAAAAAACTTGTCCCAAACCGAGACATGTTCGTGTCGATACAAATGTCGTATCAATGGACGAAGCATTCCAAATACTAAAAAAAACTGGCTCAAGAAGGATGAGGAGTTCGTAACATATCCAGAATATTTGAACGCAATATGTACCTTAGAGGAGAACAAACATTTAATCGACATGCATGGGGATGAGTTGCTGGTATTACGTCCGAATCAAAAACGCCCTTGGGCGGTTCATGAATATGGATAAGCAAGAAATTTATGCTGCAAAACAAGGGAACCTGTTTTATAGCCGAAATCCTGCGACCTTCTCCAGCTTCAATAAATGTCTTTATAGCCCAACGGATAAGCCACCACTTTAAGAGCTCCCAAAGACCTTTTATCATAAAAGATATTCTTGTAGGTATCCGTAGGTATTTTTTTTTTCTTTCTATTATCTTCTTTTCATTATCTTTTTCATTTGTTGCAGGAATATTTTACCCATCATGGGAGCGTCCCACGCTGATCATCGGTCACCAGTGCGGAGAGCTGAAACACGGCACTGGGTGTCGCAACAGTGATTCTGAAAACAAATTTTAATTTTAACAAAAACTTCGAAAAATTTTCATATGGGGAACGTTTTAGCAATTTCAATATGAATACGCAAATGTTGAAACGTGCCTCATACGAAAATCTTTCGAAGTTTTTGTTAAAATTAAAATTGGTTTTCAGAACCACTTAGAGGATTAAAATCAACACTCGAAACCGTTTCAATCATAAACATGAAGCAACTAGTTCAGAAATGACACCTTGGTTTATCTACCATTTTCAAGAATTTCATGAAAAATGTGATTTTCTTGAAAATGTTAGATAGACCATCCTGTCATTTCCAAACGACTTGCTACATTAGGATGATTTGAACGGGCTTGAGTGTTGATTTACGTCTTCTAAATGGTTCTGACAACCAATTTTAATTTTAACAAAAACTTCGGAAATTTTCATGTGAGGAACGGTCTAACAATTTCAATATGAATATGAAAATGTTCAAACGTCTTTGGGATGAACTTTTTTCGATATTCTTATCAGATTTTAAAATGGTTTTCACAACCATCTAGAAGAGTTAAATCAATACTCGAAACCGTTTGAATCATCCAAATGAAGCAAATAGTTTGGAAATGACAACATGGTTTATCTACCATTTTCAAGAATTTCATGAAAAATTATATGATTTTCTTGGAAATGATCGATACATTATGTTGTCATTTCTAAACTAGTTGCTTCACTTAGAATATTGAAACGGTTTCGAGTGTTGTTTTAAGTCCTCTAAGTAGAACTGAAAACCAACTTTAATTTTATCAAAAACTTCGAAAAATTTGCATATGGGTATCGTTTCAAGAATTTCAATATGAATATGAAAATGTTGAAACGCCTCTGGCATGACATTTTTTCGATGTTCTGGTTAGATTTTAAAATGGGTTTCAGAATCACCTAGAGAATTAAAAACAACACTAAAGACCGTTTAAATCGTTGGAATCGAGCAAGTAGTTTAAAAATGACAACGTGGTTTATCGATCACATCTAATAAAATCATATGATTTTTCATTATATTCTTAAAAATAGTGGATAAATCATCCTGCCATTCCTAAACTACTTGCTCGATTCCAACTATTTAAACGGTCTTTAGTGTTGTTTTTAATCCTCTAGGTGATTCTGAAATTTCCATACTACTTGCTTGATTTGGATGATTCAAACGGTTTAGAGTATTGATTTAAGTCCTCTAGATGTTTGTGAAAACTATTTTGAAATCTGATAAGAATATTGAAAAAATTTCATGTCAAAGACGTTTCAACATTTTCATATTCATATTGAAATTGTTGAAACATCCCCCATATTGTTATGTATTCAAATCAGTGGTACAAACTAGACTGCTTTATTTCAAATAGAATTTTTCATTTGATTACAATTAGACATTGCTTGGAAGTTTGCAGCACATTTCAACAACATCCATAATATGTGCTTATTTAAATACATTATAACTCATCCTTTTCTTAGAAAATAATTACATTAGTTATTATAACTTTTGTTACATTTCTTTTTTTTTTAAATCATAAAAATGATAAATTCATAATTTGTTTATATAACTAGATACCTAAATCAATATAAATTAATTCATACATAATAATATTTTTATTAATACAATTTTTGTTTATCATTTATTTCTTTTGATTTGTCAATTTTCTTTTTAAAATATTTTTAATTCTTTCAGAAGATCTTTCTGGGTATATCGATCTTCTAACAGCTTTGTTTCTTTTTGTTATATGTATTGGTTTTTCAGAATTATCAAATCTTTCATTAACCCCGGTTGGCAATTTTCCTTTGATATAAAACTGCTCTGGTGCAAAAGATACTCTTTTAACCTTTCGTTTAAGCTGACTAACATCAGCATTTCTCAAACTATCTTTGAAACTAATCAGATATATATTAGAGGAAACTTGCCTTACAATAATAGCTGGGTACCGTTTTATATATTTTTCAAAATTCCCATTATAATAAACTTCTTCTCCTTTTTCAAATTTTTCATTACAATGTTTATTGTATTCATTCTTTGTATGATAATTTTCTTTTATGATGTCAAGTTTTGTTCTAGGTTTAAAATTCAAAATTAAATTAGCTGGTGTTTCAAATGTGGTGGTGCTTGGTGTATTTCGGTATCTGATTAAAAAGTTATCAATCCTTTGCTGAGCAGTGAGGTTGTTAGAAATCTTTTTGAACATTAATAAATACACAAACTAATTTTTGAAGTTACACTTTATTTTATATTTTTTCTTATTTTATTCTTATTTATTCAGCGTTAAAATGCCAACTCAAAAAATTTTAGTTCAACTTCTATGCTAACTGTTACAAAGATATCTTTTTTCTTCTTTTTATCTTTTTATATAAAGATACAGCAGCTGTCGTTATTTTTCTCTCTTCTTTCTTATTCGTTCGTATTTTTGAAAAACCAGTGATGCCATCTTACTATTTCTTAACAGAGGTTTTTTGTAATTTGATCAATTAACGATTTTTTAAAATCATTTTTAACAACCTGAACCAATCGTTCCGCTTGACCATTCGATTGTGGATGGTAAGCCGGAGATTTAACATCCTGAATACAATGCAATTCGCAAAAGTGTTTATAGTTATATGAGTTAAATGGAGGCCCAATATCCGTGACACACATTACTGGCAGACCGAAAATGGCATAATTACCACGAAGTTTTTCTATAAGCGAACTTGCGTTGGTGCTTTTCATTAAGTGGACATCTACAAACTTGCTAAAACTATCCACTATCAACAAATATGTTTGATTTTCAAAATAAAAAAAATCCAAATGAATCCTTTCATATGGATATGTGCTCTTAGGCCAATATTGTAAGCTTTGAGTTGCCGAACCACCCCCAGCAACAGCACAAGTCTTACAACTTTTAACATGCGATTCAATAAAGTCGTCTATTTTCGGCCACCATACTAAAGACCGTGCTAGCTCTTTCATACGCACTATACCAATGTGACCTTCATGTAAAATGTCTAAGATATTTGTTTTTAATGAAAAAGGAATAATAATACGCATGCCATAATATATAATATCATCTTCAATTTCCAAAAGATTTCTTTTTAAATAATATGGATGAAGTTCCTTACAAAATTTGTCTGGCCAATCACTTAAAAGGTATTGTTTAAGTTGTTTTAAGAGTTCATCCGAATTAATTTCAACTTTTATTTTAACCAAATTTAAAGGCACTTCTTCTGAATAGTTAAAGGAATTTAGCGTAAAACACTCATCACCTGTTTTATGAGGCAACGGAAGCCTTGAAAACCCGTCTGCGTTGCCATTATTTTTACCTTTCCTGTATAAAATTTAGTAGTCATACATCGATAACTCAATTTCCCATCTTTGGAGCCTAGAAGCAGCTATAGGTGGAGTGGGTTTTTTCTCACCAAAAATGTCTTTTGATGGTTGATGATCGCTGTATATTGTTATACTTCTACCAAAAATATATTTTCTGAACTTTCTTATAGCAAAAATTATACTTAAGGCTTCCTTATGAAGCTGCGAGTAATGCTTTTCTGACGCACTAAGCGAACTGCTTGCATACATGCAGGGCTTTTCTATGTTTTCATCTATTATCGATAAAACACAACCTATTCCATAAGGACTAGCATCACAAGAAATAACAATTTCTTTTGAGGGATCAAAATGTGCGAGCACACTCGAATCTGATAACAACTTTTTAGTCCTGTCAAAAACCTCGTTACATCTTTCCGTCCATATATATTTGACTCCTTTTCTCAATAAATTATATAAAACGTGAAGTTCGGATGAAAGACATGGCAGGAAATTTGAATAATAATTTAATAGCCCTAAATAAGACCGAAGTGGAGATATATTTTGAGGCGCTGGAGCTTTTAAAATTGCTTCAACTTTCTTTTCACTTGGAAAACGCCCTTCAGAAGTTATTACATAACCAAAATATTCAACTTTTTCTTCCAAGAATTTGCATTTACTAAGGTTCACTTTAAAATTAAACTTTTTTAGTCTTTCTAATACCGCTTCAGTATTTTGCATGCATTCCAACAAATTTTTACCTTTAATCAAAATATCATCAATGTAACCTTCTGCATAATCCAAATCTTCTAAAATTTTATCTATTACACCTTGAAAAATGGCACTAGAGGCCTTAGCCCCAAACACTAGCCTTGTAAACCTCAAAAGACCTTTTGACCTATTTATCGTGAAATATTGTTTGCACCTCTCAGATAACTTCAATCGTTGAAAGGCTCCTTTAAGGTCTAAGATTGTAAAATGTGTGTAACCCGAAATATTTGAGAAAATATCTTCTGGAAGAGGTAATGGGTTATGTTCAGTCTTCATATACTTATTTATGGACACCTTACAGTCCATACAAAGTCTAACGTCTCCTTTCTTTTTCATAACACAAACTACTGGACTGGCCCATTCGCTATGCCGTACTTTTTCTAAAATTCCAGCTTTTATCAACCTTTATAACTCCGCATTGTATTTGTCTCTTAGACCAAAAGGAATTGCATATGCTTTAAACACTATTGGCCTTGCACTTTCATTCAGAACGACGTCAGCTTCAAATCCACAAATAGGATTTTCTAAATTTTGATTAAAAACTTTTGCGAATTTCTTTGTAAGCATGCTAATCATTTCAGATCTACGATCCATTTTTATATTCTCAGAAATATTTAAAACAGAATTAGTCTGAGACTTACCCGCATAATTAAAAAAAAGATTTCCAATCAGGATATAAATAATCCAGCCAAACACGTCCCAGCAAAGCTGTAAATAGTCTTTTGCTTTTAATTACCAACATTTTCAATTGTATGGGTTTCTCGTGATATACAGATTTTACCGATACCTCAAAACTTCCAAGAACCACCACGTGTCCTCCAGTCACCACCTCTAGAGATTTAGAAACTTGGTTTAATTTATAATTTTTAAAATGTTTTAAATAATCATTTTCTGAAAGGATAGTTGTGCATGCACCTGTGTCTAGCTCAAAAGTAATATACTTATCATTAACTAATAATTTAACTTTAAGAGCTCCTGATGCGACTTCGTTGACGTAATTAAGTCTCCCCAGCCAAGCTCCCTCGTCGGAACTGCCACCATCACCGCTTTCAAATTCACCTTCCGCATGCACTGACTTGTTTCTTCGCTTTTGAAACTTGAAACAATCCCTTTTGAAGTGTCCACGCTTTTTGCAATAAAAGCAAACGATATCTTTATCCTTAGAGTCGTTGTTTCTATGGACATTTTTCCCCTTTGAATAACTGCGATAATTTGAATAGCTCCCAAATTTGTCATTCGATCTGAACAAAGATCTTCCCCTTTGATCACTATGCCTTCGAATGTTGTTGACATCAGTAACACCTGATATGCCTAGTTGAATAACCCTTAGTTGATTTTTAGCCATCTCATCTCCTCTAGCTATCTCCACTGCCCTCTGGAATTCCAAATTCGATATTTCTAACAGCTTTGCACGAACTCGATTGTCGATGATCCCCAACACAAATCTGTCCCTAAGAGCATCATTCAAAAATGCACCAAACTCACATGGATCTGCCAATTCTTTGATGACCATAACGTATTCGGAAATAGTTTCACCTGCACGCTGATTCCTGCTACCAAACTTATATCGCTCCGCGGTTATATTCTTTTGAGGATTAAAATGCCCCTTTAGCTTCTCAATTAAAGTTTTATAATTCAAGTTCTTGGTACAATTAAAATTTCGTTTTCAGAACCACTTAGAGGATTAAAATCAACATCTAAAACCGCTTCAATCATCAAAATGAAGCAACTAGTTCAGAAATGACATCATAGTTTATCTACCATTTCAAGAATTTCATGAAAAATCATGATATTTTCGAATGTGATCGATGAACTATGTTGTCATTTGCTGCCTTTATGTACGCAGCATATACTTACACCACATCCACTCATTCAAGTTTCAATTAGGCTAGCTAAATTAAAATTAGATTTAAAATCAATTGATCAACAGTTCTCAATTTTTTACTTGCGATATAGGTACTACGAGTATAGGGCAAGTTCTGTATTTGGAAAAAAAATTGAACTCGAGATTTTGATCAAAGTTGACATTACGATGATAGCGAAGACGAAAAAAGTGGGTCCGACAATTCCGTCTGTCTGTCTGTATGTCTGTATGACGGTGTTCACATTGGACTCACTCCGCCGACTTATTTTGACATCTCTGTATTTTTTCTCGTTCGCACTTTATGGTAAGAAAGAGACGGCAAAGTGAGGCAGGATTTTTAAAACAAATTGAAAATTAATGGATTTTTTTTTAATACTTGGTGACATAATATGACACACGAAGATACAGTGTATCACAAAAGTAAGTAAGCACTCATTAAAAAAAAAAATATAATCAAACACTATTTGGAAAATATATCGAAGTGCGAGAATGGTAAAATTGTTAACAAAAGTCCATCTGCTATACACAAAATAATAACCAAACAAAATAACATTGGAAGTTTGCAAAATGACCCTCGATCAATGACAATGACAAGCAGGAATGCCGTATTATTGTTAGGAAAGTGAAGAGGAATCCCAAACTAAGGCCCTCAAAGATATCAGCAGAAATAACCAAATAAAACAGGTAAGTCATATAACCCTCAAACTATTCAAAAGAGTTAGATGAACGTGTTTCATTACTAGGGAATCAAGTCGACAGCAAAATGGAAACGTTTTCAAAAGAGCTAGACCGTGTTCGAAATATAAAAATTCGGGAAAGTTCTGGAGAAACCTTGAGGAAAAAGGAGATGCAACCTCCAACCTTTGATGGACAAACTTCTTGGTCTATATACAAGAAGCAATTCGAGGCTGCTTCCACAACAAATGGCTGGGATGAGGCTGACAAGTACATAGCCTTAACTCTTGCTCTTAGAGGATCAGCTGCTGAGTTGTTGCAAACCATACCAACAGATAAGAGTGGTGACTTCAATTCCTTGGTTTTGGCTATAGACAAACGCTTTGGTAACAGCCACATGAAAGAAGTCTTCAAAGTGCAACTCAATTCAGTTCAGAAGAGGGGCGAAACTCTACAACAACTGCAAGCGGACATTGAAAGGCTTGTTCATCTTGCATATCCAGATGTTGGAGAGGAAATTTGTAACCAGTTTGCAGTTGAGGCATTTGTTCGCGCTATTTCCGACATACATCTTCAAAGGGCCGTGCGAACTGCTGGAAAACGAACGCTTTCTGAAACATTAGCGTTTGCCTTGACAATGGAAGCAGCTGAGCAAGCTTCTCACGGAGTACATCGACTTAGAGAAGCCATCGTCGAGGAATGCTCATGCCAAAGAACTGATGTCCAAAGGAACCAACGAAACGGACTTGCAAAGTGAAAGTGGAAAGTGGAATTGCAACAAGACCGGACATTTACAGCGTCAATGTCGATTACCACCAACAAGAGCTTGTCAATATTGTGGACACGGAGTTTCAAACCCAGAACAACGTAACAATAACATCAGTGTTACTTCCCGAACAGTTTCCCAACAGGGAAACGAGTAAGAACCAACTTCGAGGGGCAGAAGCTGGTTTCTGGTATCGATGGCCCCAGAAACACCATCCAGGTCTCCCAAACTAAACGAGACAATAAAAGTCTGACTATCGAGGCAACTTTAAATGGCAACAAACGTTTGGTCACCATCGACACCGGTGCCACCGCCTCCATTGTGCGTCAAGACCTAGTGCACCTGAATTGGCTACACAACACCAATAGCTACCGTCTGAGAACTGCCACAGGAGAAGCAGCTAGGGTTTATGGTGAAGTCCGACTTAGAATTCGAATTGCAGATCTAGAATTCTCACACAAATTTTTGGTGGCAGATATATGTGACGAATGCATCATAGGCATGGACTTCATGAAAGAACATCGAGTAATTTTGGATATTGGCAACCAGGTACTCAAATACCAGAATACAGAGATTCCAATGATCTATGGGCACGAAGGAACAACAACTCTAAGGACTGTCATCAAAGAAGACGTGATTATTCCTACTTCTTCTGAGGTATTCGTTTGGACAAAATTAGAAGGTGAGTCTGGACGCCATCGATACCTAATGGTGGAACCAGGCCCAGATTGTTCTTCCCAAAACGTCATCATTGGGAAGACACTTGTGGCTCCGAAGAACAATTTGGTCCCCGTACGGATACTCAACACCAAACCGTATGATGTAAAGTTAGTGAAAGGAGAAGTTATCGGTAAATGCGAAGCTGTCGCAGCCATAACACGAATTGACGCTGAAACACCGAGAATGACATTAAACCCTGAGGAGCTCAATAGCATCAAGGCAAAGATACTCAATTCATCTAACCTAGACCAACATCAGGTTAAAACGGCAGAAAGCCTTCTGAACGAGTATGCTGACATTTTCGCTTCACCAAACGGAAAATATGGAAGGACACAAATGGTGCAGCATCGAATAAATACAGGAGATGCAAAGCCCATTCGTCAGCCCGCAAGACGTCTGCCACTGGCCAAACAAGGTGAAGCTGAGGAAATGATTACCACCATGAAGAAGGATGGTTTGATTGAGAACTCCAAAAGTCCTTGGGCGTCACCAGTGGTCCTAGTCAAAAAGAGGGACGGAAGTACACGGGTTTGTGTTGACTACCGAAGGTTGAATGACGTAACCAAGAAAGACAGCTACCCCCTTCCAAGAATTAGTGACACCTTAGATGCGATGGAAGGAGCACACTGGTTTTCAACACTGGACTTGAAAAGTGGATATTGGCAAGTTGAAATTCACCCTGAGGATCGAGAAAAGACAGCGTTCTCCACAGGTAATGGGCTGTGGCAATTCAACGTGATGCTATTTGGTCTTTGCAACGCTCCGGCAACATTTGAGCGTTTGATGGAGTGTGTCCTTCTAGGTCTGACGTGGAAAACTTGTCTTGTCTACTTGGATGATGTTATCGTTTACGGAAAGACATACGACCAACACTGTAAGAAATTAAAGGGTGTGTTCCAGAGACTTCGAGAGGCTAACCTTAAACTGAACCCAGAAAAATGTGCACTATTCCAGACTGAAGTAAAGTATTTGGGACATATCATCTCGTCCCAAGGAGTCAAGACCGATCCTGAAAAAGTTGACACCGTCAAAAAATGGCCAACACCGCAGGACAAACATCAACTACGAAGTTTTCTTGGTCTTGCTACTTATTACAGAAGTTTTGTAAAGAACTTTGCCGGAATTGCGAAGAGTTTGCATCAGCTTACGGAAAAGAACAAGCAGTTTAGATGGTCAGGTGAGTGTGAAAAAGCCTTCCAAGAACTGAAATACCGTCTATGCAATGCTCCGGTGCTGATCTATCCGACTCCAGGCAAGCCTTTTATCATCGATGCTGATGCAAGCAACGTGGGAGTCGGCGCTGTTCTGTCACAAGTGCACAATGGCGAGGAAAAGGTTGTCGCCTATTTCAGCAAAGTACTGTCGAAGACCGAAAGGAACTACTGTGTGACCAGAAGAGAACTCTTGGCACTCATCTTGGCAACGAAACACTTCCACAAATACATCTATGGACAGAAGTTTCTTCTACGAACCGATCATGGTGCTCTTAACTGGTTGTTGAACTTCAAGAACTCAGAAGGACAAGTCGCAAGGTGGATAGAAAGACTGCAGACTTACGATTACGAAATTCAACACCGAAGGGGAAAGCTGCACTTAAATGCCGACTAACTATCCCGAAGACCTTGTAAAATAGATTGCAAGCATTGCAGGCGACAAGAAGAAAAGGAATCCATCAACATTCTGCGAATAAGGGCTGACCCCATTTGTGGATGGAGCAATGAAGAAATTAGACGTTGCCTTGGATTGCACAGAACACCAGAGTCGGAGTACAAACATTATTATTCAAACGAGGTTCTATACAACGGGGCCAACATTAACAGAATCGATAATTTTTTGATAAAGCTGATTCGGGGTCACATTGCAAGAGCGATGTCCTCGACCAACAACCTAATTTTTGGGGCTTACTACCCAAACGATGATTACTATGAGAGTGTACGTATAAGCGGCTTTATCCCACCCGATGCATTTCTCTACTTAGACAGTCGAGGGCTGATCCAGGATAGAATGGCGATTCCGCTAATCTACCACGTCAGCCGGAGGACTGTGGATAGGCGGCTCCTTTATAGTCGAGACGTCCTCGCACAAGATGGAGCAGAGCGCCTTCGGTTCAGTAGGACTGTGTCCGATCGGGACCGGAGGGACAGGGTGAGACAGGAGAACCTGTTTTGGTGGTTGTATAATAATGATAGGGAAAGTTGACAAAGACTTTTGTATGTCTTGGCCGACTTACATAGATTTAAGTGTACTTTTTAGGTAGGGACAGTCGGGGTGGCACCAAAAACAAAAAAAAAAAAAAAAAAACAAAAAAAAAAAAAAATCTACCCTTTTGTGTACAAAAAAAAAAAAAAAAAAAAAATTGCTGCTGTGGCTGTTCTAGTTTTTTAAGTAGTTTAGGTTTATTTTAAGTAGTCTTAGGTAGTTTTAATTAGTTTTACTGTAGTTTGTAAGTTTTATATATAAAATTTAAAAAACAAGTTCAGAATCCGAGTTTTTTACATTTTCTCGAGAAAACAAAAAAATTGATATACATAATTTAAATTAAAAAATAGTCTTTAGGCCGAAAGGTAGTAGAATTAAGATACAGTTTAGCTTAGGGCGCCCGCATAGGGCCAGTACGTTAGTTTTAAGCTATTGGATAATTAGGCTAGTTTTTATGAATTTTTGTCTAGCTTTAAGATAGTTTTAAGATTAATGAAAATAAAAATGAATTAAAAAAAAAAAAAAAAAAAAAAGCAATGAAGAAATAAGATCTGCTCAACAAGAAGACCCCGACATTGAACCTCTTCTCGCATGGAAGGAACATGAAGAAAAACCCGCATGGAATGACATTTCCGATAGGAGTCCAGTTTTAAAGGCCTATTGGGCACAATGGGACTCACTTCATGTGCAAGAAGGTGTTCTTCGGCGAAAATGGGAGTCCGCTGATGGTAAATCCTATGTGATGCAGCTTGTGTTACCTCAATCGAAAATCAAAGAGGTTCTTCGAGAGATGCATGATGGACCTTCAGGAGGCCATTTGGGAGTCAATAAGACTTTGAAAAGGTGAGGCAACGATTCTATTGGTTGCATGCAAGAGACGACGTTGAAAAGTGGTGCCGAGATTGTGACGCTTGTGCTGCAACCAAAGGACCTGGTAGAAAACTGCAAGGAAAAATGATGCAATATAATGTTGGTTCACCGTTTGAAAGGATTGCTGTTGATGTGGCTGGCCCATTTCCGGAAACGAATGATGGAAACAAATACATTCTGGTGGTAATGGATTACTTCATTACTGAGTACGCTATCCCGAACCAAGAAGCCAAGACCGTGGCCGACCAGATTGTGTCTAACTGGGTGAGCAAGTTCGGTGTGCCTATGGAGCTCCATTCTGACCAAGGAAGGAACTTTGAGTCGCACATATTCCAAGAGGTGTGCGCGTTCCTTGGCATTAAGAAAACGAGAACCACACCACTTCACCCGCAATCTGATGGAATGGTCGAGAGATTCAACAGGACTTTAAAAGAACACCTCACTAAAGTCGTAGGCGACTACCAAAGAAACTGGGATAGGCACATACCACTATTTTTGATGGCCTACCGAAGTGCAATACATAGCTCAACAGGACAAACGCCATCTGAAATCCTGTTTGGAAGAAACATACGGCTGCCTAGTGAGATAAGGTTTGGACATCCATCACAAGAGTCTAAGGAAACAAGGGATTACGTGAGTGACCTAAAAGAGAGGCTAATCGACATCCACGAAAGGACCAGGATTAGAATGAGCGCTTACAGCGATCGAATGAAGACAAGGTATGACACAAGAGCAAACACGACAGGATTCCAAGTCGGAGATCGTGTATGGCTGTATAATCCACATCGTCAAAAGGGATTGTCGCCGAAGCTTCAACATAACTGGGAAGGCCCTTATATTGTCGTCACGAAAATCAATGATGTCGTTTACCGAATTCAAAGAGGGTCAAGAGGAAAGTTAAAAGTTGTGCATAGCGATCGACTGCACCGATACAGTTGCGAATGTGGAGATAGAATTCTTCGGGACGAACAATCTTAAGATTGTTAAGATTGTCTGTTGTGAACAGAGCATTATACTACTACAGCGCCATCTGTTGGAAAACTGCATATCTAATTTATGGAAGAAACGAAAAGCTCTTTTCCAATGTCAAATGTATTTTCCCTTATTCCAAACAGCTAGAACATTCCAAGACAAGAACTTTCGAGAACAACTAATTTGAGTATATAAGGGAGTGTTCACGGTGAGCGAGACAGTTGATTTTGAATTATGAAAGTGTGCAAAAGTATTGCTTATTGGATTGTGTTATTAAACAAGTGTGATTTAAATTTGAATAAAAGTATTTGAGTTGTTTATAAATTGAGATTTATTATTGTGATTTGGAAAATAAAAATAAAGAAGAGTAATAAGTTTTATTTAACGAACCTTGGAAAAATATTACAATATCAATTATAGACAAAAATATAAAGTTTTTTTTTAACATTACTATCGATTGTTTGAAGGAAATGATCTTTAAACTAAGAGGTGCTTACTTACTTTTGTAATTCACTGTATATTTGTAGTGACATAGCAAATGGCCAACAATTATGACAACTACAAGACGTCAAAGTGAGTCTGGAGTGTTCACACTGCTTTTGTGTTTGAACACGACAGGGTGGCCTTACGTCAAAATAAATTGGTTGAGTAAGTCCAATGTGAACAGCGTCTATGTCTGTACCTCGAACTACAGCCTAAACTACCGGAGGTATTTTCTTCAAACTCGGTAGTTAAGGGTCTTCGGTGATTCCCTAGAGAAGAAATTGAATTTTTTTTTAGCTCCAAAACTAACGGTACCCCCCATACACCCGTAATGCAAAATCTTATTTATCTCGAAAACGGCTCTAACGATTTTGATAAAAAAAATTAAGTGTGATATTATGGACATGGAATACATTTTGGTCGAAAAAAAAATTTGTCATTAACGGCTCTAAGGATTTTAACCCAAAATTTTTAGCAGGAGTCCCCTTAAGTTTAAAATAATATTGTATATAAAAATATTCGAAAAAATATTTATTGGGTTTAAAAAAAAACAATTTAAATCAATATCTTCAAAACCTATGAACGATTATTTTTTGAAATTATTTCCTAAAACCAATATTATTAAATACTTTAAATTCGCATCCCTCATTTTTTTCTTGAAAAATTTTAGAGAAATTTCTTATATAAAAAATTTATTTAATAATAAAATGATTTTTTAAGGTTTATTTGCATAAATTCATACTTTTCCGGAAACCAGACGGCAATTTTATGCATTTGAACATTATTATCTCATTAAATCCATGTTTTATATTTATAAAATGTATCTTAAATTCCAAAGTACTTTTACATAAGAGCAAGTTCGTGCGATCCAGTCGTGCATTTTATTTATTTTAGAAAATCATTTCCGTTACTTCGAACGATAGATGTCATTAACAGGCGGAAGAAGCGTTTAAGTGTCTTTAAGTGCATTTATTTTTCTTTCAAGTGTGTGTGCTTTTCATAAGCACTAGTATTCTCTTGATATCTTTTTGTATTACAAAATTCTTTATGTGATAAGTGTGATGTTCTACACAGAATGACCCAACAACTGCGCCATTTGATTATCTTCGTTTTGTGGTCCATCACCAATGGTATTCATTAAAAATGGAGCTGTCGATAAAGACAATAATTAAGTTTCTTGTATAAACCAAATAAAAATTATTTTACCAATTAAGGTTTGAATACTATGCTTGCAAAAGAAATTTAGGAAGTCCCCCCTTCTAGGTGAGCATGTTCTTTGGTTCGGAATCAGTCAACATTTATTCACTAGCTATATTAAGTAGCATTCATCCCTGCAGAAAAACAAAAAATGATGCATTTAAAACTATTACATTTGTATTAGTTCGCAACACTTACCCCGTCCGTCCTGCTCACTTTTTGCAATGTGTAATTGCGAACAACCAATGTCGAAAACTCGGCAATTGCAGTCAAAATATCAATAGAAGCTGATTTTGTCTTCTGATCGGCCATTATCAAAGTTATTTACAGTGCCTGAAGAATTCCTAAGCACGTTAGCACGTTTTGTAGAACGAAGATCGGTTCGATCCAAATAGGCCAACACTTGTACCGCCAGTTTACGTGGCAGAAGAGAAATAAAGTCTCTCTCTCTCTAGCTTTCTTGACAATTTCTTCTTCGGAACTAAGGCATACTATTGGCTGTGTATGTTTGGATAAACGTGACAGGGAATGACTGGATGAGGTATTGAACGAATGCTCCGATAGACTTTCATTTGAATTGGGATTCGATAGAATTTCAACAAGCTTTTTGGCTGGATTATCATGGAGTGTTGTTCGTAGATTTAGCGGCGATGAAGATGAATCCGTGACTGCTGATGAGACTGATTCCGGACCAGGATTACGTGCTTCTGGATCGTGTTGTTGTTGTACTTTTTGTTGACCACTTGTCGTTGAACTATCTGGCTGATCTTTATTTTCGGTTGTATCCTCATGACTATCAACTTCTCCATTTGTAATCGTGGTGCTTTCTGGATGATTTAGGCTGGTGGTAAGATTTATTTTGGGATTTGATTTAGTTAATCTGCTTTTGTAATGCCCGCTGCTGGTCGGTGTTGTTGAATGGTCTTTGTAGGTGCACTTGCTGTCTGATGAGACTACTCGCTGTTGGTTATTTGCGTTTTGCGCATTTTGTTGAACTGATTCTAATTTAAGTTATTAACATAAGCCTAAGTATAAAAACAATTAATGTTTATCACGAATACTTGCAATCAAGGTCTACTTACAAGTCAAATATTTGCTTTGAGAACTGTCATTTTTATTTTCACAAAAAAAAACAAAACTTCAAATTTTGAGCTACTGACTTCATTTTGTATTTTAATCTACCATTCACACGTATTCATGGATAGGGAATTTAAGAGAATTTTCTCTTACTCACCTCAAAAAAAATTTGAGGGTGTTTCAGGCAAGAGGGGTACCGGTCGTGACTCTAGGTAATATATTTCCTCTATGATTTGAACATTAATTATCACAGTTTTTTCTCTTAATGCTAAAGCGTAGCTTACAATGGTGTTATCTATGTCCTCTTGTGTGTTCATTGTTTTGTCTAAGTTTTGTTGAATACAGAGACTGTTGTATAAATGACTAATGCAAACTTTCAACAAGGAAATTTAATGTAACCCCAGGTTTATTCCACTTCTTCTTCAGCTGTGACATTCATCTCTTATTTGTTTATATGCAAATTCGTGGCTAGCCAAGATGGCCTTCCGCCTAAAATAATGAAACTCGTTCATTTGCAATTTGTCCAGAAGCGTAAGAAGAAGGGAATAAAACTGCGGTAAGGAAATTACTTTCATTGTTTCTTTTTACTAAATCAATATTTTTAGAAATAAACATTATTAAATCTGAAGTTAAACCGCATCCCTTTTTTGGCATAATTGCCACACCTTTATTTTGCATTTTGACATTGCGAACTTCATTTTAAATTCTCCGCCGCCTGCCTTAAAGAATTTATTTGCCGCCATCATATTTATTGCCGCCGCCAATATTGGTCTATGTTTTAAGTAGATACAAGCTTGTATCAATGATGTCTTGTTCAAGTGGGATTAACACGTCACGTGTTTCCTCAGGTGTTGGCTTGGAATCTCAAACGGTGCCACCAATTATAAGCACTTTCGTACCTTTCAGTAATGAAGCTGCCACATCTTGTACACCTACGGATGCTGTCGTCGATTCTCCAAAGTCTTCTTGCCTATGTACTTTATCTAATGCTCCATTTGAGATTGTCGAACAAAACCGCAGTGATAAGACAGGAACTGACCGTCATGAGCTTATTTTACTCTCCATGCAAAGACAAATAGACAATCTTTAAAGTCAACTTAAATCTACTCAAATAAAATTGAGCGAACGGGATTCACAAAATCACGTTCTCAAAATGGCGTTGCAAAGCACAAGTACCAAACAAGCCACTATAACTTCATGCGAAGCGCCATTATCGTTCACGCCTAGCACCTTTTCAGTTTCGACTGTTGAATTAAGAGCCTACCCGTACCAAGAAACAGCCTCGTATAGCAGCATTAAAGTTCAACCTGCCACGTGCTTTTCCTCGACCTACTGCTCTGTGCCGTCAGTAAAGCCGTACCAAGACGTTTCTGCACTCAAGTTTGGAATTACAAATAACCACGCACCACCTATATCCTCCAATAATAACTACAACGCCTATTTGAATCAAAATGAATACGATAACTCTATTCAATTGCAGCAGCTAATGTTTCCACGGAAAATTCAAGATCTTCCATTCTTTAGTGTTCAACCAGAAGAATGGCCAATTTTTTACAACGCCTTCATACAATCGACGAACGCCTATCGCTATACGAACTTGGAAAATAATCATCGACTGCAAAAAAGTCTCATAGGTGTTGCTAGAGATACTGTCAAGTCTCTTTTAATTCATCCAGACAACGTAGAGGCTGTCATAGATCAACTTCGTTTTCGTTTTGGTCGACCTGAATTGCTTATCCGAAGACAATTGAACGAAGTTCGTGAAATTCCAATTATTAATGAAAATTCGGTTACTAAAATCATTCAATTTGCCACAAAAGTAAAGAATTTAGCAGTGTTTCTTCAATCCGTCAAGGGCGAGCAACATTTAACGAATCCGACATTGTTAGAAGAACTTATTTCGAATCTTCCAATGAGTAAGAAATTGGAATGGGCCAAGTGTGCTGTGCAAATACAACCGTATCCTACTATTTTGCACTTTAGTCAATGGTTGAGTGACCTGGCAAATTTGATTTGCATTGTTCAGGATATTGAGACTAGTGAACCAAAACGACGAGTGACTGTTCTACATAACGCAAGTAATCACAGTACATCTAACCAAAAGTGTGTTTTGTGTGAAAACCCACACAAAGTGAGTGAATGCTCAGATTTCGTAGAAAAAGGAGCTCCGGAGAGGTGGGGTGTAGTGAAACGTCATCGCTTGTATTTTACATGCTTGAGAATGGGCCATCAAATGTACAACTGTCGCAGTAAGAAACAATGTTCGGTTAAAGGTTGCAACAAACAACATCATTCACTGTTACATGAAGATGTCGAAACAAATGATTCAATTATTGAGCACCTAAAGCAGCCAAACAGTGATGTCTCAGATAGAAATGCGTCCTTTGTCGCGCATTGTTTAAACAGCTTCAACGACACCATGCGAGAAGCAGTAACAAACGATCTTCTATTTCGTGTACTGCCGGTCACGCTCTACGGCCCAAACAAGAAAATTAATGTCTTTGCTCTCTTTGATGAAGGTTCATCAATTAGTATGTTGGACGGGAATCTTATCAATGAGTTAGGACTTCAGGGTCAGTGTTGCCAATTAAATATGCAATGGGTTGGTGGACGGAAAGCTCAAGAATCTACAACTTTGGTTAACTTTTACATCAGTGGAGCTGGAAAAAACAAAAGGCACTTTCTTAAAAACGTGTATGGTGTGTCTAAGTTAGATCTTCCTACTCAGAGCTTAGGTGCGAGAGACCTTCATACAGTCATGACAAAGATCAATATACAGCCTTATTAGAATGCTATGCCTAAACTCTTAATAGGTCTTGACAATTGTCATCTTGGTTTGTCAAAAGAAATTTTTAAGCTTAACACTAACGGACCATATGCTGCAAATACTGAGTTGGGTTGGGTTGTATTTGGCCAAGCAGCAAAGGTTTCACGCACAGTGCCAACGTGTTTATTAAATCAAAGTACTAACAATGATTATCTACATATGTTAGTCGCTGAGTACTTTGAGACAGAGAGTTTTGGCATTAGACCGGCACCACTCATTGAGAGCAAAGCTGACATTCGTGCGAGGCAGATTCTTGAATCAACAACAAAAAAAAGTAAACCAAAGATATCAAACGGGGTTGTTGTGGAAATGTGATGATGTCACATTACTTGAAAGTTACTCAATGGCGTTGAAGCGCTTAGTGGGCATAGAGCGTAAGATAAAACGGAATGAGGACTTTGGTACCGCTTATGGTTCTATTATCAAAGACTACGTTACCAAGAAGTATGCCCGAAAGTTAGACCCAGAAGAAGTTGCCGTTCACAAACCAAAAACTTGGTATTTGCCACACTTTGGCGTAGTGAATCCGAATAAACCAGCTAAGATACGCCTTGTATTGGACGCTGCAGCTGAAGTAAAAGGGCAATCCCTGAACTCCTTCTTAATGAAAGGCCCGCAACAATATCTAGCACTACCGTCAGTTCTCTTTCATTTTCGAGAAGGACCAGTGGCAGTTTGTGGAGACATTAAAGAAATGTTCCACCAAATATTAATTCAAGCGGAGGATAGGTGCGCTCAACGGTTTCTTTGGCGTGATGGAGATGATACTAGACAGCCAGATGTGTATGAGATGTTGGTGATGACCTTCGGAGCTGCCTGCTCACCTTGCACTGCTGAGTACGTCAACTATGAACGCTCGGGAGCATCGAAATAACGATTCACGAACCATTAAATCCATTCTGGACTTCCACTACGTAGATGACTTCGTGGATAGTTTTCAGTCGATTGAACAAGCTATCGACATTTCCCGACAGGTACGAGATATACATAAAGATGCTGGGTTTGAACTAAGGAACTTTAGTTCAAATTCTAAAGAGGTTCTTCAAGCATTAGAAGGAAGAAATGCTCCATTAATAGTGGACAACAAAAGCGGTCTGTACACTGAAAAAATACTTGGCATGTACTGGCAACCAGTTAGTGATCAGTTTTGCTATCAGCTTAAGTTCCACCATGTTGAAAAAGATGTCATCGCTGGAGAAAGGATTCCAACCAAAAGAGAACTTTTAAGTGTCGTTATGTCGATGTTCGACCCCTTAGGGTTCTTGAATCATTTTACAATCAACGCAAAATTGTTGATGCGTGAAGTATGGAGACATAACGTGCGATGGGATGAACCATTACCAAACGAAGTGAAGACAGCATGGACTAATTGGTTGCTGTTACTACCAAATGTCGTTCATTTTAAAGTTCCACGTTTTTACTTTAAAAGTGCACTGCCAACAAAGGTACAGCTTCATGTTTTTGTTGATTCAAGCGAAGACGCATTTGCCGCAGTAGCATATTGGAGAACGGAAAATTATAAAGGTGAAGTGGCTACTTCACTCGTGTGCTCTAAAACAAAATGCGCCCCTCTTAAATCGCTGACGATACCTCGTCTTGAATTGCAAGCGGCCGTCTTAGGAGCGAGAGTGATGAAGACTTTGATGGAAGAGCATTCTTTCAAAATATGTCGGGCTGTTCTTTGGAGCGATTCAACAACCGTCCTCAACTGGATTGCAAGTGAAAATCGACGTTATAAACCATTTGTTGCACACAGGATTGCCGAAATTGTAAACACTACTGATCCGTCCAATTGGAGGTGGGTTCCCACTCGCGAGAACCCTGCCGATGATGCTACAAGGACTGCATATGTCGTAAACTTTGAATCTTCGTCTCGATGGTTAACTGGTCCAAACTTCTTGTTAAAGGGAGAAGAATTCTGGCCAAGAAACTCACCACCCTCTCCTAGCGAAGACGTCGAAGAAGAACTGCGTCCAAAGTTTTCATTAGTTATCGTGAGTAATCAGTTTATTGAATTTAGTCGATTTTCTTCTATTTCCAGGCTGATAAGAACAATTGCCTGGGTACTTCGTTTTATTAACTGTTGCCGAAAACGTATTAATAATGAAAAACGATCTATAGATCTCCTTTTGGCTGAGCTAAAAGCTGGAGAGACCGTGTTGTGTCGTCAAGCCCAAAGGGAATCATTTGCGACAGAATTAAAGCAAATAGCTTGTAATCAACCTTTGCAAAAGGGAAGTCCCTTGCACAAACTTTCGCCTTACGTCGATAACGACGGACTACTTCGTGTCTACGGCAGGCTTGATGCAGCGAGTTGTTTGACATATGCCGCAAAACGCCCAATAATCTTACCTTCTGCCCACGCCTTTACGAAGCTAGTTGTAAAGGAGCAGCATCACAAAATGAAGCACCAAAATACTGAAGCCACAATCTGTGAGATCTGTCAAAAGTACTGGATACCTCAACTACGACAAACCTTACGCAAAGTACTCGTAGTTTCAAATTGTTTAATTTGCAAAATTGCAAGAGTTAATCCAGTTCCGCCGTTGATGGGCTCTCTACCGGAGGATAGACTTACACCCTTTGTTCGACCCTTTTCTTATACGGGTCTAGACTTCTTCGGTCCTATTACCGTCACGATTTTTTATAATTTTTATTAATCGTCGAGGAGTTCCAGTGAGAATCCGATCCGATAATGGAATGAATTTCGTTGGCGCTTCACGTGAATCGAGACGTTTTCCCGAAGTGTTTGAATGTGATCGACTGAAAGGAGAGCTGGCAGCGAAAGGAATTCAATGGGTGTTTAATTGTCCTGGCAACTCCGCTGAAGGGGGTGTTTGGGAAAGGATGGTTCAATGCGTTAAGAGGGTCTTATATCACACTTTGTAAGAAGTGGCACCAAGAGAATTTACTCTACAAAGCCTTATAATTGAAGCTGAGAATGTTGTTAATTCCCGCCCCCTTACTCATATACCAATCGCTCCAGATCAAGAAGAACCGCTTACTCCAAACCACTTTTTGCTGGGCTCAGCAAATACGGCGCAAACACCCGCTAAGGAAGAACATTTTGAAGATCTATGCCGTTTAAGAAAGCAGTGGCGTATTTCTCGCCAGTTGAGGGACCGATTTTGGAAAAAATGGGTAACAGAATACTTACCCACACTAACACGAAGGACAAAGTGGTGCCAACGTACTAAACCAATAGCCATAGGTGATTTAGTGTTCCTGTGCGATGCAAATGTCCCTAGAAATCAGTGGTGCCGTGGCCGGGTTGAAAACGTGTATCTCGGAGCAGATGGACAGTCTCGAAGAGTAGACGTTCGTACTTCAAAAGGACTCATACGACGTGCTGTATCCAAACTCGCTGTCTTAGACATAGAAGCTAGTGAATCGGATTCGATTCACGGGGGTGGGGATGTTGTATAAATGACTAATGCAAACTTTCCACAAGGAAATTTAATGTAAGCCCAGGTTTATTCCACTTCTTCTTCAGCTGTGACATTCATCTCTTGTTTGTTTATATGCAAATTCGTGGCTAGCCAAGATGGCCTTCCGCCTAAAATAATGAAACTCGTTCATTTGCAATTTGTCCAGAAGCGTAAGAAGAAGGGAATAAAACTGCGGTAAGGAAATTACTTTCATTGTTTCTTTTTACTAAATCAATATTTTTAGAAATAAACATTATTAAATCTGAAGTTAAACCGCATCCCTTTTTTGGCATAATTGCAACCAGAGACTTTCTAGTGTGTATCTCTTATTTTGCCTTTTCTCTTTATCTATAATTTTTGTGTTGTCAAAATCAGCTGCATGTCCAGTCTCTATACTCTGTCCAACAAAAATATGCAGTGTGGGCAAGATAGGACGTTTGCCTCGCATTCTGGCTACAGTGAATTCCATAAATCTGTCCTTCATTAAAGCTCTCACAGGGTTATCGTAGTGTTGATTTTAAATTGACCCTTTTTTTAAAGCTCTAAAATCAAAAGCACCTCAACAGAAACCCAAGGAAAAAAAACTGAACAAGTTACGAAATGAACAAGGGTAACTCTGAACGCACATCATTATTTAATGGGGGTTGAAATTGAATAGCACCAACAGCCATAGACCACAGCAATTCAGTGCACACTCAGATGTGCAGTCAATAGGACGTCGGGCCTGCGTCAGATGCAATCGAAAATTTATGGGCGCACAAACGCTTTTTTATGGAGGAGTTCTTTCAATTTAGTATGGTGCAAAAGTATAGAACACTACTGATTTTGAAAAAGCTCTCCCATAAGACGTGTACTGCATATTTTTGTTGGATGAAGTATAGTATGTGTTGTGATAAACCGGAAGATTCTCTTTTATTTTTAATGTCAGCTTTGTGCTCCGTCAATCTTGTCTCCAGTGATCTTTTTCTTGTTCCAATATAGATCAAATTGCACTTTTCCCTTTCCTTACCACTGCATCCAATTTCGTAAACTATGTCATGTTGTTGATTTTTCTCTATTTTTGTTTTTTGTTGGTGAATAAATGTCTCATTGTGATGTTTGGTCTATGGGCAAATAAGATGGTTTCTTTTTTTTAATATTTTGTTTAAATTTCTATTGTCTGTTAAATTGGGAATATAAGTAATATAGCTTGAACCAATTCAGTTGGCCATTCTACTGCGCAGGTCTCTTTAAATTTCTCTGCTCTACTCTTTAATTCTTAAAGAGACAGAAAAATCACTGAAAAAAAGAAAAAAAGATGTACATGCCCGCGTTGTTGTCAATGACGCTGTTGCGATCATACTGAAGACTGAACACTGAAGGACTTAGGAGGGTGAGTTTTGTTTATAGCTTCGCTCACAGTAAAATAGAAATGAATTTCCAGCGATTGACTTTCTTTGAATCAGATATGATCATGGTTTATTTTTCTTTCATAGCTTGATGTCTAAAAAACTATTTCATCTCTGGTGAGATAAAAAGAAAAGATTTTTAGGTCTAAACATTACTTCGAAAAGATAAAATTTTTGTATCAGAGGGAATTGGAAGCCAGGCGCGTAAGATAGTTGTTAAGATATATAATGACAAACTGGAAGAAGCAAAGAATTCGTTTCTTGAAAATCCTGTGAGTTACGCAACAATGCAAACAGTGGAAACTACTGGAAACTACTACGTTCAATCAGAAGGATTATTAAGGAATACGAAGAGACAGGAGTTGTGCAGTCAACAAATAAAAAAGTGCAGTATACGAAGTGGAAAACTGGACTAGACGAATTTGACATCGCAGCTATTCGGCGTATAATGCACAACTTCCACCAGGAGGAAAAAATGATGATATCCTTAAAAAGGTTGAGACAATGAGTACAGGAAGATCTGGATTTTAATTTAAGTGTACGTCTCTCAACAGGATTCTAAGAAGAAACGAATTTATATAATCAATACAGACAACACGATCAACCGCAAAACAGATCTTGACTCGGTGAGCCCCCACTACAAGCACCTACTCGAGAGAAAAATAAAAACATCCAGACCCCCCTGACACCTCGATCATCACCTCGTTTCAATCTACATGTTTTGTTATATTTTTCTATCATATGTTTTCGTTATATTTACCTACTGTCAGTCTGAACCAATTATGTATTTTTGTATTTGCAAAGTAAAGTGTTGTGTAAAAGTTAACTTCAATAGTGCAATATGAATGTTTTTAAAAAAGTGCAATATAAATGTATATTTATTGTTGTGTTAATTTGAGAATGTCATAATTGTTTTAACCAAAACATGTAAGCAATAATAATAATCTTTATATAGATATACTTCCACTATTTTTTCAAAAAAAAAAAAAATTTTCAAATTGTCTAATAAAGTAACGGCTTCCATATTTTTCTAATTGTTCTCAGATTGAAATAAAAATAAAATAAATATATCCTGAAGATGTCTATAATCATAGACGAAACGTCGATAAAATAAATAACATTTGTCTTTCATTTTATTGAAATCAACACTGGCCTAAAGCCCATAATACAACATATTTCATTACGAATAAAAGGCCATAAAAATCATAAATATTAAACTCGGAGGGCACGCCGAATTGTCACTTCCATCTTTGACTTAAATTAAATTACAAACAACAAATTTCTCTGAGAAAATGTCTTTCTACCAATACATTAGAGAAAAATATGGAATGAAACTTTGCACACATATGAAAAACTATAGAAAATCCAACACAAGTAACATTAACACAACACAAGGTAAAAATTTTTTGATCAGGTGCAGAAAGCTTGGATTAATTCCAAACTTTATTGCAAACACAACAAAAAACATTGATCAAATGTTTTGCGAAGAAACAGAAACATCTACCCAAATATATAATACACTTTGCAAAACAAAATACAATTTTCACAACCGTATACTAAACATATGCATATCAATAAAATACAAAAATATTATCAAAATACAGAACAATATTGCTAGAATCAGACACGTCATTGCATCTAGACTGACAGAAGCAGAATGTAAAATCTTCTTCTCACATGAGAACACATACTGCATCAATATGACGAAAGACCTTAGACAACTCCATGATAAAAAACTAACAGCTCTAAAAGAAAATATGAGAGCCAAGTATAATTTAGTTTTTAATGACAAATGGTTTGTAAACAAAACCAGGGTTGCCATACCTGACGACATTAAACTACTTTTATCGCTTGGTCCTAAATTTGCACTACCCTGTTATATTGACACTACTTCGAACACTTTGTTCAAAATAATTGCAGATGGTGAAGAGTGTATTCAAACAATATCTGATATAGATACACGTGAAAAAGCCAGATCCAATTTTGCACATATGTTGAACAACAGTCAGAAAACAAATCAGTTTAACGACTTGCAAAGATATTTGACGCATGTTCTTAAGGAAACAAAACAATTCCTACAAAGCAACAAAGATCTAATTATCATTCCAGCTGATAAAGGAAACGTAATGGTAGCTATGTACAGAGACGAATACAAATCAAAAATGAAAGTCATGATGGAAGATAGAAACATATACTGGCCAATAAGGACTGACCCAACCAACACACTACAGACTAAAAATAACAATTTCATAAAAGATCTTTTTGCAAAAAAACATTATCGATCAATTTGAAAAACAAAGAATGACGACATACAACCCCGTCGCACCAAGAATATACGGACTTCCGAAAATCCATAAACCTGAACTGTCTTTAAGACCAATTTGTTCTTCGATCAGAGTACCTTGATACAAACGCGCGTTATCTTATCGGAATTCTAAGAAACTTGACTACATCCTCACAATTCAACGTAAACAACTCATTCGATTTCAAAACTAAACTTAACAACACACAGATTGACGACGACGAATCTCTGGTTTCTTTCGACGTAGTATCCCGTTTCACAAATATACCAGTCAAATTGGCACTTGATCTCATAAATCAAAAATGGGGCAGCATAAAAGAACACACGAAAATAAAACGACAAACTTTTATGGAATTATTACGTTTTTGTGTAATTGATAACAATTACCTTATGTATGAAGACAAGATCTACCAACAGCGAAATGGCATGCCAATGGGAAATCCAGCATCACCAATCATAGCCGATATAATTCTGGAGGACCTTCTCGAAGTTTCTCTTAAAAAACTCAACAGGAAACCGAGAATCTTGACAAAGTATATTGACGATATTTTCGCAATTGTTAAAACTTCTGACATCAACAAAACTTTAGAAGTTTTTAACAACTACAACCAAAAATTGCACTTTACAGTCGAAATTGAAGAAAAACAACAATTACCATACTTGGACACAGTTGTAATAAGAAAAAACGGTTGTTTGAAACTAGATTGGTACCAGAAACCAACATCATCAGGTAGAATCATAAACTTCAACTCCCAACATCCAAAACAAAGCATTCTTAACACTGCCCAAAACTTGATAAACAAGGTCCTTACCATCAGTGATCCCGAATTCCATGCCAAAAATAAAACCAAAATCAAAAACATCCTCGAGAAAAATAGCTTTCCAAAAAACATTATAAAAACACTAGTACGCAAACACAAAGTAATAACATTTCAAACAGAAAATAAAGAAGAATCCCCAACAATCAACTACAAATCGTTCATCTATGTCAAAAACATAGCAGATAGATTTAAAAAAGCTGCTTTAATGGACGAATAAAAATACAAAATAGCCATGTGTTCTACTAACACCCTAGGACAGGTCTTCAGTAAGTTAAAAACGAAAATCAATCCCATGGAAGACTCAAACCTGATCTACAAAATACCGTGCAAAGGAAGCAAGGATACGATTTGTGAACAAGTCTAAGTCGGAACCACCAAACAAAAACTTAAAAATAGAATAGCTGGACACAAATCGGATCTTAAATCTAATGCACCTCAAAAAACAGCGATGGCAACCCACTGCCTCACAGAAAACCACCAACCTAATTATGACGACACCAAAATAGTACAAAGAGAGACACATTACAACAAAAGAATGACAATAGAAACGCTACATATAATCAATACAGACAACACGATGAACCGCAAAACAGATCTTGACTCGGTGAGCCCCCACTACAAGCACCTACTCGAGAGAAAAATAAAAACATCCAGACCCCCCTGACACCTCGATCATCACCTCGTTTCAATCTACATGTTTTGTTATATTTTTCTATCATATGTTTTCGTTATATTTACCTACTGTCAGTCTGAACCAATAATGTATTTTTGTATTTGCAAAGTAAAGTGTTGTGTAAAAGTTAACTTCAATAGTGCAATATGAATGTTTTTAAAAAAGTGCAATATAAATGTATATTTATTGTTGTGTTAATTTGAGAATGTCATAATTGTTTTAACCATAACATGTAAGCAATAATAATAATCTTTATATATACTTCCACTATTTTTTCAAAAAAAAAAATTTTTCAAATTGTCTAATAAAGTAACGGCTTCCATATTTTTCTAATTGTTCTCAGATTGAAATAAAAATAAAATAAATATATCCTGAAGATATCTATAATCATAGACGAAACGTCGATAAAATAAATAACATTTGTCTTTCATTTTATTGAAATCAACACTGGCCTAAAGCCCATAATACAACATATGTATTTCAGAAACGAATTTAGCTACAAAAAAATTCAAAACAACCGGAAACTTCTCTGTGAAAGAAATGATATTAAACTCATGCGAGTGAAGTATCTGAGAAAAATCTGGGAATACAGAACAAAAGGATATGATATCATTTATTTGGACGAAAGCTATATTCAAGTGCCGATCTGCATCCCACCGTGAGCGCACGCGTGGGAGTGTGGTCCATTTGCTCGTTGTGTTGTTTTTTTTTTCCAATTTAACAATAGAAACAAAAAAAAATAGATCACAAAAAAAAAAAAACAATAATACTCAAAATACATATAAATAAATAGTGTTAAAACTTAACCATCAATAAAACCTACCGCGCTGCGTGTTAACAAAAAAAATAGTGCAATATATAAGAACTCCATTACACTCTGCATAATATAACAGCGAGTTCAAACTGTGCTCCCTCCCTCTCCGTTCCATCACCGCTCACAGTTGCTCAGTGTAGCTATTGTATGCATTGTATGGTAAACACCATACAGTGTTGCAATAGACTATACATAGCAATATTGGATAGATTGCGGTTGTTAATTTCGCTTGTACAGGAGCGGATCAGTGTGATTTTCCGTTAAGGCATAACACTAATGGCAAATTGCATTGTGAAGTTTTTTTTTTTTTTTGATGCCCAAAATTAATTACCTTCATAGTTAATTGTCTAGTTTTGGTTTTTTTTTTGTGTTTGTGTATTGCAATGGCTGGTAAGTTTTGTGTCGAGTATTGTAACATTCGGGGGCTCCGAAAAAATTTCTGTGCTGTGTACGTTCACACTGTTTTAAACAGGCCAGCTGTTTTGGCACTAGGTGAAACCCAGGTTGGTGAAAACACCGATCATACGGAGTTTAACCTACATGGGTATATTTTAGTTCCATTATTATTTTCCCACCATGGCCTCGCCGTATACGTACGTAATGATGTTGCATATCAGCTTCTACCACAGTATGGTACCTGTGTAAATACTAATTTTAATTATATGTGGTTCAAATTCACTGTCCAAAGGCGCATCATTCATACATGTTTTATTTATCGCAGTCCAAGTTTGGATAGTAACTCGACTTCAAATGAATTCGATGCCCTGTCCGACTCTATCCAGAGAATTGTTTCCCATTTTCCTCACAGTGAGATCGTTGTTACGGGCGATTTCAATGTACACAATTCTTCGTGGCTGCGCTATTCTGGTCAGACAACACCCGAAGGAAGGTATGTCGAGATTTTTGCTAAGTTTAACAATCTAACCCAGCTTGTTGACGAGCCAAATCGGATTCCTGACGTTGCAGGTCAATCGGCCAACACTCTAGACTTGTTCCTTACCTCAAACCCTGATAAATCCTATCCTACTAATATTATAAATGTGAATGTTACGATGTATGGATGTTTGTTACTCAATAACGCTTGAACAACTGAATAGATCTTGATAAAATTTAACACACAAAAAAGTTATAGTCTGGATTACCGTATAGGCTACGTTTTTTTTATTATCAGGGTAGGGGCATTGGGTGGTCGAAACACCCCAAAAATATTTATCACTACTTCTATCTTCGTATTGCACTGAAATGTAATACATATACATAAGTAGTTGCATTCAAATGCCATACTTTGGTGGTGCGGGCTCAGAGGAGGGGCATTGTTTGATTGATTTACCTAAGCAGTAACGATAAAAACACTCAAAAAAGTTTTTAAAAAAAAATAAAACAAAAATAAAATTCTCCGAATTAAAAACAAAAAAAAAATTGACAAATATTTGTGTGTCTTTGAATTTAAACTATTTTAAGGTAAGTTAAACTTTATGTGCCTAGGTACAGGTTTAACTACATACATTGTTATAGGATAGTTACATACATACGTATGTGATTTGCTCATTGTTTTTTAGTTTTTTCAAAATATTCTTCGCTTGGCTCCATTACCTTTAAGAAAAGGACTTGATTGGATTTATTGGTTTTCTGTTTTGTTTTAATCCAGATACATGCATACGTTAAATAAAAAAAATCCATACGCTTTCAACTTCTCATGTTGAACAGGAGATCAGTTGTGACAGTTCTTGGCTAAGCCAAACGTGTTTATTATTTCAGTGGTAAGTCGTCTTTTTCAAATAGAGCTGTTCAACGATAGCACACAGAAGTAAAATAAACACCCAAAAACAACATTCCGTACTTCACACAAGATTTTCATTTTCACAAGATTTCCAATGCAAGAAAAATTGAGCGAATCTACAGAATCTTTTAGACACTGATTTATTTTGAAAAACTTCAGTTGAAAAAAAAAATTTGCTTGCGGGAGTTCCCGCACGGGTCCGCTGGCCCGGATAGTATCCCTGCTATTGTTCTGAAGAGGTGTTCTTCAACGCTGGCAAAACCTCTACGCAAGCTTTTCCATCTGTCCTACTCTTCAGGTCTCTTTCCGAGTAGATGGAAAACAGCATTTGTCCAGCCAGTCCCTAAAAAAGGCGAATGCTCCTCCCCCTCCAACTATCGTCCAATTGCACTTACGTCCCTTCTTTCCAAGGTCATGGAAACCCTGATAAATTATCAGCTCAAGAAATATCTTGAAGAACGAAAGCTTCTCAATGACCGTCAGTATGGCTTTCGTAGCAATAGGTCCACTGGTGATCTGATGGTATATCTCACCGAAGAGTGGAACAAATCTTTACATCGTTTTGGAGAAAGTAAGATTATTGCGCTTGATATTTCAAAGGCATTTGATAGAGTTTGGCATCAAGCTCTCTTATCGAAAATGCGTGCATTTGGTATCGATGAATCTCTTCTTCGTTGGATTAGAAATTACCTTTCGGACCGATCACTTCAAGTAGTTTTGGACGGTTTCAAATCTGATATCCACAAAATAAATGCTGGTGTGCCCCAGGGCTCCTTATTGTCTCCGACACTCTTCCTTATATTCATAAATGATCTTTTATCTGAAACTTCTAATCCACTTAATTGTTTCGCTGACGACAGTACCCTCAGCTTTTCATATTCGTTTTTAGATTCTCATCCCTGTCCTTCGGATGTGGACTTCCAACGGCAGCGTATGATAAGCTCATTAAATTCTGACCTTGACAGCATTGTCCTATGGGGAATCAAAAACCGTGTAGAATTTAATGCCTCGAAAACTCAATGCTGTTTACTGTCGCTAAAGCATAACCCTCCCTCAATGCCACTATCCATGGATGGCACTTGCATCGAGGAAACTGAACAGCTTTCAGTACTCGGTATGTGTATCACAGACCACCTTTTGTGGAATGATCACATATATGATGTCGCCAAAAACGCTGTTAAGTGTTTAGGTTTTCTCCGCCGATGCAAGAAGTTTTTTACCCCTTCTGATCTGGCTGTAATCTACAAGGCCTATATTCGTCCAAAGCTTGAGTACAATTCCCATATTTGGGCAGGTGCTCCAAAAACCTACTTTCAAAGGGAAAGAGGCTGATAATGGCGCATGCAGGTGGTGAAAAAGGTTTCGTGCAAAACTTCTTTCTTTTATTCAAATCTGGAACGAAAACGGGAGACTATCACGACGACATGAACTTCGAAAATTTCTGCAAATGGATCCAATAACAAGTTTTGAATAACTTGGAGGAACCTTCAGTTATTGTAATAGACAACGCCTCGTACCACAATAAATTAGAAGAAAAACAAATTACTTCTGCTAGCAAGAAATCCGAGATGATACAATGGCTAACCGAAAACAATATTCCGCATACTATACATATGTTGAAACTTGAACTGTATGAGCTAATAAAAGGACACCGAGCTAATACAAATTTATAATAATTATTTTAAGGTAAAATAAATTCTTAAAAACTCGTAGGTAAAAATTATTCAAACTTGTAAACACTAATCTAAATAATTAACACTAATCTACAATTAATCCCAAAACCCCACAGATCAAAAAATTATAAATACATATATCAAATAAACACTAACACCATACAATAAATATAAACATAACGCCCCCGGAACCTTTCTGTTGCTAAGCCACAAACCATAAAACATAGAAATAAACAATAATCCCTAAACTATTTGTCAAAGCAAAGTTGAGTTAGGCACTGTAAGATTTAAGGAAAAATCTTTACTCATTAAATATCTTGCGCACCCATTGACTTATTATATCTAGTATGTCAATGTGCGCACCATTTTCGTTCTCTTAAATCCTCTCTCTGCGCAACCGACCGTTGGCCAACTGAATTGGTTCAAGCTGTACCATTCCATAATATTTCACATCGTTGCCAACTTCACAGTTTTGTGCAGATTTATAATTTTTGTTATTGTTGTTTGGTTTCTGAATATTTTTGTTTATTAAATTATTGATTATATATTGTGCAAAGTTATTTCTGAGTAATGTTTTTTTAAATGTTCAAATTCTTTGTCACTGATTTTTATTATTTTGCTTATGAAATTATTTGCAGTGTTTATTTACCTGAATGTATCGATCTACTGATTAGACGTGTTTTTCCCCCGGCTGGCGATATCTTCAGATTTGTTCAAGTAAAAGTTACTCAATCTATCCGTTTTCCCGAGTGCAAAACAATTTTTTTTTATTTTGAGAACAATAAATTCTACTTTATTAATAACTTAAAGTGATATAAATTAAATCAGTGACACAAATTGAATTTTTAATAATATTCGGTGCTCCACATAAAAAAAAAAAACTTTCTTTGTTCATTTTATCATACCCAACCGACAACCTATACATCTTCCAGTCATGTCCGGTCAAAAGCGAACAAGAACAAACTCCAACATTGATGCCAAGAGTACAATTAACTCACCTCGAACATCGCTCAATCCTCCTCTCCAAATAACGAAGAAGCTGGCCGTCGACGAAATCACTTTATTAAATAAAATGGATGAAAAACTAAACTATCAAAGTGAGTTAATTATCTCGTTAATAACAACAAAAATAGAACAAAATAACAACACTCTCGCGCAAAAAATTGATTCTCAGTTCGCTGAACTCAATAAATCAATTTCCGTAATCAATGAAAAAATTATGCAATTAGAAATTAAACAAACTGCTTCCAACAATGATATTTACACACTTCAAACCGAACTAAAAGAAGTAAAAACAACACTATCAAAGGTAGACATTGACTTGCATACCAATCACTCCAATTTTATTGACTTACGTTCGGAACTTGATGAAATTAAACTCATGCAGGAAGATATGGAAAACAAAAAAATTGCGCGCGATGCTGTCATTTTTGGAATACCTTTAATTGAAAACGAAAACATTAAAACCTATTTTAATCACTTGTGCCATGAGCTAAACATTGTAACGCCAACACTAATAAATTGTTTCCGCACTCGCCCGCGGCAAAACATCCGTCCAGCACAAATGAATATCAATTCAAACTCCGCTATTATTATCAAATTTAACTCCGCTTATGAAAGAAATTATGTTCTCACGTCTATTGCACGTTATCGTAAACAAAATAATAGACAATTAACCTTGAAAGACTTTGGCTTAAATTCTGATTCCATGGTTTACCTGCGCGAGTGTTTAACCAAGAAAAACAACAATATACTCCATGCTGCACTTCAATTAAAAAAGCATAAACAACTTTTTTCTGTATTTACTATGCGTGGATGGGTATATGTCAAACGTCATTCAAAGGATGAAGAAACCAAGGTTCACAACATTGACATATTGAACGACATTGCCAGCCCCAAAGATGATTTATTATTTTAATATATTTTATTTTGTATCAGTTGTTCTCAAACTTTAAATACTTTTTTCTCTTGTTTTACCTACATTTATCCTTTATTAAATTTAATTTAGTTTAATTGCTTAATTTTTTGCTTATTCATTTCTTGTATTCAATTTTTTATTTTCCTTCATTTGCATACGCCTCTATTTTTTTTTTTTTTTTTTTTTTTTGTGTGGAATTTTTGCTATGGTCGAGATGATTGAAAATTTATCCTCTTTTTCGCTGCTACTATATGTGCTATTTGTCTCTTTTTTCATGTCCTTTCCTTTATTTCTACTAATTTATAATATTAATGCAATCAGTTTTTGATTATGAGAATCCCATTGACGATGGAAGTGTTGGAATTCCCCGTTTATTGATGAATGTGTTGGGAAGCCAAAAGAATGGTTTGCGAGTTTGTCACTTGAACGCACAAAGTCTTTTCCCTAAAATGGATGAATTTAGAAATCTTTTAGAAGGATCGACGGTTGATGTTGTTTGTATCTCAGAATCATGGTTTTGTGATAATATCAAAGATGAGATCTATAATGTTAAGGGATATAAAATCTTTCGTGGTGATAGAATAGGAAGGAGGGGTGGAGGTGCAGCAATATACGTGAAAGAAGAATTAAAGTGTAGTTTAAAGTGCAAATCGATCATGGGAAGTGAAATTGATTATGTATTTATAGAAATGCAATCTTTCTCTGGTAATCTACTCATTGGATGTGTTTACAGACCTAATAGTCAAATTAATCCAACACCAATCTTTAATCTTCTTGAATCAATCTCCACAAAGTATCTAAAAATAATTATCAGTGGTGATTTGAACAGCAACCTGATGTCTGAAACTAATATTATCGAAAACATGCATTCTCTAAATCTATTTCCAGTAAACACAACTTGTGCTACCCACTTTACTGAAAACACTAGTACACTATTGGATGTATTCTTCGTTCACGACATTAACAGTGTTCTTTTTTATAACCAGTTGTCAGCCTCCGCTTTCTCTAAGCATGATCTTTTGTACTTAATTTTTGATTTTTCTGTAAATCGTCCAGAATTAAAATATGAGTACCGAGATTTTATAAATATTGACTATCGTCAACTTGAGTTAGATGCGCATAACATTGAATGGGACAGGGTATTTTTCATGCCTTCTGTATATAATCAGGTAGAATTTCTTAACAACAGCATTCGCATTCTTTTTGAAGAACATGTTCCATTGAAAGTCAAACGGATTAATAATGGCAAATGCACGTGGTTTACTAATGAAATTAAACAACTTATCCAAAAACGTAACAGGGCGTATGAAAATTGGAAACATTATAGACTTGATGTTCAATTCGAATTGTATCGTTGCCTGCGTAATGAAGTAGTTAAGAAAATTAAACAAGCTAAGCGGATGTTCTTTGCAAACAAAATTAATCCATCAGCAAGTGGTCGTCAGCTTTGGCGCAATCTAAAAGAAATCGGCGTAGGTAAAACTAGTCAAAAGTTTGATACGAGCTTAGATATAAACGAATTAAATAAGAGCTTTGTAACTATACCTTACCCTATGTTAAATGTGTCCCAAATCAACAGTCTTGAGACTGACCTACCAGGATTATTCGAATTCTGCTGCGTTGATAATTCGGAAATTGTTGATTGTTTGCTGTCAATAAAGTCAAACGCCTTTGGCTTTGATGGAATCCATCCAAAATTTATTAAAATCATTCTTCCTATCATTCTTCCAGCCTTGACACATATTTTCAATTTCATCCTAACAACAGGTACTTACCCCACTCAATGGAAAAAATCCAAAATTATACCCATTCAAAAAAGCTCTTCTTGTCAAGAATATAGACCAATATCGATCCTCCCGTTTTTATCTAAAGTATTTGAAAGAGTTCTCCAAAGACAAATCAATTCGTACTTCAATATAAATAATTTGCTATCTCCACTACAATCGGGATTTAGGAAACATCACAGTTGTGTTTCCGCCATTATCAATGTGGTGGAAGACATAAGAGAGTCTTTGGATGAAGACAAAGTTACTTTTTTAGTACTGTTGGATTTTTCAAAGGCTTTCGATACGGTTGACCACAATAACCTTTGCAATAAACTCCAAACATTATACGGCTTTTCGAATTCTGCAATTACTCTTCTCTCATCGTATTTAAAATCCAGATCACAGGCAATTTCGGTTGGCAACAAAACATCCAACTTTCTTAATAACAGCAGAGGTGTGCCACAGGGCTCCATTCTTGGACCGCTTTTGTTCTCACTGTACGTGAATGAAATCCCTTCGAAAGTTTCATCCTCCATTCACATGTATGCCGATGATGTTCAAGTTTATAGAAGCTGCTCTTTGGGCTTTATTGAAGACTGTGCAAATTCCATAAACGTCGACTTGGAGAGGATCGCCGCTTGGTCACACGATAATGGTCTTTTTCTAAATCCTCTAAAAACCAAATGCATAGTAATCAGTAAGAAACAGCTTGATCTATCATATTTCCCTAATATCATACTTCGTGAATCAGTTATCGAATATGTTGACAATGCAAGAAATTTGGGTGTGGTTTTCAACAGGACGCTGACATGGGATAAACACATAAACACGGCCGTCGGAAAAGTTTATGGAACTCTACGCCACCTTTGGCTATCCCACCATTTTACCCCCTTAAAAACGCGATTATTGCTAGCAAAAACGCTCATAGTTCCCAACTTGATTTACGGATGTGAAGTTTTCTGCAACTGTAATTCTTCTAGCAGGAGGAAACTAAATGTTGCATTTAACAATGTTGCACGATATGTTTTTGTTACGACCGCCAAGTTGGATGTAGCCCAGCTGTTGAAGGCGCGCACTTTCAATTTTTGGTGGTGCAGCTGTTTGGTTACTTGGAGAAAACAGATGAACTATTTGGTTGAATGTCCGCGTAAGTGCATATAATTATATGTTACATAAAATAGCGAAGTCCTTTTAGGCAATCTTTTAGTTTCTGTCAAACCACAAACTTTTTAGTTGCACGAACCAAGCAGAGGCTAAGAAAGAAAAAAAAAGATTGTATGTGCGCGAATCATAATCAAATTTATCTATTGAAAAAGTACAACGCCACCTGTCGACGAAATGGAAGAAACTTTTGGGGGGACAATTGTCTTTGAACATGCCCGTCACAGAATTTCGAAGATAGATGTCAAATTTGTTGTGTTCACCATTACATATGCATGGTGTATTTTTGTTATTATTGTTTTTGTATACACTACAGTCCAGAGATGTGGATCGGATGATGTTTTGCAGTTACATGAGAATCATTCGATGTTGTTTTTTTTGTATGGGTTACTGAAGGCTTGATGCTGATACTGTTCCATAAGAATTTGAAAGGTCATTCTGGTTTGTTTTTCGGCCCTACCTGATGCCTGACCTGGTCCGCATATATTTTTGAAAAAAAAAGAAGTTGTTAAGCTGAAAAAAAAAAAATTGTGCCGAAACCGGGTATTATTTTGAAATTTCGATTTCAACAAATTATTGAAATTCGATAGTGTAGTTTTTTTGGTGCGTTACTGAAATGTTTAAACGATTCCGGTGAAACAGAATTGAATGTAAAGTTGTTTTTTTGTTTCCATAGAATCTCCACACCCCACGAATAGTGTCATAATATATACTTATCATCAAACTCCATAGACTTCAATAAATCTTTTTTAAATTCCATAATCTTGAATAATAAATCGTTCAGAGTGGTGAGTTTTTCTTAGAAAAAGTTTTTATTAAACAGTGAGTAAGGAGTTATAAAATTTCAGATAAATTCTCGGCGGCCCCTGATAAGGACATACTGCAGTACGGGCCGCCGCATAAGTTTTTCTTCAGTTTTTTTTTGTGGTCCTTAGAAGGTTGTTTCCAAAGATTGTTCCGGTTATCATTGAAGTGTAAGACCAACAAACTATTTGTTCCGGGTTTAGTTGATCCGGATAAGGAAGTACTACTGTACCTTATTGTTCCGGAGATAAGATATTTCGCTGCTGGTTCCTTGGCATTCATACCGAATACAGTGAGTCCCTCTGAAAGAAAAACAGAAAAAAACAGACAAACAAATCAACATTAGCACAGGTACGAAATTACGTAAAACAATATACACGAAGAAAACAATAAATAAAGAAAATCAAAACAACGAGATAATTTACCACGTTCTGATAAATGTGAACTTATAATTAAACGTAAAAATTCGTCATCCTTACCGTTGTTGTTCCTGTTGTTCCGGCCGTTCCTGTTTTTTTTTTGGTTAACTTTTGTGATTTTTGCTGTTGAAGTCTAATATACATGCGTTGAAGTTTTAACTTCCATACCTTGGTCCATTTAATAATATTGTTTTTGATAAATCTTCCTTTATATAATTATTTAATTTGCTTTTCTAAATTTATAATTGTAAGTGGAACTCTGGTTTTTTCCAATATTTTTTTTTAATTTTTGGCCGCGTTTCGTGTACGGTAAGCCAATCATTTGATGGTTATTTTGTGTTTTTTTTTTGTTACTACCCCCTCCACAGAGCTCTATCGAGGTAGGGAAAAATCTCGAGCCGCCAATTAAGGATTTTTGTAGTGCACCAAAAAGGGTGTTTGATAAATTTTTTTTGTTGGAAAGGGACCAGGTCCATATTTGTTATTGTTTTTCTTATTTTTCGAGTTTTTAATTTTGAGTTCAAGCCTTTCTGTTTGCGTCAATGCATTTATCTCTAAAATTATAAATAAAATTAAACGTTTATCTATAGGTTCCATGGCTAAATTTAAAGTTTCATAACAATAAACAGTGACTTCATACCGCCTAAAAAAATGAAAAAAATCGTCTTTTGTTGTTTTGTGTAAACAAAACATGAACTTTTGAAGAAACTTTTTTTCAGGGGTGCCAAGGGTAGCTGAGTTTTCGGTGAAGATGGTTTAACTCGAAACCGACTATCCGCCATCTTGGGGGAATTCAAAAACGGCCACGAATTCCAAAGGTTGGGTGGGTAATGGCCACGCTGCGATGACACCTGCAGTGCCCTGATGTGGCAATAGTCCGTCCGTGGTCCTAGCTAGTCCGTTTATTTTTTTTCCCTAGTTCCCTCAGGCCTGATTTGTGTTTTTGGCTGCAGGCGAGGTTAAGTTTCCGGGGGCAAGATCCCCCCCGTCCGACGAGCTGACGCCGTGCATGTGCAAGCAGGCCGCGTCCCCGGGACTTGACATTCCATCCGTTTTCCTAACCTCTCCCTTTCCTAGCTTCCTACCCTTTACTTTCCCCTATCCTACTTCCTTACCGACTCCGCACCTCCTCTTGCCTCGCAACAAAATGGCGCCCAACGTCGCTAAAGCGGTTCTCCAACCTAGTTGGAACGTTTTTTTGACGACATAGTTTTTGTTTTCTTAGTTTCAGTTCGTTTGTGTTGTATAGTCCCCAACCAAACTTGCTGTGGATTTTTAAACCTCGTAAGTCTTTATCAGGAAAGTCTCGGACATACCTAGATAAATCGCGACGAGAGTTTGAAAATTCACAGTGACTGCGGTTAGTAAATGTTCTGCGTTTGTCTGGTATTACTGGAGTTTTTGACAAGGGCGTATGTCTGCGTCAGGAAGGTCACAGACGAACCTAGACGTATCGCGACGTTCCTTGGCGAAAGCTTGAGTAGTGTCAGATAGCGTATTTGAGTATCGTTTTTACCTATTACCATCCTTACTTTTTTTACTTTTCAAATTCTAAATTTCAATTTTCTTATCCTTTAGTCTTGTCGTTTTCTACTTGGACGATTGATTGTGCGTGACGTTTAGTCCAACATCATCGTTCCAAATTTTTGTAAGTTTTACCTTACCGTTTCATGTCTTCTAGCAAAGTCCTTCAGACAGACTAGGATTGCGGGAACGGTGAGGAAAAACTTTGTAATGTAATTTGTTAGTGTCTTTAGTAGTTTTCCTATTTTATTATTGTCCCATCAGGGGATTTTTGTCTGTCCGTCTGATGTCTTGTTCTTAGCGATGTCGTAAGTAGAGTACTACCATGTCGAAAAGAAACCACCGAGTAGAAGCAACCCGAAGCACCCCGCAATTCATGATACGACAACAACATAAATTCGTTATTTGTTGTAAAACAAATCTGCTAACGCGAAACATTATTGTTTTTTTCGAAACTTTAAAAGTAATTCAAAATAAGTGTATCCCTTAACAACCTTTTTTGAAAAGAAAAATATATATTTTTGAAATTGGTTTAATTGTTTTTCTGTTTCTGTTTTCTTTATAGTTTGTTTTGTTTAATTCAAAATTTTTTTCTTGCAAGTTTAACTTTTTCTTGGTTAAAGAGTTTAAATTTTTAAAGTGAGGAAAATTACAAAATTTTTTTGTTTCTTTTTTTTGTTTAGTTTTTGGAAAAAAAAATTATAATATAGATAAGAGACTAAGATAGTAAATTTTTGAATAAGTAGTACGATAGTTTTGGTTAAATAGTTTTGGTTTTGAAACATTTAGGTTGTGAAAAACTTTGTTTTTGAAAAACTTAATTTGTTATATACGTTTTAGTTTAAACGTTTTATTTTCGTTAGGTTAAGGAATCGTTATTTCTTTATTTGGTAATTGTTCAAGTTTTGTTTTCTTTATACTTTAATTCGGTTTTTTATTTAGATAAAATTCTGAAATTGGAGAATAGTTTCGAAAATAATTCCTTTTTTTGTTAAGTTTAGTTTTTTTTCTAAGAGAAAAAAATACTTTAAATTTTTCAAATTAGTTTTTTTGTTTTCAAGTTATCGGTTTTCGAAAAGCTCGAAAACATTTGATTAATTATTTTTTTTTGTTTTCTATTAATTTCCCTTTTTTTTGAGTTGTGTTTTTTTTTGTTTTAAAGAAAAATTTATGTTCAAATACTTTGTTTTGGAAAATTTTTGATTGTTTTTCAAAATATTTATCTTTATTCATGTCGTTGGTTCATCTTAATTATCGTTTGTTAATTATACATAAAACAACTTATTTTCGTTATTTATTTACATTTTTCTTTATTTTTTTTTTATTTTTTTGTTAATACATTTACATTTTTGGTTTGAGATATACTTTTTTTCGGTTGATTAAATTATTTTGATAATTTTTTCAAATTAGATTTCGTTTAAATTTACATAATTTACATAATTCTTTCATATTTGTTTTTTTTGTTAGGTTCTGTAAGTCTTAGTTACTTAGTTAATTATTTTTGTTACAAATTCGTTTTTTTTTAATTACTTTTACATCTAGCTAGTTTTGAAAAATAGGTTTTCGCAAATAGAGAAAAAACATTTTTTTGTTCGAAAACTCACCATTTTTTTGTGGTAATCCGTTTTGGTCGTTGAGTTTTTCTTTCTTAAATTGATTGACATTTTAAAGTTGAAAATGGCACAAGGTGGGAACGAACGAGATCGCATCCGTAATTTGAGCAGGGATGCTGAAATAGAGGAAACGAGAATAACTAGGTCAACTACACCAAATTTAGACACAGGTGCTAGGCACCGAGTATTACATTCGCCTCTAGTTACTGATATACGCGTCCGATCCACATCTCAAATAATAAAAAAAAAAATATTCATTATTTATTTATTTATAGAATCCATCATTTGTTTATTAATTATTTCGTGCGTAATTGTTTTATTTAGTTAGTTAAATTTGTTTTAGTATCGTCACGTTTTATTAGTTGACTTTTGTCGATAGTCGATCATCAACGAATTAAGATATCTGAAGTTATTCTGATATAAGAAACCCATAAGCTGTGTTTTATACGTGGTTACCACAACATTAAGTTATCTAAATGCCTTTGAGATACAAATTGTAACGCATCAAACGGTTCGGCACTTTCGACTTTTATCGCATCGGACGTAAACGACGTTCACAATAAGGCCTTAGTTCTCCGTCGATGTACCTGATTTAAGTTTCTAATCAAAAATCAATTTTTCGAAAGTTCACTGATTGAAAAATGTTCACATCAAAAAAACCGTAAATCCAAATAAATTTATTTTAGAGAAAATTGAAACTCCTATTATTGAATGAAAAATTTCAATTAAGACCAAGAATTTGTTTATAGTTTATAATGTGGTTTATTAATTGCATGCTTTGGTGCTACATTTTACTATATGTTGCTAAACGTTATTTATTTGTATTTATTTTATCAAGCATCTGTGATTTCTAGTTTTAAGGTACTAACCACTTTGCTTCTGTGATATTTTTTCGTATAAAGACTGAAAAATTACTAACCATAACAAACATCGGTGATATTTACATTTTTTTTATTTACACTTTAGGTTTAGTAATTTACTTTTTACATCTGTGATATTTACATTTTTTTTTATTTATTTACCCCTTAGGTTTAGTAATTTGCTTTAAATCTGTGATAATAGCATTAAGTCTCTTTATAAACTGTGATACTAGTTGTTAATAATTAACTGTGATGTTTTTTTAACGTATTTATTTATTTTATTTATTTATAGGTTACACTAGTTTTGTCTGTCTGCATGTTATAGGTTTAATTTATCTATTTATATCTTTAGTGTTTTTCTTGCATGTTATTTATTTATTCATCTCACTGGTTTTGTTTGCATGATATTTATTTATTTGTTTTGTTTTGGTTCGGGTACCTAGTTATGTATCTAGTTTTACGTAGCTAATTGTTTTAACACATGCTCTCTTGACGACGTAGGTACAACTCTTATTAACTATTTAAAACCACTCACGTTGAACGTTGAATAATAATTAGGTGAATGACAGAAATATATCCACCGCTGTTAGGTTTTTTATGCATCCTATTATTTTAAAGGTCATTGACCTGGCTCTGAGTGGGTGTATCCGGAATTCTATAAAAAAAAAAGGGGAAAAAAAAGCATTAAAGTCAGACTAGGCTGTAACTTCATACTACGTACCTGTACTGTTAGCAACTGGCGTCGGTGATTTGTGGCAACAATTTTTGCTGGAACTATTTTTTTTGCCCGGCATAGCGTGGGTAGCTCCCCACTAAGGTAATATATCTGTAAGCAGAATATAATAGACATTAATGAAAAAAATTGAATCAATATGTAATAATGTATGTACATACATACTTACGAGTTGAATTCATCCATCCAGCTGCTTGTCCCTTTATTTCCAGTCGCAAGCTTCTGAAAACAATCTGAAATAAAACAAAAACGATTAATATTTGATGCGAATAGTAAGTTAATATACCTAAGAAAACAACATAAAGTAAAATATCTACAAAAAAACAACTAATAAAATTAAAAAACTTACCCATCTGAAATCGTGAATTGGCTTGTCCTCGTATGTGTCCTAAATGGCGGTGTTGTTTTTATTGTTTGATATTCTGGACTCTGGAGTTGTTATTCTGTGGACGAGGTCATCTATTTTTTTGTTAGTCTGTGGCTTTGGCATCCATCTTGTCTTTTTCTATGGGTAAGGCCAAGGAAAAAAAAAAAAATTATAGAGAGACAGCAAAAGTCATTTCAACCAATTTTTCCAACTCTCCACTCATGTAAACTCATCTAAGTGGTTTGAAAGGTCCGTTTGTTAGGATATTGGCATCAAAATCCGTATTCACCTCACTTAAATAAAATTCAAATGTCTCCAAAAATCAAAATGTTTACTTTCAAGGGTATGGCGTGTAGCTACGGCGTCCTTTTTTGTTGTTCGTTTTCTTGGAGTGTATCCAATAAACAAACAAAATTTGTTACGACCGCCAAGTTGGATGTAGCCCAGCTGTTGAAGGCGCGCACTTTCAATTTTTGGTGGTGCAGCTGTTTGGTTACTTGGAGAAAACAGATGAACTATTTGGTTGAATGTCCGCGTAAGTGCATATAATTATATGTTACATAAAATAGCGAAGTCCTTTTAGGCAATCTTTTAGTTTCTGTCAAACCACAAACTTTTTAGTTGCACGAACCAAGCAGAGGCTAAGAAAGAAAAAAAAAGATTGTATGTGCGCGAATCATAATCAAATTTATCTATTGAAAAAGTACAACGCCACCTGTCGACGAAATGGAAGAAACTTTTGGGGGGACAATTGTCTTTGAACATGCCCGTCACAGAATTTCGAAGATAGATGTCAAATTTGTTGTGTTCACCATTACATATGCATGGTGTATTTTTGTTATTATTGTTTTTGTATACACTACAGTCCAGAGATGTGGATCGGATGATGTTTTGCAGTTACATGAGAATCATTCGATGTTGTTTTTTTTGTATGGGTTACTGAAGGCTTGATGCTGATACTGTTCCATAAGAATTTGAAAGGTCATTCTGGTTTGTTTTTCGGCCCTACCTGATGCCTGACCTGGTCCGCATATATTTTTGAAAAAAAAAGAAGTTGTTAAGCTGAAAAAAAAAAAATTGTGCCGAAACCGGGTATTATTTTGAAATTTCGATTTCAACAAATTATTGAAATTCGATAGTGTAGTTTTTTTGGTGCGTTACTGAAATGTTTAAACGATTCCGGTGAAACAGAATTGAATGTAAAGTTGTTTTTTTGTTTCCATAGAATCTCCACACCCCACGAATAGTGTCATAATATATACTTATCATCAAACTCCATAGACTTCAATAAATCTTTTTTAAATTCCATAATCTTGAATAATAAATCGTTCAGAGTGGTGAGTTTTTCTTAGAAAAAGTTTTTATTAAACAGTGAGTAAGGAGTTATAAAATTTCAGATAAATTCTCGGCGGCCCCTGATAAGGACATACTGCAGTACGGGCCGCCGCATAAGTTTTTCTTCAGTTTTTTTTTGTGGTCCTTAGAAGGTTGTTTCCAAAGATTGTTCCGGTTATCATTGAAGTGTAAGACCAACAAACTATTTGTTCCGGGTTTAGTTGATCCGGATAAGGAAGTACTACTGTACCTTATTGTTCCGGAGATAAGATATTTCGCTGCTGGTTCCTTGGCATTCATACCGAATACAGTGAGTCCCTCTGAAAGAAAAACAGAAAAAAACAGACAAACAAATCAACATTAGCACAGGTACGAAATTACGTAAAACAATATACACGAAGAAAACAATAAATAAAGAAAATCAAAACAACGAGATAATTTACCACGTTCTGATAAATGTGAACTTATAATTAAACGTAAAAATTCGTCATCCTTACCGTTGTTGTTCCTGTTGTTCCGGCCGTTCCTGTTTTTTTTTGGTTAACTTTTGTGATTTTTGCTGTTGAAGTCTAATATACATGCGTTGAAGTTTTAACTTCCATACCTTGGTCCATTTAATAATATTGTTTTTGATAAATCTTCCTTTATATAATTATTTAATTTGCTTTTCTAAATTTATAATTGTAAGTGGAACTCTGGTTTTTTCCAATATTTTTTTTTAATTTTTGGCCGCGTTTCGTGTACGGTAAGCCAATCATTTGATGGTTATTTTGTGTTTTTTTTTTGTTACTACCCCCTCCACAGAGCTCTATCGAGGTAGGGAAAAATCTCGAGCCGCCAATTAAGGATTTTTGTAGTGCACCAAAAAGGGTGTTTGATAAATTTTTTTTGTTGGAAAGGGACCAGGTCCATATTTGTTATTGTTTTTCTTATTTTTCGAGTTTTTAATTTTGAGTTCAAGCCTTTCTGTTTGCGTCAATGCATTTATCTCTAAAATTATAAATAAAATTAAACGTTTATCTATAGGTTCCATGGCTAAATTTAAAGTTTCATAACAATAAACAGTGACTTCATACCGCCTAAAAAAATGAAAAAAATCGTCTTTTGTTGTTTTGTGTAAACAAAACATGAACTTTTGAAGAAACTTTTTTTCAGGGGTGCCAAGGGTAGCTGAGTTTTCGGTGAAGATGGTTTAACTCGAAACCGACTATCCGCCATCTTGGGGGAATTCAAAAACGGCCACGAATTCCAAAGGTTGGGTGGGTAATGGCCACGCTGCGATGACACCTGCAGTGCCCTGATGTGGCAATAGTCCGTCCGTGGTCCTAGCTAGTCCGTTTATTTTTTTTCCCTAGTTCCCTCAGGCCTGATTTGTGTTTTTGGCTGCAGGCGAGGTTAAGTTTCCGGGGGCAAGATCCCCCCCGTCCGACGAGCTGACGCCGTGCATGTGCAAGCAGGCCGCGTCCCCGGGACTTGACATTCCATCCGTTTTCCTAACCTCTCCCTTTCCTAGCTTCCTACCCTTTACTTTCCCCTATCCTACTTCCTTACCGACTCCGCACCTCCTCTTGCCACGCAACATTTTTAACGTTAGACGTTTCGACCGAATTTCACATTTTTCCAGGGTACTATATAATATGTCATTTGATCATCTTCTACGTTATAGATCCCTTATCCTGCTTTCACATGTTATCCAAACAAATCAACCAAGTTTCCTTTTTAACAAATTAAATTTTAGTAATTCAGTCAGGTCTCGCCAGCTTATTCTCCCCCGCTTCTCTTGCCTTACATCGGAACGGCAGTTTTTCATTAACTCTATCCGTCTGTGGAATTCTCTACCACGGCATGTTCGAGAGACGGGTGGCACTAGACGTTTTCGCAACGAATTGAGATTCTTTTTCACTCAAACTTCTGGCTAGCTGATTTTAAATACCTTCACTTCAGTTTATTCCTTTTTTTCATATGTATTATGGTGGCGTATGTTTAACGAATATGTAAATAGCTAATATCCTTTGTATATATATTTTCCTTTTGTTTTTAAAATGTTTTTTTTTTTTTTCTCTTTTAATTTGTTCAAAATTGTTATTGCTTTTTCTTTTTATCTTTTATACCTTATTTTTTTTCTTTCTTTTTATAAAAATTTGCTGTAACCTCAATGTAAAACATCACTAGCTATAAGAGTTTTAATTTCTTAATGTGTATGTAATAAATAAATAAATAAATAAATAAAAATATAAATAAATATAAATATAAATATTTTCTGATATAAGGGTTGTGTGGAGAGGTAATTTATCATTCTTTCAGATGAAGATGGTTTGGAATACCAATTGAATTTTAGTTTCTCTGTCGTTCTATGTAGTTCTATGTCTAAGGCCGGTATTCACCGAGCGCTCATAACTTAAGAAGCTCATAAACCTATTCATCAAGCAATATTAGTGAAGATCTACGAGCGCTCTCTTCGAAAGTTTGTTCGCTTGTGCGTATGTCACGCACGCATTTGACTCGAATCCATGTGAACAATGCCAAGTAGAGGAGTATCCATTTGCTGTCAAGACCAACATTCCACAACATTTCACAGTTTGGGTATGCCTGAACAAGAGAGAGTGGCTCTCATTTTCGAACTTCGAAAAACAGTTGCGAGTGGTTGGTGAATACCCCACAGAAATTTCAAGTTAAGAGCTTCGTAAAGTTAAGAGCCGTTTAGGAGCGCTCGGTGAATACGAGCCTAAGTATGGTAGACTTTTACTTTTTTCAGTTTCTACTGTGAGTTTTAGTCTAATATGGTAGTGATTTAAGAAACTCAAAATCACGTCTTTGTCGTTTGCCTTAATGATGGCGAATACGTCGTCTACGTATTTTGTGATGAACTTCAATGTTATTTGTTTTTCCATCGTTCTTTCCAAAAGATCGTCTAATATGATGTCAGCTATTGTTGGCGAAAGTGGGTTGCCCATAGGCATACCAAACGTCTGGTTTTAAATTTTGTCTTCATATTTGAAATAGTTGTTTCCTTTCAAACAAAATTCTAATATTTTTAAAAATTGGGTTTTCGGAATCTTTGTGAATTTTGTAATTATTTTCCACTTTCTGATGATTATCTTTATTGCCAGATAAGTTGGAATGTTTGTGAAGAGAGAAACTACGTCATTCGCCAGAAATTGTTTCATTGCACCTTAGACCTGAATTGCCTTCCTTTGATATTTATAATAGTCTGAGTGCAAGATTTAAGGCAAGATGGACATCCTCTGTTCGGGTTATCGGTTTCTTGCTCAGATTCAAAGATCTCATTAGGAAGCTGCCATTTGAAAAACCAAATTTTATAACGCCGACTTACATCCGTGCTGAAAATTAGCTTTTTCGAAAAATTCAGTTTGAAGCTTTTCCTGGAGATATATTATCTCTTCAAAAGAATGGAACTGTTTGTTCAAGAAGCTCTATCCTAAGTTTGTTGCCGTTTTTACACAAAGAAGGAACAATTCGAATAAGTTCACGTGCCCAAAAAGCCAATTGTTCATATGCTTCAAGAAATCCAGCCATTCTTCCGAATATTCATCCATTGGTTAATGTTCTCATACAACATGATCATGATCTTAATTTTCACATCGGTTCAGCAACAATTATATCAGACATTAGAGATCGTGCATGGATTATTTTCATTCGAAAAGCAATCGATAGAGTGAGATCTAAGTGCTTTGGATGCAAGCGGCTCAGAGCCAAACCTGATATGCCACTTATGGGACAATTACCAGAAGCTCGTTTAGCGTTTGAATCAAGACCTTTTACTCACGTTGGAGTCGATTGTTTTGGTCCCTTATTGGTCAAGTTCGGACGTAGCATAGTAAAGAGATACGGTATGATATTTACGTGTCTTACTTATAGGGCTGTGCAAATTTGAGCTTCTTAACGATCTTAGTTTATACCAATGTATAATGTCATTAACCGAGTGGTGACTCGATTTTTGTTTAGTGACAATGGACTTAATTTCATTGAGGCTAAAAATATGATGGATAAGGATGTCAAAGAGATGCAGTGCAAACTGAGTGAATATTCTGCGAACTATGAAAATATTCATTGGTATTTTATTCCAGCTTATTCTCCGTGGATGGGCGGTTCATGGGAGCGTTTAATTCAGTCAATCCAGAAGAGTGTCAATTTCATTTTAAAAGCAATAGTTCCCCGTGAAGACGTTCTAAGAAATGCACTTATGGAAGCCCAATCACAAATAAATCGACGCCCTTTAACGCATTTTCCTGTTGACCCTGAAGATCCGAAACCATTAACTCCAAATATGATGTTTTTTGGAGAAGAAGATAATGATGTTATCGCGCCAGGTGTTTTCACTGAAAATAATGCTTGTAGCAGGTTATACAGTAGACGAGCCCAGCATTTGACGTCCTCACTAGTCCAGCGTTGGTACAGAGAATATTTACCTGACATTAAAAGAAGAAAGAAATGGTACAAAAACACAAAAGAAGTAATAGTAGATGACAAAGTCATTCTTGTTGAACCAGATGAATTTCGATCACTTTGGAAGCTAGGTCGTGTAATGAAAGTTTACCCGGGTCCAGAGTACGAGTTACGGATGTCAAACTGTTGAATGGTTCAGTTAAATTGAAGAGGTCAGTTGAAAGGCTTGCTGTTCTGGACTTAGTCTTCAATGTAGTTTTCAGACAGCCCCCGGAATGTCATCAAGCCAAAGTTTTATATTTTCAAAATCTTTTTTCAACTACTTTACTTTTACTTACTTTACTTGTTTTCAAAAACACTTTGTTGTTAATTTTCAATCATTGTTTCTGTATTTTAATTTTCAATATTTTCCTCTGTTTCTATAATATTTTTTCATTCTCTTGTTAACTGTTTTCAAAGCAAGAACTTAATTTAAAAATCTTTACTGTTTTTCCATTGTTCGAGAAAATAGCCAAACAAAAATCAAAATGTGCACGAATATAATTTTAATTTATTCGATAATAATCCGAAATGACACAATACCAAAACTATAGGTGTTACCTCTCTGCTGATCTCTTTCCAAATGAACGAGAATAACGAGAAAAAAATCAGAATTCGGCTAGTTCAGTGCCGTTAGAGATTATTATGTTATATCATTAAGACAATTACATAAGATTTGACATTTAAAGTACAGTGAAGAAATAAATCGTGTATGAAAAGAAGAATTCAAGTAAATTATTAAGTCAAAGCAAAATTGAATGATATTAATCCGGAACATCCCGGCCCCCCTGGAACAATGTTTCAGGATGTGGGAAGTAGAGCCAGTTTAGTTATAGGTCGTACGAATGTGCCTTTGGCAGTTCTGACTGTTGCGACTCGAACGATATCATCGAAACCTGGGGTCACGTCTACAACTCTTGCAAGTACCCATTGAGTTGGGGGTAGATTGGGTTTCTTTATAACGACTAAGTCTCCAGGCTTAAGGTTAGGTTTCTTTTGCTGCCACTTCTTACGCTCTTGGAGTGTTGTGAGATATTCCATATGCCAGCGCCTCCAAAATCCTTGCACCATACTTTGCAATAGGCTCCACTGGGTAAGTCGGTTTTGTGGAATGTTTTCGAGGGTTGGTTCTGGCATCGCAATCAAAGGCTCACCTATAAGGAAATGACTTGGTGTTAGTGGATTCAAATCTAGGTCAGAAATGCTACATAGAGGACGAGAATTTAAAACTGCTTCTATTTGACATAATACCGTGGTGAGCTCCTCAAATGTTAAAACAGTTGAGCCCACAACTCGACGGAGATGAAATTTCATCGATTTCACCCCAGCCTCCCACAACCCACCAAAATGGGGAGCAGAAGGTGGAATGAAGTGCCAATTGATGTTTTCACGGCAAAAAGCTGTTGATATGATGCTGTTATGTTGTTGAGACATCACCAACTTGTGCATCTCTGTCAGGCATCTCCTAGCCCCTTGAAAGTTGGTGCCGTTATCACTATAAAGATTGGCACACCTTCTTCGTCGTGACACAAACCTTCTTAGAGCAGCTAGAAAGGCTTCTGTGGTCAGATCACTCACCACCTCTAAATGCACAGCTTTTGTTGATAAACATACAAATAACGCCACATATGCCTTTGTAAGTTTCGGATTTCGACCACCGGAGAATTTAATAGGTAGGGGGCCTGCATAATCAACCCCTGTATTGAGAAACGCTCGAGTTGGTTGAACCCTTTCAACCGGTAAGTCACCCATCAGCTGATTGCTTCGTAGGCGGCTTTGCATGAAGCAAGTTTTGCAACGAAAAATGAGCTTGCGAATGAGGTTGCGGCTACCTAGTATCCAGTATTGTTGGCGGACGATGACAAAGGTTTCAGTTATTCCCGTATGCAGACTGTTTTGGTGGATTTCATATACTATAAGAGAAGAAATGTTAAGTTTGTCAGATAAAATTATAGGATGTTTAAGATTGTATGATATATTTGCGTGTTTAATTCTACCACCAACATGAAGAAGTCCATCAGGTCCAATAAATGGTGCAAAACGTAGGAGTTTTGATTTTTCAGGAACCTGCTTATGTTTGATGAGATGTTGAATATCATCTCCAAATGAAATTTCTTGGGCATACCTTAGGATAGCTGTCCTTGCATCTCGAATTTCAGAAAAACTGAGTTGATTTACGCGACGATCACATTTAAGTTTTTTATGACGACAATTGTTTATAAACCGTAGGCAATAAGCGATAGTTTTTTGAAGGGCGAACCACGAAGAATATTTTTCAAATACCGTTTTTAGATAATCGTCTTCCGGAGACGTAAATAACACATTTTTTGGAACTGGTCTTTCTTCCCTTTTTACCACTTCGCACTCGAGGCCTTTAGATGAATTTTCTTTTGATACAGGCCAATGTTTTTCGGATAGGCTAAGCCAACGTGGACCATTCCACCACAGCTTATGTTCGACAAGTTTTGAAGGCAGAATGCCGCGCGACGCACAATCTGCTGGATTTGCTTCAGATGAGATATGGTGCCAAGAAGATCGTGGAATAGTATCTAGAATTTCACTACAACGGTTTGCGACAAACGAAGCCCAACGACGCGGAGGAGAAGCCAGCCAATATAAAACAATTTGAGAGTCACACCACGCTATTGTTTTTGTAATGTTTGCCGTCAACGAAGATTTGACACGGGTTAGCAACCGAGAGAGAAGGAGAGCTCCGCACAACTCCAGACGCGGAATGGATACGGGTTTTAAAGGAGCTACCTTAGTTTTTGCTGCTATGATAGTAATTTTATATTCACCCGAATTCACTTTACAACGAGAATATACCACGGCTGAGTAGGCTACCGACGAAGCATCTGAGAAGCCATGTAATTCAATGTTAGTGGAAGATGAAAATATATGTCTTGGAACACGTATCTGTTGAAAGAATGGAAGTTCAGCCCGATAAGATACCCATTTTTCACCCACATCGACTGGTAAGGCATCATCCCAACCTAATCGAAGTTCAGGTGTCCAAAGTTCTTGGAACATTATTTTGAATGAAATGACAGATGGAGCTAAGAATCCAAGTGGATCAAAAATACGTGATATTTCTGATAAAAGAGTTCGTCGGGTCGAAGTTATTTCTGGCAGTTCTGACCTCATTTTAAACGAAAATTCATCCCGTGCTGGGTCCCAATACATCCCCAGAACCTTAACGGAATTTTCAGACCTTTCGGTATCAATTAAAGAGTATTCACAATCATCAGCTGGTAACCGAGCGAGTAGAGGCCAACAGTTAGAGCTCCATTTCCGCAGGTTTAGTTTTGCCATTGAGAGCAGACCAACTAACTCAGATTGAAGTTTTAAAAGAGAATCAATTGAGTTAGTGCCCGTCATCACGTCGTCAACATAAACGTCGTTGAGAATAACCTGAGAAGCGTGTGGATACTCTAAACGATAATCTTGAGCTAATTGATTTAAGACGCGAATCGATAGAAACGGGGCACAAGCTGTCCCATAGGTGACGGTGCGAAGACCAAAATGTTGAATCTCATCACCTTGATTTTCACGCCATACAATACGTTGATAATTCGTGTGGTCATCATCAACTAAGATCTGACGAAACATTTTAACCACGTCAGCTGAGAACACGTACCGATGCTGCCGAAATCTTAAACAGACGCCAACAAGATCTCTTTGAATTGGTGGGCCTATATGCAACGTACTATTAAGCGAACGACCGAGAGAATCCTTTGAAGAACCGTCGAAAACTACGCGGAGTTTTGTTGTAGAGCTATCCATTTTAAAAACGGCGTGATGGGGGAGATAGAAAATGCCGGTGCAGTTTTCGTCCAGACCCTCTGGAGGAATGCGTTCCATATGTCCCATTGAATAGTTCTTGATTTTTAGCAAAACGACGCTCCATGGAGTGTAAACGAAAAACAGCAGCTCTAAGCGTGTTACCAAACGAAGGAGTAGATTCAATGAATGGTAACCGAACGATATAACGACCATCAGGAGCGCGCGAAAATGTTTCACGAAAATGAATCTCTACAAGATCCTCACCTGCATCATGAGAACATGGAGTAACCTCTTCCAGCTCCCAGAATTTTTTTAAAAGGTGATCAATATCGAGTGTAGAAGAAAGAGAATGAGATAACGATAAATCTGGTGGATTAATTAGACACTCTCCGCTGACAACCCAACCAAAGAGAGTTCTATAAGCAAATGGAGTGCCATCCTGACCCTTAATTTTATTCCCATCAAGAATATTCCAAAATTTGTCCGCTCCTATTAAGGCATCAACAGAACTAGAAATATTATATGTAGGATCAGCGAGTTCCAAATTATGAATGTGTGTAAACGAAGAAGTGTCTATTGAACGAGTTGGCAAATTCGAAGTTATTTTGGAAAGAACAAACACATCAACTGGAAGGCATCCTGAATGGAATCGCGAATAGAATGTGACCGACATGCTCCCTCTTGTGTACCCTGCTTCGGTGGCGGACATTCCAAGGACTGGAATGCGAGCATGTGCTCGTGGTAACCCGAGTTTTTGCGCAAATGACTCCGAAACAAACGAACTCTGCGAACCGGAATCCAATAAAACACGGCAACTAACAAAATTTCCCTGAACATCCTTAATCTTGGCAACTACAGTGGGTACAATGGTTCGTCGATTACCTAGACAATTTTGATTCGAATGATTACTAACGATTGCGGAACCTGACGATTTATCTGCATCTGCCACAGATTCTACCACTTTTTGAGGGGTTTGCGATTTGATATTTTCAGGATGAACTAAGAAATGGTGCTTAGATCTGCACAAGCGGCAGCGATAAGAAGAACGACAGTTATTGACCGAATGTCCAACCTTGAGACAGCTAAAGCAAAGTGATTTTTCTTTCACAAATTCCCGGCGAGCTTCTGTTGTTAGAGCAACAAATTTAGAACATTGACCTAGCACATGTTCCTCATTACACATTGGACAACGTGAGGAACCTTGTTTTGTCTCAGCAATGTGTGCCTTAATTGATGTTTGATTTTTAGCACGTGAGTTTTGCGAACGATTAAGCGATTGACAAGATTCTAACGTGTCACAGCGAAGTTGTAAGAAATGCAACAATTCCTTTATCTCACAATTATCACGAGACCCTACCTCCTTTGCCCATGCCTCCTTGGTTTCCTGATCTAACTTAAGCAGCAATAAGTACACCAACCACGGATCTCGACTCTCAGCCTTGAGTGCTTTTAATGCTCTAATGCACTCATCAGCACCATCCGAAACTTTCCTGAGAAGCCCTACATTACCGGATGAGACATTTGGAAGCGACAAGTAATCTTGGATATGAGAATGGACGATGAGATTCGAACGATCATATCGATTTTTTAACCGTTCCCACGCGTCAACATAATTGATATCAGATACTGGTATTTTGCTAATCAAATCTGCAGGCCGATCGCGGAGCAACGATTTTAGGTATCGAAACTTTTGAGTTGACGACAAGTCCTCCCTTTCGTCTATCGATCCGAGGAACAAGTCCCTAAAACAAGGCCATTCCTTGTAGTCCCCAGTAAATGGCGGAATTTGAAACGTGGGCAAGTTAACTGATTTTAATTTTGTCGAATCTTTAAATGTCTTTAAGAAAGACGACTGCTGCCGTGCAAGGTCTTCTACAACGGAATCATTGGATATGGTTTGCGTTGGTGGCATTCGCGCGCGAATAGTTTTAGTTAAGGTAGCGTTGGCAACTAAGTACTTTTCTTCATACTCAGATATGTCGATATCAGTATCCTCAAATTTCGGATCATCTGCAAATTCTATCAGATCGTTAACAAGAGTTTTAATTAGATCCCACGTGGTCTCGAGGGATTTTAATCGAAGCTCAATCAATTCCACGTTGACCGAATCCGAAATATTTTCCGCAAACGCAGCCGTCATAGACAACGACCTTTTTAAGACAGATAGCTTCTTTTTAATTTTAATCATTTTTTTGTTTAACCTAACCACAACAACGCTAGTGAATCAAACAAAATTGCGATTAAATTCGTACAAAAGAAAAGGAAATGTTTTTTTTTAGATATTTTTAACGAACGATTGTTTTTTGTTACAGGTTTGTACCAAAATTAATTTTTAAAACATCCGGCTCGAAGGACCAAATAATGTTCGAGAAAATAGCCAAACAAAAATCAAAATGTGCACGAATATAATTTTAATTTATTCGATAATAATCCGAAATGACACAATACCAAAACTATAGGTGTTACCTCTCTGCTGATCTCTTTCCAAATGAACGAGAATAACGAGAAAAAAATCAGAATTCGGCTAGTTCAGTGCCGTTAGAGATTATTATGTTATATCATTAAGACAATTACATAAGATTTGACATTTAAAGTACAGTGAAGAAATAAATCGTGTATGAAAAGAAGAATTCAAGTAAATTATTAAGTCAAAGCAAAATTGAATGATATTAATCCGGAACATCCATCATTCCAAAACCAAATTGTAAGTTACATATATTTTCCTTTTTTAATTCAATTTATTACATAATTGTTATTTTATTTAGAAAATAAAATTGGACAATTCCAAGAATATTTCTTGTTTTCGATTTTGGATTTATTTGAATTCGAGCTTTGGACCAATATTTATATTTTGAAGATTCCCTAATCGGTGAAAGAACACCCCTGCTATGGAAGTATCAAAATATTTCCCTGCCAAACACCAGCCGTTATTAATAATTAAATTAAATAAACAAATCGAAAAATACGTTCAAAAGGGCTATGCGATAAAACTTAATGTAGATCAGGTGAATAGATCTGATTCCCGAGTTTGGTATCTACCAATTTTTCCTGTCACAAACCCTAATAAGCCAGTTATAGTTTGGGATGCGGCAGCGAAGGTCAATGGAACGTCTCTTAACTCCTCTTTAATGACAGGACCAGATAATGTACCGGAATTACCATCGATTCTCTTTCGATTTCGAGAAAGGAAGTTCGCAATATCGGGAGATATACGAGAGATGTTCCACCAAATTAAAATCATTGAGAAAGACAAAGACGCTCAACGGTTCTTGTGGCGGAATGCTAAAATTAGAGATATTGAGGTGTACCAAATGCAAGTTATGACATTTGGGTCAACTTGTTCACCGTTCTGCGCACAATACATTAAAAACAAAAATGCAAAAAAATCGAGATGCAATATCCAAGAGCATCAAAGGCAGTTTTGGAAAACCACTATATGGACGATATTTTAGGTAGTACAGATACAGAAGAAGAAGCTATAAACCTGACAAAAGATGTGACTTTTATTCACAAGCAAGCTGGCTTCGAAATCCGCAATTTTATCTCAAATTCCACCAACGTTATGAATGCCATTTCATCACAAACTTCACGATCTAGTAAGATGTTTACTGATAACTCTCAGAGTGAGTTCGAGAAACTTTTGGGTATGTGGTGGTCTCCAGTTACTGATATGTTTATCTATACGTTCAAAGCTAAAAAAATGCATCAAGACGTCATGAGCGGTGCACGCATTCCTACAAGGGAGGCTTTTAGAGCACTCATGTGCATATTTGATCCATTGGGGCTGATTGCAAATTTTACTATCATCTTAAAAATTATCCTGCAGGAAGTTTGGCGCTCAGGAGTGGAATGGGATGAGAATATTAAAGAGAGACAATATGAGAAATGGAAAATGTGGTTGATTCTGATTCCAAAAGTAAAAGGTATTTCTATTAATAGAAGATACCTTACCAATTTACGAGTAGGAGATGGCAGTTGTATTCAATTACACATATTTGTGGACGCCAGTGAGGAAGCCATTGCTGCCGTAGCGTATATCAGGGTTTCAAACAAGAATACAGTAGAATGTTCACTAATTAGTTCAAAGACGAAGGTAGCTCCCATCAAAACCCTTTCAATACCCCGTTTAGAATTGGAAGCGGCTGTGCTTGGAATTAGACTCTCCAACTTCATTCAAAGCGGTCACACTATACACTTTGAGAGTTTAAACTTTTGGACAGATTCTCAAGTGGTCCTTAGCTGGATAAAATCAAGCAACAAAAAATATAAAAGCTTTGTAGCCGTACGTATCGGCGAAATACTTGAAAATTCAGACGCAAGGAATTGGAATTGGGTTCCTAGCAAAGAAAATGTTGTTGACGATGCGTCAAAATATAAAAGCAATTATGAATTCAGTTCTTCTGGCAGATGGTATACAGGACCAGATTTTTTATACCAAAACCCTCCAAACTTTTCCAAAAAGTAGCGTAGTTGTAACTTCCGATGAAGGATGCGAAGAGATTAAGGAGTATTATACACACTCCAAGGCCACACGCACACATATAGTGGACTACAACCGTTTTTCAAGTTAGAAACGACTTCTTAGAACAATTATGTAGGGGTTGGCTACGTTTTCCCGCAAAACGATCTCCCGCGTCACGTTTTCCCGCGTAACGTTTGCCCGAAAATCATTTTCCCGTAACTCGTTTTCCCGTAAAACGATATCCCGAATCGCAGTTTCCCGTGTAACGTTTGCCCGCCGATTCCTACCTTTCTCGATACAAAGCGACAGCGCTGTATTAATCACCATTTGGTGAACTGAGCAATGAGAATAAGAACGATTGCAATACCTCACACTAATATGAGAGATCACGGAGGAAGCAGGACCAAATAATTTGCACAATAAAATGCAGGAGAGATTTAGAAAAATCTTCAGTTCTTCTTAGACCTGCATAGAAGAAAGACATTGAGAGAAGAGATATATCTTACTAGAGGTTTGGGGTGCTTTGCTTGGTACCGAGTACATGGTTGTTGGACGTGACGGTGACGTTGGTGGATTGACTGACGTGGTGGACATGGTAATTGGTGCACGGGATGGATGATGTGGTTGTTGCGACGATGATGGTGGTTGTGGCGATCGCTTGCAATATTGTTATAGAGAAATTTTCTTCCTGGATTGCAATACATTTTAAGAGTTTAATAGATAGATATATGTATATTAATTATCGTAGAATAAAGGCTTTACAATTTGCAATGATTTTGTGCATACACAGCTTGCACAGGGATACTAAGTTTATACCTATCTTATAACTGAAAAATAAATTCAAAATAATGATAAGGATTTACAAAACGAAAAAGGAATTTATTTTTGAATAAAAACTACGTAGAAAACCTTCATTTGATATTTTTAAATTTATGACATGGACTTCTTTTTAGAAGTCTGTTAACTAGGTATGAAGAAAAATAATGGAATTTGGCAGATAATTAATTTGTTTATTATTTAATAGTAAACATTTTATTTGAAGTGAATAAGTTTATATAAATGACTAGCGTACCCGTGCGGGAACTCCCGCAAGCAAATTTTTTTTTTCAACTGAAGTTTTTCGAAATAAATCATGTATCTAAAAGTTTCTGTAGATTAGCTCAGTTTTTCTTGCATTCGAAATCTTGTGTGAAGTACGGATTGTTGTTTTTGGGTGTTTATTTTACTTCTGTGTGTCATCGTTGAACAGCTCTATTTGAAAAAGACGACTTACCACTGAAATAATAAACACGTTTAGCTTAGCCAAGAACTGTCACAACTGATCTCCTGTTCAACATGAGAAGTTGAAAGCGTACGAATTATTTTTATTTAACGTATGCATGTACCTGGATTAAAACAAAAAAGCAAGCCAATAAATCCAATCAAGTCCTTTTCTTAAAGGTAATGGAGCCAAGCGAAGGATAAAATAAAAAAAAAAAAATAAAATATTTTGAAAATACTAACAAACAATGAGCAAATCACATACGTATGTAACTATCCTATAAGAATGTATGTAGTTAAACCTGTTACATAAAGTTTAACTTACCTTAAAATAGTTTAAATTCAAAGACACACAAATATTTGTCAATTTTTTTTTTGTTTTTAATTCGAAGAATTTTATTTTTGTTTTATTTTTTTTTTTAAACTTTTTTGAGTGTTTTTATCGTTACTGCTTAGGTAAATTAATCAAACAATGCCCCTCCTCTGGGCCTGCACCACCAAAGTATGGTATTTCAATGCAGCTACTTATGTATATGTACTACATTTCAGTGCAATACGAAGATAGAAGTAGAGATAAATAATTTTGGGGTGTTTCGACCACCCAATACCCCTCCCCTGATAATAAAAAAAAAGTAGCCTATACGGTAATCCAGACCATAACTTTTTTGTGTGTTAAATTTTATCAAGATCCATTCAGTTGTTCAAGCGTTATTGAGTAACAAACATCCATACAACGTAACATTCACATTTATAATATTAGTAGGATTGCAAAATAAATAAATAAATAAACATTGAAAATAATAGTCAAATAAATAAATAAAAGCAAGGAAAGAAAATAAATAAATAAATGAACAAAAATAAATAAATAAATACATAAACAGATAAATGAAAACATAAATAGAGATTTAAATAAATAAATAACAGATACATTTATAAACAAACAATGAACAAAAGAATGCACAGATAAATACATTTATTTGAGGGCTTAAGTATTTTTTTTCAGTTTCAGTTAATGTTTAGAGCGAATTTTATATGCTCAGAGCTTAAAATGCGTTTAAAGTTTTTTGGTATTCCCTAAGATCTGGGTTTTCATTTATTAAGCCTAAGAAACGTTTTTGATTATGAATTTTTATTTTTTCTAGCTTTAAAAGCTTTTTAAGCGTAATTATGTTAGTAATTACTTAGGGTATGTTTAGTCGCCAGGCAGGCGCCTCTGGCAGCAGCTCTCTTGGGTAATAGTACCTTGGGTGGCCCGCTTCACGGGTTCTCAACTTTAAATCCCTTTTTGGGGCTCACACCCGCTCACGCGACTCCGTTGCTCCCCTTAGGGTATGTAAAGTCGCCAGGCAGGCGCCTATGTCAACAGTGTTTTAACTTAAAAGTACTGTAGGTTCAGAAACTTCCTTTTATACTATAATATGTGAGAAAAGTGGTTTATTTTGAGAGAAATTGTTATTATAATTAATTATTTTTTTTTTGTTTGTGAAGATTATGAAAAAAATATAAAAACTTCATTCGATTGCTTGTAAAAAAGTTAACAACAATTATACGTGAATAAGTGCGTTTACATGAACATTTGAAACCCTGAAACTAATATAAGATTTAATTTTTTTCATCCTTGTAATTTTTTTCGTCAATCCACCGTAAAAATGAAGATTTAAAAAAAAAAACACTCAAAAAAGTTGATTTTTCGATTTTCTACAGCCAAAAAACGAGGGGACCGCGATAGTATAAAATTACCTATATTCCTATATAACCTTTATAATGACCACCCAATGCGCCATTCATACTATTCATCATTTTTGATATCAATTCCCCAATACAAAAGGGACTTTATGTTTGTTGATATACAATATCAAATGTCACCCTTTTGTCGCGATCGCGACTATAATTGCAAAAGATAAACCTTCCACCCACGATTGATTGTGTGCATCACTTGCACACAATTTCCTAATTTCGCATTTCGTGACTCATCAGTTATTCCATCTCAATTAAATTAATTAAAATTATTTTAAGTTAGTTGAAGTTTGGCAGCAAATGTAAGGAGTTGGTTTTCATTAAATAAATAAGAAATAATAAATAAAAAAACACTTAAAAGGCTTTTTTCTTATTAACGTTAACACTCCCACCAGCTCTTCGTTCAACAAGCCAGTCGCCCAACCAGCAATCACCCCATAACACAACTGAATAAAAGTTCCTACCTCTTCCTGAGGTATTGCCTCTACAGAGTTCTGATAAGAACTGAGGATTTTTATGGAAGCACTACTGCTTAAATAAATCTAAAAAGTACTATCTTAAAAGTAGTATTTAGTACTGCCAATCCCGTCGCCAATCCCTACGGGATATCATGCGACGGGATATCGTGCTGCGGGATTGACGTCAAAAAAGTATCAATAAAATCGGCGGGCAAACGTTACACGGGCAACTGATTTGCGGGAAAATGTAACGATCCCTTATGTAGATGTTGCAATTCATCAAGGTATTCGTTCTTAAATGGTGGAAAAAAGATCGCCCACCTCTGTTAATACCTGATGACATAAAAGCAGCTAAAAATGTCTTATACATACAATGCCAAAAAGAAAGCTTTACAAACCAACATGCGACTTTAACAAGTGCAACAGATACTCAACAGGTAGTTAGTATCTGCAATAATCCAGCCCTCTTTTAAAACTCTCACCTTAAATGGATGAGAAAGGAGTGATTCGCATTGGGGGACGTATTGACGCCATAAAAAACGTACCACTAGAAGCAAAAAGGCCTATAATTCTTCCAAAAGACCATCTAGTTACTCAACTGATAGTGAATGAATAGTTTCATCATATGTTTAACGAAACTGTAGTCAACGAGTTACGCCAGCATTATTTCATTCCATGTTTAAGACGGCTTTTAAAGAAAATTCAACAAAAATGCCAGCACTGTAAAAATAAAAAATCAGTACCACAGCCTCTAGGCACGGCAGAACTCTCATATGACCGACTTCAACCTTTTATGAGACCATTCTCCTACACAGGAGTGGACTACTTCGGGTCACTCTATGTAAAGGTCGGAAGACGCTTGGATAAAAGATGGGGCATGTTGCTCAACTGTTTGACTGTGCGGCAATCCATATAGAAATAGTTTACAGTCTCTCTAGCGATTCCTGTATATTAGGTTTTAAGAGATTTGTTTGAAGAAGAGGAATGCTGAAGGAGGTATATTCCGACAATGGAACAAATTTTTGTGGAGCAAGTAAGGAGTTGCAGCAGGCCATACGAGATCTTAATAAAAACGTAGTAGAACTTAAATGGAACTTTATTAATCCAGCAGCACCTCACATGGCTGGAAGTTGGGAACGCATTGTTAGTTCAGTCAAACAAACATTCGCCGAAATAACCCCAACTCGCAACCCTTGCGATGAATTATTATTGACCCCTTACTTATGTGCCGATCGATTGTGAGAATAGTGAAGCACTAACCCCAAATCATTTGTTATTTGGTTGTCCTAATCGAGAATGCTTGAGTGTAGCCTCGATAGATGACGGGCGTGCAATCAGAAAAAACTGGTTGGCAGCCGAGAAATATGTTGTAATTAATAATATTTATAGTGTTCCATTCAGTTCATTGAACAGATCTATTATATAAATGTCATACTATTTTACGTATAACACTTACAAATGTCATTTACTTCATTTCCTTTTGAAACAATAAATCCTTCTTCTCTTTTGAATCATCAAAGCATAAGGACGTCTTTTACTATCTATGGTAATTTAATCTGCGCACTCTATAGTAATCATAACTTTATTTCAACAGGTTATGGGCCCAGTGTTTCAATTAAATTATTTTTAGCACGTCTTCGTATATATTTCGCAAGTTTTTGGTTTTTTGATTGCAATTTTTTTGGGACTGCAATGGGTAAACCAAAGAAATTGGAAGGTCGGAAGAACTTTGATGAGTGGAAGGTTGAAGCAAAGGCGTATCTTGCCACAAAGGGCCACTGGAAATGTTTCGACGGCACAGAAACAGATCCAGATAAAAATTTTCTGGCGATTCAAATGCTAAACTTGCTGTTGTCATCTGCTCTTTATACGTACACGGAAAAGTGTACAACTGGGAAACAAGCATGGGACTCTATTTGTTCTGCATTCGAGGATACAGGCATTGGTCGTAGAGTAGATTTGCTTAAGCAGTTGGTAGGACTTCAGCAACTAGACTGCTCCTCTATGGAGGATTATGTCCACAAAATGATGCTAATGGCGACAAAGGTAAAAAAGGCTGGGTTGGAGATCGGTGATGATGTGGTGGCTGCACTTATGTTAGCAGGACTGCCAGGTGAATTCCGTCCAATGGTTATGGCAATTGAAAATTCAACACCAAAGCTAACAACAGATTTTGTCCAAAACCGCCTTCTTCAAGAAGTTGCTTATAATAACACGGAAAGTGTAGAGACTGCATTGTACGCTAAGAAACGATTCAATAAAAAAACAAAAAAAAACTGTTTTCAAAAGTCTGTAACATGCTACGTGTGTGAAAAGGTAGGCCATTTTGCGAACAAGTGTCCAAATAGAAAAAACAAAGAAGGAAAGGAGAAGCTTTTCATATGCTCTTTCATGGCGCAATCAAGCTCGTCGAAAGATTGGTATATCGATTCAGGGGCATCCGCGCACATGACAATGATCAGTGACAATCTGGTAGACGTCCGTGAACCTATACAAAAAAAAAATACTCGTAGGTGATAATTCTCATCTTGCCGTGCAGCAAGCTGGAGACATCAAAATGTCACTTGAGACAAACTCACGTCAAAATCTCAATGTCACAGTAAAAGATGTGCTACATGTTCCAAATATTTGTGCAAATCTCATGTCTGTGAGTAAGATGGCTAAACAAGGCAACACTATGGTCTTCGATAAAGAAAGTTGCCGAATATATGATTCAACAAAATCTTTAATTGCGACTGCACCTCTGATAGACGATCTATATAAGTTAAATTGTTCTTCAGACCAAACAGCAACTGCGATGATAACAGTCGACAAGAACATATGGCATCGTCGTTTAGGCCATACTTGTGATGCAAACCTAAAGAAGATTCGGACAGCAGTGATTGGAGTGGACTTTACGGACAGTAGTGACGGCAAAACCTGCGATATTTGTGTCAAGGGGAAACAAACACGTTCATCTTTTGAGAAAAGTGACAACCGAGCATCAAGCGTACTAGAGGTAGTGCATAGCGATGTAGCATTCATGCCCACGCTTTGTCACATTCATCGATGACTACAGCCGCAAGGTGTTCTTGTACACTATGAAAAACAAAAATGAGGTTTTCAATATTTTTAAGAATTTCGTTAGTTTGGTAGAAAACCAACAAGGATGCAAAAATAAAAACACTTCGCACTGACAATGGCACCGAATATTGTAATAAACAATTCCATGATTTTACGACCAGCAATGGTATTCTTCATCAGCGAACAGTTCCACATACACCGGAGCAAAACGGTGTAGCTGAGCGTATGAACCGAACGATACTGGATAAAATTCGGTGCATGCTTTTTGAAAGCAATCTAAGTAACAAGTATTGGGGCGAAGCAGCAACAACAGCAGCTTACTTAGTCAATCGTATTCCATGTCGAGGTATGACAGACGAAACACCAGAGGAGAGGTGGACGAAAACCGGATTTATCGATGCTAAGGGTATTCGGGTGTAGGGCCTTGGCACATATACCAAAAGTTCATCGCAGCAAATTGGAACCGAAGGCAATTGAGTGCATTTTTTATCGAATCGAGTGGAAAACAGGTAATTCAAACAAAACTTAGTTCTAATGATTCTGTTTCTCTTCCAAAGACTCTTACTAAAGATAAGGCTCATATAAGCGATGCTTATGAAAGCGATTCAAGTGGGGAGAGTGACTCGGCTGGCGAATTGAACGAGGCAAGTGAAGTTGGTTTGAGTGAGGCTGGTAATGACGACACAGGTGCGGCTGGGGAAGACAATGAAAATTTATCGTGTGCAGAAACTAATGATTCAGTCATCATTATGAACCAAGAAGATGAAACAATTGTAGAAATCAGTGATTCTATCGAGCAAAATGAATCTTCGAATAACAAATTCAGTGAGGCTGGTGAGAGCGAGAATTCGTCATACACTTCTGTTCCCGAAACTGATTTTGACGTTGCTGCCAGTGAGCTACATGCTGTTCCATGTCCTGTTGTAGACTATCAAATCGAAAGCTTAAGACAAACTGCAAGAGCTCGTGATTCTCTTAGTTTATATGCAATGCTTGCAGCAGCTACGGAAGATGTTTGTGAACCAAAGTCTTATGAGGAGGCTAAGCAGTGCAGCGATAAAATGGAATGGGATGTTGCGATGAAGTCTGAGTATGATGCTTTGATCGCTAATAACACTTGGGAGCTGTGTGAGCTTCCTGCTGGTCGAAAAGCCATCGATAATAAGTGGGTCTTTAAAGTAAAGCGTGACGCAACTGGTTGCATTGATAGGTACAAGGCTCGGCTTGTAATCAAAGGCTACAGTCAAGTCAAAGGCCTAGATTATGATGAGACGTATTCACCTGTTGCTCGTTACTGCTCAATACGATTTTTGTTGGCGATGGCGGCCAAGTACAAAATGATGATTCACCAGATGGACGCAGTGACTGCTTTTCTCCAAGGCGATTTGAGAGAAGAGATTTATATGCGACAGCCAGAATGCTTCAGCAATAAAACGAAGAAAGTTTGTCGTTTGAAGCGAGCGTTGTATGGTTTGAAGCAGTCGAGTCGTGTGTGGAACGATAAATTGAATGAAGTGCTTGTTCGAGTACTTAAATTCAAGCGATCTTCAATAGACCAATGTATCTATTACAAATACTCATATCAGAATACTATAATACTAGCTGTGTGGGTGGATGATATAATGATTTTTTCGAGCAATTCAACGATGTGTACCAAGTTAAAAAATGAATTATCAACATATTTTAAAATGAAAGACTTAGGTGAGGCGAAATCATTGCTTGGTATGAATATAACTCGATACGCAGATGGCTCTCTTTCAATTGATCAGCGTCACTACATATCAACATTCCTTAAGCGCTTTAATATGGACGAATGTAATCCAGTCAACACTCCATTGGACCCCAATCAAAAATTGTCTGAGGAGATGTGTCCAAAAACAGATGCTGAGAAAAGAGAGATGGCAAAAATTCCTTATCAAGAAGCGATAGGGTGCATTATGTATGCTGCTCAAATTAGTCGACCAGATGTTTGCTTCGCTGTTAGTGCACTGAGTAGGTACAACAACAACTATGGTCGTTCGCACTGGGCAGCGGTGAAGAGGGTGCTACGATATTTAAAGGGAACAATCGACTTCAAATTATTGTTTGACCCAAAGCAGGATGAGGAGATGGTGGGTTACTGTGATGCCGACTGGGCTAGTGACCTGGACAAAAGACGTTCAACAACTGGCTATGTATTTTTATCACAAGGTGCTGCCATTTCTTGGGCTTGTCGTCGTCAACCTACAATAGCCTTGTCTTCCACTGAGGCGGAGTTTATGTCGATGGTGGCAGCTGTACAAGAGGCGCTTTGGTTAAAGCGTTTCGAAACAGAGATTTTTTTGGAGGCATCAAAGACGATTCTTTTGTATTGCGATAACCAGGGTGCAATCAGTTTAGCGAAGAATAAAAATTATCATTCGCGCACTAAGCATATTGATGTTCGCAAATACTTCATTCAACAACACTTATACCAAGATGTCGAAGGCGAAATCAAATTGGATTTACAATACAAGTCAACAAATGAAATGGTTGCCGACATATTGACCAAGGCGGTTAATTCCACAAAGTTAAACAAATTTATTCCAGATTTTGGATTGTATTTTATATAATAATTTTTGAACATTTTCTTTTTTCTTTTTCTTAAAAACATTATGTATACAGTAAACCTATTGAATTTTCTAACTAAAGTTTTATGAAACACTAGTGAGGCTGTTGTAATTAATAATATTTATAGTGTTCCATTCAGTTCATTGAACAGATCTATTATATAAATGTCATACTATTTTACGTATAACACTTACAAATGTCATTTACTTCATTTCCTTTTGAAACAATAAATCCTTCTTCTCTTTTGAATCATCAAAGCATAAGGACGTCTTTTACTATCTATGGTAATTTAATCTGCGCACTCTATAGTAATCATAACTTTATTTCAACAAAATATGTAAGAGGATAGTGTAAGCGAACTTGGTTTCACCGAACTTTCGAGTTTGACAACTAAAGCGAGACAACCTTAAGTTCAAATCAAAATCATACCTCATTTTATATCCTTCTAAAACTTAGCCTTCATGAAGTAAAGAAGTCAAACTTAAAGTATCAAGCTTAGAATTAATTATTAATTAAAGAATATACTAAAATAAAGAAAAAACTAAACGTAAGTTGTACAAATTAAATTATTGAAATATAAAATTATAAACTGAATAAAAATAAATTAACAGGAAAATTTAAGCACTCAGAAGCAGCTTTAAATTCCGGAAGTTATTAAAAAAAAGCGTTTATTTGATGGACATTATATAGGTTTGAATTGAATTCAACACCAATTGAATAGAAGGTTTACGCGCTGACTGCCAGGTGCCTTGACATCGAGTGTCAATATTTACAAAGGTAGTATATACTGTAGCATTGACTTATTATACATGGACTGCCAGAGCCCAACTTCACGATGGTTCAACTTAAAACTATACGGGACTAGCGCTCTTGGTGCAAACTCGGAAAATAGAGTAACTTTTGGTTTTGGTATTTGATATATCAATTTTTGACATAATTGAGTTTGTAAAGGGTGTTGAGCGGGAATCGTTTAGGTTTATTATTAAATAAAAACTTGAGGGCTATTTTCATACTTTATTTGCGGATTTAAGAGTCATAATATGCATTTATCATAGACAGGAGAAGAGCATTGTTTAACACAAATCAAAATTTCAACTTTTCATTTCAATTTATTGTAAACGTTGTGTTCAAAACACGAAGAAAACTATTTCTAGTAAAAAATGGATGCGGTTCAACATTGAAAGGTAAATTAAAAAGTTCATATTGCTCTACTTAAAATTATGTAGATAAAAGATGAAGATTTTTTTTGTAAATAATAGCAAATTCCATTGACTTACTAGATATGGACTGCTAGTAGCCAACTTCACGATGGTTCCACTTTTAAGCTTTCTTCCTAATGACAATGCGCGATCAAAAGATGTCACTTAAAAAAAGGAACTAATTTTTGACAAAATTAACCCCAGCGGTTGTTGACAATTCAAAATGAACTGTCTAATTTTTTTTTTTTAATTTTGCAATTAAGATATTTAGAATATTCGGAATATTCAACATTATACACATCCCCATGTAAAATACGATTAGTAAGATGAAATTTAATTTAATTTAATTTTTTTAACACTAAACAGTTTTTTCTATTTCAGACCACGTTGTATAGGATTTGCAAGACGTCGACTGGGAAGAGGAGGACGTGTCATTTTAGATCGAGCATCAGAGCATTAACAAATATGGATGATATTTTGTCTAAGCTCGATTACACCATGATGGAAAGTAGGAGCTTACAAAATCCCGCCTCATGTCTAAACGCAAATCCATCGGTAGTTACTCGTGTATTTGTGTAAATGGCTGGGAAGGACCCGACTGTTCTCAAAATCACGATGACTGCGGTAGCAGCTTGTTTTTATGGTTCAACTTGCATTGATGGTGTTGGTAGTTTTCACCGTCGTTATCCACCTGGAAAAACAGGACTTCTGTGCCATCTCGACGATACTAGTACATCGAACGTGCCACCCAGATGCAATGTGTGATACAAGTCCCATAAATGGCTCATTTGCATGTTCCTGTGCATCGGGCTTTAAAGGAATAGACTGTTCGGAGGATATTGACGAATGTAATCAAGGTTTACCGTGCAATTCGAGACCTTATTGTGGCAACAATTGCATTGAAATTCACTCAGAGCAATTCTGTGTGCTATGCCAGAGATGGCCAGGTAATCGGAATTGGGGCAGGTCAACAATCAAGAATTTTCTGCACACGATTGGCTGGGGAAAAGGCTGACAACTGGTGGTTACGCCAACATCCCCGTGTAGCAGCAATGAAAATGAAATTCAAACCCGGTGTAAAACGTGCCAAAATATCGAATGTAATTGATAATTATGTAAATGGAACTGTTGGCGAGGATATGCTCAGTTTCAATCAATGTATGGGACTTCTGAACGCGATAAGAAAAATACTGCTTTCTCTCATAAACCAATACATTTTTTATTTTGATAGGTTTAAATTGTCCCCTCGAATGGTTAAAACAGCTGAATGGAGTTGCTTTGGGTTCTGATGCTTTCTTCCCCTTTAGACCCAACATTGATCGCGCTAGATTGGTAAGCATGTGACATTTTCGAATTTCTAGTAAAAATAAGTGCTTTCGCTTAACAGAGTGGAGTTTCATACATCGGCAGTCGACCTGGTTCTACAAATCGTCGTCGTTCTATGAAAACTCCCTAAGTCCATTTTTAAAAAAAATGTGATTCAATTCTTATTTAATTCATTTCGGATAAACCATTTGCAAAAAAAAATATTGCACAATGGCTACGCCAAACCCATTCTACAATTGAAGCCTGAGATCGTGCTATTCTGATAATTTTTGGATTTTTTTATATTAATTTCCAAGTTTAAATACAAATATCTCAAAAAACAAAAAATGGACTTAGGGAGTTTTCATAGAACGACGACGAAATGATGCTGGGGTGTACAGTGATCCACAAAAGTATGCGTACAAGGAAGAAATATTTTTAAAAATTGCTGTTATTCACAAATTTAAAATGATTTGTTTCAAAAAAAAAATATTTTTTAATATTTTCAAAAAAAAAAAAATTAAAACAATTATTCATAACAAAAACAAATTATTATAAACAAAATAAACCTTTATGTATCTGTCCCATATTTCTTATGTTTGGTTTGGTTTTCGCAAGAGGTATTACAAAACGAGATTGTATTTATTTTGTTTAAGTATCGTAAATGAAAGGTTATCCCATGAAAAAAAAAACCATTCTTGTTCCAACTTATATTTTTACTTGCGACTTATAGGTACTATAAGGCAAGTTATGCATTCGTAAAAAAAAAATGAACTCGACATTTTGAACAAAGTTGACATTACGATGATAGCGAAGACGAAAAAGTGGGTCTCGCAATTCTGTCTGTTCGAATCCATTCTAAACGGCTCGCCCGATTTTCTTTAAACTTGGTAGATAGAATTTTTTATTTTTTCCCCCACACGTTTTTTTCTTTTTTTTAAGACCAAAAATAACGTTACCTGACATACGAATTTTTTTCGAAATTTTATAAATATTTTAAGTAAGAACTTGGCGTACTTTAACATCTCAGTTTCTCAGTACTTTTCACGGCTGACTTCTTACACAAAGGTTTTTGTATAGAAGAAGTTCGCTATTTTTTTAATATTAATGTTTTTGGGCTGATTTGATTTTTCGAAAAGAACTCACCACAATATAATATTAGTTTATAAAATTGTCATTCATTGTATCCAATATACACTATTAAATAAAAAAAATCATAAATTACTTTTCTTAAAATATTTATGTATGTTTATGTATGCATATTCGTATTGAAAAAGTCTTAAATATTAACTAAATTATTCTTATTTTATTAATTTATTTCTTTTTTTATTTTCTAATGTGATGTAATAAAATTTTAACAATTAGTGTTCTATAAAAAAGCATTTATAAAAAACTAATATTGTCTTATTTAATTCTTAACCATTAGAGTAAAGTCGGGTAATATGTACCACCAATCATATTTTTGTTAATAAAACACAAACGGTGTAAGTTTTTTTTAAAGATATTTAAAAAAAATACATCAGTTAATTCTGATTAAAAAAGTAGCAACAAAAGAATAAATTCACGTAATAAAAAAATAACAAAAAACAAAAAGTTAAGTAACTCTAAAACGTAACAAAAAAAAAAGTGGAGGGTAATATGGACCACCTGGTTTTCAATCCATTGACGGCTATTTATCCAGTTTGGACTCTGACATAAGCCTTGCCAAGCAATGCACAAATATCAAAATCATCAACAGTCGATCATTCATCCTCATCCAGACCCGAAACTTCTTATATTGAAATAGCGGGTAATCTGGACCACTCTAGTTCATATACTCCTTTTCTCCGGTGGTCCATATTACCCGCAACATAGTGTTTGAAAAAAAAAGCAATTTTACAACAAAATGAGACTCTTTAAAATAGTTTTAAAAATAAAAACCTTAAAACAAATATTTACTTCTTATATTTAAAAAAGAAAAGGAGAACAAACTATATTTTTAACTATAGAAAAAAGGAGAAACACCTACGAAAAAAAAATAATCAATGCCATATTAATAAAAAACGCTTATTCCTTCTATAGTCCACTGTCTTACTAAACCATAGAATAGGAGTTTAGTCCTGGATTAAATATTTATATTAATAAAAACAAAATGTTCCCGGAATAGTAAAATGACGTTTACCAAAAATCCTTTTAAGAAAATTTTCTACAAAAGTAAGCAATCTCTTTTTTTATATTCTGTGGCTACCTAAATTGATTGTCAATCGCTTGTGTCTGACTGCGGACATTTCTATTTCTTATTCCTTCGCTAAACCACCTACTTCGGTGGTTTAACTTAATCATAATTAGTAAACGTCACTTAACAGAAAATTTGTTTTATTAATGAAATTTCGCACTTAGTCCAGGACTTAACGATAAACCTCCACTAAACCATTTTTATTAATATGGGTGAAAAAGAGTATTACAGATGATAAAATTAAAGCAATAAATGTTGTTTCTTCCATGTTCGATGGATCAAGAACATGATGTGGTAGTAGCTGAAAATCGACTAGCACTTGTGTTCCATTTGGCGTTGGACATGGTTGTTGGACAATTATTTCCTGATGTTGAACCTGTTTTAAAAACTAGAATTCAGAGAATGTTGAAATTTTTCATTTAATAAACTTAACTGTTTATTTTGGCATAGCTGAAGCCCAGCTGAATTTATCAAGGTCTCAGGGCTATAATCTTCTGCCACTAGAACAGGTAAAAGCCATTTCTGTGGTGAAATTAACTGCAGCCAATGCCACATCATTGATTCCTCGAATGTATTGAATTTCCATCAACTGCTATTAAGGCCAATGTAAGAAGGGTATTAAGAACGGTGGCAGAAATCTTCGTTGGTAGCAGATGGGTACAAAAGACTGCCAAAGTTTGAATAACGGTTAAATACGTGAGCATAAAACCTAGAAAAATTAAGATACCAAATAAATATAATCCCTTGGAGCTGTGATGTACTTACCCATGTTCAAATAAATTTCAGTGTCACTACTCGTTGAATAAGTATACAATCCAGCCATACTATATGCGGGAAGAAAATAGGCCAACCAAATGCATAAGCTGGGAAATAGGCCCATGAAGCACTAAATAAGAAAAATATGTATTTAAAACCATTTCGTTTGAACTTGAACCTTAATCAGTACCTGAATAGTTATTAATAAAGATCTCTTGAATACATCCCCAATCGAATGTCTCGCTCAACATGCTTTCGGTCATCTTGTGTATCTCTGATTGTAAGAATGAGTAGCGGCCAATATGGCACCGCCATAATGCAATGGTGGTAACCAAAGCGGTCATTATAAGTGAGTTGTGGATCTGATGCAGGCACATCCCAGAATATGCATTTGGTCAACTGCCACATAGCAGTCTTTTTCTTTCTCGAACTCAGCCTTGATGCCATTGTCTTCATTGAGGTTCACCGGGTGGAAGGCATTCCTCATCTTTTGGCCCAACTTTAAGAGAAATCAGACTTAATACGGGGATTCGTTTTTTTTTTGAAGAACTTACGTTTCCGATCAGCTTGCCGACATGACCCATTATAAGCCCTTCGCACAAGTAGTGCTAATAGCTGGCGCCTAGCCGCCTCCTCTGATCAAAGGTGCTGTATTTCTGTTTCAGTTGATTCATTAGCATGACTGTGATGCGCTCAATACCCTTCTGTCGTAGCAGATCTTCATAGTGATGCTTGGTGGGCTCATAGTCCACTTTGCCAGCACGTTGTAAATCAGCAACTACCAGGAGCACATCGTCATCCTTGTCCACCAGCGAGTGCTTCAGGTGTCTAAAAAAAATCAAGAAATTAGCCACCGTATTCTCTAGAATACATCGAACTATACTCAGTCTGACCATTCCCTTGGGGGAATTGGGAATCTTGAAGTTTGCTACTTGCAGGAAGTAGCGATAGTCGTCAAAGATCGAAGATTTTTTTGTCTTCATTTCCTTTTTGGACTATGTTTTTGAGGGCTTCGTCGATTTTCTTGACGTTCTCGCTGTTGACAATTGCTTTGAACTGGTCCTCGTCGTAGGGATCTGATTTCTTCTCTTTCTGGGGACGCCTTTGGTCGCCAGTTTCAGCTTTCTGAAGGCAATCTTTGCTTTTTTCTTATCCTGCAACGCCTCTTTGGGCCTTCTGATTTTCTTGAACTTTTCTATCTTCGGAGTGGGTTCAACTTCAGGACCGGATGCAGGTTATTTTTTGTTTTTGTTCTTCTGTTTCTTTCCTGGGTTTTCACTAATTCCAACATCTTTTTTCTGGGGAGCAGTGCTCTCGAGCTTTTTCTGTGCAGAAGCCGCTTTAGGTTGAACCGCAGCGATGGCTTTTTTCTGAGGAGCAGCTGATTGAGATGGAGCAGGTACTACTTCAGCTTTTGATTGCGAACCAGGAGGTTGTGCTTTAGCTTTTGATTGGGATGCAGTTGCTTGATCAACTTTAACAGGAACTGAATCTTTCTTTGATTTGACTTCCTGTGCTGGTTTCACTGATTTTGCATTAAGTTTTTTATTTTAAGAGAATGTCGAACTATCAATTTGATTGCAATTGCAAAATTGTGAAAAAAATAATGACAGTTCATTTTGAATTTTCAACAACCGCTGGGGTTGAATTGTCAAAAACTAGTTCCTTTTTTTAAGTGACATCTTTTGATCGCGCATTTTCGTTAGAGAGAACTTTAAAAGTGGAACCACTTTTTTTGAGGATTTGTATGAAGAAAATAAGCGACTAGCAGTCCATTATATAGTAAGTCAATGGCAAATTCACTTAATTAGATAAATAATGACAAAAATGGGATTAGAAACGTATTCCATTTTAAAATATAAATAAAAATTTACGTAGGACCGGTCACAGGATCTTACACCGTTCTACCTTTTAAATAGGTTAATTGTCGAAGCCTTACAGCAACAATCGCCAAGCAATTCGGGCCCTAGAAGACAATATCCGCCGTAAAGCAGTTTTCATTGAACTAAATGTTTTGTTCTCGCATGTTCACAAATTTCACTGAACACCATTTATATTGTTGTTATTATTTTGTATTGGCTAACGTTAAAATGTAAAGTTCAATTGAAATAGATGGCTCTGTTTTTTAATAAGCAATAATAACAGATGTCTATAGTTTCTATGGCATAAATCTTAGTTCAGGCCAGGAGTCAAGAGATGGCCTCTGGAATTAATATTTATTTTTACCACTTTTGCACCAACAGCTCTAATGTCGGTAGTGAGAGGTGGAACCATATTCATTGAAGCGTTTGTATAGAAATTTCATACGACTAGCAGTCCATATACTCGTATAATACGTCAATGTACTGTAGGCTTACAGTGGTGAAAATCATAAAATTCTACTACGTTGTGTTTTAAACCAATTAGTATTATATTTTCATTTAAAATACAGTATGTCCAGCTGTTGTTTCAAATTTTGTACGAACCGAATAGACAGTAGGGGTTACTTATCCTTACAATTGAAAATCTTTGTTTGCAAATGGACTCGAGCAGATAAGATTGACTTATGCCAGTTGCGGCCAAAAAACATAAAATTGGTTCAGTAGTTATATACAGAATACGGAAGACAGAAGAAACCAGATAAAAACTAAACAGAAACATAAAAGTTAGATAGGTACCAGTACCAGACAAGATATTAAACCTTTCTCTGTGCGCACTGATACTGACGAACGCGTCCCATACTTGTAATCTTGTTTAAATATTCTTCGTTTGATTATTATTTTATTCCTGTAAAACCTAGTTTAAAGTGCCATTCAAATAGTGTAATTGCCAAAGTGAATTAGCAATATAATCATTGAATTTCGAATATTGTTTAGATCGCAAACGGAAAAGAAATTAAGTTCTCAAAACGCGGCATTTCGAATTTCATGGTGACGTAATTCATGTGATTAAAATTACAAATCTCGAAGAATTTAAGGCTTTCATTTTAATAGACATTATTTTTCCTCTATACTTTTTCAGTTTTTTCGTTGAAGTACGTCAACTGGGCGTATGCCTTTAAAATCATAGAGGGAATATAAATTTCCCCATTATTTCAATTATTTTGATGCATTGCCTTTTATTTGTGTGCGTGCGTTGTTGGAGAAAATTTCCTTCGCCGCCCAACATCGCGCGGCACGCGTGTGCTTGCGTTTGGTATACAGTCAGTTTTCAGTAGTCGCAGTCGCGTACGCGTTGTTTCAGTGAAACAATCAAATTACATAAATATCTACTGCAATTTTAGCTTACGAATTACGTTTATATTTTCTAAATTGACTTTTTTTCAATTCGAAATTTTGCTTTTTCCCTTCCATCATTTATTTGAATTATCGGCCATCGGTATTTCAATTGGACCAGTTAAAGGTGTACAAAATAAAAAGGAAACAAAAAGCCAGACGAGAGTTGGTAAGTGTAATTTGTTGACTTTTGCATGCGTTTTCGTGCGATGACATACTGTTTTTTCTCCATACACGGTATCATATCTCCCCCGAGTCGTCCTCATCGCATGAATATTAAAAGGGAATTTCTTTTTTTTAGTCGTCGTTTTCTAGTGGGTTCTGTGTTTTAAATGTGGTAGTTCGCTTGTGTTCCAATTGGAAACTTCAAGGAAAGAAAAGCAAATAACCATTGGAGAATTGTTTCTTGTGCTCGTCAGTTAAAATAACAAATAAATTGCCGGATTTCAAAATCGTGAGTAAGTCTTGTTTTTATTTTGTAAGAACAGGAAAACTGAACAAATGGATTTAATTTTTTTTAATAATAAAGTAAAAAAATTGGAACACAAATTGGTGGAACTAAAACTAAAATAAAAAGGGATGTATGAAGTGTTGTATTTGGAACAAGAATGACGTCACCCAATGTATAGAGAGGAAAAATATAAAGTATAATGAAACCGCCAATATAAAAAAAAAATGAGTTCAATAATACACGTATTCCTGCAGTTTTCTTAAAAAGTCATTAAACGATAAATTAACTAACTAGAAGGTTTAGTCTAAAGTCACAGCTTGTTTAAAATATTGCATGAAGCGAAATAAATCATGATAATATAACATAATAATAGAAATTAAAAATTTGGGACCTGAAAAAGTAATTCTGGAAATGAAATTTATATATGAATTTATGAATAACTAAACCAGGAATATATTTTATTCAATAAAGTATTTGTTACTAATGATTTTTAATTACAATCTTTTCATTGTGCTAGATTAGATCGCGGAAAAAATTTGTTCGGAAGAATTTCCATTAAGTTAGCAAACTTAGAACTGAGCTAAGGCCTCTAAAATTTTTTTTAAATATTTTGTTGAGGAGACTGTTAAATTTCATTAAAAAATATTTTATTTTTTTTTTTCGTTTTGCAATATTTTGTTAAAACTTGGCTCAACTTTCATCTAAAATAGCAGGAATTTATATTCAGAGATACGTTTTTTCGGAAGATTTATCATTCAAATTAAAAATATCACAATTTTAATGTGAACAAACTTTTATTCCTGCTTTTAATTAAATTTTAAAGTTTTCAATTTTCATACAAAATGTATGAAATCCGCGATAACAATTATGTTTCGACAGTTCTACTACTTCCCTGTGGTAAAGTGTGATATATTAGGTGCGTTTTATTATCCACAAATCTATCTGGATCCGGATCTGGATTAAGTTTAAACATGTATTACAAAAACAATTTGGGATCCTGTTTTCTATCGGGATCTATTTCAAAGATCCAAAAATTATGCGCGAAACAGATTAAACCAGCAACAGCACCAGCATCGTCAACAGCAAACTGCACGCTGACCAGCAAACATTTCTCAAACACATTGCCACCAGCAACGTCATTTCATCTGCTTGACATTTCATATCGAAAAAAAGTTTTTCATTGTGATGCCATTAAATATTGCAGTGGGAAAGTTGACAACACTGCACCAGCAACAGCAAATTTAGGACTTTGGCCTAACGACGCTGTTGGCGTTGCTGTTGCTGTTCTTATGTGTGTTGAACAATTGAAATACATTGGCCGCGTTCACTTCGTAGACCGATAGGGTATCTAAGATACTTTAGTATCCGATACGTTGGCGAACGACCAAAACCGGATAGGTACCATTTACTGGCTGAACACAATGGAGACGGAGCTGCAACTGGAGCTGCAACTGGAATAGCTGTCAAAATATTCAATACACGTAAATTCAATGTTACGAACACAACACAACGCAACTGCAGTCGGTGCTGCAGTCGGTGCTGCAAGAGTTGGCGAACTTTTAACTTTTTCGTGCAGCATTTTTGACATTTCAAGTTTTATATATCTGTCTGTGATTTTAAGTGTTGTTTTGTTGTATTGTGATTTCGTGGTTAAATTTTAATTAAAATAATGGACGAAAATCTTCAATTTCAGTGTCCATTTTATAGTTTCAATTACTTAAAATATTTACAATTTGCCAAAGATTCAACACCTGACCCAACAAATGACAACAAAACAATGAAAGCTGTACAGCCTCATTGTGGGCACATAAAAAAAAGTACGTACGACACTTTTTGACAGCTCTTCCAGTTGCAGCTGCAGCTCCAGTTGCAGCATTCTATTGTGTTCAGCCAGTTACTGTCAAAGTCAAAAAAAGACGTGAATCGTCCAGGGTTGGCCGATTCAACTACATGCCTAATTTACTACAATCTGTTACGTCTGCTACATACGTAGGTTATTCATTAAAAAAAATAGAATAATGGAAACCAAACAATTTTGCACATTTATGATCTTACAAAGATTTGTACAAATACTGAAAATGTTTCATTTACCATAAGGATGAGGAATTGTAGGAATTATGCATGATAGATGGGAACTTTATTTTTGGAGACAAACAATTTTCTTTGGCATAATCAAAGGATTTGGATTATGAACACATGATGTAAAGATATTTTTTAATGCTGAATTTATTGTACAAGGTATGTTGCGACGATTAAGTTGCAGCAAGAGACCATTTGCTAATCCGCAAAACAAACAATTAATATTATACATATGTACATATGTATACTGGATTACAAATCCTATGAATTTTTTTTTTATTATAATAATTCATTAAATACTTAAGAATATAATATGGTATAGCCCTTATAAATATATACAATACTGACAATGTCTCTATTAAGTTTTTAGTTCAAATTTTTGATAATTTAATCCTGCAATGAGGAAAGGTAAATTGAAAAGGGCAGATTTTTTAACCACAAATTATCTCACGCCAACGAGGTTTCTTTTTTTTTGAGATTTTAATTAGCGGTGACCAGTGAGCTTTAAGCCGACAGAGTTAAGCTACGATTTCTTTTAGTGCTTGTTCGCATTTGGTGAGCAGACGCTGTCGTTTCAAGGTACGTACATATAAATATTACCAAAAAAACTTTTTAAAAATAATAAAAACCAAGAACTGGTAATTATATTGAAACACTTGTCGATCATTTTCCATTTTAATTGTGTAGTAAATCAACCTTCAGCCCAATAATTATGTAGATTTTTGACCAGCCATTTTCACTTCGCTTATTAAAAATGAATAAGCCCAACTAACATATCTACTCTCCAAAGCTAAACTCTTGAAATCTGATAAAAAAATCCCATTGTTATACCTATGAAACTGAACTGGGTTTCATAACATTCTTATTTTAAGAGGTAAACACTTTTGCTGCTTAAAACTACTTAAATCTTATAGCAAAACTATTTTTTCTTCTTGCAATAAGATTATATGTATAAGCTTATAGTCTTAAAAGAATCCTTTTCTGAAAACTCAGCAATAAATATGTCCATATAATCCCATAACAAGTCATGTTTAAGAGTTAAGATCATTTCATATTTCTATGAAAACCCTAAAAGAATTTGAGTTTAATACCTCCTATATCAAGAAACAATCTGAAGTTCAAAGAATAAAAGCTTTGCAGTAGGATCCGAATGAGATCTTTAATGCAACAAACTTTACTTTTCTCAATTAGTAAATTAGTACTAGACGTAACATATGTTAAAAAGTTACAGTTCGGCCAACCCTGTACTCGACACAAAAGAAAATAGATCAGCTGAAATGTCAGCTGTTCTTCAAAATTCCCCTTGGATAGTTAAGTATACCAAAAATTTTTGGATAGCTTTAGATTTCTGCTTGACATCAGCTGTTTCGTTAATCAGTTGTTTTTTCCTATGGGATTACAACAACACCAACAAATCCGGATACCTTTGGATACGTACCCGAACGCGACCATTGGCTCTAAATTAATGGCGGCCGCTGTTGCTGTTAACGGTGCTGTTGCTGGTTCAATCTGTTCCGCGCTTTAGTTATTGCACTGGCGAGTAGATGGCTTTTTATGGTAAGGTAGTGTAAACTACAGTGTAAAGAAAAAAGACAAGAAATAATTTAAAATTTACAAACCCAAGGATAAAAAGAGACGGACTTATAACATTGCTGTCACTAAGATCCGTATCGTTTTATTTTTAAGGGATGATCCAGATCCGGATCCAGATAGATTTGTGGATAATAAAACCCACCTATTGTGATATATTGTGATATGCCCTTATTGCGAGTGTCGTTTCCTAGTCGAAAATCTTTTTCGGTATTGTGGATCTCTATTGTGAACGAAATTTTTCGTCTAGACAATCGATCTTTATCGTTTGCATTTTACTGTTCGACTGGCCAACGAATATAATTTTCTGGACAAAAATGTAATTTTTTTAATTTTATTAACTTATTATTTCCATTATAATAATTATTTTAATCACAGGGCAAAAGTATGGTATGATCCATGGGATAAGAATCTTAATGCAGTGGCAAGTTTTATTATGTTTGGTATTGCCGTATTTCTTTTAGTTGGTTTGAGATGATTTTCAATGTCCGCCAATAATTGAACAAATGCTGTCTATGACAAGCGGAAGTATTTCAAAAATCTGCAATGTAGTATGTTAATAAAAGAAAATTTATTTTTACTCATTAACGGACATATTTTCTTCAAGCTGCAGAGGATTCGAAACATCTCTAAGTTGTCTCTTATTCCTGGCAATTATTATGTGGTCGTCGTTGGTTGTTTCATCATCTGTATCATCGAAAAAGCACTCGGAGGAAATCATTTCTTGTTTATTTAACTGAAATTAATTGCATTTATTATTGTGTGTATTTTAATTTTACACAATTTCATCACTTACATTTCATTTATTTCACAATTTTCTCGTCCTAATACAAAAATTCAAATTTCCTAATTGCTCGCACTGTGTATTTAACATTATAAGGGTAGTCATAACCACTTGAGTGCGCGTATAATATTAAAAAAAAACCATATGGCAGTGCTAGTATATCAAAACAATAAAAGTACATACCTAGGTTAGGTTAGGTTGTTGGGCTGACAATTGATGTTGCTATTGTCACACTTAGATCAATGTAGATCCATTGTGTTACCCGTGAGTGTTATCACTCTTTCCTGATAAAGCCTATGTATTCTATTAATCAGTCAAGCCATTTTGAGGCATTGACGAAGTTCAATATGTGTATTCCTGAAATATTAGAAATATCTTCTAGATTATCAAAGAAGTAGCTACCAAGCCATTTCCTTCTCTGGTGGCATAGTGACGGGCAATGACAGAGAAAGTGTGATGTGTCTTCATGTACCTCTTCATCACCACATCCTCTGCATAGGTCATCTGTACTTAGTTTCATTTTAAATTTATGGTATTTCAATAAATTATGTCCGGTGATTATGCTCGTAAGAGAGCGAAGGGACTTCTTACTAAGTTGTATAATTTTGTCAGTTCTCTACAGGTGTCAAGTAGATTCCACCTTTCATTGGATTTCCTTAGGATTATGTCTGAAATTTTCTGTTTAATGTTACAGAGAGGGATGCTTACCATCTCTGCTTGACTAGCGTCGAGCGCTGATCCCTGTCTTGCCAACTCATCGGCATTTTCATTACCTGGTATGCCGCTGTGTCCCGGTACCCAGCAGAGTCTAATATTGTGCTGCGTGCCAAGAATAATAATAAGAACCTTAAGCTCTTCGCGGGAGCAGGAGACAAGCTTCGATTTTATCACAGTGGCAGAAATCGCTTTTATTGCCGCTTGGCTGTCAATGTAAAAGGTGATATCGCCATCATTGTTACCTGTCTAGCAGCTGTTGTCACTGCCAGGACCTCCGCTTGGAAGACACTGCTATGATCTGGGAGCCTAAGTGAGTTGTTTAGCTCAAGAGGTTCTGAGAAAAAGCCTGCACCAACACCTGTGTCCATTTTGGAGCCATCAGTATAGATTGCTATTTCTGATTCACTGGTGTAGGGTTGATTGTTCAGCCATTCTTCTCTGCTTGGAAAGGCAGTTTGGAATGGTTTATAAAAGTCAAGCTCGGGTGTTGTATAATCTGTAATGATGCTATCACCCAAGTATTTCTGAAGAATTTGAGCATGTCCTATTGCGCTGTTTTTCCAGGTATTAGTCTGGCTTAGCCTTAGGCACTATATGCTGCGGATTCTTGTACGAAAAGGTCTAGGGGTTTCAGGTTGAGTATCGCCTCCAACTCTGCAGTTGGTGTGGATCTCATGGCACCCGTAATCCCAATGCACGCGAATCTCTGTACTTTTGCCAGAGTTTTGAGGTTCGTGCTTTTTTCCGTTGCATTCCACCATACCAAATTACCATAGGTTAGTATTGGTCTGATTATCGCCAAATACATCCACCTGATAATTTTTGGACTAGGTCCCCAGGATTTCCCAAAGATTCTGTTACAGGAGTAGAATGCGATCATTCCTTTTTTCTCTCTTTTCTTAGTGTTAAGACTCCAGTTTAATTTCCTATCTAGAATCACACCAAGATACTTTGCATGATCTGAAATCTTCAGCGGGGTGCCTTCAATTGAAGGTATTCTGAAGTTTGGTATTTTCCTTTTATTTGTGAAGAGGACTAATTCTGTTTTTGACGGGTTAACCATCAGGCCGCACTTTCTATATTCTGTCCAACAAAAATTGTCAGTACAGGCCTTATGGGAGAGCTTTTTCTAAAGCAGTGGCGCCTGATGCACCCTCACTACAATGCGTTATGAAAAATGCCACTAAAAAAAGAGCAAGCCACTGACTTTTCTTAAGGAATTGTTGTTGTAATTCTTCGCAAAAAGTTGTACACCCCAACACGACCGTCGTATCCCACTGCTGATGAGATACTGTCAAGATCAAGACAAAGACAAGAGTGTCAAGTGTCACTCAATACGATCGTGCGCTCTTTATCTACATCAAAACAGAGTTACCATTATCATTCTCAATTGCAAGCAAAGAGCTTTTTCAGTGGTTTTTATTAAGGAGCTTTTGGGATTTGAAGCTTTTGAGAACACATTTTAAGAAGATGAGTATGTTGAGTGTTGTCGTATTGCTTTTCAACTTAAAAAAAACGCGCCTATTATCTTACCGCTTGGTGTTGTGGGAAAAGGTAAATTGAATATTGTTTTCAGTCGTTTTGAATCGGCAGACGGTAGCCCTACGCGTTTTTTACTCTCATTTGCGGCGATTTATAATGTAAACTACGGAATCCCTGTGAGAGCTTTAAAAGGCGACACACTTATGCATGGCAATGCAACCAGAATGAGAGACAAACGTCCTATCTTCCCTGTACTGACAATTTTTGTTGGACAGAGTATAGTCCATCTATTAACCTTAGAAAGGGCGTATTCAATCTGTTCACTGATAGTGGGTAAGAATTTACCTGTAGCTAATAACGCAAGATCGTCAGCGTAGGCTACTATCTTTACACCACAGTGTTTTAAATTAATGAGAATTGTGTTCATAACCAGCACCCAAAGGAGTTGTGAGAGAACTCCCCCCTGTGGGGTGCCCCTGGATGTGGACACTCTCATCTGTATCCCTGCCAGTTCCGAGTTAATTTGCCTGTTCTTTAGCATGCACATAACCCAACGTATTATCGAATTATCGATTTTATTGTCTACTAGAGCTGCCTTTACCGCTTTATTGTTCACGTTATTGAAGGCTCCTTCAATATCGAGAAACGCAGCAAGGGTATATTCTTTGTCGCTCAATGTCTTCTCAATCGTGCTAACGACGCTGTGAAGTGCCGTTTCTACACTCTTCCACTTTGTGTAGGCGTGCTGAGCTGGGGATAAATCAACCAGTTCCAGAGTGCCACGAATATGTAGGTCTATCAGTCTTTCAAACGTTTTAAGAATAAACGATGTCAGACTAATTGGCCTGAAATCTTTTGCTTCTGTATGACTGGGCTTGCCAGCTTTTGGAATTAAAACCACTTTGACTTCGCGCCATGATAAAGGAACATATCCCCATTTTAGACTGTTAAGGAATATGTTTTTCAGGAGCGGTATTATTTGGATTTCGCTTTTCTGTAGCATCATTGGGAAGATGCCATCAAGGCCAGGGGATTTATACGGAGAAAAGGAATGGATTGCCCATCTTATCTTTTCTTCCGTTATAATATCCGATGGTATAATGTGTTCCGCGTAGGGTTCTGTTTCCAGGTTGCTGTCATTTGACCCTCAACCCGGGAAGTGAGTATTTATCAAGTGCTCAAGAGTCTCATTGCAGGATTCTGTTTAGCACCCAGTGGGCGTTTTAAGAGATCCTAAAGGGATTGAATCTTTGGAAAGAATTTTCCTTAGTCTAGCAGATTCGTTTGTCCCTTCGATTTCACTGCAAAAAGTTCTCCATGAGCTTCGTTTCGCTCGTTGCGTTTCTGCTTTAAATTTTCGTTGACTGGTTTTATATACTTCCCAGTCATTCTTATTTCTAGTGTTTTTGGCAGCATTGAAAAGTCTTCTTGTTTCTTTTCTTAAGTTACCGAGTTCTACCGTCCACCAGGGTGGTTTTTTTTTTCCTTTCCCTATATGTTTCAGTGGACAACTTTTCTCGAAGGCGTTACTAAGAATCACACTGAGTTCTTCTGATGCTTGATCAATATGCTTGGGTTCTTGAATTGCAGTGTTATTGAAATTTTTGAGTTTTTTCTCTAATTCCCTATTAAAGAGATCCCAGTTGGTGTTTCTGAAATTCCTATAAGGTTTCGGAGTTTCCACTGTATCATTTATCAAGAAGCCTATAAGCCTGTGGTCTGAGAATGATTCTTCTTTGAGAACATTCCATTGGTCGATTGAAACTGTATCTGAATTATTAGTAACAGTTATATCAATCACTTCTTCCCTGTTTTTTATAACAAAAGTGGGCTCATTGTCCCTATTTGCTACCAGTAAATTATGTGCTATAATAAATTCAAAAAGAGACTCACCTCTACTGTTGGTGTCGGTACTTGCCCATTGAGCATGATGTGAGTTAGCATCACATCCTAGAACCACGTCCCATCCTTCGATTGCTGCTCGCTCTACTAGCTGGACTGTTAGGTCTGCAGGTGGTCCCTCCGTCCCGTCATATGGCATAAAGTACATACCTACATACGTGTATAAGAATATACCAATTTTTTCCCTACATCGACGCAATTCACAAAAAACACATTATAATCACGTATCAATCGCATACAAATTAAATTCTCTACCACAAAAAATAATGACACTTGCGGTATCGTCATATCGTGTTGATATTTGATTACTGTCACTTTTGAACTTGACGGATTCGTAAAGTTCTTAATATAGTGGATTTTATTGGAAAATATTTTATCTAGCATAATAAAACCCCTCGAAATACAAAAAATCTCGTGTCGATAAAAGTGGCTTTGTTGTTGGTTACCTAGGGAAATTTAACTATGTAATGCATAAATTTGGCTCTCCATTTCCCAATAAAACACACTTGTATTTGACTAGAACGACTTTGTGTTCTACCTCTGCTTCATGCTGCTCTTATTATACTGCTTGAACACAACAAACTTATCGCGCCAATCCGTCAACTTTGTCAATTTCCTGTATTGGTGGTTTAATTAAAAATGTTTTCTTGTGATTCATCTATTGATCAAACTATTTGATCCCTAAGTAAAGGAATTTTTTTCCACATATACCATCACTGAAACATGCCCAAATGTCAAAATATAAATAAATAAATAAATTTGGTGGTGCAACAGCTCGGAGTGAACCAGGACCTAGTGACTTACAACTCTCAACCATTCCTGTGTGCGTGTTACCAGGAATTGTATGCCGATTCCGAACGGCTTATGAGCAGTGGCGGCTGTACCTTAAGTGCGCTCGTGCGCTGAACCACCAATTCAAAAGATTTAAAAATTACAAAATATTACTGCATCTTTATTTTTAGATTCCCATATTAATATTTTTTTTTAAACATACAAGAACACAAACAAGTAAAATTTCCAATTATGACGAAAAAATGTAAGCGCTTTGCTTTACTATTAAGACTTACTTTCCCAGCAAGTAAAAATTCTCGTGCGCTTCGGCGAGCGCACGAGGACTGCTAATATAACTTGTATGAGTTACAAGCAAGTATCCCTGACGCGTGAGACAAAAGATATTTCATTGAAATGTATCGAGAAATTAGCCTCCTCTCGTGCAGCGCACGAGAACCGAAGATTAACTAGAGCAACCGATGTTTGACTAGAATGCGCTGCGCCTGCGAATATGTAATGTTGTTTCGCTCTATCCGTGACTGGTTAAATAGTGTAGGTTTGTAGGAGTTAGGTTAGTAATTGTTTTTTATTAACTTCCCATAGGGAGTTATTGTAATCGGTCCGATTTGTCAAATTGGAATTTTTGACATTTCTCGACGTTTCAAGGTCCCTAGAGGCTATATCAATCATTTTTAGAGAGATGTCTGTGTGTGTGTGTGTACGTACGTTCGTACGTTCGTACGTTCGTACGTCCGTACGTTCTTGTACCATTTTTCGTCGTCGATATCTCAAGAACGAGTAAAGATATCGACTTCAAATAAATTTTGTTTAATAGGTAATAACTTCGAAAGAGGCTGAAAGGGCGTTTATTAAAATTCAGTGAGTAGTTTTTTCACTATAACGGTTTAAAAAAAAAGTAAAAATTTTGGTTAGTTTCAAATATCTCACGAAAAAAAATGCTATTGATTTAAAATAAAATTTAATGTACTCATTATAAGGTCATACAGATTTGGTATGAGTTTGGAAAAAAATGAACATACCGTTATTTTTTTAAATAAAAAAAACTGAAAAAAAAAATTTCATAACCCAAATATTCTAAGAACGGAAAACAATTTGAAACTCAAAATAATTTTATTTTACGAAAAATAATGTGTTTGACAACTGGTGAAAATTTCAAAAAAAATCAGTTTATAGTTTTTTTACAAAAAATAAAAAACTATATAAAATTCTATTGAAAATTGCTAAAAATTGTTTTTTGACTCAAATTTCTCGAGAACTAGTAGCGATATTGACTTCTAATTTAGTTTATTTTATACATAGTATAATTTTGTACAGTTGGTAAAATGTTGACAAATATTGAATTAATAGTTTTTTTTTTAAATAAAAAAACTATTAAAAATTCTAGTGAAAACTAGTTAAAATTGTATTTCAACTCGAATTTCTTGAGAATGAACACCAATAGTGCCTTCTAAAGTATGTTGTTTTATACATCGATACCTTCCCGTAAGAATGTATACTAAGCGACATTTCTAAAATTGTTCAGGAAATGAAAAAAACGAAGAAAGTTCTAGTTGAATCATAGTGTGCTAAGAGACAATTTTGGTTAAACCAAGTGACATCTAACAAAATTTTTTGTTGCTCACGGCAATGAGATCTTTATTAATGTCGCTAAGCATATTTTTTTTGGCGGATAATACAAATTTCAGGGAGCAACATTATTTTAATGAGAAAACATGGCAGTTGATAAATTTTTTTATTTGTACTCTAGTTTCCTTTTCATGCATAATAGGTTGGCGAAACCCAGGAGAAAACGTGGCCCTTAACATATAGTATATTTCCTCATCAAAAAGTCATTTTCGAAAAAAAGTGTCGCTTAGTACATTCTTACGGGAAGGTATCGACATAATACAATTATTAACATATGGTTAAATTTTGACAAGTATCGAATTGACAGTTTTAACAAAAATATAAAAAAAATTTACTAAAAAGTGGTAATATTTGTTTTTCGGCTAGAATATCTTGAGAACGAGCAATGATATTGACTTAGCCATTATTTAATTTTATACATAATACAATTTCTAACAAATGGTTTATATTTGACATATATCTAGTTTTAGAGTGGATATAGTTTGTAAGTACCCTTCTATCAATAACCAAACCATATCTTTTATATTTGAATATTTCGGTTTTAAATTTTTTTCAATTAAAATGTTTGGAACCGAAATAATAAAGTAATGTCTATAATATAATACATAATTTTATAACTTTATTATCAACTTAGTTTTTAGAAGAATGTATGTACTGTAGATACGTACATATATGAATAAGGTTGTTCAGTTGTACCCAAGTCCCACATATTCAAATTCCATTAATAGCTATGGTAAAATTATTGAAGAAAACGTCACAATATGTTTTTATCTTTTTGTCCATGAAAAATACTACTAAAGGTTTTCTTAGGTGTAGGAACACAGATATATTAAAAAACACGGAAATCTATAATTGAGTATATAATATGTATCTACCAACCTTCGTAATTATTACAAGAAATTTAACATTTTAAATAGAAAAGTTTTAAATTAGTTAAACACATTTTCTGTAAAAAAAAACATAAAATGAGCGACTAAGTATCCTCATCATCAACAAAACAAAGCAAATTTCCTAATATTATAGTATGCCACAAGCATCATCGATTTTTAAAACAGGAATCATTGTATATCCAGTGCAGATCACAGCCTTTCAATCCGGAAAAACCGCAACAACAATTACACTATGAAACCATCTACTTCGATCTTCCATCTACTGCTCTATGATCGAAATATGTATACAAAATATCATACCAATTACCACAACAGATACAGTACAGATACAGCTAAAGTTTATTTCGCTGAAAATTTGGTTATTTGAAAAAAACTAAATATAAAGTTTACAAGACCACAAATGGGAAGTTATCAGTGTGGGTCGCACCCAGCCTCTTTTTTTGGTTTTGGTTCGATTCTGTACTGTGTACAGTGTGTGGTGTGGGATAAAATTAACAGTGATTAGGTATATTAAAGACAGTAATAAATCTTTTTAAAATAAAGTTACCTGAATTCACGATTTGACGCATTTAAGTGAAAAAATAAAAAACATGATTCCTTGCTAAATGTAATAAGTGTGTCAGTTTTATACATGGTCGAAATTCTTCGAGCAATTATACAAAACAATAAAAAATCGACATATACATGTAAATTGTTGTTTTTTTGCGATTTCTAATCTTAATACCTACTTAGTGAGCAAGTAAAGTGCACCACCTGTTCAACAACCCACCAGCCGCCACTGCTTATGAGCAATGTCAAAATGTAGGATTCATTAAAAATAAGCACATTCGTTATTTACAGTAACTATTCACCCCGATTACCGATGTCGTAAACGACAGCGAAATATACGACCTGACACGATCTGCATTCCATAAGTCGTTTCCAACTTTTGTCTCGTTTTGTTGTCGTCTGTAAATGTCAAACGTCGTTGAACACTTTCTGTCTGTAAGACGAAAAAATACGACGACTAAGAAAAAAAACACGATATCTCTCGTTCAGAAATTTACACACGACAGAGACATAAAAGGTCGCAAAACTCCAAGTATTCTTGTTAAATAATTTATTTTATCGAATTTTTTTACGATAAATAAAACAAGTACATATTTGCTAAATTTGTTGTACTATACTATATACTTGTAATGTTGTAATTAACAAATGAAAACCAATTCCAGACGATCGTAGATTTGAGGAAGAAGACGAGCAGTTAGGGTTTTTTTTTTTGAAGGGGATACAAAAAACGTCCTCCAGTAAGAGATGGAGATGCTTGGCAAAAGTTTTGAATCGCTTATTCTATAACGGCAAGCTTTCGCTATTGAACAAGAAAGAGCTACGCTTTCGAAGAAGGAGTGTGTACTCCAAGAAAAAACCTTAAATTGTATCAATGAAAGTATAATCAAAGGAAGAAAAGAGGAATATAAGTCATACAAATTAAAGGAGCACACTGCTAGGAGAGACACAACACATCTTAAGATCCAAGAGGAAACACTTGTAATTTATAAACATGGGATGGAAAGAAAAGAAACTAATAAATGTAATACATTTCAACACTTATCATTTTAATTACTTATTAATTTTCTAATAATTAAAAAAAACTGCATTTGTTCATTAATTGAACATCGAGCAATAATATTGTATGTAGACCAGTGTTGGGACTTCTACCACTTAAGTGGTATTTCTACCACTTTTTGCTGTTCATAAAAACCTACCACCTAAAAATCTAATTCTACCACTTTTTGCAACTCAGATTTCACCTACTCGTATATTTCTACTTTACCATATATGTATGTACCATACGACCAAAATCACTCCTAAAATGTATCCCAAATATTAATCCTAATATTTTAACGATTGCATGTCATAATTTAAGTTTGTGCTCCGCTTGTGCTGCTAAATGTATATCGTGGCAAACAGAAAATTCTAAGGCTTCACAAATTTCTCATTCTTTTTAAAATTAAGGCAATTAAGTTTCTTGGAAATTTTTGTCAATAAATCTTAAAATTATAAATGAGTTGAGTTAAACAGAATATTTCAATCTGAGAACACAAAAATACACTTTTTGATCGAAAGTATGAATACTTAAAAAACTAAATATAAGTAAAAATTTGGTAAAGTCAGAAAATCTTAATATAAACACAAATGTAAGAAACCCTGAAAACTATTTACCATTTTCTCATTTGTATTTTGGCCTTTACTTTGAAAGGTACTCATTAGAAAATGACATTTAAGTTTTTGGTTTGGAACGAGTTTAACCCTAGACCCGTGTACTGGGCACTCAGTGCCCAATACAATTTTTAAAATGAAATTGTATAATATGTATGTATGTGACTTTTTTTCAGATAATAATGTGATCTTTGAAACATAAAGAACCGAAATATTATTTCTTTTATTTTTGTATTTGAATTATTTTCAATAAATTTATTTTCAATATACGATTTGCTACATAAAAATGCCTTTTAATTTCTACCACTTTTTTGACAACCTTTCTACCACTCTTTAGCTTCTGCGAAGTCCCAACACTGATGTAGACTTTCCTTTGAATTTGACAGATATTTGTTACTTTTTCATCGTTTTTAAATCTGTTACAAAATCATCGCGTCGAAGAAGTTATGGAATGCCATTTAAAAAACGAGACGACAGAGAAAACGAGAGACGTCGAAAAAACGAGACGACATAGGTAATTGGGGTGATTGTATCTGTCGATTGAGATACACAATACCAAAAAGAAAATTTGTCGTTGCTTTCGACTTTTATCGTGTCGAAAGTTGAACGACACTCGCAATAAGGGCCATAATTATGTTTTGTCTGTCCTTTTTTGGAACATTTTTTGTGTATTATATTTGTTTGCTAAGTCTAAGGATTAAAAGTACTTTGCCTGGTTCGGTTCCTGGGTTTCAAAAATTTTAACTCCATTTTTGGTGCTCTGCACCGCTCAAGCGACTTAGTCAATACGTTTATAGTATGTTCTGCCGCCACTTCGCCACTATGCCTCTATGCCTATGTTAACAGTTTTTGTTGGACTATTCGCCTTTTAAATATGCATTTATTGAATTTTTTTTAAATTAAATAAAACAATGTAAACCAGTTGTTTCCGTATATCATAACAATAGCAAAGTAACTAGTAGTAATATTGACCAACTTTCAAAACTAACAAACGCAGTTGTTAATGGTCGTAAGTTACATACATACATTTTGTATGAACTATTAAAAAAAAATAAAAATCATCATATAATAAAACGGCAAACATGTTTTTTGTGGTACACTTTTCTCCATCTTCAGTGCTTGTACGGCCACAACGAAATTCAGTAAACCACTTTTTAACCATGAAATCGATGGTGCAGAGTCCCCATAGTATTTATCAAGCTTAGCCTTGGTCTCGGTAATGGTTTTTTTTTCGCAAGAAATAATGCTTAATAAGCACACGAAATTCCTTTTTTTCCATTTTCTCCTCAAATTAGTGAGTAGTCTCATAAAAATAGCTGTCAAACACAAACTAACTGACGCAGCAAGTTTAAATTTTGACAGGAGTCAACTGACAGATGCCTGTTGACAGGAGCAGTGTTGCTGTTTCAAAAAAGAGGTCAGAAATTCAAAAAGTCACGGACTTATTGACCCGCCCTCGTATATTATCAAAGTCCGCAGTGTCCAGTTTCTAGTATATGTTGTGATAGTCCAGTGGATTCCCTTTTATTTCGAATATCCGCTTTATGTTCAGTTAATCTCGTCTCCAATGATCTCTTAGTTGTCCCAATGTAGATCCGATTGCACGTCTCCCCTTCTTTGCCATTGCACCCAATTTTAAAAACTATGTCATGCTGTTGTTCTTATTCTATTTTGGTTTTTGTGTTGGTGAATAGTTCTCTTATTGTTGAATTTGATTTGTGAGCGAATGTCACATTTTCGTTTTTATTCTTTATGTAAGTTTCTCTTATCAGTTAGATTTGGGATATAATACTATCGCATAGGGTTGCCAACTTCTGGATTTTGCTGAGAATTTTTGTTTTTGTTAGTTTTATTGATGTTATTGTTTATTAAATTATTTATTAAGTAATGTGGAAAATTGTTCATATGTAATATTGTTTTAATTGTTATAAAATTGTTAATAAAATTGTTTGCAGTGTTAATTTTTTGTTGTAAGGGTTGAGTCGAGAGGAAATTAATCATTCTGCCAGATGCTGTAGTTTTAGATTACCAGTTAAATTTAATTTTGTTTCTTGTTCTGTAAATTCTGATGTCTAGGTAGGGTAAGCTTTGGTTTTGTTCTATTTCAACTGTGAATTTAAGTTTTGTGTAGTAATGGTTCAGGTACTTCAAGATTTCGTCCTTATCTTTTTCTTTAATGATAGAAAACACGTCGTCTACGTACTTGGTGATGAATTTGATGGTAATTTCTTTTTGTTTTTTAAGTTCTATTGTTTTTTTCGATTAAATCGTCCAAAATGATGTCAGCTATTGTGGGGGAGAGGGGATTTTCCATGGACATACCAAAAGTCTGATATAGTTTATCTCGGAATTTGAAGTAGTTGTACTCTTTCACATTATACGGAAATACTAAGGAAATTTCCTGGGATTCCCTTTTACAAAAACCAACATCCAAGGTACCTTGCATAAATTCAAAAATTTAAGAAATTCAATATTAAACTTTGTTCAAGGTACAGAGTTCGCATAAATTTTACTTGTTCAACTTATAGAGTACTTAGGGGAAAAATTCAAGGTATTGAGTCTTAAAAATTGTCCGTTCAAGGTATAGAATGCGTAAAGGTAAAAAATATTTGTTTAAGTTATTGGAATGTTCAAGTAATCGTATGTTCAAGTTAACGAGAGTCTACTGTACATAAAAAGGGCACAAAGTGCGAAGTTTGAAATCGTCCTATTGATAAACTTTCACATATTCCCAAAAATCTTTGAAAGCATTTTGTACGAAATTTTAAGTTTTCGTTCTAAGTCTCCCATTTCCCCTAGAAAACATGAATAAATCGAAAATAAAGATAAAATGGAAGAAAATATGTTTTATTTTAAGAGCAATAGTAAGACAATACGATAGGAATACAATTTAAATCATGAAATGTTACATTCCAAAACATGAACAATCTCAAAAACATGAACACCCTCGGTTTTAATTAGTTCACGTTTTCCAATGTTCACTGTAGTTCAATTGAGTTTGTATGTCTTGATTGATTTCAAATACAAAGTGTTCTATGGGCATAACACCTAGAACGGGTTGTATTATGATTTTAATCCATCGGTACCTACGCTTCACAGTTGAAACTAGATCGTCAGAGTTGTGTTTTGAGTGTTTGTGATTTTTGAAATGGTAAGTGATTTTTGTATTGTGTTTACAAATATTCGTGGGCTAAGAAGGAATTTCCTTGACGTGTACGCCCATTCTGTTAAGTACTCACCAGTTTTGGCATTAGGTGAAACACAGGTTGGTGCAAACACTGATCTTTCAGAATTTCGCTTGCCTGCCTATAATCTAATGTCATTACTCTTTCGCCATCACGGCCTTTTGGTTTATGTGTTGCTTGCCAGAATCTTCCTCAATAAGGACATTGTTCTAATACGAATTTTAACTTCATGTGGCTCAAATTTACTGTCCGCAAGCACATCATCCATTATTATTTCATTTATAGAAGTCCAAATCTTAACAGCAATTCAACTCTTAATGAGCTTGATGCGTTTTCTGATTCCAATTCCCGAATTGTGTCCTTGTACCCTCACCTGAAATCGTTATTCAAATTGGCTCCGCTATTCAGGACAGACAACACCCGAATTAAGATATGTCGAGATCTACGCTGAGATGCACTACCTTACTCAGCTGGTAGATGAGCCCACCCGAATACCAGATGTTGCTGGGCAAAACGCTCACACTCTCGATTTGTTTCTTACTTCTAACCCTGATAAGTACGCCATAACGTTAAACTCTCCATTCGGCACTTCGGACCATTGTGCAATATCAGCCAACTTGTCGTGTCCCATTCATCCAGTTAAAGAGAAGCATCCCACTAGGACCGTTTGGCAATATGAGAAAGCCAACTGGAACGGTCTGAATACTTTTTTTTTTTTTAAATTTTAAAGTGTTTCACTATGTTGCCTCGATAGTGACGTTGATGCCAGTGCTGATATGATCACAGAAGGGATTTTTCTTGGGATGCGTAAGTTTCCGCTCGTACAAAGCCAACCAAACCGAGGAAAATCGGAAAAAGTATAAACAAGTCAGAAACAAAAGCAACGCTGTTATAAAAAAAAAACCAAATTCTTACTTGACCAGAAATTAAGGCAAAAAATCCTACAATGTCCCAAAGGCAATAGAAATTTCTGGTCATTTGTCAAGAACGTAAAAAATTCAATTTCATCTTCGGTTCTAACGGTTCTACAATGACAAGCCGATAACTTGCTCTTTAGATGAGGCAAATATACTTGCAGCTCATTTTGCTGCTAGCTGTACTTTGCCTGTTAGCAACATTTCCCCTCCTGTACTTGAGAACGTAAATCATTTAATGGGACAGGTACATTTCCTCACTCGTACAGTTGCAAGAGCCCTTCGAGATCTTGATATAAACAAACCCGCTGGTCCTGATAGTATACCCCCATTCTTCTGAGGAGGTGTTCTTCATCGCTGGCAAAACCATTGCGCAAGATTTTCCATCGCTCCTAATGTTCTGAAATCTTCCCTTCCCCTCCTATCGACCAATTGCACTTACGTCCCTTTCTAAGACCATGGAATCACTGATAAATCATCAGCTCAAGAAATATCTCGAAAATCGAAAGCTTCTTAATGACCGGCTTTCGCAGCAATCGTTCTACTGGTGATCTGATGGCCTCTCTCACCGAAGAGTATAACAGATCTTTACATTGTTTTGGAGAAAATTAAGATTATTGCGCTTGATATCAACGAAACCTGCAACTTGTAATTTTTAAATAGCTTTCTTAAGCTAAATAAAGTTAAATAAAAAAAAAATACCAAAAATGATAAAACACGTGTGGTTTCAATAAATTAGTGACTACAATAAAATGTTTTATTACTTCAATTGGAGATAGAATTAGAAGAGGAAGTAAGAGAAATTAGAAGGAAAAGTAAAAGTAAAAGAACGTTTTGGTTATGCCAGACCCTCATTATTTTGGCAATACCCAACACGACCCCTCTTCGAAAATTTTTGCAATAATGTGAAACTCAAAATATGTTACATATAAAAATTCAAAACATTTTATGCTTATAATTTTTTTTATATTTTTGTTTTAGAATTATTTTACAACTATTCATACTCTTAATAATTTTAGTAAGCCGTGGCCTCAACTCTCTCTTCGCACAAATTGATTGATTATTATCATTAGGTGATGGATTATCAGATGAATTCGCTTGCACATTGATTCCAGTTTGTTGATTTTAAGTGTTATTTTGGTTGTTGTTTTTGTTTCTAATTTGATCTAAATGGCGCTTAATATCTCTTTGTTATTATGAGTAATTATGCAATAATATGTCCGAGGACCAAGTTGTTTTTTTACTGTTGCACAACGTCTTCTTGATAATGAAAAAGAGGTTTAGAAACCAATCTATATATAAACATATATTTTGTATTCTTTCTCAAACAATATTTTATTTTAGAATAATATAATAACAAGTTTGAAATAGTATACTTAGAGCTAGGTATATAGTATATTATATTGTAAGTTATTGTTAAGAAGTTATGATCATATTGTCCTTACAGTTGCTTTAGTCCAGCTTGGTTTATTAATGTTTGTGTAGTCTAATCATAACTTTCTGTCCTTTGGAAAACACCATATTACGTTTGCCTTTATAATTAGAAATAATTTTATCTTGACTATCAATAATATTTTTTCTAGTCATTGGAGGCCTTAAAGAACTAAAGCGTGTTTTTAGAACACGTCCAAAGAAAAGCTTTGCTGGTGATTCACCAGTCGAGCATTGTTTAGCGTTGCGATAATCAACGAGGAACCTATTTAAAATAGTGTCCATACAACTGTTTTTATTATCCTTAAGATTTGCAAGGATTGATTTTTTAAGGTCTTGACGAAATTCTCGGCTTGACCATTGGTTGCTGGATGTCCAGGTGCAGTGAAAATGTGTTTAATAACATTGTTTGTTGTAAATTTACGAAATTCACTCGACACAAATTGTCGACCGTTGTCAGTTACGAGGACGTCCACTAATCCATAACGACAAAACAATTCTCTCAGTTTACTAATAGTAAATGAAGAAGTAATTTTTTTTTGTTTTGAATACTTCAACCCATTTAGAGAATGAGTCGATTACAATACATACATACAATTACATGCTCCTATGTAATAGACTAGGAATTTTAAAAAACGAATGCTATTGGAGAAAACTGTTCCTAAGGATAAAATTAATTTTTTAAATTCTTAGTAGTAAGAGACAAAAACAGATTGCTATGCAAATATGAATTTATGCAATTTTTTAATTTCTTAAAAAAAATTTTTGGTACGCCAATTTAAAGTTTTTATTATTGTTCGAATAAAAATTCAATTTACAAAAAAATAATATTGAACCGTTTCTGAGATATCGAATTTTCAAAAAAAGGAGTCAACTGACAGATGCCTGTTGACAGGAGCAGTGTTGCTGTTTCAGTAAAGAGGTCAGAAATTCAAAAAGTCACGGACTTATTGACCCGCCCTCGTATATTATCAAAGTCCGCAGTGTCCAGTTTCTAGTATATGTTGTGATAGTCCAGTGGATTCTCTTTTATTTCGAATATCCGCTTTATGTTCAGTTAATCTCGTCTCCAATGATCTCTTAGTTGTCCCAATGTAGATCCGATTGCACGTCTCCCCTTCTTTGCCATTGCACCCAATTTTATAAACTATGTCATGCTGTTGTTCTTATTCTATTTTGGTTTTTGTGTTGGTGAATAGTTCTCTTATTGTTGAATTTGATTTGTGAGCGAATGTCACATTTTCTTTTTTATTCTTTATGTAAGTTTCTCTTATCAGTTAGATTTGGGATATATGCAATACCATAATATCGCATAGTGTTGTCAACTTCTGGATTTTGTTGAGAATTTTTGTTTTTGTTAGTTTTATTGATGTTATTGTTTATTAAATTATTTATTAAGTAATGTGGAAAATTGTTCATATGTAATATTGTTTTAATTGTTATAAAATTGTTAATAAAATTGTTTGCAGTGTTAATTTTTTGTTGTAAGGGTTGAGTCGAGAGGAAATTAATCATTCTGCCAGATGCTGTAGTTTTAGATTACCAGTTAAATTTAATTTTGTTTCTTGTTCTGTAAATTCTGATGTCTAGGTAGGGTAAGCTTTGGTTTTGTTCTATTTCAACTGTGAATTTAAGTTTTGTGTGGTAATGGTTCAGGTACTTCAAGATTTCGTCCTTATCTTTTTCTTTAATGATAGAAAACACGTCGTCTACGTACTTGGTGATGAATTTGATGGTAATTTCTTTTTGTTTTTTAAATTCTTCTATTGTTTTTTTCGATTAAATCGTCCAAAATGATGTCAGCTATTGTGGGGGAGAGGGGATTTTCCATGGACATACCAAAAGTCTGATATAGTTTATCTCGGAATTTGAAGTAGTTGTACTCTTTCACATTATACGGAAATACTAAGGAAATTTCCTGGGATTCCCTTTTACAAAAACCAACATCCAAGGTACCTTGCATAAATTCAAAAATTTAAGAAATTCAATATTAAACTTTGTTCAAGGTACAGAGTTCGCATAAATTTTACTTGTTCAACTTATAGAGTACTTAGGGGAAAAATTCAAGGTATTGGGGGCTATCGTGAACAAAATTTCCCTCGGAATTTTCCCCATCTTCGAAAATTGGAAAGGTCAATACTTCTGCACTGTTCATTGTAAGCTGGCGACTGGCCTTTTTAAATGAGAGCCAAAGTCACTATGAAACTTAATTCCCAATATCAATAAATTCCAAGGGAAACTTTCGACATTATTCGAGATAACAATTTTGAAAGTTGGGAACAATTCCCAGGGAAATTTTATTCACGATAGGCCCCATTGAGTCTTAAAAATTGTCCGTTCAAGGTATAGAATGCGTAAAGGTAAAAAATATTTGTTTAAGTTATTGGAATGTTCAAGTAATCGTATGTTCAAGTTAACGAGAGTCTACTGTACATAAAAAGGGCACAAAGTGCGAAGTTTGAAATCGTCCTATTGATAAACTTTCACATATTCCCAAAAATCTTTGAAAGCATTTTGTACGAAATTTTAAGTTTTCGTTCTAAGTCTCCCATTTCCCCTAGAAAACATGAATAAATCGAAAATAAAGATAAAATGGAAGAAAATATGTTTTATTTTAAGAGCAATAGTAAGACAATACGATAGGAATACAATTTAAATCATGAAATGTTACATTCCAAAACATGAACAATCTCAAAAACATGAACACCCTCGGTTTTAATTAGTTCACGTTTTCCAATGTTCACTGTAGTTCAATTGAGTTTGTATGTCTTGATTGATTTCAAATACAAAGTGTTCTATGGGCATAACACCTAGAACGGGTTGTATTATGATTTTAATCCATCGGTACCTACGCTTCACAGTTGAAACTAGATCGTCAGAGTTGTGTTTTGAGTGTTTGTGATTTTTGAAATGGTAAGTGATTTTTGTATTGTGTTTACAAATATTCGTGGGCTAAGAAGGAATTTCCTTGACGTGTACGCCCATTCTGTTAAGTACTCACCAGTTTTGGCATTAGGTGAAACACAGGTTGGTGCAAACACTGATCTTTCAGAATTTCGCTTGCCTGCCTATAATCTAATGTCATTACTCTTTCGCCATCACGGCCTTTTGGTTTATGTGTTGCTTGCCAGAATCTTCCTCAATAAGGACATTGTTCTAATACGAATTTTAACTTCATGTGGCTCAAATTTACTGTCCGCAAGCACATCATCCATTATTATTTCATTTATAGAAGTCCAAATCTTAACAGCAATTCAACTCTTAATGAGCTTGATGCGTTTTCTGATTCCAATTCCCGAATTGTGTCCTTGTACCCTCACCTGAAATCGTTATTCAAATTGGCTCCGCTATTCAGGACAGACAACACCCGAATTAAGATATGTCGAGATCTACGCTGAGATGCACTACCTTACTCAGCTGGTAGATGAGCCCACCCGAATACCAGATGTTTCTGGGCAAAACGCTCACACTCTCGATTTGTTTCTTACTTCTAACCCTGATAAGTACGCCATAACGTTAAACTCTCCATTCGGCACTTCGGACCATTGTGCAATATCAGCCAACTTGTCGTGTCCCATTCATCCAGTTAAAGAGAAGCATCCCACTAGGACCGTTTGGCAATATGAGAAAGCCAACTGGAACGGTCTGAATACTTTTTTTTTTTTTTAATTTTAAAGTGTTTCACTATGTTGCCTCGATAGTGACGTTGATGCCAGTGCTGATATGATCACAGAAGGGATTTTTCTTGGGATGCGTAAGTTTCCGCTCGTACAAAGCCAACCAAACCGAGGAAAATCGGAAAAAGTATAAACAAGTCAGAAACAAAAGCAACGCTGTTATAAAAAAAAAACCAAATTCTTACTTGACCAGAAATTAAGGCAAAAAATCCTACAATGTCCCAAAGGCAATAGAAATTTCTGGTCATTTGTCAAGAACGTAAAAAATTCAATTTCATCTTCGGTTCTAACGGTTCTACAATGACAAGCCGATAACTTGCTCTTTAGATGAGGCAAATATACTTGCAGCTCATTTTGCTGCTAGCTGTACTTTGCCTGTTAGCAACATTTCCCCTCCTGTACTTGAGAACGTAAATCATTTAATGGGACAGGTACATTTCCTCACTCGTACAGTTGCAAGAGCCCTTCGAGATCTTGATATAAACAAACCCGCTGGTCCTGATAGTATACCCCCATTCTTCTGAGGAGGTGTTCTTCATCGCTGGCAAAACCATTGCGCAAGATTTTCCATCGCTCCTAATGTTCTGAAATCTTCCCTTCCCCTCCTATCGACCAATTGCACTTACGTCCCTTTCTAAGACCATGGAATCACTGATAAATCATCAGCTCAAGAAATATCTCGAAAATCGAAAGCTTCTTAATGACCGGCTTTCGCAGCAATCGTTCTACTGGTGATCTGATGGCCTCTCTCACCGAAGAGTATAACAGATCTTTACATTGTTTTGGAGAAAATTAAGATTATTGCGCTTGATATCAACGAAACCTGCAACTTGTAATTTTTAAATAGCTTTCTTAAGCTAAATAAAGTTAAATAAAAAAAAATACCAAAAATGATAAAACACGTGTGGTTTCAATAAATTAGTGACTACAATAAAATGTTTTATTACTTCAATTGGAGATAGAATTAGAAGAGGAAGTAAGAGAAATTAGAAGGAAAAGTAAAAGTAAAAGAACGTTTTGGTTATGCCAGACCCTCATTATTTTGGCAATACCCAACACGACCCCTCTTCGAAAATTTTTGCAATAATGTGAAACTCAAAATATGTTACATATAAAAATTCAAAACATTTTATGCTTATAATTTTTTTTATATTTTTGTTTTAGAATTATTTTACAACTATTCATACTCTTAATAATTTTAGTAAGCCGTGGCCTCAACTCTCTCTTCGCACAAATTGATTGATTATTATCATTAGGTGATGGATTATCAGATGAATTCGCTTGCACATTGATTCCAGTTTGTTGATTTTAAGTGTTATTTTGGTTGTTGTTTTTGTTTCTAATTTGATCTAAATGGCGCTTAATATCTCTTTGTTATTATGAGTAATTATGCAATAATATGTCCGAGGACCAAGTTGTTTTTTTACTGTTGCACAACGTCTTCTTGATAATGAAAAAGAGGTTTAGAAACCAATCTATATATAAACATATATTTTGTATTCTTTCTCAAACAATATTTTATTTTAGAATAATATAATAACAAGTTTGAAATAGTATACTTAGAGCTAGGTATATAGTATATTATATTGTAAGTTATTGTTAAGAAGTTATGATCATATTGTCCTTACAGTTGCTTTAGTCCAGCTTGGTTTATTAATGTTTGTGTAGTCTAATCATAACTTTCTGTCCTTTGGAAAACACCATATTACGTTTGCCTTTATAATTAGAAATAATTTTATCTTGACTATCAATAATATTTTTTCTAGTCATTGGAGGCCTTAAAGAACTAAAGCGTGTTTTTAGAACACGTCCAAAGAAAAGCTTTGCTGGTGATTCACCAGTCGAGCATTGTTTAGCGTTGCGATAATCAACGAGGAACCTATTTAAAATAGTGTCCATACAACTGTTTTTATTATCCTTAAGATTTGCAAGGATTGATTTTTTAAGGTCTTGACGAAATTCTCGGCTTGACCATTGGTTGCTGGATGTCCAGGTGCAGTGAAAATGTGTTTAATAACATTGTTTGTTGTAAATTTACGAAATTCACTCGACACAAATTGTCGACCGTTGTCAGTTACGAGGACGTCCACTAATCCATAACGACAAAACAATTCTCTCAGTTTACTAATAGTAAATGAAGAAGTAATTTTTTTTTGTTTTGAATACTTCATCCCATTTAGAGAATGAGTCGATTACAATACATACATACAATTACATGCTCCTATGTAATAGACTAGGAATTTTAAAAAACGAATGCTATTGGAGAAAACTGTTCCTAAGGATAAAATTAATTTTTTAAATTCTTAGTAGTAAGAGACAAAAACAGATTGCTATGCAAATATGAATTTATGCAATTTTTTAATTTCTTAAAAAAAATTTTTGGTACGCCAATTTAAAGTTTTTATTATTGTTCGAATAAAAATTCAATTTACAAAAAAATAATATTGAACCGTTTCTGAGATATCGAATTTTCAAAAAAAGGAGTCAACTGACAGATGCCTGTTGACAGGAGCAGTGTTGCTGTTTCAGTAAAGAGGTCAGAAATTCAAAAAGTCACGGACTTATTGACCCGCCCTCGTATATTATCAAAGTCCGCAGTGTCCAGTTTCTAGTATATGTTGTGATAGTCCAGTGGATTCTCTTTTATTTCGAATATCCGCTTTATGTTCAGTTAATCTCGTCTCCAATGATCTCTTAGTTGTCCCAATGTAGATCCGATTGCACGTCTCCCCTTCTTTGCCATTGCACCCAATTTTATAAACTATGTCATGCTGTTGTTCTTATTCTATTTTGGTTTTTGTGTTGGTGAATAGTTCTCTTATTGTTGAATTTGATTTGTGAGCGAATGTCACATTTTCTTTTTTATTCTTTATGTAAGTTTCTCTTATCAGTTAGATTTGGGATATATGCAATACCATAATATCGCATAGTGTTGTCAACTTCTGGATTTTGTTGAGAATTTTTGTTTTTGTTAGTTTTATTGATGTTATTGTTTATTAAATTATTTATTAAGTAATGTGGAAAATTGTTCATATGTAATATTGTTTTAATTGTTATAAAATTGTTAATAAAATTGTTTGCAGTGTTAATTTTTTGTTGTAAGGGTTGAGTCGAGAGGAAATTAATCATTCTGCCAGATGCTGTAGTTTTAGATTACCAGTTAAATTTAATTTTGTTTCTTGTTCTGTAAATTCTGATGTCTAGGTAGGGTAAGCTTTGGTTTTGTTCTATTTCAACTGTGAATTTAAGTTTTGTGTGGTAATGGTTCAGGTACTTCAAGATTTCGTCCTTATCTTTTTCTTTAATGATAGAAAACACGTCGTCTACGTACTTGGTGATGAATTTGATGGTAATTTCTTTTTGTTTTTTAAATTCTTCTATTGTTTTTTTTCGATTAAATCGTCCAAAATGATGTCAGCTATTGTGGGGGAGAGGGGATTTTCCATGGACATACCAAAAGTCTGATATAGTTTATCTCGGAATTTGAAGTAGTTGTACTCTTTCACATTATACGGAAATACTAAGGAAATTTCCTGGGATTCCCTTTTACAAAAACCAACATCCAAGGTACCTTGCATAAATTCAAAAATTTAAGAAATTCAATATTAAACTTTGTTCAAGGTACAGAGTTCGCATAAATTTTACTTGTTCAACTTATAGAGTACTTAGGGGAAAAATTCAAGGTATTGAGTCTTAAAAATTGTCCGTTCAAGGTATAGAATGCGTAAAGGTAAAAAATATTTGTTTAAGTTATTGGAATGTTCAAGTAATCGTATGTTCAAGTTAACGAGAGTCTACTGTACATAAAAAGGGCACAAAGTGCGAAGTTTGAAATCGTCCTATTGATAAACTTTCACATATTCCCAAAAATCTTTGAAAGCATTTTGTACGAAATTTTAAGTTTTCGTTCTAAGTCTCCCATTTCCCCTAGAAAACATGAATAAATCGAAAATAAAGATAAAATGGAAGAAAATATGTTTTATTTTAAGAGCAATAGTAAGACAATACGATAGGAATACAATTTAAATCATGAAATGTTACATTCCAAAACATGAACAATCTCAAAAACATGAACACCCTCGGTTTTAATTAGTTCACGTTTTCCAATGTTCACTGTAGTTCAATTGAGTTTGTATGTCTTGATTGATTTCAAATACAAAGTGTTCTATGGGCATAACACCTAGAACGGGTTGTATTATGATTTTAATCCATCGGTACCTACGCTTCACAGTTGAAACTAGATCGTCAGAGTTGTGTTTTGAGTGTTTGTGATTTTTGAAATGGTAAGTGATTTTTGTATTGTGTTTACAAATATTCGTGGGCTAAGAAGGAATTTCCTTGACGTGTACGCCCATTCTGTTAAGTACTCACCAGTTTTGGCATTAGGTGAAACACAGGTTGGTGCAAACACTGATCTTTCAGAATTTCGCTTGCCTGCCTATAATCTAATGTCATTACTCTTTCGCCATCACGGCCTTTTGGTTTATGTGTTGCTTGCCAGAATCTTCCTCAATAAGGACATTGTTCTAATACGAATTTTAACTTCATGTGGCTCAAATTTACTGTCCGCAAGCACATCATCCATTATTATTTCATTTATAGAAGTCCAAATCTTAACAGCAATTCAACTCTTAATGAGCTTGATGCGTTTTCTGATTCCAATTCCCGAATTGTGTCCTTGTACCCTCACCTGAAATCGTTATTCAAATTGGCTCCGCTATTCAGGACAGACAACACCCGAATTAAGATATGTCGAGATCTACGCTGAGATGCACTACCTTACTCAGCTGGTAGATGAGCCCACCCGAATACCAGATGTTGCTGGGCAAAACGCTCACACTCTCGATTTGTTTCTTACTTCTAACCCTGATAAGTACGCCATAACGTTAAACTCTCCATTCGGCACTTCGGACCATTGTGCAATATCAGCCAACTTGTCGTGTCCCATTCATCCAGTTAAAGAGAAGCATCCCACTAGGACCGTTTGGCAATATGAGAAAGCCAACTGGAACGGTCTGAATACTTTTTTTTTTTTTAAATTTTAAAGTGTTTCACTATGTTGCCTCGATAGTGACGTTGATGCCAGTGCTGATATGATCACAGAAGGGATTTTTCTTGGGATGCGTAAGTTTCCGCTCGTACAAAGCCAACCAAACCGAGGAAAATCGGAAAAAGTATAAACAAGTCAGAAACAAAAGCAACGCTGTTATAAAAAAAAAACCAAATTCTTACTTGACCAGAAATTAAGGCAAAAAATCCTACAATGTCCCAAAGGCAATAGAAATTTCTGGTCATTTGTCAAGAACGTAAAAAATTCAATTTCATCTTCGGTTCTAACGGTTCTACAATGACAAGCCGATAACTTGCTCTTTAGATGAGGCAAATATACTTGCAGCTCATTTTGCTGCTAGCTGTACTTTGCCTGTTAGCAACATTTCCCCTCCTGTACTTGAGAACGTAAATCATTTAATGGGACAGGTACATTTCCTCACTCGTACAGTTGCAAGAGCCCTTCGAGATCTTGATATAAACAAACCCGCTGGTCCTGATAGTATACCCCCATTCTTCTGAGGAGGTGTTCTTCATCGCTGGCAAAACCATTGCGCAAGATTTTCCATCGCTCCTAATGTTCTGAAATCTTCCCTTCCCCTCCTATCGACCAATTGCACTTACGTCCCTTTCTAAGACCATGGAATCACTGATAAATCATCAGCTCAAGAAATATCTCGAAAATCGAAAGCTTCTTAATGACCGGCTTTCGCAGCAATCGTTCTACTGGTGATCTGATGGCCTCTCTCACCGAAGAGTATAACAGATCTTTACATTGTTTTGGAGAAAATTAAGATTATTGCGCTTGATATCAACGAAACCTGCAACTTGTAATTTTTAAATAGCTTTCTTAAGCTAAATAAAGTTAAATAAAAAAAAAATACCAAAAATGATAAAACACGTGTGGTTTCAATAAATTAGTGACTACAATAAAATGTTTTATTACTTCAATTGGAGATAGAATTAGAAGAGGAAGTAAGAGAAATTAGAAGGAAAAGTAAAAGTAAAAGAACGTTTTGGTTATGCCAGACCCTCATTATTTTGGCAATACCCAACACGACCCCTCTTCGAAAATTTTTGCAATAATGTGAAACTCAAAATATGTTACATATAAAAATTCAAAACATTTTATGCTTATAATTTTTTTTATATTTTTGTTTTAGAATTATTTTACAACTATTCATACTCTTAATAATTTTAGTAAGCCGTGGCCTCAACTCTCTCTTCGCACAAATTGATTGATTATTATCATTAGGTGATGGATTATCAGATGAATTCGCTTGCACATTGATTCCAGTTTGTTGATTTTAAGTGTTATTTTGGTTGTTGTTTTTGTTTCTAATTTGATCTAAATGGCGCTTAATATCTCTTTGTTATTATGAGTAATTATGCAATAATATGTCCGAGGACCAAGTTGTTTTTTTACTGTTGCACAACGTCTTCTTGATAATGAAAAAGAGGTTTAGAAACCAATCTATATATAAACATATATTTTGTATTCTTTCTCAAACAATATTTTATTTTAGAATAATATAATAACAAGTTTGAAATAGTATACTTAGAGCTAGGTATATAGTATATTATATTGTAAGTTATTGTTAAGAAGTTATGATCATATTGTCCTGTTTTGCTGGGGTACATTTGACACAGGGGCACATTTGACTTTGCGTTTTTCGGTATGATCGTGTCCTTAAAAAAGAAAAGTTTGGATGTAGGAAGAAGCTTAGTTTGGTTTAAAGAAGCGTTACGAAATTTGGAAGTCTTTCTTTAACTCTTCGTGGAGTACCACGTGTTTTCGTGTTTTCGGTGTCTGATCTAATTTTTGACCACCGGTAAGTAAGCGATTTGTGAACCTAATAAAATAAATTTTTTTATCGTGAATCAATATTATGAAAGTACTATGCTTAAACTGGTTCCAATTTATTGAATTAGAACCAGTTTTGTGAAAATATAATATTAGTTATTAAAAAATAAAAAAAAAACTTATAAATTTCCTTCGGGGCACCTTTGACTTTTGCAATTGGAGCAAATGGTTCGAAGCTACAAAAGAAAGATATATATTAAATAAATTATTTAAAAAATGTCGATATCAATAAATTTAAATTTATTATTATATGGACTGATTTTTTATGTTTATAAATGAAATAATTTATGTTTTTTATTGTTTTTTTTTTTTTAGAAAGTGAATTTATTGATTTATTTGTTTTCGTTATATTGTTTAATAAATTGTTTAAAAACAAAAATTTACTTTTTTACTATTCAAAAAACAGACGTGCTGTATCCGTTGATACTTTTAGAATTATAATGTACACGATGTGGGTTTTAATCCACCATTGTCAAATGTGCCCCTTTTAAAGTCAAAGGTGCCCGGGGGGCGTATTGTCAAACTGTATATCAGCACAGATCTCCTTAGTCTGTGCTCAGCCATTTTCTGCTCACCGAATTTGAAAGTATTGTAGAGCAATCTGTATGCTACCACAGAGCGCTCTGTGGTCACATCCAGTTTGCTTGTAAAATATTAAAAAAGCTGAAGCAAACTATATACTATTTCAGATCGAGCAAAGTACCTGTGATTACAGAGCCATCGTTCACGTTGGTGTGGTTATTGTGTGTGGTGCCGTGACATAAGGCCAAGTGACAAAAGGCCAAATTTGTTTGTGACTTAAGGCCAAACATAAATGTTTTGTCTTGAGCAACAGTACCTTGGGTGGCCCGTTTCGCGGGTTTTCAGGATTTTAACTCCCTTTTCGGGGCTCACACCCGCTCACGCAACTCCGTTGCTCCGCTTAGGGTATGTTCAGTCACCAGGCAGGCGCCTGTAGCAACAGTTTTCTATTTTACATTAATTGGAGTAAACAACTAACAGTTATGTACTGCTGCTCAGGAAAACTGTTGTTACAGGCGCCTGCCTGGCGACTGAACATTGCGAGACCCACTTTTTTAGTCTTCGCTATCAACGTAATGTCAACTTTGATCAAAATTTCGAGTTCGATTTTTTTACGAATACATAACTTGCCTTATAGTACCTATAAGTCGCAAGTAAAAATAATGATTCTCAATTGGGTCAGTAAAATCCGCATGAATCCGACTCCAAATTGAGTAGGAAGGATTCCATGGTATTAAGCAACTTTTTTCGGGACTGGGTTGTAATTCTTGATAAGAAATACAATTTTTAACTAGTTTTTCAATTTCTGCATCGGTCTTAACTATGCCTAAATGTGAGGCGTGAAGCTCATAAAGTACATGTCTTCGTAGCTTTGTAGGCACAACTGTTCGATAACCCCATAATATGCAATCATATTCTACTGAAAACTCATCAGATTTACTACGAAATGGAATAAATTCATTACCTTTTAGATTACTAACCGAACCATTCTGAATAGCTTCACTAAGTTTGGTCTAGTTTCCAGTGCTATATAAGTTCAAATTGTTTTCTGACTCCACATAATTCAAATAGTTGATCTCTTCACAGTCATTCGTGAGTAAAGTTTGCGGCATTCGTGAAAGTCCATCTGCATCATTTGATTTACCGGGAAGAGTACTATAACTCGGGCGACGAAAATTGAAGGGTTGTAAGTCTAAAGGGTCTAAGTGCCAAAAAATCAAAAATCAATATTTTTATCAAAATACAATCTAAGGGCCAAGCCTTATAATATCAAAATGGATTCAAGTGCCTATTTCTTTTAAAACTGTACACACACACAAATAAAGTTGTGGTATAGCATAAGTGCCAAAGGGCTTTTGCTTATGTTTTTCTCGTTTATCTCTAAATTATAAAAATGGCACTTAGACCCTTTAGACTTACAACCCTTCAATTGATAACGGATTTTTGTAGAAGGCTCAAATAGAAGCATTTTTTTACTACGGGAAGGGGTCTATCTCGCCCCGTTTAGGAGGTAGGGGCGATTTTCGATAAAAACGACTTAAAGGCAAAAACAAATACGATACTTAAAATACAAAATAATAACGGTTTTAAAGGCCAGAAGTCTGTTCTTTCATCCTACATTTAAATTATATTATTTGTGTCAATAGTTTTCAGAAAATTTGCATTCAAAGTCAAAATTTTGATAAAAAACGCAAAAAAAAAAATGTTTGGATCAATTTTTCTCAAAGTTGTGAAATGGAAAACTAAATTTTCTTTTTGTGGTCATAGCCCGGTCAAAATAGACATTCAACGTTACATTAATTCGCACAAAGCAAAAAATTGGCATGAATGTTGGGAACACTATTACAAACAATTTGTCAAAAGTCCCGACCGATCCGACATGTGGAAAACAATTTATTCAAGGTCAAATGTTGCAAAAATCGGATTTTGCATTTTTCAGCTAAACGGCAAGTTTTATCATCAAAATAGGTGAGACAAAAATTATTAAACATGCAATTATCTATAAATATTGTCTATGAATTTTTGAATATTACAACAACAACTTGAATGAACTACCACCGAGGGGGTTCTTATTTGGCTGGAGTTATTAGTCCAATCAAATTAGTATTTTATATCTACAAAAAATACTGCGTCGAATTTTTTTTTTTGTTTCTTAAAGAGTACCTATTGGAGACTGCAAATCCAAAAAGTTCGAACAAAAAACGCCCGTGCGTTGTCCGCCATTTTGAAAAAGGCTTTGGAAAGCTTGAACTCGATTTTCTCGGCTCCTATCATATATAGAGCTGTATTTTTTTTTAGGTTTGTACGTTAAAACATCTTCTTTAACTTTTGTTCAGAAAAAAATTTGAAACCTCTTTCAAAAAAAAAGTTATCGACGAAAAACTGTCGAGATTTTGAAGTAAAAAATGGTTTTTAACGTTTATCTCGCCTCATGTTCATCTAATCAAAAAAATACTTAAGTTGTTTTTTATAGATCACTTTATTTCCTACATTTTGGTATATTTAAATTTTATGTGCGACAAAAACTGTAGGAAATATAACCTGTCAAAATGGCCAATATCCTGCGAAAATTAAAAAAAAAGAAATTTACTCACGTTTGAAAATTTTCAAATTTGATTATGTTCATTATGAAATTTAAAAAAAAACAGTTCAAACTCTTTTCCACACTACCACCGAGGTAGAGTTACGGCGCATTTTTTTTAATATGGGGCCTCCAGGAGGTATAATGCAGATCCAACGATGTTGATAGCAACGTTTTGGGAGCCGCCGCACAGTGCGTCGAGTCAATAGAAAGTAAGGAAAAAAATCAAAGCTCAGATTAAGTTTTTTTTTTTATGTTTATGATTTATTAAAACAAAAAATAAAGTTTACACAAAGTAATAAAGTAAAAATATAGTTTTCAAATTTCTTTGTAAGCTTAGGGAATATAAAAGAAAAGATTTTTCAACACTTGAATTTAAAATTAAAAAATAAAACTTAAAATAAAATATTCTTAATCATCACAAGAACAATCATGTTCTTCACTAAAAATAAGGAAGTTTTTTATATTTGCATCAAAATGTCTTTGTTTGCGCACAATTTTTCTTTGTAATGAAACGAGGGGATCAGATATTAACAACAAATAATTTATAACATCTTGTATGTTGTTCGACCTCGAGGACTTTCTTGCATGACAGAGCCTAGTGCGTGTATTATAATCATGTTTAGTTAGACTAATTTTTTGATTTTTTTCCATTGATCGACGCACTGTGCGCCGGAGAAAAAGTTTTTATTGCGTTGTTCAATGGGAAGGAAAATGGGTCACTGGATTCTTTGCGATATAGCGACTTTGTTTAAACGTCAAAAAAAACTAAGTTTAATTTAATTTACTGGAAGATGAAGACGCATGTGAAGACTTTTCCTCACCTGAAAACATTGAAGAAACTACCATTGACGATCCCAGCACAAACAAAGTTAATTATGATCATTGATATCCGCATGCCTAGCCCCAAAAAAAAAAAGGAAATAAGAACGACATGAAAAAACTATGCCACATTGAGCTATCGATTGGCTGAAATAGAAACGAAAACGATTGAATCGTGGATTATACCTCCTGGGGACACCACATTCAAAAAAATGCGCCGTAACTCTACCTCGGTGGTAGTGTGGAAAAGAGTTTGAACTGTTTTTTTTAAATTTCATAATGAACATAATCAAATTTGAAAATTCTCAAACGTGAGTAAATTTCTTTTTTTTTAATTTTCGCAGGATATTGGCCATTTTGACAGGTTATATTTCCTACAGTTTTTGTCGCACATAAAATTTAAATATACCAAAATGTAGGAAATAAAGTGATCTATAAAAAACAATTTAAGTATTTTTTTTATCAGATGAACATGAGGCGAGATAAACGTTAAAAACCATTTTTTACTTCAAAATATCGACAGTTTTTCGTCGATAACTTTTTTTTGGAAAGAGGTTTCAAATTTTTTTCTGAACAAAAGTTAAAGAAGATGTTTTAACGTACAAACCTAAAAAAAAAATACAGCTCTATATATGATAGGAGCCGAGAAAATCGAGTTCAAGCTTTCCAAAGCCTTTTTCAAAATGGCGGACAACGCACGGGCGTTTTTTGTTCGAACTTTTTGGATTTACACTCTCCAATAGGTACTCTTTAAGAAACAAAAAAAAAATTCGACGCAGTATTTTTTGTAGATATTTCGAATTAATTAATTTAATTTGACTGGACTATATAGCTATTTCACGGTTGCCAAGCCGATCATCAGACTCCTTTATTAGTGGTGCTTAGCCTTTATACTATCAAGTTTAATCGAAAAACTTTTTGCCTTGACTGAGATTTGAACCCAGACCTAGCGTCGTCAGAAGCCAATGCCCTACGCATCACGCTACCGAGACCACATGATCAGGTCCATCTCAATTTAGGTTTTATCGTTTATCAATTATCACTTGAGGACTAGCGTTTTTATTAGTCATTCAATTTTGTTGTTGTAAATTCGGTTTCTTTCTATTTCTCCGAACTCTGTTTATAAGCCAACAATTCGTTGTATATTATAAGGAGGGAGATTTTAATGAAAGATTTGACTCTGGTCAAGTTTCAAATGTATTGAAGGGGTTTTTGTATGGTTACATACTTGCAGTGTGCCTGCGAAGCTTCATATATTTATGAATTTTTGAATATTACAACAACAACTTGAATGAACTGCCATCGAGGGGGTTCTTATTTGGCTGGAGTTGTAGCTATTTCACGGTTGCCAAGCCGATCATCAGACTCCTTTATTAGTGGTGGTAGGTAAAAATTGTTCAAACTCGTAAACACTAATCTAACTAATTAACACTAATCTACAATTAATCCCAACCCCACTGGTCCAAAAAAAATATATCAAATATACACTAACGCCAAAAAATAAATATAAACACAACGCCCCCGGAACCTTTCTGTTACTAAGCCACAAATCATAAAACATAGAAATAAACAATAATCCCTTAAGGGTAGGTGCCCATTGAAAAAATAGGTTAGACTTTTGCGCTAAGCTGTATAACTTTCACAATTTTACGAATATTTCAATGAAATAAACGGCCATCGATTAGAAAAATGTTAATCAAAATACTTTTGCAGTTTTGAAAAAAATATAAAAAAATTGTGTGCCCAGAAACTGCCACACAAGTGGAAAAATCATACATTTTAGTAAGGTCCTTATTCAAATGATAGGGAAATTCCAAAAATGTTACTTTTTTATTTTTTTTAAATTTTTTTTATAGAAACAACATATGTATTCCCAAATCACGTATCGGTCTTCTTTTTTTATTCTGTTTTATTATTTATTCAAAAAAAAATATACAAAACTATGAAAAACGAAGGAAATTTGCATAGTGGTATGAATGCTCTACTGCATATAACTTCATAAGTATAAAAGATAACGAAGTAAAATTCACTCTTATACAAAGCCAATAAGTATGTGCAATTACGTTAATATTTTTTTAATTTTTTGTTTTATTTTTACAGTAACTTTTTACTAACAAAAGTCAAAAAATATACATTTTTTTACAAATATTTTGTTCTCTACCCTGGGAAATTGAGAGTTATATTTTTGAATTTTTGGAAATAATTTTTTAATCAAAGATTTATATTCCCTGAACAGCGTATCGGTCTTAAAAATTTAATAAAACTCATCTAAAGTTCATAAAAATGCAATTCAATATGACAGTATTTGTAATGCATTTGCAAGAAAAGTATTAATAATACAGTTCTCACATATTTTTTTATTTTTGTTTGATATTTTATTTACTAAATTCAAAAATACAAAATACTTTTTTCACTGAATATTTATTTAATTTTATTTTTATAAAAGAGGTCTGTTTTGCATTTTTTAACAAAAAGTTCCTTTGCACACGCACACAAGTAAGTTTTCAGTTCACAAAAATTCCACTGCAATATCAGCGCTTTGAAAGAGAAGGTTTCGTATTCTCTGTGCAAAAGAATTTTATCCGCTCTCTTGATTCTTTTTTTTTGTCTGGGCTCATTTAGTTTTTTTTATTTTTGTTTATGACTTGTCATCTTGCATCTCGTATTACAAGAACAGAAAAAATAAAAAAAACGTGTTAGAAATTATTGTTTTTAGTAGGTATATGATGCAATGACCATTCCACATTGTCCGAGGTAGAGTGGAAAAATGATCTTTGTGTATGTATAAAAAAGAATATAAAGGTGTGTCCACACCAAAGAAACATTTCAGGAAACATTGTTTAAAAACCGTTTCTGAAATGTTTCCCATTTGTTTAAAAAACATTTCAGAAACATTGCAGAAACATTTCAGAAATGTTTCTGATTTGTTTCTTTGGTGTGAACGCTTTGAGAAACATTTATGAAATGTTTCTTTGTTTCCCATTGTTTCCAGATTGAGTTCTCTGTATTTTGTTTTCTCGCCTGTGTTGCACTTTAAGCGCATGAATTTTTTTTTCTACTTTATCTTTATCACAATTTATATTTTCGCAAATTTCATATATTTCTTCGGCTTTTTTTGATTTGATTTTTAAAATTTTCGACAAGTTCATCCCACAAAACTTTTTTTATTTCATAAATTTCTATGAATTGGATAATATTCTCGTTGCTCCACACTTTTCGCGACATTTAATAATTATATTAATAATTACTCACGCACTTTCTACCTATGTAAATGCTTGGGAAACAAATAAAGTTTCCCATTCGGAATGGGAAACAGAAAAACATTTTATAAACATTTCAGAAATGTTTCGCGAGCGTCCAGACCAAAGAAACATTTTTGAAACATTTCAGAAACATTTTTGAAACATTTCAGAAACATTTAATAAACATTTCAGAAATGTTTTTTAAATGTTTCTGAAATGTTTCAAAAATGTTTCTTTGGTCTGGACACACCTTAAGAAGGTATATCACAAATTCGCTGTCATAAATTTTGTTTTTTTTTGTATTTTTTTATTTGCGATCTATCATCACTTCTACTGTTTTTTTTTTTGTTTCTTCTATGGAAAGCCATTTTAGGTACACACATAGTAATAAATTGCGATGCATAGTGATCTTCATTTTTTTTTGTCAAAGGGTGTGTAGATGATGGAAGAAATGAAATTTGCGATGTTGTGTATAGAATAAGATACATACATATTCATATAAATATATACAATAGATTTTGTGTTGTTTTTTTTTCCGATAGGTAGGTTCAGAGGTAATGTAGAGGTGCAACGCCGCACTGTGGTCCAAAAAGGAAAATTTCGTGGCAAAAATACTAATTTCGAAGTTTTATTTTTAAAGTTTTGTTTTTTATTTCTAATAGAAATATAAACGGAGCTTCAAAAACAGCAAACAAAAAAATTTTCCGCTAACTAGTTTGACTTATAGAGCTTTTCAAAGTTGGTCAATTTCGTTCTAGAGTTAAACAAAAACAGAAAAAAACTAACTTCTTTGTTTTCGTATTTGAAATTTTGGCATATTAAATGTAAAATATTAATTTTCTATAGTTTATTCTAGTTGTATTATTTGTGCGTAAATCAAAATTTTAATTAAAAAAAAATAAAAAAATATTTAATATTTTTAATAAATAAAACAAAAAACACCCTTTTTTATCAGATTTTTTCGGTAGGAATAGAGCTATAAAAAAATACTCGCGAGTTCGCGCGGAAAATTGACCATGATAGTTTACCCTTACTATTTCTTAAACCATCAGTCCGATTCTCCCCAAAGTCACTGATGCCTCACAAGTCACAAGAAGAGGTGAAATTGATTTTGTGACTTTCGAATTCTGCCGCTCAGTCACAACTTGTGAGAGTCACAAAAACAATCGAAACTGTGATCTCCTTCAGAGCAGGTCACAACTAAAAAATTTTCAATGTTTCTTGGATTGACATTCATCAATTTTATAAGAAAATTTTCTAGATTTGTGAATAATTGTGAGTACACAAAAATGGAAGTGGACTTTGTTCTAGTGAATATTATTGCTGATATTTCCCACGAAAATGAAAAGTAAAATTTTTACATAAACAAAAATTTTTTTAAGAAACTAATCGTATCAAGAAGTTTGCAGCGCCGATGGCTTTTAAAAACCTTGAGAGATACAAATGATCCATTCGCTCTCCAAAACAATACATTTATAAAGTAATTTCTTCGTTTTGAATAATCAGCTATTCAAATAATGACACTTAAAAATCTCACCATGCTGTGGTGAGTTTCGTTGTGAGTTTTCTTGTGACGATTAGGGGGAGAATACCAAAATGTTATCGAATCACAACAATACTCACAAGGAATAGTCACAAGAGCTTGTGACTTGTGACTCCTCACAAGGGGGAGAATCGGGCTGCATATGTAAAATTGTAGCTGCAACTATTTGCAACCTTCAGAGAAATTGTAATTTGTTTAAAAAAAGTCGTGTTCCCAGTGCTGACCTTTTGGTCTTAAAAGCAAATTCCCTTATGAAAAATTTCAATTATTTTATTAATTAAAATAGTCGAGAACGTGAAATTTTCTTTTTAATTAAAAATCGTTTTATTACTATCTTGATTCTGACAAAAAAAACCGCCCACTTCTACGCCCCTTTTTATACAAATGCCAATTATTATTAAAAAGAATATAAAATATTGTACATAAACCATTGATTACTTTATTGAACATTAAATTTTTTAATCCGCTATTGATCTTATTCTAATAGTACCTAAACATAGATTAACTTGCCAAAAGAAAAGGATTAATAGCTTTATTGCCTACTCCATATAAAAAGTTGAAAGAATTATCTAATTTTGGATTATTATTTTATGATCTAATAAAACAGGTAGGAATAATAATTTTCTTCCGATACCCCATATTGTTAAGTTTAAATTTCACAGGTAAAATAATCCTTGTGCATATACATTATGGAGGTATTTATAAACTATGACAATGGATATATGTTGTTAGTTTTCAAGAGGCTTTACTGACGAGTGGAGTTTGCAAATTAAATACCAATATGAATATTTTAAACAGAACAATTTTTAAACATTTTATCAATGTTTCGAATTCTGAAGAATTTGTAATTCTGATCCAAAACCAATACGAAGATATAAGTGACAACGATGAAACGAAAAAAAAAACTCCAAAGATTATACGCATCATTTAAAAAAAAATGGATTGACAATCCAATGTAATGAAATTTAAGACAGTGACGTGCCAAGTACATCAAGAGGAAGGCCTTCGAAATCCTTAGATACATGTTCAGTATATACCAAAAGGTGGAAACTACGGGCCATATTTCGACTGAAAATGTTTCCACAGCTCTGAGTATAAAATATAAAAAGGAACACGAAAAGATAATAGCGGATATCTCAAAAGCAGTTCTTAATGCAAGCCCATTGCGAGTGCAACGGATAAAGGAGAGTATTCTCACACCTCAAAGGGATCCAATAAAATACGATGGTCCCACTGCGCTAGCCTTGTTCTTGGATATGGGGCTTTCTAAAGAAAAATATAATTTGATTAGAAAATCATTAAGAAGCCATAACGTTGATGTGTTTCCTTACTACAATTTATTAATGGAAGCTAAAATACAAGCAACTCCATCAAATTTGATAGTAACAGAAACTTCTGTTGAAGTGAATCTCCAAGATTTGGTGGACCATACAGCAAAGAGGATTTTAAATAGCCTAGTCAATCAGGATCTTCTTTTACTTCCAACAAATTTTACTTTGATGAGCAAATAGGGATGCGATGGATCTTCCGGACAAAGTGCATAAAAGCAAACAATAGTTTCAGAAGATGGCCAGGTAATATCTGATGCGAACATGTTCATGGCATCACTAGTTCCACTTCGTATAAAAGGTGAATCAACCGAATATTGGAAAAATCCAAGGCCGTCATCAGTTCACTTTTGCAGACCGATTCTTTTTAAATATGCAAAGGAGTCAAGTGATATTATTCAGACAACTGTCAGAAATATAAGGAACCAAATAGAAAATTTGAGGCCAACTGTAGTGACTGTTGCTGAAGAAAAAAATGTGATGGTTCGACATGAGCCTTTTTCTAACCATAATAGACGGGAAAGTGTTAAATGAACTAACAAATACAAAATCAACATTGTCATGTCCAATTTGCAAAAGGACACAAAAAAAATTTCGAAAAGAAGACGATTCAGGCGAAGCAGGTGAGAGGAACTACGAATTTGGAATTTCACCATTACCAAGAAGATGAGACAACCGACAAGAAGGAAGCCGAAAGAAGAAGAAAAGCGGATATTCAAAAGGAATTTAGGGAACAACTCGGGTTAATCATTGATACGCCAAAACAAGGATTCGGTAACACAAATGATGGAAACACTTCACGAAGATTTTTTGAAAATCCAGAAGTTACGTCAGCTATAACCCAAGTAGACAAGGATCTTATAAAGAAACTGCAAGTTCTTTCAAATGCGCTGTCATCTAAAGAATCTATTAATGTAGATAAATTCAACGAGTATACCAAAACCACTTCGGATCTTTTAAAAGCCAAATACAGCTACAAACTCCTGACACCAACTCTGCACAAAATTTTGGACCATGGAGGGGAACTTATAAGACATCAAATTTTGCCAATCGGGGAGTTTTCAGAAGAAGCACAGGAATCAAGGAATAAGGACTACAAGCGATATCGATGCTCACGGAAACGACAAAATGAAGATTTATTTAATATGCTAGCTATATCATCAGATCCACTTGTTTCATCTTTAAGACACGTTAGATCAAAAAAAGAGCTGAAAAAGAGTTACTGCCTAGAACTAATAGGTCTATTAATTGTTGAAAATGATAACGATGCCGATGAATTTTTTTCTAAAAATTAGATCTATAGTAGTTAATTGTAAACAAATATTAATAAAGTATTCTATTTTATTTTATTAATATAAATTTTATATTCTATTTCATTTTTTTTTCATTTTTTTTTTTCGTCCGTTTACTTTTTTCCTACACTGTTTCATATAAAATATATCAGTCAAACAGTTTATAGAATAAACTGATGCCCCACAACATGAAAAAATACTGTTTTATAATACCCCTTAAAAAATATTTCTGAAATTGGTGCGTTAACTTTAAGCATCCACTGTTGTTATGAATTCACTTGAATAGTCAAAAACTTTTATTTTACAAAGTTTTAAAAACTTAGGACTGTTTTTAAAAGGTTTACTTTAAGACTTTATTCTGTTAACTCCTTTTTCTAAGAAAATCTTACATCAACCAATTATTCTGAAACACCCTGTAAAGTAATTTTCTTAAAATTCACAATTTGTATAGCCTTGGAAATTACCTTTAAGGGAAAAAAAATTGTTGCGATAGCTTCACGTGTTCAAAAGTTATGATTTTTGCAACGAAAAAAGTCATTTTGGACCACAGTGCGCCGTGATTTGATTTGGTATCGTAAGGATTGTTTTGATTTAATTTAACGTAGGTAGGCAATGGATGTATCAAAAACAAATTAGATGATGAAATTGTATTTCACTGTAAGCGAATACGCAACAACCCAGGGATATGGCAAGTGGATGGCGCCAAAATATTATGTATGCAGGTATCTATTAATCTAAATACCTATGTACATATTTATATAAATAAGTTCAGAAAGAAAATTCGATCACATTTTGTTTTCCGTGGTGACGTATTCCACTGGTAGAAGAATGGTGAAATTGGGAGGTATGTCAAAATATGTAGAAAGAATATGGGAAGTGCGCTTCTTTTATGTATTTTTGTTGGTTTTACATAGGAAGAGTTGTCTCCTTTATTTCAATATGTCATGGTGATAGATAATACTCTCGTTACTGTTATTTTCTGTTGTGTTTTTATTGTGCAAATCTTTTTTGTACATACCTATAAATATTTTTTTGCAACAACCTAGCTGCAAAGGTATAATGCCTCCAAAAACAAACAAAGGAAACAAAAAACCCAAGCAAAAAAAATTGATAAAAAGTAAGCAAATAGAAAATACATACATATGTAATACCTACTTCGTAATCATTAGGCCACATGATGTAATTTCGTTGAAAATTTCGAAATGAGATAATTTTTAACAAAGGACAATAGGCAAGTCTGGCCCAGTTCTAATAAGAACGACCTTTATATAATATACATAACATATGTATGTTCATATATTCATTATCACTTAGTTTTTAAACTTTTTCTTAAAAATTTGTTTCAGCTAATGGGAACCAGTGGCACCATTTTACTTCAATTATAGTAGATCTACTTTTTTTTTCCAAATATTTAAAATCTACTTCTTACTTCGCACCATCAGCAAAATACTGAAATCTACCTCATTTTAAAAATCTCTGTTTTAACCTACTTCAATTTCACAAAAAAAAGCCCAAATTTACTTCTTTTTCTCTATTTCACTCTAGGTAGTATTTTTTTTTTATATTAAACGCGCACTCAAGGGGTTATTAATACCATTAAAATGTTAAACACATTGCAAGAAATTAGGAAAGTAGGATAGGATGAGAAGGGAAATACCGATACACATTGGTTTTTAATGTCTGCACATTACAATGAGTGAGAAATATTGAGCCGGGTAAAGCATTCCAGATTCGTGTAGTGCGGCTAAAAAAGGAATCACTGTACTTGACAGTACGTCCGAAATTGGGCCCAAGGGTAAAATGATGAGCAGTCCTAGAAGCACGGGTATTACGGTTGAATTGTTCGAGGGGGAGAACGCAACTGGCTACTTCACTAGAGCACTGTTTATGAAAAGTGCGGCGGTGCTCGAGAGATTCAAATGTTTCAGTTAGACAACGGTCGCCTTTCATTTTTAGAGCTCTCTTTTGAATTCTGTGCAAGAGACTTAAGAGGGTTTTTAGAGCACCTACCTAGTGGGAATTACACTCGAGCTTTGGACGAATATAGGCCTTATAGATTACAGCAAGATTAGTAGGGGTAAAAAACTTCTTGCATCGGCGGAGAAAATCTAAACACTTAGCGGCGTTTTTGGTTACGTCAAACATGTTAACACTTCAAAAATGATGGTCTCTGATGCACATACTTAGAAGCTGTTCAGTCTCCTCGATGCAAGTGCCAAACAGCATTGAGTTTTCGAAGATCATAATTTAATGAGCTTATCATACGCTGCCGTTGGTAGTCCACATCCGAGGACAAGGATGTGAATCTAAAAACGAATATGAAAAGCTGAGGTTACTGTCGTCAGCAAAACAATTAAGCGGAGCAACAGTTATAGACAGAAACTGTCGGAGACAAAACGGACCCCTGGGGCACACCAGCATTTATTTTGTGGATATCAGATTTGAAACCGTCCAAAACTACTTTTAGTGAACGGTCCAAAAGGTAATTTTTAATCCAACGAAGAAGAGATTCATCGAATTACAAAAAAGAATGTCAACACAATAAAAATACACAAATAAGTAAGTTTAAAAGCACAGGAACTCAACACACTGATGTGTACACGAATCCTATGAAAATTTCGCTTGCATATGTGTTTTTAATTTTTAATTAAACTATATTTAAATATAGTAATTTTAATGTTATTTTTTATAAAAGAATGTTTTATTAATTAAATGAAATTAAATATTTATACACAATTTTCTTTAAAATTAAAAGAAATGTATTGATAATTTTAAGTATTTAAAAGTATACATTTAAGGAAAACATTTGTCGTATACAATATTATTTCAAAATCAAAGAATCTGCGATGTAAAAATTTTGATCGAAATCGGAAGAGCCGCAAATGAAAAAGTAGAAAATAAAAAGAAGGTTCTATGACAGGTACCGATAATAACATTTATTTTTTACCAAAGTGTGGACTGCATTGTTGGTACAGTTATTTATACATAATTTAAAAAAAAAAGCATTAGAGCCGTTTTCAAAATAATTATAATATTTCATAATGGCTGCATGGAAGGAACCGAGCTAAAGTAGCTGCAGATTGAGATACAGAGTTGCAGATAGGCGGAATCATTATTCTTTTGTGTTGTAATGTCAACTTATGAAAATTCCCAGTTCAAATTTTTCTAAAAGTAAATTAAAAGTCATTTTAAAACCTACCTACGATGTTTTCCAATTTACTTCACTTTTTTCTTCAAATCTCCTTCGATTTTTTTCCGGAAATGGTAACGCTGATAGGGACTTCAAGTCTAAGATATGTAACAAATGCAAAACTAATAAAATTGTTATTATGTTTTTATTTTGATGATTAGGTACATAATATTCAGGAACAATAGATAATAAACGAACGGTTTGATCAACCAATTTCAAAATTGATAATCTGTTTGTTTAAAAACACTTCCACTTTTATTAAATGAACGGTCAATTGTAAAAAATCAATTATGTATCTCCATAAATTGTTTCAAAGAATCCATTATCTATAACAAATTTATTCATGTTTTCAAAACTGCCCAATTTACCTTACCTGCGCAGTAGATCGGCCAACTGAATTGGTTCTAGCTATAACTTTGCTTATTATTTCTCACTTGTTTTTTGTTATGGCATGTTATGCTTGTGGATATTTGGTAATCCATATATAGCGGGTATTTGTGCTGTGTAAGTAGTCATTCTTGGTTTGTCTTTGTCATCGATGATCTTGTTGGTGTGTAACCATTTCACAAAATCAAATAAGACAATAGTTCTGTCATCTTTTCTTCGTACTCAGTCCGACTCATTGCAACCGTCACATTCCCTTTGTCAGCTGGTACAATAACAATGTTTTTGTGCTTTTTGAGAAAGTTTGCAGCATCTTTGTGTACCTTCAAAATGTATTTGTCGAATCTGTCGTTGTGTTGGTGACGTTGGAAAGAGTGAAGCATATTACTATACTTTGTTCTTGTAATTTCCTGTTCCATTTCATCCTTCACATTTGTTATGATCTCTTCACCGTCAGCAATAAGTTGGAAAAGAGGGAATGTGTGTTTGCCGAAAATTTGTTTCCCAAAGAGAAAAGCCATTTGATTTCTATGGGAAATTCTGTATTGGTTTTATTGACAAACCATTTATCATGCATTTTGATATTTAATTCCTTCCAAAGAGCAGATTTGAGTTTATTAATTTTTTCTGTGTGGATTTGTTGTTTTTTTCATGCAAATTACTACAAAAGTTTGTTGTTGTTTAGTGATAAATTGTTTGTGTTCTTCTGATGATATATTTTCTTTTATTCGTTTGTTAAGCATTCTGAGTGTGTTGTTGCATTGTTTTATTTTTTGACATGTTTCGGAAATCTCTAGATTTAGAACTTTGTAATGAAATTTGAGTTCTATTTTGTTAAATGAGCCTTGTGATTCTTTGCTAGAGAAAAGTGCTTTGGTGTTTTTTGTTGATCTATTCAAATGATTTGGAATAAGTCCATATTGTCGGCATGTTAATAGAAACTTTAGAGTTTGTTTAAGATTCGCTGAATTGCGTTTGACATTACTATATTCCTTAAGATGTTCGCCATACTTGTAAAGCATATGTTGATAATAATTTCTCATGATTATAAATAAAGAAATGTCGGCTAGCCGTTATTAAACAATACGACGAACACAGCCGATGAGAATCAAACTTGATAACTCTTTAACAAATATAGTATTGAACTTGGTCAACAAAATTCATAAATAACTATCATTCCGACTATCATTCCCCTGAAGAAGACGGCAACCACCGTCGAAACGTTGGGAAAAGGAAAATGAAATAATCTTTCATTTATTAAACAAACACAGCCGATGAAAATCAAACTTGATAACTCTTTAACAAATATGACTGCAAGTAAGTTAAGTTGAGTTTTTCTTTGTTCCAATAACTCTTCTTCTTCTGGTGACAATGAAAAATGATCGTTTTTAGGCCAATTAAGAGGAGCTTGAATAAGAAACTCAGGGCCTTCAAACCAGATCGAATTTATTAGTTCTTGTACATTACACCATCGAGATACAATATCTGCGGGATTTTGCGATGATGGAACATGAAGCCAAGATATATTGGTTGAACATTCTTGGATTTCTGAGACTCTGTTTGCCACGAATGTTGCGAGTGAAGATGGATGTGTTTTAATCCAATGTAATGTGATTTCTGAATTTGTCCAGATTCTCAATTTCGTAATTTTTAAGCATTGTTTGAACTCGTGACCAGAGTTTTGCCAAGAGATGCGTTGCACATAACTCAAGTCTTGGCAACGACTTTGTTTTGAGTGGAGCAACTTTAGATTTGGCTGTTAAGAGCCTCGAGGGAATATGACCGCCTTCTTGGCTACGAACATAAATACAACAACCATAAGCTCGTATGGAAGCGTCAGCGAATCCGTGTATTTGAAACTTTAAATTAGAAGAAATATGAACATAGCATGGCAATTTAATTGTGTCTAATTTCGATAAATTATCTTTGAAGTTTTGCCAGCAGCTCTCGAGATGCATTGGAATTGACTCATGCCAATCTAATTTTCTAAGCCAAAGCTTTTGCGATAAGATTATTGCCTTTACTACAATTGGACATAACAGTCCAAGTGGATCAAATAAAATCGAGCAGAAACTGAAAGAATGTTTCTTTTTGTGCTTTTTAAATCATGAAAATTTTCTTCCAATCGAAATTTGAATGTATCAACTTTTGTTACCCAATGGAAACCTAATGCTTTTACGAAATCGGCATTATTGATTTGGAATTGTTTCTCTTGTGAATCATTGTTATTGTAATTTGGATGATTTGAGCACCATTTTGCTAATTGGTAACCACCTGATTCTAAGACTTGGGAAACATCCAGTCGAATTTTTTCAATTCCTTCAAATTGGTCTGCTCCTGTTTTAACGCCATCAGTACTGCTTAATGCAAGCATTTGTAACAATATTTCTTTTCTCTTCGGGTTTTTTCACCTTTAGATACTTGGAAACATCAGCTTGTCACAGTCATCATTTAGCGTGGTGTTAGTTGTTAGTAAATAAATATACATACATATAGCCTAACACTCTACTAAAAAACTAACAAATATGACAAACAAAGAAATAATAATTATTAATCTACTATCTGTAGCTACAAAAATAACTACAAGTCAAATAATACTAGCTATAAAAACAATAACGTTACCAGTAGTTTCGAATACTTAATGAGAACGCCCATACAACCTATGCTTAAGTGTAAGCTTTGAGTAACTTAAATCGAAAACATCATGGTTTATATTAGCCTCATGTTTCATACGTGTCAAAGGCTCATTGAGACCATAATTGGTACGGTGGAAGTCTATATGAAAAATTTCATAGTTCCGAGAACTGTGGCTTCTAGCTTTAAAATGGATTTGTTCTAGAAGAACCGGTGAATCTATGGAATCAACCAAGAGCTGGTGTAAAAACATAACATCGCTGACTTTCCGGCGTTTTTCTAGAGAATTCATGTTTAAAAGAAGAAGGCGACTGCTGTATGGAGGAAGATGATTTGGGTCACTCCAATTAAGATGACTTAATGCGAAGCGTACATATTTACGTTGGACAGATTCGATTCGATCAACGTGTATTGAGTAAAGTGGCGACCATACAGAACTAGCATATTCTAATTGGGGACGAACAAAGGTGTTGTACAACGAAGATGTTATAAGACAACAAGAAAATTCCTTACTCCAACGCTTAATAAATCCAAGCATTGAGTTTGCTTTACTGACAATTTTCTCAATGTGGAGTGAAAAGTCTAGATTTTGCGAGAAGTGAACGCCCAGGTCGCATGTTGTTTCTACCTTACTTATAATGGCTTGATTAATGCTGTAATTGTAACATATTGGGTTTTTTCTTCTAAAGAAGGACATTGATTGGCACTTTGAAACATTTAGAAAAAGATTGTTATATGAGCACCATTCAGAAAACATATTTATGTCATTTTGAAGAGAAATACAATCGGATTGGCTTCTGATGATTTTAAATAATTTAATATCATCTGCGTAGATAAGAACCCTACATGATTTTACAATTGAAACAACATCATTGATTGATACTATGAAAAGAAGTGGACCAAGGTGACTACCTTGTGGAACACCAGAGTCAGCATTAATTGGATCAGAAACGATTCCTCTAAAGAGAACTTGGTATGTCCTTCCCTTCAAATAAGACCTGATCCATTGAACGAATGCAGAAGGGAATCCAAGAGATGAAAGCTTATATAAAATTAGACTATGAGACAACTTGTCGAAGGCTTTACTGAAATCTGTATAAATGCAGTCAACTTGATGACCATCCTCGATAGTTTTATTTGTAAACGACGTGAATTCAACGAGATTAGTAACAGTAGATTTCTTTTTAATAAACCCATGTTGCTCGCTCGCAAGGAAAGGTTTGCAGCTGAAATAAAAACTCTTAAATATGATAGCTTCGAATAGGTTCGGTAAGCAAGAAAGTTTGGCTATTGGTCTATAATTAGAAATATCACCGCGATTTCCTTTTTTGTGAATAGGTATAATGAATGAATTTTTCCAAATTTTGGGGAAAACAGCTTGTTTTAGGGAGTTTTGAAATAAAAACGTTAGGGGTCTTGCCAGAGATTTGCAACAATTTTTTAAAATATACGCCGGAATTCCATCAGGTCCACTGGACGTGTCGTGGTCTAAGCCCGAAAGATGGTCTAATACATCCTCAACTGTAATAATAATATCACTCATTGAGCTTTGAGAAAAGCTATTCAAATGAGTAAAATTACTCTCACAAGGTTCAAAATCATCATCACAAAACGAAAGTTTAAAGAAGGAAGAAAACATATTGCAAATAACAAGAGGGTTGTTGTTGGTTTCATCCAAGTACTTCATAGTAGATGGATATCCGTCAGATTTTTTCTTGCTATAAACAAATTTCCAAAAAAGTTTGGGGTCAACAAGAAGTAAAGAAGTTAACATGTCATCAACATAAAAAACCTCGCGGATGACTTTTGAAGCAATTGGATGTGAATTCTTACACAATTCACTCAGGTATAAAAAGCATCTTGTGGCCAAAAATGGTACAGCTCATCATCATCATCGGCTCGACAACCGGGTTCCGGTCCTGGCCTCTTTCAACAAGTCTCTCCACCTATCCCGGTCTCTAGCCGACGCCATCCAGTTGCGCACCCCAAGGCTTCGGGCGTCCTGGTCTACGCCATCTCTCCAGCGCAAGCATGGTCTACCACGCTGTCGTCTACCATAGAATGTACCACAAAGAACTTTCCGAGCAGGTTCCTCTTCGCTCATGCGAGCTAGGTGCCCTGCCCACCGGAGTCTACCGAGCTTAATTTTTGTCACGATATCTGCTTCTAGGTAGATTGCGTACAATTCATGATTGTACCGTCTCCGGAATCGTCCTTCCTCACATATGGGGCCAACAATTCTCCTTAAGACTTTTCTCTCGAACGCAGCTAAGAGGTCGGAGTGCCTTTTGCTAAGCACCCAAGTCTCGGATCCATATGTGAGTACTGGCAGGACCATGGTCCTGTACAGCAGCAGTTTTGAAGTTATGGTGAGATTTCTGGATTTGAAAAGCTTTGACAGACTATAGTAGGCTCTGTTGGATTTGAGAAGCCGCCCGCGTATTTCTTCTTCTATATTGTTATCGGCTGCTACTATTGACCCAAGGTATTTAAAGGATTGCACCACTTCAAATTCGTGCTCCGCAACCTTGATTGTTTGATCAACTGTTCCTCTCGCATTCGACGCCACCATGTACTTTGTTTTACCTTCACTAATGTGCAGCCCCAGATTTTGTGCCGCCTGCTCGATCTGGATGAAGGAATCGTGTACAGCTTGTTCGGTTCTTCCGATGATGTCAATGTCGTCTGCGTAAGCTAGTAGCTGGCTGGACCTGTTGACGATGGTCCCTCTTGTTGCCGTGCCAGAGTCACGGATTGCTTTCTCCAACGCCAGGTTGAAGAGGAGGCAGGCCAAACCGTCCCCTTGTCGGAGTCCATTAGAGATTTTGATTGGTCCGGCTATTTTTACTTGCCTTGTTACGTTGGTCATGGTCAACCTACATAGTCTTGTCAATTTATTTGGGATGCCGAATTCTCTCATGGCTTTGTAAAGTTCTACCCTGGCTATGCTATCATAGGCGGCCTTAAAGTCTATAAACAGATGGTATGTTGGAATGTTAAATTCTAGACATTTTTCCATCGCCTGCCTAAGGGTAAAGATCTGATCAGTTGTTGATTTGCCTGGAATGAAACCACACTGATATTGTCCGATGACGGTTTTAGCGTATGGGGTTATCCGGTCTTGTAGGATAGAGGAGAGTATCTTATAGGCGGTACTCAACAACGTGATACCTCTATAATTGCTGCACGTTGTGACATCTCCCTTCTTATGTATGGGGCATATTATGCCTTTTCGCCAGTCTTCTGGCATTTCTTCCTGCTCCCATACGTGCACTATAATATCATGAATTGCTTGACGTAAGGCTGGCCCGCCGTGATGAAATAATTCGGCTGGTATGCCATCGGCTCCCGGGGATTTGTTCTGTTTAAGCCGGCCTATAGCCTTCTCAACCTCTTCTATGCTTGGTGGCGGCAACATAGGGTATTCTTCTTGAAGTAGTGGAGCCTCCACTTCTGCAGTGAGCTGACCATTTAGCAATTCATTAAAGTACACTTCCCATCGCTCCAGTATGCTTTCAGGATCGGTGATCAGATTTCCCTCTCCGTCCTTGCAGTATGTGCAGCGTGGTGTGTACTGCGTCATGTTTCGGACGGATTGGTAGAACTTCCGCGCCTGGTGCGGACCTCGCTCTCGGCTATTTTCTATTTCACAGATTAGGTTCTTCTCCCAGGCTGATTTCTTTTGTCTGTGAAGCCGTTTTTCTGTTCTTCTGAGCTCTTTATATTCCTCTTCGCGTGCCCGCGTTCTATGAGATTGTTGCATTGCTCGGTACGCAACATTCTTACGTTCAGTCGCTAGCTTGCATTCATCATCAAACCAGTCGTTCCGATTTTTACGACTGCTGCCTAAGATGGAGTTGGCAGTACTAATGACAGTATTTTTAAGACGTGTCCACTTTTCATTTACGCCCAGCATACTGGCTCCAGGACTTACTCTCCCTAAGTCAGGTGTTTCTAGGGCGAGTCCTAACGCATTACCAAAGGTGTTACTGGTGTTTTCATTGCGCAGGGCAGCCGTGTTGATTCGAACCTGATCGGCGGATGCAATGCGTCTTCGCAAGGCAATCCGCCCTCGGAAAACCATACCAACAAGATAGTGATCCGAGTCGATATTGGCACCTCGGTACGTTCGTACCGTCATCAAGTTCGAGTAGTGGCGACGGTCTATCAACACGTGGTCTATTTGGTTACGAGTGACTCCATCAGGTGATACCCAGGTGGCTTTGTAGATATCTTTACGCGGGAACCTGGTGCTCGCAACGACCATGTTTTTCGATGCTGCCAATTCTAAGACTCGAAGTCCATTGTCATTAGTGTTCTCATGCAAACTATGGGTGCCTGCGTAATGCCTGAATACCGGCTCCCGACCTATTTTTGCGTTCAAATCCCCAAGGATGATTTTAACATCATACCTTGGACAGGCATTGAGGGCCCTCTCGACTTGTTCGTAGTAAGTCTCTTTTTCTTCGTCTGAGGACTCCTCCGTAGGTCCGTGAACGTTAATGAGGCTGATGTTCGTAAATTTGCCTCGCACGCGAAGGGTGCATAGCCTTTCGCTTATAGCGTTAAAGCCGATGATAGTAGACTTCATTTTTTCGCTGACTAGGAAGCCTACCCCGAGCACATGGTGTTTTGTATGACAGCTGTAGTATATGTCATATTCTTTCTTTTGTAAAACACCATTCCCTGTCCATCTGATTTCTTGAAGAGCTGTTATGTCAGCTTTATACTTTGACAGGGCATCGGCTAGCTGCTGAGCAGCTCGAGCTCTATAGAGCGATCGTACGTTCCATAAGAAAATTCGTAAATCGTTTTTCCTTTTTCTTTGCGTGGGTTGTCGTCGTGAGATCAGTCCGTTTCCGAGGCTTGTTGTCGGTCTCGTAATTATTTTAGTTTTACGGGACAGGGAATTAACCTGTCGCCAACCTGAGGAACCAGCCTGATCATATTAGCCAAACCTTTTTTAAAAGGCTTGTTTCTAGCGGCCGCCGCGGAGAGGCTATGATCACACTTCCACCAGTCCCGAATAGTTACGGCACGTGCATGTTTTCGTATGCTACATGTTGTTCCCCCTATTCGTCTGATGGCTGCTGTTCCATAAGTTACAGTACTAAGACTATACAAGTTTATTGGCTTTTGAGGATCTTCCCTCCATAATATTAGTAGAAACTTTTTGTCTGCCTCGTCAATTTGTATTTGACGGTACATGTTAGTGATGTCAGTAGTGATTGCGTATCTATGCAATCTAAAACGCAACAAAGTTGAGTAAAGTTCTTCTTGTACAGTAGGTCCAACCATAAGCGTGTTATTAAACGATATTTGGTTCGAAGTTCGGCTTGAAGCATCAAAAACTATACGAAGTTTGGTAGTTGTACTTTGCGGCCTAAATACACATTGGTGCGGAATAACATAGTGTGGACCATTCTAAATCTCGGCATTCGTTAAATGCATATGACCAAGACCATACATTTCTCGTAATTGAGAGTCTTTAGAAAGTCTTCGTTCTAGTAACAGGAAACGCTTTTTTGCCGTTTCGAAAGGAAAGGAAAGGAAAGGAATTGGGACTGGACTTAAATGGAAGAGATATTTTGAAACGACCATTTGTTAAACGTTGAAGTGTTTTCAAAAAATAATTCTCACATTCCTGTTGCTCTGAAGTGAATTTCACCGCCTGAGACTCATTGGGAATTTCTTCTAACTCCCAGAATCTGACTAGAATAGAGTCTAATGAGTCAGTATCTTCAGTATGAGTAAGAATACTGCATATTTTAGATTGACTACTATCCATTGTAACGAAGTTACATACTTCAGCCGCCGCGGCACGCCGACGCTACTACTCGGCGACTCACCAAATGCTACCTTGAGGAGCCCACCGTGGGCAGCTTTTATTTAGTGCTCTGTGTTCACATTTGCTGTTGCATAAATATGATATGGGAAGGAGAAAAATCGAGCGAATTCGGATTTCTCTCGCCTACCGTTGATTGTTTAGTACCAATATAGAGTACTGAGGTAGGAGGTTTTCCCTTGAAACAAGCTGCTTGGGTACGTAGTGTACTGGCCAGAAGTTTCTAGATTTTTTGGCTTTGGCCGTAAATTGTGTGTCTTGTTAGTTTGCCTTTTCGGCACCTTATTTTGTTTCGAACTTCGTTTGAGGCCAGGGATTTAATCCTACTTTACAACCGTGCTGCGATTTGAGCCGAGGCTAGAGATTTAATCTCAATCAAAGCTAGGGAATTAATCCCACCGTCTGTCCATGCCCTGTCGTTGTTTTAGGCTAGGGATCTAATCCCACTTGCGTTCTGCCTATAGCTTCAGCCAAGGCTAGGGAATTTATCCCACTTTCTGCCGCCGCCCCTTGTTTTGCCCTAAACGCTTGTTTGAGGCTTAGGATTTAATCCTACATTTGAACTCTCGTTCGCCTAATAAAAATGAGTGAAAATTATGGCTGCCAATGGCATATCATTCCACCCGAAATGATTGTTCTCAATAAGGGGAATTTTTCGAACATGAATAATTTTTCGGGAGAAACTCACAATAGACGAAAAGTGAAATGTCAAATTTTCCGGGTGGAATGTTGTTCGGGTGAAACTCATAATAAGGCTGAATATTTTTCGGTCTGATGGCCTTAGCTCTTAGGGTTTGAAGAAAACCAAAGGATGTCCTTTATCCAAAAGGCACAATGGAAACTGTTAAGCATGGTGTTGGAGGTCTTAATGTATGGGGTTTTATGTAGGGATGCAAACATCGTAAAAAAAACATCCATGGTTCAATGTATCGATGTTTCAAAAAAAAAAAAAAAAAAAACATCGATGTCAAAGACATTGGCCTCAAAAACATCGATGTTTTTTGAAAAGCCCAAAAAGTAAAGCTAAGGACTTCTCATTTATCTTTTCTTTAATTTTTTAGAGTTAGAGTACCTATAAAGTACCTAAGTTCTACGCAAAAGAAAAATGGCCAGCTATTTAGAAACAAGGAAATATGTATTAGGTTAGGTTAGGTTAAAGTGGTTGTCATTAAAGCGTCTGACACACTTAGACCATTAGAGTTCCATTGTGATACCACGATCTAATAGGGAACAAAAAGGTTCCCTACTAGTTAAAACCATTTGGATCTTCTGATGAAGCGAAGGAGATTTTTAATGTCTGTGTTTATGAGATCGCTTGGTTCATTATAGAAATATTCTCCTAGATGAAGTTTGCGTCTGTAAGAGAGAGCAGGGCATGTACAAAGAAGGTGTGGGATTGTCTCCTCTTCCTCCTCGTCCAAGCAACTCCTGTCGTTTGATAGTACACCGAGTCGTGCGGCGTGTCTATCTATGAGACAGTGTCCAGTTATGACACCTATTTCGGAGCTGATCTGAGATCTACTGAGGGACAATAGAAATTTTGACCGTTTCAAATCCAGTTTAGGTCAGATTTGTTTGGTCGCCATAGAAGTGGTAGTTTTAAGCCATCTTGTGTTTGATTGTTTTAGAGCAATTCGTTTCAACATAAGTTTACTTGTAGCTATAGGCATATCTATATTTGCCTTTTCGGGTAAGATAGGCATTTCCGTTCCAATTCTGGCGAGTTCTTCGGCTTTGCAATTCCCCGGATTGTCCCTGTGACCCGGCATCCAGAATAGGTGAATATTAAACTGTTTGGCCATCTCCATTAGAGACGATCGACAGTCTTGGGCTGTAATGGAGTTTACAGAGACTGATGCGAGGGATTTCAAAGCAGTCTGACTATCTGACAAGATACGGATATACGTGCTAGATACCACGTTTCTTTTAAGCCAAGACAATACTTCCTTTATCGCCAGAATTTCCGCTTGGAATACGCTACAATGGTTTGGTAGGCGGAAGGAGAGACTAAGGTTTAGTCCACCTGTGTACACTCCACCACCCACTCCGTTTTCAGTCTTCGATCCATCTGTATAAAAGTGTACTGATTTATTTTCTGTCAAAGCCCCTTCCTCCCAAGCTGACCTTGAGGGAATGGTGACTTCAAAGTTTTTATCAAAAACCAAAAAGGGAGTGATGTAGTCGGAGTGACTTGGGAGAGTTCCGAATAAATTCAGAATGGTGGTGTGGCCAATAGAGTTATTGGTCCATTGAGATATGGCTTTGAGACGTATGGCTGTGCTCGCGGCCATTTGTTTGCTGTAAATATCTAGGGGTGTAAGGTTGAAAAGTATGTCTAGTGCAGCGGAAGGTGTCGAGCGTAGAGCTCCGCTGATGCACATACTCGCTGAACGTTGTACTTTGCTTAGTGTATCGCGATTTATCGCTTTATCTAAGGCCGTCCACCATACGGTCACCCCGTAAGTGAGTATCGGTCTAATGACCGCAGTATATAGCCAGTGAGTGTTTTGTGGAGACAAGCCCCACTTGTTCCCCACTGCTTTCTTACAAGAAAAGACTACTGTGGCTTTCCTTACTCTTTCCTGTATATTAGGTTTCCAACTTAACTTTTTATCTAAAATAAGACCCAGGTATTTAGCTTCATCTGAGAAAGTAAGTGAAACACCTTTGATCGATGGAGGGTCTAATTGAGGAATTTTGTATTTCCTTGTGAAGAGGACTAGTTCAGTCTTGTGGGGATTAACACCTAGTCCACAGCGATCTGTCGATTTGAGTAGCTTGTTGAGAGCGGTTTGTATGATTTCTGTTAGAATTTGAGGATGCTTTTTTTTTTTTTTTTTTTTTTTTTTTTTTTTTTTTTTTTTTATAATCAACTCACGCTCAAGGGAATATGATTACCCTTTAAATGTTTTAACACAGCGCGGGCGTGAAGTTAAGGAAGAGAAAGAAGGATAGGAAAGTTGTGTGCACGATGTTCTGAGACTGAATGTGGTTGTCTCAGATTTTTTTATCTCCAGGGATGGTGGCTGAACTAAAGCGGAGAATTGCCTTGTCTTATTTCTATGTCGCTTATAATTCACATTACTTTATTCGTGTTCATCCTTGTTGGGCATACTAGTTTAACTCAATTACATGTTGCTAGTATTATGCCTAAACAACATGTAAAGGTGTGTCCACACCAAAGAAACATTTCTGGAAACATTGTTTAAAAAACGTTTCTAAAATGTTTCCCATTTGTTTAAAAAACATTTCAGAAATGTTTCTGATTTGTTTTTTTGGTGTGGACGCTTTGAGAAACATTTCTGAAATGTTTCTTTGTTTCCAGATTGAGTTGTCTGTAAATTTTTTTCTCGCCTGTGTTGTATTTAAGCGCATGAATTTTTTGTTCTACTTCATCTTTATCACAATTTATATTTTCGCAAAAAAAAGATATATCATTGGCTTTTCTGATTTTATTTTTAAAATTTTCGTCAAGGGTGGATCCGAGCGTCCAGACCAAAGAAAACATTTCAGAAACATTTAAGAAACATTTCAGAAATGTTTCTCTGTTTCTGAAATGTTTTTTAAATGTTTCTGAAATGTTTCTTAAATGTTTCTGAAATGTTTAAAAAATGTTTCTTTGGTCTGGACACACCTTAATGAGTAAACCAGCAACCCATTGATGACAATTCTTAGAGGTTTTAATGGAATTAAAGACGACATAGACGACGACGGCAGGGATCGAACCTGTGATACTGAGGTTGACAGGCGGCACACAACCATCGCGCCACGGCCACCCATTGATATGGCAATGGCAATATCATCAGCGTATGCAATCACTTTGAATCCCTCTTCTTCTAGGTTTATTAGCAGTTCATTAACTACCATATTCCATAGAAGTGGGGATAGGACTCCACCTTGTGAAGTACCTCTACTGACTGACCTTGTAGTAAAGCTACCTAGTTCCGCATTTATAATTCTGCTTTTCAGCATTCGCTATTGCAGCTGTGTCGACATTGTTAAAGGCGCCTTCTATATCTAGGAATGCAACTAGAGTGTATTGTTGTGCTGTAGAAAAAGGTCTGGTTCTATAACACTACGCAGATGAATGTCAATCAATCGTTCCAGAGTTTTAAGATGAAATGACGATAGACTGATCCTTGGGCGTAACGTGGGAGCATTTACCAACTTTGGGTATGAAGACTACTTTAACTTCTCTCCATATAAGGGGAATATGAACCAAGTTTAGACAACATTTCAGTATAATCTCTAAGGTGGGTAAGATAATGTGTGAAGCTACTTGCAGTTCAGCTAGTATTATACCGTCTGGTCCCGCTGATTTGTATGGATCGAAGCTATTATTTGCCCATTTTAGTTTGTCCCTTGTTAACCCTTGGACATTTATAAGTTTGTTGTTTGACTCCATTGAGTTCATGTTACAAATGTTTTGCGAGCTACCCGGGAAGTGAGTGTCAAGTAGCAAGTTGAGTGATTCTTCACATGAATTTGTCCAGGAGCCATTTGAAATTTTCAAAGAACTTGACTGGATTTGTTGAGAGGATTTTCCTGAATCTAGATGCTTCGGCAGTATCTTCTATTTTATCACAGAAGTTCCTCCATGAAGATCTTTTGCTTGTCCTCAATTGTTTCTTATAAATCTTTAAGGATTCTTTATATAAGTCCCAGTCTGAGGATTCTTTTGTGTATTTAGCTCGATTGAAGAGTTTTCTACTACTTTTTCTGAGCGGTTCTAGTCCTGAATTTCACCAATAAGGTTTCTTTTTTCCTCTTACTTGAAGAAGAGGACAGGAAATCTTCATTGCATTATTCACGGTTAATGTAAGATCCTTGACTTTGTTATCAAGATCTGAGGTATTGGAGGGGATGTCTAGAGATTCGGTTTTAAGCGATCTTTTCAGAATGTCCCTATACGTTTGCCAATTTGTTTTCCGATTTCTCCTAACTTGCTGACAGCAAGCTTATATAGATTGCAAGATCTCTGATCTCCACAAGAGATAAGCTTTACTTGGCCTCGGTGCCAGCCGTTATCTCTAATAACTGGGGTGGTCCTGGATTGGCTTTCATGATGTCCAGGTAGCGTACCGAGAGCTCTCTTGTTACCACTGCCCAGCGATCTTGCCATCGATATCGCCTCTGTCGATGACTGCAACTTTATTTATTTATAACAGAATTTAAAAACAACAACTTGGACAACCTTTTCCCTTACAAACGGTTTCGTTGTTGGGTAATAGTTGCTCCAGCTTTAGAAATAAGTCGTTCACTTGGAACTGACGTAGCCACAATTGGTAGCATGTTTATAAACAACACAATCCACAGGTTACAGCTTTCAATTAGAATTTGAATAGAAATTAGTTGTTTGGTTTTGGTTCTTTTTGTCTTTTCTTTCCCGCTTTCTTAATAATATTGTCAGCTGTCACTATCAACTATTTTGGGGAAGAATGAATGAGCTCGTTCAATGCAACAACAAGTTTTTGGCTGTAATCACAAGCCAAGCAACACAAACTCTACGTGCAAAAGCGGGCAATTTTAAAAATTCTGTGACAAAAAAACCAAAAACATCGCTCCAAATAACATCGATACATCGATGTTTTCGTATTCGAAGCATCGATGGCAAGCATCTTATGTTTTTAGACTAAAACATCGATGTATCGTTTGCATCCCTAGTTGTATGGCGTCTTCAGGTGTAAGTAAGTTGGAAAAAATCGAAGGAATTATAAATCAATTTGTCTACCTTGACATCCTCAAAAGAAACTTGAGAACAAGTGCCGAGATACCGGGTTTTTCCAACGAATATTAATACCAGCAAGATAGTGACCCCAAACATAACGCGCATTTGGATTGTATATAACACCTTCTACGAAATCTACAAAGCCCATACATCAACTCTATAGAACAAGTATGGTGGAATATACTTGAAAGAAAAATCCGCACCTACGGTATGCGAAATAAGGTCCAATTAATTAAAAGACGCTTTACTATTCGAATGGAATAACATAAGTAGTTCTTACACAGAAAAACTTGTGCATTCATACAAAACCGTTTAAGGGAAGTAATAAGAATAAACCGATATCCAACAAAATATTAATACTGAAAGTAATAAAATGCAAATAATTTATGTTTCTTTGTTATTTGTATAAATAAAAATAAAAACATTGATTAACTATTATTTTTAAAATATAACAACCTTCTTTAGTCTTCCTTACATTCTTCAATATTTATTTTAATAATTTTGTTTGAATTTGATGTTTAACTACTTTTGTTCAAATTTATTTATTTCCTAAATTATTACTATTTTCTCATTTGTTATCGACACATATATCTCTTATGTTATATTTTTTATCTTTAAATTTCCCAAATTTTATCCTCTAGTTTTACCCGTGCTTCCATTATTTTCATATTGAATTCTAATTCTTGGATCGAAAGTTTTCTGTCAAGAATGTTACTTAATATAGTTTTATGTCCGCCAGTTTTTATTGTACATGACCTTTGTGTTGGCCTCCCGTGGTCGCAACAGCTCAGAATTTTCGCCCTGAACCGTAAAAAAAGAACTTAATGTTGAACAATTGGTCGACTCGATGGGAAGATGGTTTTTATGATAATAAAGCTTTATTTTGTATATTATTTTCCTTTTTCGATAGTTTATTTTTAAAGATCTATATTAAATCTAGTAAATCATATGAAAAATAACCATGAACAGTGAACACTCAGTTCTTAAGTCTAGGGTTTAATAAGAATTTTCACTGAAAATAGATGTCATTTTTGTGTTTTGCTGCTTTCTGAAGTTTTTCCGGGCTTTCCACGAATATTCTTAACTGTGATCGAAATCAAATAGTTTAATCACCAATTGATAGAGTACCGCGCTCTAGCAACTCTTTACTCACGCTCACACTCTTCTCTCTTGCGCTTATAGAAAACAGCTCAACTGTTGCGAATTAATTTTAGGCAATCGTTTAGTTGCGTTTAGTTTAGTCGAGTTGCTCTAAGTGCGCGGTGTCCTATATAAGCCCATATGTTTCATTTTAGCAACTAAACAGTTGCGAAACTAAAAATTGAATGTGCGCGCCTGGCCTAATAGCACAAATAAACGTTAAAATGACTGATCTTAAATGACAAATGACAGTATGTTATGTTAAAAAGGCAAAAAAAAAAAAAAAAAAAACGGTTTGACAAAAAAAATATTTCTTGGGTGGTTTAGCCTACAGAAGTGCGGCAATGGGAGTTATCTTGAGATCCTCGAAACAAATATCATCAAGTGGCACACTGATGGATCGAGTCCTAAGCAGAATAGTTTCAGATTTCTGAAACTGACTTCCATATCATCGCAATATCACTGAATCTTGTTGAAGTCACAGTGCAAAAGAATTCTGATGACCTCAACTTTGGAAGCTGTTCTGCACACTATTAGGTCGACGGCATACACAATTGCCCGAGTTAGACTACCTATTAGATCGCTGGTGTAAATGCTGAATAGAATCAGCGAGTTACCACAACTGAAGACCATTTTTAATATCGAAGATTGCGGTATGCAATTGTTAATGACACAGAAACTGAAGAGAGCGACAATGAATGATAAAAAAAAATTATATACTAAAATTAATTTTTCTGTATTCAAATAAAAAATTATTCTCTCGTAAATAAAAAAAAAACCTCTGATTACATATCATGGATTATGCCTACGGGGGAAAACATGTAAAAAAACGTGCACTGCATTCTACCTCGAAGGTGGTGAGGAAACGAGTGCATCGTCATAATATATTCGCTTTCTCAGCGCTCTACTCCGAAAACGGTTAATTTTACAGAAAAATGCAAGAGACATTTTTTGTAGACAATTTCACGACAAACAATTTTTATAATGACCTTTATTGACCTCTGAGCAATAGATCGCGAGATATTTGCGAAAAACTGATTTTTGTGACCTTTTGACCCCTATAACTTTTTTAGCCGGCACGATATCAATGTCGATTTTTCACATCTTCATTACAATGCCGTAATAAAGGTGAATACAAAAATTCAGCTCACTAGGAATTTTTCCGCAGATAAAACCTAAAATGACTGGACTATAATCTTAGTTATTAAAAGTAAATTATCCGATTTTTTTTATTTATGAAATGTTGCATTTAAATTAGATTTGTATTTTATTATTTATTTGCCTGCTGTGGATAAGCATCGAGCTTCGAACGCTTATTTTTTTATCTTTAGCCAATCGCATGGACAAAATATTTGTTCAGCATTTCGCTCTATCTGTTCGATCACTTTACTCTAAGGACATATACTGCGCTTCTAGCTAGTTCTGGTTGAAAAAAAAGGAAACAAGAACGAGAAGCGTTTGTTTTATTCCTTAATTCTTTTTTTTATCCCATTAACTCTTTTTTTCCTTTAATAAAAAGGAAAACAAATATACATATATAAAATATTTTACGCAAGGAGCAATGAGAGGATCAAGAGCGTATCCGATATCGATAGTATGTATGTACTCATTGCTTCATGCTTACGAATTTCTAATTATTTTTCTTTAATCTGTTATACAATCGTAACTAAATACAAAATATTTGTAATTTACAGCCTTTAAAATAACCTATGTAAGAATAGTGCTTCAGTACCCGGCCGTTGAAATTCAGTATGCAGCTACTTTTTCCCAGTACCCAGCCAGTTAAATTTTAAATCATAAATAAAGGAAATTAAACATTTTATATTAACACTTTGGGCCGTACCAACAATCAAATTAAGAGACGACTTTAATATTTGAGCGAAATGGACCATTATTTAAATAGCTCTATAAAGTTAACCATACATGTTATGAACTTAATATTTATGTGAACTCTAAATTATGAACCATTTATTGTACGGAACCTAAAAATAAAATGGAGCATATATGGTCAGTTATATAGAGTCCATTAAATAATGCTTCATTTCGCTCAAATATTAAAGTCGTCTCTTAATTTGATTGTTGGTAAGGCCCTTTGTGTTATTATAAATAAACATCAACAATCTTGATGACAATGAAACATTTTTTGGTTGTTCATTTCTTGCAAACTCATTCGGTAATATACAAATTTGTCCTAGAAAAATACTAAAATACTAGTTCGCAGATCGGGAAAAACTTTCTCTCCCATATACATTTTTTCCTGGGACAAATTTTATTTTGGATTTTTTTCAAGCAGTACGCCGTTCGCGCAAAATTAATACTTTTGTGCACCGCTTAAATAGAATGAGCGAAACATTATTTTTTTGGAAAAATTTTGACAGACGCCGCGTCGCCGTACAGTGGGGCCATTTCTATGGGAGAGCGGAAAAAAGTCCATAAAAACCGAACCACTTAACCAATTTGGATGAAATTTTCAGAAATGAAAGTAATTTTGAAAAGAAAGTTCCACAAAAACTTTTCACTCACTGCCACGCCCACTAATAAAAAAAAACTCAAAATTGATAAAAATCCAGGTTTTGTTCCAAGTAAAAGTTTAAAGATGGTGCTTTTTTGAAGTAAGTTTGCCATTCAAATTTTCCACACCCTCTTTTTAACGGTTTTACTGTTTTGTTTTTACTTTTCTTGTAGGGGGTACTTGTTTTGTTTGAAGGCGGTCTTTTTTAGTGCGATAAAATAGGAACCACCCAACTAATTTAAAAAAGTTTTCAAATTTTATAAAGGTTAGTTTAAGAAATGAAAACAAAATGTTACCACCCAATGACACGCCCACACAAAATTTTATCTGAATTCCAAAGTTAGAAAGTTAAATTTGAGTAATTAGAAAAATATATTTTCGCGAAAAAAAAAATCAAGTAAAATGCTTGATTTATGGAACCATTAAGTATGGGTCGACTTAGACGTTAATTTTTTTTGAGAAATATAATGGAAAGAAGCGATGTTATTCTTATTTTCGGATACAAATTATGAAAATAAACATGAAGTTTATTATAGCGAAATTGAGTGTATCCTAAGAAGTAACTTTTTATGTGGTGGTAATCATAAAAATGATGTAACCATTAAAAGCAGCTCATGAATGCATTAAGCCAGCAACCCGTTACATGTTAAGTGTTTACTACTGAAACTTGCGCCAAATAATGGGCAAACATCAACAGAACCAAAAAACAACGCACAAAATGTTTAAAACATTTTTCTTAATTTTGAACAAGAGGTTTTTGGAAAGAAGTAGTACGTTACGAAATAGAACCACATGTATGTGTATAAAAAAAGAAAACAAAGAGTTAAATTTATATTAATATTAATTCATTAAAAAATGTATATAAGTTTGCCCATTTTACAACTAATTCTTACTGATGTAACATTTAACTTTGTTTTTTTTTTACATACAAAAAATCACTAATTTATTCAATATTGTTATATATTGCTAGCTGTAAGTATAATTGTATATTTTTCCTAATTATTGAATAAAGATTATACAATACAATACAAATATTCCCTTTTAGGAAACAGAAGTGAAAGAAAATATGATTTTTTTGCTAGATTTCGTAACTTTGAATCTACTCACTTTGCGGATATGCAGGTATTTGCAGCTAAATTTTGGTTGAATGTAAACTTGGACATGTCTACATCGAGAAAATAGCTATCTCAGACCAGAGGAAAGTGGCACTTTTTTTAAATGACTACAAATTTCCATTAATGTGGACTGAATCTTATATTGTGTTACCGTAATTCAATAAAAAATTTTTGGCTGAGTTTGACCGCTGTATTGTATTATTAGGCATCCTAAATAAGCAAACAAAAAACAATCCCATTTTTAGTTCATCCCAAATAGACGTAACACCCTATGAAAGTTAAATCAAATTCCCACACTATTTCAAATATTTTGACTTTGAGCGTCTATTTAGGTGTTAAGACTTCAGTTTTGGCCCAAATTCTTAGTGTACCCAGATTCTCTGGCTAATTTACTGTGAGAAACATGAATCAGCTAATCGAAATCAGTACTTTTGGAAAATCGAGTTTTTTCCGCCTTGGCCCCACTGTGCGCCGTATTCTAAAAGTGATTTTTTTTTTCAATACTGCTCTTATAAAAAAGCCGTTGATGCTTCTCTTGACATCATCAAGGGGAGATTCCAAAAAGGTATGTTGGCGCGCAGCTTCTTTTAGAAAAAAAATATTCTTCCCAAATAAAAATCGGTATTATGTTGTTAATTCAATATTTTGATGTTGATTTTATTTTCTAAAAATAACAATTTAGATACTTAGAACCTTTTCTTTTTAATTAAACTTTAAGCTGCGGCCAATGTGCTCAAACTCTATTTCAAAATTCATTTAAATGTTAGGTTACAAAGAAATTTAGGCGGCACATTTCTCGATCTTTTTGACATTTCATTTTGTTTTTCTTATTCTTCTGGTTTTTGGCGGGGTATTGCCAAAATAATTTAATAATAATAATTTTTTACTTGTGGAGAGTTTATGGCTCGATGACATCCCGGCGCCCGTCTGAAGCTCTATCTGAAGACTCCACATCGAAGACAGCGAGCCTCCCAACCGACCTTTTCACCAAAATATTTGCATTTGCCAGACGAACATCAGCTACACGCACAACTCCATCTAGGTCTGGGAAAACGTTTGCCACTCTACCAAGCCTCGAAGCAGATCGAACTTCTCCCGGCTCAATAACAAGAACAATGCTTCCAATCTCTACCGGCTTTGTTTTTATGTACCATTTTGATCGCCTCGTCAGCTCAGGAAGGTACTCTGTGTACCAACGCCTTGTTAACTCTCTCATTAGGTGTTGCGGTCGACGGCTATACAGCCTACTCCATTGATCGTTGCCAGAAAACACTCCAGGTGCGGTTAAATCCCGATCGGCATCGCCAAAAAGTATGGAATTTGGAGTAAGAGGTCGAGGATCCTCCGGGTCGACGGGTATGAGTTAGCGGCCTCCTGTTGATCTGCCCCTGTGCCTCATATAGCGCGTTCAAAAGAACGTCTTCTCGAGGTGTCACTCCCTTTAAGGTAAATTCTATGCTGGATTTAATGGATTTAATAAGGCGCTCCCATGCTCCACACATCCACGGTGAGTATGCAGGTATGAAACGCCATAGTATGCCCTCGTTCTTGGCGCAGTACTCACCGAGAGCAGCCTCCATCTCCCTTACATCTTTCTCTAAGCGGTTCTTTGTGCCGACGAAGTTGAAACCATTGTCGCTATAGATAAATTTGGTGACCACACGAATGATGATAAATCGACGAACAGCCATATAACACTGGTCCATGGTGAGATCATTGAGTACCTCAATGTGAACGGCACGGAAACTCAAACAGGTAAAAATCATCCCATATCGTTTTACTGTGCCTCTCCCATATTATACATGCATGGGGCCGAAACAGTCTACCCCCACATGGGTAAAAGGTCTCAACTCAAAGGCTAATCTACCTTCAGACAACTGACCCATAAATGGCATCACTGCCTTTGCCTTGAGCCTTTTGCACATAAAACACTTTGATTGGGCTCGTGCCACTGTCGAACGAATGCTTATAATCCAAGCTCTTTCCCTGATGTCTGAAATTGTCGTTGCCGTTGCAACGTGATTGTTAGCTTCATGGTGGTGCTGAACTAATAACGGATGGTTTTTTGGCAGTATAGCAGGATTCCGTGCCGCGTATGAAATATTTGCTTTCTGTATTCTCGAGCCTAGTCGCATAGAACCCTCATAATCAATAAAGGGAGACAGATTCAATAAACCACTCGTGGGACCTAAACTCCGATTAGATTGCAGGCAAGCAATTTCATCCGAGAAAGCCTCTTGCTGGATTTTTCGAAATAACCAATCTTGAGCTCTTAAAATTTCTGACGGTGTTGCGAAGGGCTCTGTTTCAATGCCCTTTTTACTCAGCAAATCTTTAAAACGAAGTAATAGTGCCACTACTCTGACTGCCGAAAACCATCTTGCTCGAAACCTTGGCTTCAACTCATCAAATATTTTGAATGATATTGGTTGATGTCTATGCAAATTTACTGAGAATTTAGATAAATGAATTGCGCTTACCCTTTTCTCGTCAGCGATAATTTTCCCTGGCGTAACTGGCCAATCAACTTGGGGAAGCTTTAAAAATTCAGGTCCTGCAAACCATCTCAAGTTATTAGAGCTTTCTGCATTGTCGCACCATCTGGTTCCGTCATCCGCAACATTATCCGCAGATCTTATGAACCACCACTGATGCGGATTAGTGGTTTCTAAAACCTCACCAACACGCACAGCAACAAAACTTAGGAACTTAAAGGTGGAAGAGCTAATCCATAAGAGCACCGTCTTAGGATCGGACATAAAGATTATGTCATCAGCTCGAATTGAGTGAGAATTTCTCACGGTTTCCGCAACCCGCACACCAAGCACAGCCGCCTGCAACTCTAAGCGAGGCACTGACAGTTTTTTAACCGGAGCCACCTTCGCCTTTGCCATGGCGATTGCTACTTCCACTGCTCCATTATTCTCTAAGCGCCAATATGAAACAGCAGCGAATGCTTTCTCCGAAGCATCCACTAAAACGACCAAACTGATCTTTGAGTAGCCCGGGGTCAATGTCGTATACGAACGAGGAATCTTGATCTCTATTTGCCGCAAGATCTTTACGAAATTCAGCTACTGCTCTCTCAACACACAGGATATTTGCTCATCCCAATTGAAGCCTTCGCGCCAGATCTCTTGTAAAATAAATCGCCCTCTGATGATGAAACAGGAAATAAGACCAAGGGGGTCAAAAACTCTCATAATCGTTCTTAATATTTCTCGTTTGGTTATATCAACTTTTGAATCCGACATCTTCTTCAAATACTCGTCATCATAGAGCTTATAAATCAGATGATCAGATGAAGGCTGCCATAACATTCCCAAAATCTTTGTGACGTAACTCTCGGACTCATTGGGATCGATGCTGACCAGGCTTGCTTTGATATTCGACTCGGGAATCTGGTCCAAAAATGCAGGACTGTTCGATTGAAATCCCACCAGCTCGAAGTTCATTGCCTTACAGATTTTAATGGCATATTTGCTCACAGCAACAGCGTCGTCAACATACGTTCGGTTGACTAGCCCATCAACTGCTTCCGGACACTGCTGCTTATAGAGGTTCGCATGATGATTTTTCACAAATTGTGCAGATGTGGAAGAGCAGGAAGGTCCGAACATCATCACCTGCATAATGTAGACTGCTGGCCTTCTAGAAATATCGCCATCTCGCCAAAGAATCCTCTGGCAATGCTGGTCCGCTTCAAAAATCTTAATGCGGTGGAACATCTCTCGAATGTCCGCATTTACAGCGACTGTTCGTTCGCGAAATTTGAACAGCCCCTTGTGAAGAGGTACCAAGTTGTCTGGACCTTTCAATAAATGCGAGTTCAAGGAAACTCCATTCACTTTCGCAGCAACGTCAGCAACAACTCTTGGCTTCGGTGGATATTTATTCCGGTTCACAACCATAAATGTAGGTGCATACCAAACTCTCGGATACTCTTGATTTAGTTCCTCATCTGATGCAATCCTAGCGTAACCTTTGGATAATAATTCTCGCATGTATTGGTTCATCCACGTCAACAGCTCAGGTTTTTTCAACAAAGACTTCTCAAAACTAATAAGTCTTTTCTCAGCCATGGGGTAGCTATCACGAAGCTTGACATCATCGGAAGCCTAAAGTAAACCAATCTCGTAGTGATCTTCAACATAGCGCAGGGTGCGCTTCATCACCTCGAAGGCCTGAGCGTCAGTTTGGCTAACAAAATTTCCGCTAGGAGGCCGAACCCCAAACTCCTCGGTTGAGAAATGACGTTTCACTAGATCATGAAGTTGTTCATCTTGCTTGCTGATCCCATGAAAGTAAGAAATCGAAGCTATTCTTATAGAGCTAATACAGGATACGCTGGATTCCATCTTTGTTGTACCAAAGACGGTCCAACCTAGGAGTGTCTTCATCGCATGTGGTTCATCATCTTTACCAGATCGCTGACGACTACCCACAAGAAGCTTGGCTTGATCTAAGCCCAGTAATATTTTCGGCCTTGCATCATTTAAATCCGCCAACGGCAAGTCTCTTAGATGCAAGAACTTTTTTCTTTAAAGCGGCAACGTTAACACTCTGATGTGGCAGTTCCAGATTCTTCACTGTATAAAATGTCTCTTAGCATATGTCGTTTACGTTTATTTATGCCAGAGACATGTAAATTTGTACGCAAAGAGTCTTCAGTTCTGGAAACGCCCTTTGTCCACTGGAGTGTAAGCTGCTCTGGTTCGAAAATCGAAAACATCTTTCTCCACCATCGTAATGGAGGAGCCATCGTCCAAAAATGCAAATGTGTCTAAAGATTTATTATTGTTCCGAAATAAACGAACGGGAACAACTTTGAACATAACTGGTGCTTTAGGTTCCAGATGTGACGAATGAATTTGCGACGGTGGAACAAAAGGATGAGCCGATGAATTCAAGGTTGTCTTCGTTGTCGACGGATGAAGCAACGGATGATGATTCTTCGAGCAGCCTTCGACACCACACAACTTCTTTTGTGAACAGTTTTTCCATCTATGTGGTGATAACTTTAAACACCTAAAGCAAATAGCATTGCTCTTAGCAAATGAGAACCTTTCGTCCAGCGACAAAGCTTTAAATTCTCCACATTCACTTAATGTGTCTTTGGCTTTTTCACATTTAATACATTTTTCTTCAAGCTGTATAACTGGTTGGTGAGTCAGAACCTTCCTTGATGAACTGGAGCCGCTTGCTCTGACTGACGATAATTGCTTTGTTGCTTTAGATAACTCTGGTGGCAAGTCGTACAGTTTCTCAGTGGGAAAAACTGCGAAATCTTCCAAATTCGAGTGAGTCTTCTTTGATTTTCGTTTTTGCCAGTCGTGGTATTGACCAGGAGACAACTTACTTGCTAGATCTGTCAGGATATAGTTGTTGTCTAGTTCCTTACTTAAATCCATCGACTTGATGTCCGCAACAAACCCATTCAACACCACAGCCCACTGACGCAGTCTTGTATTACTCGCTGAGCTCAACGACGGCAACTTAAGCATATTCGTAGTGAGACTGTGCACTAAAACATCTGTCCTACCATAAATCGCACGTAATGAGTCCATCACGGCGTTTGCATCAGTCGAATATCTCAGACGATCGCTCACCAGATTATAAGCTTCGCCTTTTAGTGCCTTTCTTAGACGGGCAACATTTTCTTTGGCATTGTATCTGCCTTCAACCGTTGTTGACATGAATACCGACTCAAAATACGGCCATTCTTTATTATCATTCGGGGCATGATAATAAAGAATGGCCGTATTTTGAGTCGGTATTCATGTCAACAACGGTTGAAGGCAGATACAAAGAAGGCAACTCCTGGACCTGACTGCGATTCAAGATCGTCAATAAATTCGCCATATCTGACTGATGGCAAGAACTGTCTTGTGAGGCATCTTGCAATTTAACATTGCAGTCTTTTTGCCCAACTGACAAAGGAGTGGAGTGATCAGCAGCAGAACCTACCATTTGCTAGTGTCTGCAATCAATTTGCCGAATCGCTAGCAAGCCTTTTCAAATCTGCAGAATGAACTGAACTCACTTCTTGCCTTGCAATTGACGATGTTGCAACCAACTGCGCTTTCAGTGTGTCCATTTCTGCTTTCAGAGAAGCGATTTCCTGATCTCTCGTGTCAACGATCGTTTGGGCCACAATCGCCGCCTCAATCAATCCATCCACAGCAGCTAAAACGTCATTTTGGGTGCTACTTGCCATGACACCTGCACTGTGTGTAACCTGTTCTTTATTTTGACTTCCAATTTCATCGCAATCATCTCTACGACAAAACCAAGGAGTAGTAGTGTCAAATAAAGAAGGGTTAAAATCCGCACACTTGTAATGCCACCACCTTTGGCATGTTTCACACGAAACCATCTCATCGTCATCGGGCAAAGCACCAACTATAAAATAAAATTATTTCGGCGCGCAGCTTCTTTTAGAAAAAAAATATTCTTCCCAAATAAAAATCGGTATTATGTTGTTAATGTTGATTTTATTTTCTAAAAATAACAATAATTTAGATACTTAAGAAATAAGAAATTATTAAAAAACTTACATAGGTATGAAAACCTTTTCTTTTTAATTAAACTTTAAGCTGCGGCCAATGTGCTCAAACTTTATTTCAAAATTCATTTAAAGGTTATGTTACAAAGAAAATTAGGCGGCACATTTCTCGAACTTTTTGAAATTTCATTTTGTTTTTCTTATTCTTCTGGTTTTTGGCGGGGTATTGCCAAAATAATTTAATAATAATAATTTTTTACTTGTGGAGAGTTTATGGCTCGATGACAGGTATCAACGACATTTGTTAGACAACCCCTTCCATAAATACGCTCCAAAACACTCACTGTTCACTTTTCAGATGCTCGAAAAGTATATACTGAAAAGGTTTGGGAATTGTCCTAAAAACGTGGTTGATATCTGCACTTAGTGCTTTAAAAAGAATCATCAAAATCTTTTAAATACAAGTAGTATTGAAAAAAATCACTCTTCGGATTCACATACTGATTCTTTATACATAATGCGTATTCCAAGATGGACTTTTTTCAATACTGCTTTTAAGTAAAAGCTGTTAATGCTTCTCTTGTAAGCATCAAGAGCAGATTACAATAAGCTATCAACTGCTTTTGTAGGACTATCTGTTCCACAGATGCACTCCAAAACATTTTAACCGTTCAAAAAAGGCGGGCCCGCTTATCAATCCCATATTCCACTTACACGCCATTCCACTGTCTCTTCTGCTTCTGCTAGAAGGATAATAAGAAAAAAAAAATACGACAATATCTCATTCAATGATTTGTTTTTCATATCAAAAAGAATTTCCACAAGCCAGCTGTAAAGGCCGTGAGTCATGACAAACGGGGTGGCCGTGGCGCGATGGTTGTGTGCTCGCCTGTCAAACTCATGATCACAGGTTCGATCCTTGCTATCGTCTATGTCGTCTTAATTCCATTAAAAACCTTCAAAAAAATTGTCATCAATGGGTTGCTGGGTTACTCATTACATGTTGTTCAGGCATAACACTAACAACATGTATGCCCAACAAATTTGAATACAAATAAAATAATGTGAATTATAAGGGACATAAAAATAAGACACGGCATTTCTCTGCATTAGTTCAGCCGCCATTTCAGAACATCGTGCCACACATCTTTCCTATCCTTCTTTCTCTTCCTTAACTTCACGCCCGCGCTGTGTTGAAACATTTAAAGGGTAATCATAATCCCTTGAGCGCGTGTAGATTATAAAAAAAAAGAAGTTTTCTCAAATTTAGTTGGTTTTTTTTTTTTTTTTTTTATAATCTACCCGCGCTCAAGGGATTATGATTACCCTTTAAATGTTTCAACACAGCGCGGGCGTGAAGTAAATGAAGAGAAAGAAGGATAGGAAAGATGTGTGGCACGATGTTCTGAGACTGTTGGTGGTTGTCTCAGATATTTTTATCTGAGTGGTGGTGCCAAGTCGAGCAGAGGCGAAGAGCTCCAATAATCGACATCATTTAGTGTGTTCTCGGATTGGCATGTGTATGGGCTGTAGTTCTTGATAATTTCAGGATCTGAAAATGTTTTTGTGAAATGATTGTTGCTTCCTAAATAAATTAAATTGATTAATAAAATGTAGACATACATATATCGTATGGATTTCTTTAATTCGACCACTCACTATTATTTGCTAAAGATGTTCCACAATCGTTACCACATAATTTGTCGAGTCTACATTTAGCATTTTTCAAAATCTCGTCGACGGGACTCTAGACGATTGATTGATTGATTCGTTGGATTTAGTAATGTTCGTCTGTGATTCGGAATCTGATACTTCAGACTTGTTTCCAAACAAATTGTTTATATTTTTATATTGTTTGATAGATAATAACCGGCCCCAGAATTCATAAACGTTTTTTGAAAAAATATTATTATTATTATTATTATTATTTATTAACATAGAATTACAAATTATATGTTAATCAAAATAGAGCTCTAGCTACAAAAGCTTACCACTCGTACATAATTATACATTCACTTATATAATTAAGTTATTACTATTGAGGTATCTATCTATTTTTAAGTGATTTTCAACATTGATTGTATTTAAAAATGAGTAAATATTTTGGTCGGTATTTAAAACTGTATTAATTTTTTTGGAAATTTCACATGAGGATAGGCCAAGTACATGTTGCATATTTAGAGTGTTTCTGCAGGATGGACAGAGAGCTGGATTTTCCTTCCTTAATAGGTGTTGGTGTGTTAATATGCTGTGTCCTAAGCGAAGGCGGGTAAAATTGGATATTGTTGCTCTGGAGACTGATTTTGTTGGGTAGATTGGGGCGGATCGATCAATGTTTATCTTTGCATAATGGTTTTCGTAACTGTTCCAGCTAAGCATTTTGTTCTTTTTGAGTAATTGATCGATATATCTTTTAATGTCGTTCTTTGAAAACGTATCGAATGTAAACAAAGGTGTTTCATTGCAGTGTTTGGCAGCTTTGTCGGCATACTCGTTACCTGGTATACCGATATGACTTGGTACCCACATTAGTTTTAAGTTAGTTGGGTATTTTATAAGCAAATCTCTTATATTAGCAATTACTTTGTAGTTGTTGTTTGGGTTAAGAATGGCTTTGAGCACCGATAGACTGTCGGAGCAAATTACAGATTTGGAATTGAATTGTAATACCAATTTAGCAGCTTCAAAAATTGCTAATGCTTCAGTAGTGAAGATTGAAGAGTATTCCCTCAAAATTCCAGCCCTTAATAAAAAACCATTTTCTTGAGTTACTGCAAATGAAGTATTAAAAGTTGATTTAGATCCATCCGAAAATATAGGCACCCAGCCATCTTGTCTTAGATTGTCCATAATTTCGCCAAAGATAGAATGATAAACTCTATTACTTGTGTTGTCTTTGTTGTATTTTGATAGAGTAAGATCAAATGATTTTGTACTTATGTTCCACGGTGAAAAGGTTGATGTGGTTTTTCCTTTAACACGTTTAAATGGTAAGCCCATTTGTTTTGCGGTTGACAAAGCTCTAGCGATTGTAGATGGAAGGCGCATATTTTGCTTAAAGTTGCCTGTTGAGTCGATGTCTTTGTCAATTATGGAGTCGCTGGAGAATAAAAGTTTTGGGAGTATTTTTATTAAGCTCTCTGATTGACGCTGTTCCAGTGTAGGAAGTCCAGCCTCTGCCATAATGTTGTCTATTCTTGTTGTTCGATAAGCGTTGATACTTTTTCTTGCCGCTTGATGGTACGTTGATTTAAGAACATTAAGAGTTGTGGTTGGGCATTTGCCGTAAATATAAAAACCATAATCGATTTTGCTTAGAACTAAAGATTTAGTTACATTACATAGTGTATTAATGTGAACATTTAATTTTTTATTAGATAAATAATTAATAATATTACTTCTTGTAGCTAGGCTTTTTTTAAGATTCATACAATGTGGTTTCCAATTATACTTATTATTAAATCTTAATCCTAAAATATCTAAGTTTTCTACGCTTTTAATCTTTACATTGTTTATTTCTAGGTCAAGTTTCGGACATGATAGTTTACGACATATATGTAAGGTTTTACATTTTTTAAGTGAGAGATTAGCTCCAGAATTATTACACCATTCTTCAATATCCTTAATAATATTAGAAAATGTGGTTTTTGCTTTCTCTAGATCGTTGAGTTTGCACATGATAAAAAAATCATCAGCGTAAACGCAATGATCGAGAAGTTTGTATTTTTCAATCATGACACTAATATCATTGAAGGCCATTAGGAAAAGCACTACTGATAATGGCGATCCTTGAGGGATACCATTGTTCAGTGGTTGAGTTGAAGAAAATGTATTGTTTACCCTAACGCATATTTTCCGGTTTGATAAAAATGATTTGATGAAATTGTACATTTTAGGGCCAACACCCCAATTGATTAATTTGTTCAAGATTAAATGAATACCTATGTGGTCAAAAGCCTTCTCAAAATCTAATGAGAGTAGCGATATGTGATTTCGCGATGATAAAGCTTTTGATATGTAATGGTCAATGTGCAACAAAGCGTCGGAACAACCTCTCTTAGGTTTGAAAGCAATTTGGTTTGTGCTAATTATTTTTTTGGTTTCTAAAAACCAAAAAAGACGTTTAGCAACGATTTTTTCTAAAACTTTAGACATGCATGAAATTAATGAAATAGGACGGTAACCTTCTATAGAGTCTATTTTTTGTTTGTTGGGCTTTGGCAGGGGAATAACATTGGCTGATTTCCAAGTCTGAGGGATAGTTCCTGTATTAAGTATTTCATTGTATAATACAAGAAGTCTTGATTTAACAGCTGGTGGTAAATTATTTATCATTGGATAAGAAATGCGATCCCTACTTGGGGTTTTGCCTTTTAAGGCACTGAGACAACTTTCTAATTCTATCAAAGTAATAGCACTTTCTATTTCTTTCGCTGCTAAGTTTCCAGTGGCTTGCGGGGGATAAAGGCAAAGGCTATTGGTTTTAAAATTCTTGAAAGCGGTTGAAAAATTATTGTCATTCGAGAGATTGGACCAAGAACAAGCAAAAAAGTTTCCTATATCTAAAGATGAAGATATTGGGCCTGTTGGTGTTTTGATACATCTGATTGAACGGGGAACGAAATTGCCAGTTAGACAGCGGATGTTATGCCAGATTTTTGCGGTGGAGGAGTTTGGATTGATCGTAGAGGTGAAATTTGTTAATGATTTAGCTTTGCTAATTTTCATTTCTCTCCGAAATAAGGCGTTTGATTTTTTGTATGCTATAAGATTAGCTTGCGAAGGTTGTTTTTTAAAGGATCTCCAAGCTTTCATTTTTTGGTTTCTCAAAACTTATAACGTGGAATTCCACCATGGAACTGTTCTGGTAGTAGGGATAGGTGCACTTTGAGGAATGGAAATGTTGGCTGCGTAACGCATTGCTTTTTGAAGTGTAGCGGCTTCTCTATTAATGTTTGAAGATGGAGGAATGTTAGACAAATATTTGTCGATCACTATTTGGAAGGAATTCCAATTAGCTAGATCTGTTTTATATTTTGGGTTTGGAAGAATCTCGGATTTTTTAGCCGTAATTTGTACTTGTATAATAATTGGAAAGTGGTCACTGTTATGGAGGTCATCTAATGTACTCCAAGATGTTATTGGATAAAGTATGGGTGAGCAGCACGATAAATCGATATGAGTGAAGGTATTGTGAGTTGAGAAATGTGTCGGCGAACCGTCATTCAAAATCATTAGGTCGTTAGGTCATATAAATGATCGATGTGTTGCTAAGCGGACGTGTGTGACAGAGTGGCAGTTTCGGTTTGCGGTTAAGAAGTCTGATTTTTCCATTCCAAGGTCTAGATAAACAATATTTCAGCTTTAACCGCTTGCGCAAAAATTTTGAGTCTTTTTATTTTATGAAATTGCAATAAATTGCAAGTTAAAATTGTGTAAAAAGTTATCAAAAATATAATTACATATAGCTTCTTTATGTGCTCTCTCTCTAAAATAAACTGGTGAATAAAAAATTTTCCCCAACTTACCCATACTTGCATAAAAACTCTCAAGTATTAAATGTCTGCAAACGGAGCAGAGAACAGTTCGCCGATCTCCATCACCTCCAACAACCGTAAAAAATAGTAACACTTTTCACGAACTATTACACCAGCACCTTCACAAAATTCTGTCTGGGCCCTCTCTCTAAAATAAACTCCTAAATTAAAGTTTTCCCCAAACTACCCATACATACATCATAAACACTAAAACATTTAATGTCTGCAAAACGGAACAGAGAACAATTCGCCGAATCTCCATCACCTTCAAAACAACCGCAAAAAATAGCAACATTTTCACGAAACATATCACCTACACCCTCACACCCTACACCGCAGCTTGAAAAATCATCCTTGCCAAATATGTCGAAGAAAAATAATTTTTATAATGATTGCACAATCTTGGAAAAGCTCGAGAAAATTATGTCACAAATCACTGACTCAGAAAAAAGAATTACCGAAAAAATTGATTTAGAAGTCGGAGCTTTAAAGTCTTCACTTGAAACTGTTAATTACCGCTTATCTCTGCTGGAATCAAAACAAAACGAAATTGACACATTAATAGATGAGAACCATGGACTCAAAGAAAAAATTCAAAAACACGGCGAGGAGATACAGAAAATAAAAGCTCATATTGAAAATAACGAAGAAAAACAACAACTAAAAGAAACAATGAGCGATGCACTTTTACACGGGATTCCACAATTACCGAATGAGAATTTGCACTTAATTTTTAGTAATCTACTTATGTGATTACCTAAAACTCAAACCGCCAACAATTAAAAACATATACCGTCTCAAATCTAAAAACAACTCCTTTTCGCCGCCTGTTATGATTAAATTTAACTCGCCAAACGATAAGAGTCTTATTCTGAGGTCCATTGCCAACCACCGCAAAACAACTAAAGCGCAGCCTTGTCTTCGAGATCTCGGCATCAATGATAGTGGTGATAACAACAACAAACATTTTTCTCCTGTTTACCTTCACGAATGTTTAACAGTTCGCAATCGTTCTCTTCTTCAATTTGCACTTAAATTAAAGCGAGAGCAAAAACTTCTATCAGCATTTACTTTCCGTGGGCTCGTCTATGTCAAAGTAACCAAAGAAGAGGATGCAAAATTAGTTCAGACTGCTGATGACCTCACCGCCTATGCCACAACGTCACGAACAACAACACAAACAGCTGTAACAGATGACAACAAAACATAAACACATTAAAGTAGTTATGTATAACATTATTATTATGTATTTTAGAATATTATTTTATAAATCTTTATTATATTTTTGTTTTCTTTTTCTATTTGAATTTAAAAATTTGTATGATTTTTTTCTAAGATCTTTATACCATAAATATCTCTTATCATCACACTTTTTGTCTTCTTGTCTATTGTTTTTCTTCTTGAATGGGTCTTGCAGTTTAAGCATCCTTTTTGAACAGAGGTTGATTTGGAACCTCCTCTTCTTAAATTTTGAGAATGGTTGATTCCAACGAACCATACAGAAATTCCACAGATGTTTTTAATCAAAATCATACAAAGCGCGCAATGGTCAATGTTTTATGTAGTCAGCGCGCTGGTTTGAATATTGTTCACATTAATGCGCAAAGTATTTTACCAAAATTTGATGAATTTAGATACCTATTTGAAGGTTCAAAAGTTGACGTAGTTTGTGTCTCAGAGACTTGGTTGTCAAGCAATGTTAGTGATGTTGTATGTTCTCTAAATGGCTTTCATAAGCCTTTTCGTTGTGATAGGGTTGGAAGATGTGGAGGAGGTGCAGCCATTTTTGTCCGTAGAGAATTAAATTGTAGATTTGTAAAGAAAGCACCACTTGGAAGTAAAATTGATTTTATATTTGTAGAAATATTATGCAATGAAAATAAAATTCTGTTGGGCTCAGTGTACAGACCAAACAACAATTTAGATACAACAATGATTATTAGAGTAATAGATGAATTATCTTCTATATCACCCTTTGTTGTGGTCGTTGGAGACTTTAACAGCAACATACTAATTGATTCGTCTCTTGTTCACAATATGAGTACCTTAAATCTTTCTCCGGTAAATACATCATCGCCCACTCATTTTACTGATCATAGCAGTACGCTTCTTGATGTATTTTTTGTTAGCCATCTTTACAAAGTTCTTAACTTTAATCAAATTTCAGTTCCTGCTTTTTCGCGCCACGATTTAATTCATATGACTTTTCAATGTGAGCCTTTGATTTTAAGTAGAACCATAAGTTTTCGCGATTTCAAAAATATAAATCTGAGTCAGTTGGAACAAGATTTAAGGAGAGTAGAATGGTTTCGGGTTTATGAAATGCCTGCTGTTGACGATCAAGTCTTTTTCATTCAAGATAACGTTAGAAACTTATTTGAATCACACGTTCCATTAATTACAAGGAATATCACAAGAAAAAAAAATATACCTTGGTTCAATACCTATATAAAAAAACTGATTTGTGATCGTGACCTGGCTTATAAATGCTGGAAGCGTTTCCGTTTAAATGTGTTGTACGATATATTTAAAAGGTTCAGAAATAAGGTAACAACTGCGATACGCGAAGCAAAGAGGCGCTATTTTGCCCCACGATTGGAACCCTCTCAAGCAGGACATACACTCTGGAAAAACCTACGGGACATTGGTATTGGCAAACGAAAAAATAATTCCTATGATAATGTTGACTGTAATGAGCTTAATAGAAAATTTTTATCTCTTCCAAACACGGAAGTTATCGATGATACAACGACCTTAACTTATGAGAATAGTTTTTTTCCGTTTCCATGTTTTATTTTTCAACCAGTAGATGAAGCTGACGTTTTAGAGAGCTGCATTATTATAAAATCAAATTCACTTGGACTTGATGAAATTCATCCTGTTTTCGTTAAAGCTATACTTCCATACATTTTAAAATACATTACGCATCTTTTTAATACAATTTTTTCATCGAATGTCTTTCCTTCTGCTTGGAAACAAGCAAAGATTATACCAATCCCAAAAAATCAAAATGAGTTTAGACCTATTGCCATTTTACCTTTCCTTTCCAAGGTTTTGGAAAGGATAATGAATATCCAGATAAGAAAATATCTAACTGAAAACAACTTGTTATGTATAAATCAGTCTGGTTTCCGTCCGAAACACAGTTGCACTACAACTCTTATAAATGTTGTTGAGAATATAAGACAAGCTGTTGAATACGATAATGTAACTTTCCTTGTCTTGTTGGACTTTTCTAAGGCGTTTGACACTGTCAACCATACAATTTTGTGTAGCAAGCTGATTAACCAGTTTAATTTCTCATTCTCTTCGGCAATGTTAATCAAGTCATATCTGAATTTCAGATCTCAGGCCGTTGTGGCAAATTGCTCCGTGTCTGATTTTCTCATGTTAAGCAGGGGGGTTCCCCAGGGCTCAATAATGGGTCCACTATTATTTTCTATGTACATTAACGATTTACCTCTTGTCATCCAAAACTGTCAAGTAGATATGTACGCTGATGATGTTCAGATACGGAAAAGTTTTCCCTTAGGTATGGTCGAAAATGCAGCAGTGGAAGTTAATGAGGATTTAATCAATGTTCATGGTTGGTCACAGAAAAATGGACTCTGCCTAAACCCACTTAAATCAAAGTGCTTGGTAATTTCAAGAAAGTCCACTGATACGTCTGACTTCCCCAAAATATCCTTAAATAATAAGGATATTGAGTTTGTCGAATCCGCTAAAAACCTAGGTATCACTTTTACAAAGACGCTTTCTTGGAATTATCATATCAGACTGACAATCGGAAGGGTGTATGGAGGGCTTCGTTTACTGTGGAGCAATCATAAAATAACGCCATTAAAAACGCGGATTGTCTTGGCCAAAACACTAATTATCCCTATCATGCTCTATGGCTGTGAACTTTTTTATCATTGTGATTACGAGCACAAGCGAAAACTTAATGTAGCTTATAATAGCATAGCTAGGTACGTCTTTGGACTTAGAAAATACGACCACATTTCAGAATTTTCTAAGTCATTATATGGTGTTACTCTGGAAAACCTGTTCAAGCTAAGAACAATAAATTTTTTGAACAATATTTTGCAAACACGTCAGCCACCTTACCTTTATAATAAGATACGTCATTCCCTTTCGCTTAGATCATCGTTGAATCTTGTACCAGTACGCTACGCATTTTTAGTATCTGAGCGCCAATTTTTTATTAATGCAATACGTCTGTGGAACTCTCTACCCCGATCGTTAAGGATGATAAGCTGTACTAGGCTATTTAGGATGAGGCTCAAGAAGTACTTGGAGTCATTAAGATAGTGATGATTTTTCTTTCTTTCTTTTGTCATACTTATATTTCTTTTTTTTCATAGGCATACTATAATTAAAATTTTCTTTTCATTGTTTTCATTATATACTTTTTTAGTTTAAATACCTAATGAAATTTAATTATTATTTGTAGATTAAAACTAAAATTTATTTTTTATTTTTCTTGAATTTTGTTGTTAGCTTTTTTAACTCTTTATTTTTAGTTGTAACTTATAACACATCATGTAATTATATAATTAAGTTTATACTATTTTAAAAGATACTGTATCTTATTGTATAAATCTATACTAAATAAACATGAATAAACATGAATAAAAAACATGAATATTAAATAAAAAATGTTCAATTATGCTACCTCGATGATTTGTAGTTGAGGAGCCCCAAAGAACATTCCAGGAGTTTACATCCCCACAGAAAAGGATAGGAGTGTGTATTTGATTTATTATGTTTTCAAGATCAGCCTGAGAGAATGTCTGTTTTGGCAAAATATAAATGGATACAATTGTGAATTTTAAGGTTAAATTTATCTCTATAGCAAGAGTTAAGATGTTAGAGCTAATGTCAATTTTTACGTGGGGAATGTTTTTTTTAATTAGTATGGCAATGCCTTGTTTACCTGTTAAGTTTTGGGGAGTGTTGTGGAAATACCCCGAATAAGATTTGGGAGTTATGGGAGTAGATTGAAACGCACAATGTGTTTCTTGAAGAGATATAACACATGGCGATCTCTCTTTTATTAGTATATTGAGCTCGTCGAAGTTGTTAATATATCCTTGAATATTCCACTGGAGAGCTTTAAAATAATTTTGGGTTTGTATAAAATGTTGAGTTTTTCTTTTAGGGTGGTAGGTTTTATGACTCCGCTGTCCAGAAGCTGAAGCATTGAGGGTCCCTAAAGACCCTAAATGATTCAACCTCGAAACAGCAGAGTCAGGATTTTGTGGAAAGTTTGTTTTCTTATATTGACTCATCATCGCTTTCGATGGTTTGAACGTAATAGTTGTTGTCTTTGAGAAGAAGTTGAATGGTATTTGAAATATGCGATTTTAGGATTGAAGAGATCTTAGATGATTCGGAATTTGTTGTCGGATTTGTTATTTCATTTGAGAACGGATTTATGTTGGCATTAATTGCGTATGTATTATTGTTTAAGAATGAACTATGTTGTTGAGTATTTTTTTCTTGATGAGTGATTTGAGTGTTATTTGCATTATTTTCTGGAATGGATGAGATTTTTTGTTGTGATGTTGATGGAACTGGTGGAGGTACGGTTTTGTTGTTGGAATTGTAGTAGATATATGTATATACGTGCATCGTGCAGTTCTGCACACTAGTTACATGTAATATAAAGAGTCAGTAATAAAACGTAATTCAAACAAGACGGTCGTTGGTTTATTTGCTCTGCCTTTGATTGATGTTCTTTCGGTACGTTACAGAATTATTATTATTTGTATTGGATATGGAAATGGAATTATTATTAGGAATGGAAGAAATGCTATTATTTTGAGTGGATTGAGATGTTTTTGGGTTGTTAGATATCTGTTTAGTTGGATTTTTACTAGCTATATCAGCGAATGATTTTTGATTGAGCTTAGGTTGTATCGGATTTTGTTCTTTGTCGTTTGGCGTCAACCATACTACACTTTTTTTTTGTTTTTATTTTTAAAATTTCCTTCATTTGTATAAATTTAGGACAGTCTTTGGAATCAGATGAGTGGGGGGCAAGGCAATTAGCACACATTTTTCTTATACACTCGGTATCGGTATGAGGTGGTAGATTGCATATATTGCACATTGGATTGCTGTTGCATTTTTTTTTGGTATGACCAAGCATTTGACAGTTTTGACAGCGCATGGGATTAGGGAAGTACTCAGACACTTTTGCTTTGTACCAACCTATTTCCACGGTTTCGGGAGGCTGGAAAGCATCAAAAGTAAAAATCATTAAACCTGTTGGCTTAACGTTTGGTTTAGGATTACCAGCAATTGTTTTAGTGAATTTGTATATTCCCGTAACGTTTTGAGGTTGCATTTCGGAGATTATTTCGGATTCTGGGACGTTTATGAGACACGGAGCATATACTATGCCTTTCGAGGCATTAAGCTGGTTGTGCAAAGTGATTGAGACCGGGCATAAGCCTGCAAGATTTGTTGTGGATATAAATTTGTCCGCAATTTTCTGGTTTTTGGTCAAAATCAGTATATTTCCATCACGAAGTTGAGTTATTTGTTCATACTCTGTGCTGATTGAATCTATTGCTTTTCTAAGCGCAAAAATGCTGACTTTTGTTAGAGGTTGGTTTTCGTATTTTGGAGCAATAAGGATAAATCTGGGGTTCTTGGAAATTGTTTTTTTGGGTAGTTCGGGGAATTCTTCAAAGGGAATAGTTGATTTTTTGTTTTTTTTTGGGACTAGGTTCCGATAGCGAGACTTCAGAAAGTCCGCCAAATCGGCACCCAGGTTTCATTTTAGGCCCTGGGGCAATGCGGTTTTGATGGAAAGTCACTACACACGCGATAGATTAAGGCTATGCACTAGAATGTGTTTGAGTGAGGGAGAAGGGAATAAAGATTAATTTAAATCAACGGGGTTTTTATGAGAGAGCACTAAAAGTACAAATTAAAGCAGTCGAATTGAGAGAGATGGGTATGGCACGGAAGCTAGTCGGAGACTGTGTTGAAAAAATAATGACAGAATATAGTGACCGGATACTGAAACTAAGCATAATTGTTATGTATATTGTAATATATATACTTAAAGAACAAAAAAACAAATGTCCTTCACTTAAAATCTAATAGCCGGTCACTTGGAAATTGTCGGAGAAAAGAAAACACGATGTGTGTTAGCTGACTTCATTTTTATTATATATGTTATTCGTTGCTTACTTATTCTTCTACATATTTGTCAAAATTAGAAAGAGACTGAGATAGCCTCTGACACCCTCTTCTTCACAATATTTCTTTAGTTCATTTTATTTATAAATAATTATTTTAATGAAAGAACAATTTTCGGACTTACCGCGATTATTAATTATATTTTTAATCAAATTTGTATTTGATTTTTACCCGACGTTTCGACAGGGTTTCACTTGTCGTGCTCACGGGTTTGACTGATGGCTTGTAGGTAGTTGTTGTTTTAGTTATTCTTCTCTTGTTCTTGCTCGTAGATTGTACCGGTGCGTTTGTGCTTGCAGTTGAGATGGTACATGTTGTTGCAACTGCATTGATTGTTGTTGTGAATTAATATACTCTTGTGAGCAGGCAAAGCTAACAGCATCAGCTGGCAGATTGTTTTGATTTGTGTGTTTGTTTTTGTTTTTAGCCTGGATTCTATCAAGCTTTAATCTGTGTATCAGAGGATCCCATGTCCCAGAGAGATTAAAACTTTGGTCTCGGTTGAAGTTTGAGTGCATTTTTATTTCGATTGCCTCTCGTACTATCCTCAAAATGAAAAAAGAGCTTTTCTTCCGTATAGGAAAGGCATTTCTGAAGCAATTGGAAGAATCTTATCGAAGCATGGCATAAAGTCAATATTTAAGCCACCTGAAAAAATCCGCCAACTTCTAAGATCCCCAAAAGATAAAATTCCTCTACAAAATCCAGGAGTTTATTCAGTTCCGTGTAGCTGTGGCTCATCATATATAGGTGAGACAAAACGAGCAATTTCTACAAGACTAAACGAACATAAATAAGAGCCATACAAAAGAACGAAGTAACAAAATCGGCAATATGTGAACATTTAGCTTATAATGAGGATCATTTTATACGTTTCGATAAAGCTAAATCAATCTCCACAGAAAGATTTTATGTCCCCAGGATAGTACGAGAGGCAATCGAAATAAAAATGCACTCAAACTTCAACCGAGACCAAAGTTTTAATCTCTCTGGGACATGGGATCCTCTGATACACAGATTAAAGCTTGATAGAATCCAGGCTAAAAACAAAAACAAACACACAAATCAAAACAATATGCCAGCTGATGCTGTTAGCTTTGCCTGCTCACAAGAGTATATTAATTCACAACAACAATCAATGCAGTTGCAACAACATGTACCATCTCAACTGCAAGCACAAACGCACCGGTACAATCTACGAGCAAGAACAAGAGAAGAATAAAACAACAACTACCTACAAGCCATCAGTCAAACCCGTGAGCACGACAAGTGAAACCCTGTCGAAACGTCGGGTAAAAATCAAATACAAATTTGATTAAAAATATAATTAATAATCGCGGTAAGTCCGAAAATTGTTCTTTCATTAAAATGTCTCAGAACCACGATAAAAATAGCCTTAAATCTACAATAATTATTTTGTTTAAAAAAGTATAAATAATAATAATATTTCTTCAGTTTATTAATTTTATATATCATTCATGTTTTGCATGGATGCGTGCACACTTAATAATTAATAAGAAAGTTTAAATAATAGTTACTATTTAGTAATAACATTGCAAGATCTTTAAAACGTTCCGGTAGACAAATATTCCTTTTTGGTCGACGTGTTTGAATTTCATTTGGAGTGTTAGCTGGGGCTTCGGGGACAATTATTTGACGACACCAGCGCTGCAGACAGCAGAAAACGAAAAATATGTTCAGCTGGTTTTTGTAGATTTTCGATTAAACGTTGTATTTCGTCGTATGTTAGTAAAAAAATACTACTCCGTTTAGAAAAAACAAACATTTTGACTAAATTATATTTCAAATTTTCTCTCTTTTGCAGATATAACTAACTTGATACAATAGTATAGTTAACTACTCAATCAAAATGACAGAAGTCGAACAACCATCTCAAAACGGTATAGAATCTACGACAGAAGAAGATGCAAATAATAAAGCTAGACCGGCCGACATTGAACAGGTTAGTAGTTTAGAATTGGTCATTATTTATTTTAATAATATTCTTCATTTTCTTAAGGATATGCGAGAAATGGAGCGTCGCAAGCGTGTTGAGGCCATTATGGGTTCCAAATTGTTTCGAGAAGAATTAGAACGTATAGTTGATAGTCAAATTCGAGAAGGTGGATCATCGGGTATCCTGCAGCAGTTGTCTGATATCGTTGGTATTCCAACTTCACGCGTTGGCAGCGTTTTCAAAAGTTCCAACTGTGTCCTACCAATAAATGATATTCGAGGTGTCGAATCCATGGGTTATTCAAAGGGAGAAAAAATACTGAGATGTAAGTTAGGAGCTTCATTTCGCCTGCTAGATGTTTATGGTTGGACAAATGGCTTAGGCGCCCAGATCACTGCTCGTCTAAAAGTTGACCAAGAACTGTTTCTGGTGAATCCGTACGGCCTCTTGTTCCATGAAGTTACTGCTTCGTCCCTTAACAAAGTCGACATGCAGGGTAATGTAATTGAGCAGGGAACAACAAATTTTGGAGTTAATAAAAATCGTGAGTCAATTGTAGCGAAGTTTATGTAAGCTATAATACCGACTTATGCGTTCTCTGTTTTTAGATTTTATATTACACTCTGTGGTTCATTCAGCTCGCCCAGATATCCGCTGTGCCATTTATATCGGTTGCAGTCCCGTAGTTGCTGTTTCATCACTCAAAGTTGGACTGCTACCACTGACTTATGATTCTGTAGTCCTCGGAGAAATATCCTCACATCAATACACCGGTTGCCTCTCAAATTCCGAGGAACGAGAAAAACTCGTTCGTAATTTAGGTCCCTTATCAAAAGTAATGCTACTAACAAATTATGGAGCTCTCTGTTGTGGTGAAACTATTGAAGAAGCATTTTTCGCTGCCCATCACATTGTACAAGCATGTGAGACTCAATTGAAAATGCTGCCAATAGGTGTTGATAACTTAGTCATGATTCCTGAAGAATCCCGAAAAACAATATACGATGCAGCTCGACGACCACCTGAAGATACTTCTGATGCTTTTGAAAAGAAAGCAGCCCTTGGTGCAGCTGCCGGCGAAGATGCATTAACTGCAGACGAATCGCAGACGGAAAATAACAAGGAAACGAGCCATAAGATGCTGCAACAGCCGAAATGGCGTGTTGGTGGTGCTGAATTCGAAGCTCTAATGCGCATGCTGGACAACGCTGGATTTCGGACTGGTTACATTTATCGGCATCCGTTGATTAAATCCGAACTGCCTAAGCCGAAGAATGATGTTGAACTACCACCGGCTGTATCTTCTTTGGGCTATTTACTCGAAGAGGAAGAACTTTATCGACAGGGGTAAGAAAGTATTAGAATGTATTGGTGTGGTGTTGGGTTGCGAAGTAAGGAATTTTCATAAAAAAGAAAAATTGTGAAATAATGGAATGATGACAGAATTATAAAAATCGCTTTTTTTTTTTTTTTTTTTTTTTTTTTTTTTTTTTTTTTTTTTTTTTTTTTTTTTTTTTTTTTTTTTTTTTTTTTTTTTGGAAACGGCTTTGTTCTTTTTTTCTGTGTTTGTTGAAAACGGATTTGTTTGTTTTTTGTTTGTTGAAAACGGACTTGTTTTATTTTTGTTTGTTGAAAAAAGATTTGTTTCTGTTGCTAAAGAAAAGTCTGAAGTCGCTCGCAATAACGACTTTAGTGTGCGGGTATAAAATAATTCGGAAAATGGAATCATACAGCGCTTCAAAACTCAGTAAGAGTTGAATTCCTGTCAAGACAGTGAACTTGAGCCACATTCTTTCTTAGTCCACGAACATTTGAAAACAACACAAAAATCACTTGCCATTTCAAAAATCGCAAACACACAAAACATACAAACATTACTCTGTCGATCTAAGTTCAACTGTGAAGTGTTTCAATTTATTTATTATTATAACACCGTTCTGGGTTATGATCATAGAACAATTTGTATTATTATTATTAATATTTATTAACAAGCAATTAAAATTACAAGCTAATACAAAAATTAACAAGCCTAGCTGCAGAGACTATTGGCTTTTTTGGTTGGGGATTTAAATCACAATATTTGTTTTTTTGAGAAACTCAGTGATTTTGTTTACATTTGTTATGCTGGGATTCTTAAGGATTTCATATATTGAGTTGTTTTCGAATATTTTTTTAATTATGGACTGCGACAACGGACAATGTTCCAAGATATGTTTTAAATCAAAACGGGTGTTGCAAATGGAGCAGGTTGGGGGGTCGTTTTTGTTGAGGAGGTGTTGATGGGATGCAGTGGTGTGTCCAAGTCGAAGTCTAGCAAAGTTGCTAATTTTTTGTTTCGAGCAGTTTGTGGGGTACATCGGTGTAGATTTTAAGGGGTTTATATCCTTGTAGTGATGGTGGTAAAGGTTCCAATCGTGTCTATTTTTAGCAAAAGATATCTTTGCGGTGAGCTTGAGGAGATCGGCTTTAGCGAAAAAGTTGAAAGTGAATACAGGTGCGTTTTTGGCTGAGTTCGCTACACTGTCGGCATATTCATTTCCGTTTATTCCAACATGGCCAGGAGTCCATATTATTTTAATGTTTTTCATTTTTATAAGTTGATATCTTATTAATGATATGACTTCGGTGTTGTTGTTTGCGTTGCGGATTGCATTAATTACTGAGATGCTGTCAGAGCATATAACACATTTTTCAGGTAGATTGGCTGCAGCTTTAGTCGCTTGAAGTATGGCGAATGCTTCTGCGGTAAAGACTGAGGCGCAGTCCGGGAGAATACCAATGCTTATTATTGACCCGTTTTCATCGGTCACCGCATAAGATGTGGTGTCCGGGGTTTTAGAGCCATCGGTGAATATAAGTGTCCATCCATCAGTTCTTAAGTCAGAGGCGATACTTGAATATAGGTGCCGATATGTGCTGTTTGCAGTTTTTAATTTCTTGTATTTGGTAAGATCCAAAATCAGCGATTCCGGTTTAATGAACCAAGGGGGGTAGCGTGGGATGATGAGTCGTTCTCTTTTCGTTGGTAGATTGTTAAGTCTTGCTTGTTTAAGCGTTGTAGCTATGGCAGAAGGAATTCGTTTTGTTAGTTTTTGATTTGTTGTTTTTTTGATGTCGTTGTCGATGATAGAGTTCTTGGAGAATACCAGTTTTGCGAGCAATCTTAAGGATAGTGTGTCTCTTCGTTCTTCGATGCTCGGGAGTCCTGCTTCAGCTAGGATATTTTTTATTGGAGTTGTTGGAAAGGCGTTTATGCTTCTTCTAGCTGCTGTGTGGTAGCTGGGTTTTATGATGTTTAAAACATACTTTGGGCAGTGACCGTATATGCACAATCCATAATCAATTTTACTTAGAACTAAGGTTTTGGTTATATATGCAAGGGTATTAATGTGTACATTGCTTTTATTTGACGCTAAATATCTTACTATATTAGTTCTTGCAGCTAGGGATTTCTTAAGTTCTAAACAGTGTTTTTTCCAATAATATTTACAATTGAATATTAATCCTAAAATACTTAAATTACTAACATTATTTATCATAGTGTTGTTTATATTGAGGTTTAGTTGTTGACAATTCTGTTTGCGACATATATGAAGTGTTTTACATTTTTGAAGAGAGTTTTGCACCTGATTTTTTTGACCATTCGATTATATCTTCTAGGGCAATTTGAAATAAAGATTTACATATACTTAGGTCATTAATTTTACATAAAATATAAATATCATCTGCATAACTGCAATGATCTAAAAGATTATGCTTTTTTAAAATAGCGTTTATATCATCGAAAGCAATAATAAACAGTATTACCGAGAGGGGTGATCCCTGGGGAATACCGTTATGAAGTGGGTAGCTGGAAGAGTAGGTATTATTGGTTTTCACCCAAAGTTTTCTATTTGTTAAAAATGCTTTTATATACCCGTATATTTTGCTTCCAACACCCCACTTTACGAGCTTGTTTAATATTATGTGAGGACCTATACGATCGAAAGCTTTTTCGAAGTCAAGAGACAGTATCGAAATATGTTTTTTTGTTGAAAGAGCATTAGAAATGGCATAGTCGATGTGAAGCAAAGCATCAATGCAACCTCTTTGGGCCTTAAACGCAACTTGATTGAGACTAATAAGATTATTTGTCTCAGCGAACCAAAACAAACGTTTCGCAATTATTTTTCCATTATTTTGGATAAACATGGGATCAGGGAAATGGGGCGGTATCCTTCTATTTTATTTTTATCTTTTTTGGGTTTTGGGATGGGAATGACTGTTGCAGATTTCCAGGATTGAGGGATTTCATGGTTGTTGAGAATGCTATTGTAGAGGGATATGACTCGGTGTTTGATTTCGATGGGTAGGTTTTTTAGCATTGGGTAAGAAATCCTATCTCTGCTTGGGGTCTTTCCCTTTACTTTATTGAGACAACTTTCAAATTCAATGAAAGTTATTGGGTCTTCAATTCTCAGGGCTGTTGTGTTTGCTGGCTGTAGTGTTTGGGAGAATCGCAGGGCGCTCGTTTTTTCTTCTAAGAAATCGTTAGAAAAGTTTATATTTTCTGAAGCGTTTGACCAATTTTGGGCGAAGAGATTAGCAATGGTTTCTGGATCTATGACAGTGTTATTGTTTATAGAAAGTGGGGTAAAGTCACCGGTGAGGACACGGATATTTAGCCATATTTTTGAAGTGGAGGAGTTTGGGTTGATTTTTGATGTCATTTCCGCAAAACTATTTGCTTTGCTTATTTTAACAAGCCGTCTAAATTTTGCATTTGATTTTTTATAAAGTATCAAATTATGAGTTGATTGGTTTTTTTGAAAACTTTTTAGTGCGAACATTTTTTCTTTGCGCAAGATTGATAATTCAGGGTTCCACCATGCTACTACCTGTTTACATTTTGTATGTGGGACAGTCTGAGGAATGGAGAAGTTCGCGGCGGTTCTAATACCTTTCAGCAATATAGCAGCTTCCTTGTTGTTGTTGTGGAATATGTTTTTGTCGGACAATAGTTCAGAAGCTTTTTTCCTAAAAAGTGGCCAGTTAGCTTGGTCAGTTTTAAATTTTGCGCTTTTTGGGGATGGTAATGTCGTCCGTCCTATGTTAATAGTCGTAAGGATAGGGAAGTGGTCGCTGTTATGTAAGTTGTCAAGGATTTCCCAATTTGTTTTTACAAGAAGTTCTGATGAGCAGAAGGTTACGTCAATATGTGTGAATGTGTTGTGTGTTGAAAGGTGAGTGGGAGATCCGTCGTTTAATATGCAACAATTTCTGTCATTGATGAATTTTTCGATTAGTTTGCCCTTTTTGTTTGTTTTTGGGGATCCCCAAAGTGTGTTCCAGGCGTTTAAGTCGCCACCAATGATAAACGGGGTTTTTATTTCTCTTGTAATGTTGCACAGTTCGTCACTACTGAATGTCTCTTTAGGAGGTAAGTATAAGTTTATATATGTGAAATTAATTTTATGTTGAATTTCGACGGCTAGTGTTTGCAAATTTGAATTTGAAGTTAAGATTTTGTGTGCAATATTTTTTTTAATAAGTAGGGCGATGCCCTGTTTGGCACTATCATTAGTGGGTAAGTTGTGAAAGTAAGCGTGATATGCTTTAGGGGGGGTAAGATTATTGGAAAAGGGACAGTGAGTTTCTTGAAGGGCGATTATATACGGATTGTGTTTCTTTATTATAACATTAAGCTCATCGAAGTTATTTATAAACCCATTCATGTTCCATTGCAGAATGGTGAGAGCTTTGTTAACGTTTTGTACATTCCAAGAACTTGTTTTACTTTTGGTAAAAAAAGACTGGTTTGGGTTTTGAATACTCGTACATTGCTTTTTTGTGTTGCAAGTTTTACGTTGAAAATTGTGAGGGTTGGTAAAATTATGTTGTTCGGGGCTCTGACTCCGCGGGCCTGATACTGAATTATGCAGGTTCTGATAGGAGCCTGCCTGATTCAGTTCCCGATCCGCAGAGTCAGTGATTAGGTTGGAATTTTTATTATTGCATTTCAGCATCATCGCTATCGGTATTGTTTAAGTTTACAAAATAATCTTTACTATCAATAAGTTTTTGAGTCACTGTTGATAAAGGTGATTGAGTGAGAGAAGGATTTGAGTGGTTGTTGATGTATTGTGTATTAAATGTGGATTGAGTGTTAATGTTGGTAGATGAATTTGAGGGGATTCGAGAATGTTTTAAAATGGTTTGAGCTGATTGTGTAGAAGTATGAGAACTGATTGAAGGAGTGTTATTTTTATACTGGGGTTTAATTGCTTGTGTTTGAGTAGGAGAGTGAGATTTTGATAGCATTTGTGTGTTAGTACTTAATGTTTTGGATGTATTGGAATTGGGATCTGTACATTTAGTGTGGTATGTTGTTGTTTTTGCGATTGATGATGTAGAGTTAGAGTGTATTGATGGGGTGTGTGTGATGGTTTGTGATAGACCTGGTAGTGGGGCTGGAGAGGTTTGAAGATCGTTAGGAGTAGGAGGTAAGTGTGATGTTTTTTTTGCTGTGTCAGCGAAAGTGTCGTGAAGAAGGGGCGTATGATTTAGATTTTTTTGATTATACATGCGTTTCGCTTCTGCCATCGTGCATTTATTCACCGTTTTTATGGTTAGAATTTCTTTTGCCTGTTTGTAGGCCGGACAGGTTTTTGATGATGAAGAGTGAGATAGCGAGCAATTAGCACACATTGTGCGGGTACATGGGTCAGGCCTGTGAGGGGGAGGTTGCAAGAATCGCATTTCGTACTGCCGTTGCAACGTTTCAGAGTATGTCCGAGTAGTTGGCAATTACGACATCGCATAGGGTTTGGAATGTATTCTGTCAATTTGGCAGTGTAGAAACCAATATTGACTTCGCTAGGAATTTGATAAAGGTCAAACGTAAAGAGCATAAGACCTGTTGGTTTTTGCTTCCCGTCTTCCCCTTTCTTTAAAAATTTATACACGTCTTTGACACCTTGGGATTTCATTTCGCTTACAATTTCGGTTTCTGCGACATTAATAAGACAAGGAGCGAAGCAGATTGCTTTAGACTGATTGAGTTGTTCATGCAATTTAACCGCAATGGGACAGATACCGGCAAGATCTTTAGCACGGAGGAAAAGGTCGGCTATTTTTTGCGATTTTACAAATATTAACAAACTGCCATCACGAAGTTGGCTTACACTGTCATAGACTTTGCTAATAGCATCGATCGCTTTTTTTAAGAGAAAAGGACTCAGGTTATGAGTTTTTCACTATTTGTTGAAGTCATAACAACGAATCGGGGGTTTTTAGCATTTGAAATGGATGGAAGTTCGGGGAATGCACTTAGAGGCATGTTATTCACTTTGTGTTTTTTTTTTGGTTGGGGGTCGAGGTCACAGTCAGGATCGAGAATCCCGAAACGACCTCCGGGATTTTTAGGCCTGCCGGCCATGGGTTATGTGGAATAAGCCCTGTATGTTGGTGTGGGGACTGTATGCGGGTGGAGAAATAGGAGATAGAGAAAGTTACTAGTGATGTACGGTTTAAAGAGAGAAACCGGCTTACGCACTTGGCACAACTAAATCACGACCGCTTGTGGAACGATGTTATCAGTTTGAGAGCTAGTCGGTGACTGCAATTTGTATTAGAAATCAATCAATGCATAAAAACACAATTGATGTCAATTAACTATCCATTACAAGAAACATGCGATAAGCATCATAGCAAAATAATGGTCAATGAAGGAATGCAAGTGCATGAGTGGGAGATGGAGTGGGAGCGCCGTTAACTGTGGCATTAGATAATGCTCTTAGTTTTTTCTTGGTAGTGTATTGATGTATTATTTTTTTAAAAATTGACGTTGTATGGACTAAACAGGAAACTCTCACACGCGACCGCTTGACATGAGCAGTAGACCGAACCCAAGACTCATAGTCATCGATACCTACAACTCCATCACCAGGTCATTCGCATACCCGGTATATCTTCTGTAGTATGCCACCAATAATGTACGAGCCTTTTCAGGGTGGTTCCAACAGACGATATTCACCTCTTGCGGCTGCTTCATTTTCCATCAATACTAAGGGCCTTATTGCGAGTGTCGTTTACCTTCGATTCGATAAAAATCCATAGTACAAAAACGTTTGATGCGTTAAAATGTGTATCCAAACCTATCTGTATAACCTTATGCTGTTGTAACCAAGCATAAAAACACAGATTATGGCATCTGATACAAGAAAAACTTCAGATATCTTTAATTTTCAATGATCGATTATCGACCTAACTTTTATCGATGTTACGCAACGCCGCGCTTCTTTCATTTTATGGTCAGTTTTATTGACTTACTGAGGTGGCTATTAGGGTTATTGTGACTAAATTTCGCACCAAATTTACATTGTTGGACATTAAACCACCAACACGCTTACGTAGAGTGCGAACTGAGGAAAATATCGGAGCTGTATCGGCCAGTGCTATTGATGACCGTGAATTATCGATTCGGCGCCGTTCGCAGCAATTGGGCCTCTGTTTTGGGGAGGAATTTAGGTGTGAAACCTTTCAAAATACAGCTGGTGCAAGAATTGAAGCCGAACGACCTACCACAACGTTGAATTTCTGGTGAATGGACTCTTGAAAAGTTAGCCGTAGATCCACTTTTTATCTAAAAATTGTGTTGCGACGAAGCTCATTTCTGGTTGAATGGATACGTGAACAAGCAAAACTGCCGTATTTAGAGTGAAGAGCAGCCAGAAGCATTGCAAGATCTACCAATGCATCAGAAAAAGTCACTGTTTGGTGCGGATTCATTGGGTATTTCTTCAAAGATGATCGCCACGTTACTGTGAATGGTGAGCGCTACGTGCTATGATAACAAACTTTTGTTTGGGCAAAATGGAAGAGCTTGACTTGCATCACATGTGGTTTCAACAAGACGGTCCCACATGCCACACAGCACGCGTAACAATGAACCAATTGAGAGGCGAGTTCGGTGAACAGTTTATTTCACGTTTGGGGCCGGTCAATTGGCCGCCTAGATCGTGCGATTTAACGCATCTAGACTATTTTTTGTGGGGCTATGTTAAGGCTCATGTCTATAGCGAGAAGCCCGCTTCGATTGACGCACTGAAGAATTTATTCGTGAGATACCGGCCGAAAGGTTAGAAAAGGTATGCCAAAATTGGACTAAGCTGATAGACCATTTGAGGCGCAGCCTCAATTAGCGCTTGATTAGCGCTTAAATTGTTCAGAAGAAGCCTTTTTAAAGGTTTTGGCCTTATCCAAATAGTGTTTACACCTGCAAATTGAAGAAGTCCACCAACTCTTAAAAGGCCATCAGTTTCATTTAGAAAAGTATTAAGAGTTGATAATTTCGATTTAGAATTAATGAAGTTCTTTAAGATAATGATAATATTTCCTAATGAAAATGTTGTTGTTGAATATATTGAATCCTGTAATTTTCAGCGGCAATAATTTTATCAGCTGAGAAAAATCGGAACATTTTTCCTTTCTGTTAAAAAAAATAATTGCACGGAAACAGTAAGCAAAAATGCTTAGCAGATGTTTCAAAGAGCCGAATTCATAGTATTTTAAAAAGGGTTCACAACTATTTTGTGAACATTTAACTGGACACATTTCGCTTGAAAGTAAAGATGTCATTAAGGTTGTCACGTTCATATCGTTTTCTGGCCATTTAGACCCATTTTCTCCCAGCCAATTTGGTCCATACATCCAAATTGAAGACTTCATTAGAGCAATTACACTTATTTCTCTGGTAACTATATCTGCAGGGATGTCTAGACGTGGACAGTGTCTCCAATTCGATACGTTACATATTGATATGATTTCGGTGACTCTGTTTTCAATATATGGTTTCCAGTGCTTACCTGAGCCTTAAATCCAAAACCAAGCGATTTTTGAGTCTGTCCACAAATGTCCGTCATTCAAATCAATGTTTAAATTTGTTCGAAGATAAATAATAATAACGGGCTGCAACGAGAGAGGCTGTAAATTCTAGTTTAGGAGTAGTTAGTTGATTTTGATTTTTTATTATAGTGGTGCTACTCTATTTTTTAGAATATAAAAAGCGTACGCAGATACTGCCTTTCTAATTGGAGCAGCTAAGACCGGGAATGCACGTCAAACCAAATGTCAGACGAGTCATTCGCGACACTTTTACGTCTAAAAGGTTTTCAACGTTGGTCAATATTTCCGAAAACCAAAAGAATCTATGGCTATCTTTGTCGTTTGAAAACCTTTTCTATATTATCTGTTAACGCAATCTTACCTGTCCGAAAATTAAGCAGGATCGTCAAAATATCTGGAACCGGGTGTACCCCGTAGGGGTAATCCTCAGCAATAAACAAATGTGTTTACATACTGGTTTGTATGTATGAGATATGTATGAAATGTGATAAAAAAAAAAACAAAAAAAAAATTAATTAAAAACAAAATAAAATAAAAATATATACATAATTTCTATTTACGACCGCATCATTTCTTTATCTATTGAATTTAAAGTCAACTATTTTTGGGGCGCACAAGCGGGCTCTGAAATAACACCTCCCCCCTTAGAGTCATCTAATGGTCAGAAAGTAGTGTCCTTTGGAAGATTTGCATTGTTTACAATCTTTATATTTTTAGTGGCCGTGGCGCGATGGATGTGTGCTCGTCTGTGAACCTCATGATCACAGGTTCGATCCCTGCCGTCGTCTATGTCGTTTTAATTCCATTAAAAACCTTCTAAAATTGTCATCAATGGGTTGCTGGTTTACTCATTACATGTTGTTCAGGCATAACACTAACAACATGTAATTGAGTTAAACTAGTATGCCCATCAAGGATGAACACGAATAAAATAATGTGAATTATAAGCGACATAGAAATAAGACACGGCATTCTCCGCTTTAGTTCAGCCGCCATCCCTGGAGATAAAATATCTGAGACAACAACCTTCAGTCTCAGAACATCGTGCCACACATCTTTCCTATCCTTCTTTCTCTTCCTTAACTTCACGCCCGCGCTGTGTTCAAACATTTAAAAGGTAATCATAATTCCTTGAGCGCGTGTAGATTATAAAAAAAAAATAGATTTAAAGGATTATGATAAGTATAGTTATCATGTACATAGCTAAATTTGTATGTTTGTGATTATATTTTAATTCTTCAATTTCTTTTAAGTTTTGTATATTCTGATAATGTAATTCTTGGAAAGTTATATCTTTTGATTTGGTATAGTTGATAGTTTCAATTGTATTTGGAATTTAGTGTTTGTTTTTATAATTTTTTCTTTCGTACATTTTATTATTTATTTCAATTTTAAAATTTAATTAAGCACATAGTTACCTTTAACAGTAATGTTTTGATTATTACAATTTCGTGTAATTTTACATTAATTAATATTAAATTATTATTTCCTATTTCTATAATTTGTTTACTGTTATTTTTTTTTATTAATTTACAATTCATTTGATTTTTTAAACAGTTATCATTTATTTCAGATAAATATTTTTTTATATTCGTATTAATATAAATTGTATGATCTTTAGTCAAATATATTTTATTGTTAATATCTAATTGTTGACTATCTCCTAAGTTTGGGATAGGTTGAACATATATTTGCTTGTATAATTATAAAAATAATAGTTTTTTTTATATAAAACAAGTTCTTATTTAATTTGTGAAAGTTTTTCAATTGTTATATTATTTTTATCTAGTTCTGTTTCTGAAAATATATCTTTGCTTAGAATTCATAGTCTCGATGGTAAAATTATATCTTTAATTTTGTCTATTTGATTTGTCAAATATTTTATATTGTCTTTGATTTTTATTCGTAATTTCAATTTGTTAAAGCCGCTTTCTGAATCGTGTTGAGTGCGAATAGATTTTTCTTTACGGTCGATTAGTTTTGTTATTAAACGTATTAGTTAACAATTGCTTATTAAAATTATGTTAATTTGTATTTCTTGGGTTGAAATTATTGGGAGAATGAGGATAATTATGATGGTTGCCCTAAGTAGATGAAGGTCCGCAAGAGGCTTCTTTTGACGAAGTGTCATTCCTGTGAACAGCATTATTTTTCGTAATTTTTTTTAATCTATGGAATTGATCTTTATGAGCTATTCTATTTTTTATTCTTTTTTATGATTTTGTTTCCTTAGGCTCTTTTGGTCTATTTGATTTTTGAATGATAATAAAAGACTCTATTCCATTCTTCGCGCAAAGTTTCGTAAGAATTCCTTACATCTTCAGGGGTTTTGTATTTATTTAATCTAATAATATAATGTACAATATTAAAATCTGCTTCAACAATGACTTACATTTTCTTACTTTTGTACTAAATCATATCATTATTTAACTCCCATTATTGCATCCTCCCGACGGCACTGACACAAATTGAAAATAAATAACAAACATGAAAACGAAATAAAACAAACATGAAAACTATCAAATTAGACAAGAAATGACATTTATATCAGTTTTTAGACAGGTACTTTGTTAAAGTGCTACAGCATAGCTTTGTTTGACGTTATCGGTGTCTTCCTTTGTGTTCATTGTCCTCTTAATTTTTTGTTGAATTCGCAAGCTTTCTAATGTAAGCCTTGTATTTGCTTTTCTCTCTATCTATTATTTTTACCTCTTCGAAGATCACCGAATGTCCAGTTTGTGCTATATGCTTCGAAAGCCCTGTTGTTTCTTTTTTCTTCTTATTATTCTTGGGTTATTTCTAAATAAGTTAATGCAGTTTTCGAAACGTTACTGGTTGTAATTGCCTAGTAGTAGTTTCGTCTGCCTCAGTTTTGGGACTTCTTTCCAGTTGTTGAATCTGTTCGCTTCCTCTTCTTGTTTAATTTTGATTTTGACGACATTTTCTCCTATTCCGCAATAGGACGCAGGCCCTGTTAAAGGGGTTGATGCGCCTATTTTTGCTAGAGAATCTGCCTTTTCGTTTCTATTAACACTCACGTAACCGGGTACCCAGTAAAGTGTGACCCTGTTCTGGTTGCCAAGTTCATTTAGCCTGCTTATGCACTCCCACACCAATTTAGAGCTGATGGTATATGAGCTTAGTGCCTTGAGTGCCGCTTGACTATCTGACATGATGGCAATGTTCTTGTTACGATAATTCTTTTCGAGATTTCGTTCAAATGCGTGGATCGACCTATGGCGTTTACCTCCGCTTGGAAGATGCTGGTGGATTGCCCCACTGGCATGAACAGTTTGGTGTTTGGCCCAAAAATTCCTGCACCAGTCCCTTCGCTTGTTCTCGATCCATCAGTGTATCACTTGATGGTATTTGTTTCGAGGGTGTATTTCCTCCTACCCAATTTTTTTTTTGTTGCTTAGCTGTGTAAAAAAGTTTTTCTCGAAATTATGTTTTTTGATCATGCCATCTCTTGGGATGTCGAGAAGATTTGTTATTGTGGACCTATTAATTAAGTCCCTTTCTCTGAGAACAAAAATTTTGCCTGCCCCAGTTCCTTCCTTTGAGAACCTCATGATACCGCACTTCTGATGACCTCGTGTAGAGGGGATAGATGGATGGATGCAATACAGATACATGCGAGCCTTTGAACTTTCTCTAGGGTTTTCCTAGTTGTTGATAATTCGGTTTTCTTGTGCCATGCAACCGCACCATATTTAATAATGGGTCTTACCATCATTTTGTATATTCACCTGAGGATGTTCGGTTTGCATCCCCATGTAAGTCTCTTGCAAATCATTAGGGCTTTCGGGGCTTTCCCGACTATAGCTTTTAAGGGTTTGTTCCAGAGGAGTTTATTATCTAGTATAATTCCTAGATATTTTACCTCCCTCTGCGTTTCAATTACTTCACCAGCAAACTGGATAGGTTTCATATGTGGCAGAAGTCTTTTCCTGGTAAATAGATAGCCCTACCGATAGTCACCATTTCTTTGTAATTGTTATTCCTCTTTGGATTATATTGCAAAGAGTTTCTTCAAACTTACCCAGTGCAATGATAGCCATATCATCCGCAAAACCAATGCAGCATAATACCTTGGGACGTAAGATTTTTTAAAAACTCATCCACTACAAGACTCCACAACAAAGATGATAATACACTACCCTGAGGACAGCCTCTTGTTGTGATTACTTTTTCTACATTTTGTCCTGCTTGTGCCTCTGCATTTCTAGTTCCTAACATTTTTCTCTGGTTATGGTGATGAGCACGCATTTCGCAACAAAAGCTTTGCCTACAGCCTCTTGGGACGTGTTTTTTTTTTTTTGCTTCATTGAAGAGCTTCCTAACCTTGGATCTTAGTTTTGATAGATGCTTATTCCACCATGGATCATCTTTCTGCCTAGTCATTGGTTTAAGAGGGCATCCGAGTTCATTTGCCTCGTGTATAGCTCCACTAAACTCATTAACTACGAATTCTAGTTCAAGGTGGCTGTCGTATTTGCTGGACCTAATTGTTTCAGGTTTGTTTTTAGAACATTTTGGTATAGGTTCCAGTTTGTTTTATTAGAATTTCTTTCAGAGGTATTCTCTGTTAGAAAACCTTCATAGGTTATTATTCTGTGATCAAACATTGATGGTTCATTGGATGCTCTCCTTTACTACTACAAGCTACGTTCGGAGTACCCAAGGTTATGTCTAAGACTTCTTTTCAAGTTCTAGTATCAAAAGTAGGGGTATTCCCTATATTAAATATTTCTAGATTTTTTACCAGCATAAAGTCTAAAAGGTACACAACACAACACACCCCTTTAGTTTATTTCGGTGCTACCCCATACTGTGTGGTGAGAATCGGCGTCATATCCTGTCAATATTTGTAGCTTTTTTGTTTGCAGTAATCCACCAGCCTCTGTACTTCTGTCGGAACCAGATCTCTTGTCATAAATTCTGAAAGACATATAAAATTTACGTTATTTCTTATTTGTATGCAAGTTTTGGGCGAGTCTTCTCTCGTATCCCATATAAGTTTAGGGTCACTACTTGTCAACCCTCTTACCTGACCCTTATAAGTCCAGGGTTCCTGGATCAGTGCTAATCCAAGTTGCCGCAGTGAACTTCCTCGCCAGGACAGTTAATGCTGCAACCGCGTGGTGGATGTTCACTTGGGCTAGCCTGGTTCTAATCCCGTGTGCCGGCATCGTCTCTTATTGGCAGATGGGGGCTAATGCCCCCATCATCTGCTAGCAGGTGGTCTTCCTCCTCTTCGGTTAGAAGCGGTTCTGTTTGGTCCATTGGACTTGGAGAGAAGTCTATGCCCTCTATCTCATTGTCCAATGGGCCCTGTGTTATCCTCTTCTGTATCTGTATCTGTATCTCCCCTGTTTTTTAAAAGTAATTGTTCGGTGGATGTAGGCTTGAGGGATTGGTGCGGTTGAAGGTGTTGAAGTGGGAGGTGGGATAGGTCTGTCAGGTGGGGTACTTCCTACTGCTTCCGCTTTCAGGTATTTTTTCTTCGGGGCAGAGATGGGAGTTGTTTTCCGGAGACCATAAAAATATATTTTATCGAATTTTTAGTGAAGCTGGTGGTTCGCTCTCACTATTATCAAAACGGAATTGGCGTCGATACTGATCACCAGTAGTTGACCTTTTCCTTCAGCAGAGCTTTTCACAACTCTCCAGGTCTGAACGTTTAGTCCCTCATTTTGGGCTTTTATGAGAGCCAAAAACTTTTTGTCTTCTTGCCCCATGGTTCTTGGTAAGAACATCCTGATGTTATGCATTTTCGGGATATCATCACCCATGCATGTATACAGTTCAATGCCATTCCAAGTGCTCAATCTGGGTACACTCTCTCTCTGCTGTTTCGGATCCAGCGCAATCGACTCAGAGCAGGCCAGTTCTGAAGTGCAGTCCATTGAACTTCAGCTTGTGCTTCCAGCCTAAAGAGAACTCCTCAATGACTGCCTCCTCGAGCGCCGATAGATCCTCGGTAGTCAAGGCGACCCGTGGATATCCCTTCGACAGAACAGTAATTCTGACGCTCAAGGCCGCACTCGCATAGGAGTGTTTCATTAGTAATCTGAAACCTATCATCACAGCTCAGAAAAAGATAGTCAGAATAATGCTTTTCAAGCCTAGTTGGGAGCCATCATTTCCATTGTTAGAATATATTAAGGTATTGCCACTCAGACAACTATACGTATATATAGTACTCAGACTGTTTTACTTACGAAGTGGTTTTAACAATTTAACTAACAATTTTACCCATTCATTAAGAGCCTCTAATACTGTGATAGTTCCTAGAGCTAGAACAGAACATGTTAGACGATTTGCAAATAACATAGCTCCTCATATCTTTAACAAACTAATAGATCTACCCTTAACAAATTCTTAATAAACCTCAGAATCTGGCTATTGTCAAGATCAGGTGTAAAAGATTTAATTCAAATAGCTACTTAATTCAATATCTCTAAAATACACAAAACAAAATATTTTTGTAACAATTTTTTCATTTCAAATTTACTTTCTCCAATATTTTTCTCGGCGCGGATTTACCTTAATTGATTATCTTTTGTATAATGCACTTAAAACTGGTGTTTGTACCACAAAGTGCATATTTAACTTCATTTTAATCCATAATTCTTAGTTTATACTCGTAATATAAATATTTTAATTGTTTAATGAAAACTACTTATTGTAAACTATGTATTGAAAATAATATATTAAAATAAATCTTAAATCTTAAAATCTTAGAGCTTTTGTTCGACGGGTTTAACCTTATCGGTGCTAAGTCCCGTAAATGATGTCGCCGTCGTCCCAGGTTTCTTTGCTTAGGGGAGGAGTTAATTGGTGGCATTTCCTCTTACCCTGTCTTAGGCTTTTATTGACGCTTTTCGTGTCGTCCTTTCTTTGGTCCACCTTCTTCCTAGCTTCCTGCGGGTGCATCCCCTCTGCAAGGAACCGGAACTACCATTTTTTGCCTGATCCACTTAGTCCATTCCTAAATGGGTCTACCAGGCCTCCTGTACTACCCATTTTCGGAAGCACGCAAGTTCTTCGGTCATTTCGGCTATATGGCTTTTTGGGTATACTCAATGACTTGGGTGGTGGTAACTTCTCATCATCTTCTTCCCTGGCCTTAATCGGAGCATTCACTTGCTTAGGAGGTATTCTCCCTGTGCTAGTAGATGCTGTCTCTTTAGTAGCGTTTTCCACTTGTCTAGGAGGTATGTATTCTCCCTTGACTAGAGGTGGACGTTACACTCTGAGTTACGTTTTCTTCTCTGGGAGGTATTCCCCCTTGACCAGAGGTCGACGCTCCTTCTGCTGCCGGGTTTTATGTGTTCCCCTGAGGCATCCTCTTCAAATGCTTGTTTATATCCGGTCTCAGATCTTCACCACGGAGGTCTTTCTCCATTCGATATTCGAATACACTTGCAGTAACATCCCGCGGAGTTTTGAACTTTTCAAAAATTTTGTTATTCTTTTTTTTTATATTTTTGACATTTTGTTCCCACGAGTAGTTAGAGAAATAATGGGGTCCACCATATCAGAGCATAATATGGTAAGGTCTAGGTTACTCTTTGATTCGACCTGGTTGAAGAAAGTTTTTTAGTGTTTGGGACACGAATGTATTTTCATTATCAAGTGTTATTCTATTTGGCTTTTTCATATAAGAAAATATTTTCGTAAGAGGGTTTATAACGTCTACATATGTTTTTGTTTTGATTGGCTCTACTGCTGCAAATTTTGAAAATTTGTCTATACATGATAGATATTCTTTTTTATTAACAAACCATATATCGATATGATAATGTTCATTGTTTTTTTTTAAGTTTCAGTTTTCTCATATGCCAACTTTATTGGATTTATTTTTTTGTTAATTAAAGTTTTAAGGTTGGTATATAATATTCTCGTTTTAATTCTAAATACAATTTTTCAATATAGGTCTGGTTCAATTCTCTTGCTTCGTATTCATTTAAGTCTTTATCAAAATCATGCTTCTTTGTAATATTTTATTACTGAGTTTATTTTCTTTCTTCCACACATTCTGGAAATTATTAAATATTTCGTCATCGTATGTACTGTACATATGGGTCATTTTTTAAAAATTGACATTTTTATTGATTGTTTGAAAAAAATTTTTTTCAGTTTTTCTTGGGTTTTAGTTTCTAAATCTATAGTAAACAAGCAGAAAAGGAATTCTCCGAGTTGCCCAAAAATAATTTCAAATATTTTTCATTTTACGTGTATTTTTCAATAAAAATTAAAATTGAAAATTTCGAATGTATTAAAAATGTTCTTTTCTGGCATAAAATAACAATAATCCACAAAATAAATAGTGACAATAAATAGTTGAAATTTTGTGGAAAGCAACTAAAATTAGTAAGATAATTAATAAAAAAAAGTTGTTTGTTTACGAAATGATTTTGTTTAAAAGCATGAAAGAGTCAAAAAAATATTTTTAAATAACGGCACATAACTTTCTTGGAACTTTTACGGTACCAATACTGTAAGGAATGATGAAATTCAGTATATTTATCTAGAATATAAAAAAATTAAAAATAATATGAGCCATTATAAACTAAAAGAACATTTATTAAAAAACAAATACGAAAATGGCCATGGAGATTACAGGCCACGGAGATTACAAAATCGACTATTTCTTAATTTTAATATAGTCAATGTAATTCAATGTCATCCAAATTATATTAGGTTCAAGTATTATTAAATACCTTTCTTTTGGCGGTGGTTAGACTAAAAACTATTAATATGGTACAAAAATAACAAGGCCACGGAGATTACACTGAATTTTTACTCGGATGAAAAAATTATTTTGTATGTAAATTTTAAAGAAATTAACTGCAATAATTAAATTATAATAAAACATAAAATTGAAGGTTTTTTGACGTACTATAAGATGATGCATCGTAAAAAATTATTAAAAATTGTTTATTTGTGTGAAAAAGCGAAAATTTTTAATTGTTTTTTTTTTTTTTTTTCAAAATCTTGTCACACTCAATCAACTAAGTATTGGGACAACAAAAAAAAATTTTTTTTTTTTGCATATCATAAAATTGAAGTTTAAGAGAAGGCCTTTCAAACAACAAGGCCCAAAATTAAAAAAAAAATCATTTTCATCATTAAAAATATTAATAAAACTGGTAAAGCATCAAAATCACATCCCAAAAAGGCCACGGAGATTACACATTATTAATTACCATGGCTATTCGTTACCATCAATCGATCTGCAAATTTTTTCTTATAATGCTGACATATAAACACAGTTCCATGCCAAATTTCAAGTCTTTAAATTGAAATGAAAAAAAAAAAAAAAATAGAAGCTATAACGCTAAAAATGTTATTTTTTTAAAACGACCCATTATGCAATTTAGCCCTGTAGTATCTACTTCTTTAATTAAATCTTCTTTGTATTCTTTTCGTGTAAATATAATTCTTCTTTTTCCAACAACCCCGAAAATTTTGTTTAGCTACGTATTCGAATAAATTTACATCACAAGCCCCGAACGAAGTCAAAAAAGCATTGTCACAGAAATCCTAATTTCGGAGTTTCAAAATCATCTGATATGCGACAAAATGTGAAAAAATAATTTATATTATTTATTAATTTTCGTTGTTCATCTCTTGATTTGGTTTTAATTTTCTTGGTAGTTAAAAGTGGATGTCATTACCTTGCAATCTTTGTAATAAATTCTATTCACGAACTCCGAATTTCGTAGCAAATGATACATATTTTCGGTGTTCGTACTACGAATCTATTACGACGGGGCCTGCGATAACTCTGATTATTTGTTGATTAAAAAAATTAACCACTTTTTCACTAATAGGAATAAGTTGTGAACTATCTGATTCACTTTTTTGAGCAACTGCTAGCTTTCGTATGCAGAATAATTCTGAGACAAATCTGTCAAAAAAGAGATCGATTTCTTTTAAGAGATCTATCTCATTTTAGAGATTTCCGTATGCAGAAAAAAATCAAAATCTCATTCTAATGAGATAAAGCTACTAAAATGTTGAGCCTGGAAATTAGTTATCTCAGGAAGTACAATGGCTGAATACATTAATATTTTTGATCCCTTTAAACCAACAAGGAACTACATATAAAACTTATAGGCTTACCCCATCCCATGTTGAAGCCTTAAGAAATAATTTTTCTACAAATAATGAGAAAATTAGGGAAATTCGATGAGTAATTACAGTGGGTGATCAAATTATTACGACCACTTGAAAAAATAACACATTTTCAGGATTGAGTGCATGAAAATGCATAAAATAACCTTGTTAATATATTTATTTGTTAATAAAATGAATTTATAAGTATTAAGCTTTAAATAAAATAAAAATTGGTAACACTAAACAATATTTATTTTGCTAGTAGCCATCTTTTTAAATGGGTACCCTATTTTTTCAAATGTTGAGATTTTTCTTGAGATTTTTAACGTGCTTTTTTGTGAATTATCATTGGGCCCGAATTTGCATTTACCATCAGAAACGTGTTTTGGGAATCATTAATTTTAATATTGTGTGTACAATCAATTTGGTTTAATCGAGTCTTTTGTCTTAAAACCCTCGTCTAATCATGGCTAGACCAAAAGACCTTTCGCCAGAGAAAATTTTTTGAAAAAAATGACTTATTGAACACCGTATACTCTGAGAACAAATTTCATTGACTGCAATATTGGCAAAGTCATCGGTAGAAAAACTTAAAAAAAATAAACGAAAATCCCTCTCTTTCGTCTATAAGAAAAGGAAAATCTGCACGAAAAAATCTACTACTCTCCAAGATGAACGCAGAAATTAAAAAAATATGTGTTTATAATAGAAAAATACACATATGACCCTGACAAATTTGATCTAAGAGTCTGGAATAGAGATTTCCGACATGACGTCATACGTCACCATAAAGATATGGGTTCTTGTTGCTGCCGTCCAGTAAAGAAGCCACTTCTAAAAAAGCCATTTTTCACACAGGCGATGATGGACAAACGTTTAAAATACAAAACACTAAAGTTTTTTTTAAACTTTGTTCACTTTTGTTTAGTTAAAACTTATTATTATTTAGTTTATAAGATTTTAAAAATAATTAAATAAAAATTAAAAAGTAGAAAAATAAAAATGTTAAGTGCGTACAAAAAAAAATCCATTTTCTTCCACTGGCCGTAATAATTTGATCACCCACTGTAAATGATGGCTTTCTTACGCTTCGTAGATATTGGTTTCCAAAGTGGAATTGTGGAAGATTTCAGAGTAATTTGTAGAAGTTGCAGACAAAATAGTAAGTAAAAAAGAGGATTCGATTCAATTTAAGAGAAAGAGAAATGAAATTGCGCTACTTTTCTTAAACCAAAACCATTAATATATTTTGTACTAAAAAAACTAGTGAAACAAAAAATATGAAGAGGAACTTCAATTTCACGTGATGCAAGTTTTTCTCACAAGAGTTTTAATTTCTTTTGTTTGAGCAAAACATCGGGGTGAGAAAGTTTATCTGTTTCATATAACTCGATTGAACTTCTCATTGAACATTTTCATGTTTTCTTTTCGAGCATTCAAAATTTGCGTTGCGCTTGCAACGGAATTAGATGATTCGTCTCGACTAATGGCTACACTAACTATACGTGTACAAATTGTTGTATAAATAAAAATAAATTTGGAGTGAACCAGGATTTAGTGACTTACAACTCTCAACCATTCCTGTGTGCGTGTTACCAGGAACAGAGGGGACCTACAATTTTCTGCCGATTCCGAACGGCTAGTGAGCAGCACTTTCCATTACAAGAGATACTCTTGAAGAATTTGTCCATTTCTCGCAAGAGAAATAATGAATGTAATAATAAATGTGTTCTAAAAAAATATTTTATGACCTACAAGGATTAGGATTTTATGACCCTCCATCTCTATTAAACAAATCCCATTGTATTTTATTTTTAAAAGCAGGCTTTTTTGGTCAAAATTTTATCGATGCAAATAAAACAAAAATTATTTCATCTTCTCCCAACGTTTCGTCGGTGTTTCACGACTTCTTCAGGGGAATTTCTTTAGGTAATTAGAAATATTTATTTTTTTATATTTAAAAACTATTACATTTAATTTACTATTTTTTGTATATAAGTATGTAATGGTATGATAAACAACTTACAAAATGTTCTGCTTTATTGATCCTAATACACTGGGGCCTATCGTAAATAAAATTTCCCTGGGAATTGTTCCCAACTTTCAAAATTGTCATCTCGAATAATGTCGAAAGTTTCTCTTGGATTTTATTGATATTGGGAGTTAAGTTTCATAGTGACTTTGGCTCTCATTTAAAAAGGCCAGTCGCCAGCTTACAATGAACAGTGCAGAAGTATTGACCTTTCCAATTTTCAAAGATGTGGAAAATTCAGAGGGAAATTTTGTTCACGATAGCCCCCATTGTAAAAACGACATACAAAATTTTTTAAAACACTAGAGAAAAATTTTTAAATAAAAGACTTAAAAAAAGAAGAACAAACAAGAAAATAACAAATTTAATCTAAAAACAAACAGAAAAAACGTCACAGTATTATTGATTGTTATCACAGATTGAGGGTGGGTTTTTTTTTATTGCTAAAGCATAGCTCACTATTGTGTTGTCTTCATTGTTCTTGAAGGGTTTTGTTGTATTCGTAAGCTTTCAAGTGTGTATCTTGCGTTTGTTCTTTTTTCTTTGTCAAGTATTATGGTGTTGTCAAAATCTGGTGCGTATCCACTTTCAATCATGTGTTGTGATAACCCCATTATCTCCTTTCCTTTCTTTACGTCTGCTCTATGTTTACAACCAGACTTTTGGTAATCCTCTTTCCCCGACAATAGCTGACATCATACTAGATGACCTTTTAAATAATGCAACAAATGCCTTTTGAAATACGTCGACGATATTTTCGCCATAATAAAAGAACGAGATAAAACAAAAATACTACAAACTTTAAACAAATATCACACAAAAATACAATTAACAGTTGAAACAGAAAGAAACAACAGTCTCCCATATTTGGACATCAGAATTCATAGAAACGACAATACTCTCACGTTTATTTGGTATTCAAAACCTGTTGCATCTTGAAGAATGATAAATTATTTTTCGACACAACCAACATCACAAAAAATAAACACTGTTAAAAATTTAATCAACAAAATTAACAATATAAGTGACGAAGGATTCCAGAAAGAAAATATTAAAATCATAAAAAATATTTTACACATGAACAATTACCCAACACACATAACAAATAACTTAATAAAAACTATTATCGAAAAAGAAAAACGAGAAACCAAAACAAAAAAATCGACAGATGGTAACACCAAATATTGCAGTTTGCAATATATACCTAATTTAACTGACAGTAAAAGCCTACATAGAACTATTAACAACAACAAAGTAACTTATGCACACAAATCAAATAGAACACTGAGAAACCTTTTTACTAACAAAAAAACACCGATCGAAAAGGAACAACAACACAACGTCATATACCAGATTGGTTGCAATGGAAAAGAGGGGGAGAGTTGCGATCGAATATACATTGGGACAACAAAAAGACAATTGGGAAATAGAATTTCTGAACATAGAGCAGACGTAAAGAAAGGAAAGGAGAATTTGTTTGGGGAATTTGTTGTTGATAGATTTGCGATTTAGGTTGTGAAGGTTTTTGCAAATGTTGCTTTTGAGGTACCGGTTTTCTAAATGAAATTGAATTTGAAGGTTGTTTAGGAGCATTATCGTCCTGATTAACTAAGGGACGCGTTGCCGAATTAATTTCACCTACAAATTCGATGAAATTATCTTTCATGATTTGTTTGATGCTATCAGAGATATTTGATTTCATCGATTTAGTATAGGATGATAATGCGTTTACTATCGCTAGATTGACATAAGCTTTTATGTCGCTGGGTACTTCTGAAGGATTATTAACATTTCTTTCCTTCGACCTGTTTCCATTTCCGTTTTCTAAAATTTCTTGATTTCGTACTGTCTGAATGCTATTGTCAAGATCAATAGACCCTGCTCCTAAATTGCTGAGGCTACTAAAGAAAGGAGCCGAAATGGAATCTATATCAGTAGAACAGTTCGAATTTCCACCACTCTCCGAAATATTTGGTAAAGAAACTTGGGGAATAATTGGAACTGGTGTTCGTTGAACACGAGGAGTAGGTTGGATATTAGAATTATTCATGATGTTATTAGTCGATATATTCAGATTATTATTTGAATTTGATGAAAATCTCGTTTCCTGACCTGAATTTTCAACAATATTTTCGCCTGTTGATTGAGGTCGATCCGATTGATTGGAGGATTGCGGAACGGGATAAGAATTAGAAATTGATTGATTTTTATTTTTATCGTTTGAACCGATTGAGGTATTGTGAACTAACGGACTAAGGGCCAATTTATTGAACCTCAATTAAATTTAATTCTATCATTAAGAATGGGAAATTTATCGATTTAAAAAAATATAATTTATTCACCCACATTTAACGATTTAAATTGACGTTTCCTTCATTAACTAATTATACATTTAATCTAAATACGTGTTTTACTAAAACGACAAAATACACCTTTTAAGAGCGATTTTGAGCGCTAAACGGATTTAACTGAAGTGTTTCTATTTATTCATTCTCAATTAGCTCTGATAATCAGGTTTTGTTTATTTTCTGCAAAAATAAATTGTCATCGGTGATTAATTAAAACAATTGCAAAATGGATAATAATCTAGAATATTTGTTGGATATAAGTGATGAGAACGACGAAAATTTGCTTGCACCCGAACGATGGCAGTATATAATAACTGATAGAATTAACATGGGAAAATGGGATGATGAAGATTTTTTCCAAAGGTTTCTTCTTACCAACCAAACAGTGGTTAAGGTCCTTGAAATTATTCGACCATATGTGGAGTACTCTTTTCAAAGGTGGACAGTGTTAAAAATGTTAAATTAAGATAGCATTTCAGTCACGGTATACTTCTGCAATCGCACAACTGGAGATTAGATTACGTTTTTTGTACTTGGATCAATGCTAATCTCTATTGCTGATTTTGCTGGTGTAAGCATCTCCTGCAGGGGCGTATTTACCATAGGGTTAAAAGGGCTACAGGCCGGGGCGGCAAGGCTGGTAGAGGCGGTGCAAGGCGCCCATATCAATATCAATTGGCCAATTTATAATATTTTTTTTTTAAGCGATTGAACTTTCAAAACATACAAGCAAAAGGGCAAAAGGGAAGGATAAAGATTTTAAAAAATGCGATTTTTTTAGTTTTTCAAGCATGACAATTTTTTCAGTGCCGTGAATGTCCGGCTGTGAGAGAGTTCACTGTAACTTATTTTTTATAAACGATTTCTTATAATGAAAAGTGACAATAAAAATATTTACAGACATGTACCTATTCTTTGGAACATATTCCAATGAAACGAATACATTATCAAAAAAAAAAAAAGACTTGTTGCTATGTAGCTCCAAGAAAAGTGGACTTGAAAAACTTTGGCTGGACGGATCTTAATTTTTTGTTTTTAAGCCATTTACAAAGAGTCCCTTTTTATTAAAAAAAAATTTTAAAAACCCATCGAGCCGAATTCTAGATATAAGGATATAAGGTCACACACAAAATTTTATTGTTTATGTACCTAGCAAATCATGCCTCATTTTTTTTTAGTTTTGGCTGACTCGTGTCCCTATATACAAGGAAACGCATCATATTTGTCTTTGTCTGAAAAGATTATAAAAATTATGTCAGTTAGAGTCACAAAAACTATTATGGAACAGCTTCAAAGATCTAAATACTTCTCGTTGAGCGTTGATTCGACTCCTGACATGAGCAATATAGACCCGCTTTCATTAATTTTAAGGTATGTTCAAGAGAACGCCGAACCCGTTGAACGATTTCTCTGCTTTCTGCCAAATACAGGCCATAAAGCAGAAGACATGTTACAAGCAATTATGAATACTTTTAAGTCATTAAACATTGACATAGAAAATTGCATAGGTCAATCTTATGATAATGCAAGTAACATGTCAGCCTGACATTGTTGCTTACCTGCCTGACATGTTTGCTTACAAGCAAAAATTAAAGAAAAATGTAAGTATGCAACATACGTACCATGCGCTGCACATTCTTTAAATTTGATCGGATCATCAGCAGCTGATTCTTGCCCAGAAGCTGCAAAGTTTTTCGGCTTATTACAAAACATATATGTTTTTTTTTACGGCATCAACAGAGCGAGCAAAGCTTCTTAATTAATTTTTTAATGGTTCCGAAAATGCCACATTAAAAAATTTGTCACTTACCCGTTAGTAAGCCCGAAACGATGCCTGTAGGAGCTTAAACAGAGATTGGGACCAAATAATATCGACTCTCAATGCCATTAAAAATGATTCCCACCGGAAAGCTTTAGTGAAAACTGAAACTAGTGGTTTATTGTCCCAATTGAAGTCCCTTGAGACGGCCATACTGTCTCAATTTTGGTGTTCTATACTCAAGCAAATCAATATTAGCCGTGTTTTTTCGCAATCCCATATCGAATTGTAGAAAATAACGACATCGGGACTTTTGAGCTTTTTTTACAAATAGCTGGAAGCACTGTGTACGCTATGGCATTTGTCAGCTGTATTGACGACTAGCATCAACCAGCATCCAAAAACGTCACTTATGACTTGTCTGAACAAATAATCGATAACATATGTATAAATAATATTATTTTGGCATCACCGTTTTTATCGGGTTTTCTGTATAGACTTAAATAGTTGTTGTATTTTCATGTAAAGCGCTTATTCCCTATGTCGTTTTTTTCTACAGTTCCTTATGGACTTGCAAAAAAACACGCCTATTGTATCAAAAAAAATTCAAGGTGTTGATTCAGACGTTGAAACTGTGTGCAGGCTTCACGAAGCACTCATATTGTTTGTGAGAGAAAAACGAGAATGCTTTGATGTTTTTGAAGAGACGGGAAAAAGCAAAACCACTGAAAATTACAAAATGGAATCTTCAAGAGGAAAAAACGAGATGATGAGAGTCGTGAAGGGGAGGTTCTTTTTTGTGGTCGTGAAAATTTCAAAATAAATACATTCATCCTTTTTGCGACCAATTATTGAGTGCGCTGAAGAGAAGAAATTCATCCTATGAGGTAATAACAAAGGGTTTTATTTTTTTGTCCAAGCTTGATCACATGAATCAAGACATGCAACCACTCTTCAGAAATTATACCCGGTTGATCTTGGTGAAGATTTTCAAGAACAGTGTGTCTTACTTAAACATTTTTTGGAGCAAAACAATACTGAAAATATGAGTTTAAGGCACCTTAACTTTCATATAAGAGAAAAAGAATTGAAGGAAGCATTTCCATATGTTGAGGCTGACCGAGGGCGGGTCAATAAGTCCGTGACTTTTTGAATTTCTGACCTCTTTACTGAAACAGCAACACTGCTCCTGTCAACAGGCATCTGTCAGTTGACTCCTGTCAAAATTTAAACTTGCTGCGTGAGTTAGTTTGTGTTTGACAGCTATTTTTATCAGACTACTCACTAATTTGAGGAGACAAAAGTGAATTTCGTGTGCTTATTAAGAATGATTTCTTGCGAAAAAAAACCATTACCGAGACCAAGGCTAAGCTTGATAAATACTATGGGGACTCTGCACCATCGATTTCAATGGTAGAAAAGTGGTTTACTGAATTTCGTTGTGGCCGTACAAGCACTGAAGATGCCGAACGTCCTGGACGCCCAGTTGAGGTCTCTACACCCGAAACAATCAAAAAATTCACGATATGGTGTTGGCCGACCGAAGATTGAAAGTGCGAGAGATTGTGGAAGCCGTAGGGATCTCGCATGGCTCAGTGGTTTCAATTTTGAATGATCACTTGGGCATGAGAAAGCTTTCCGCAAGATGGGTGCCTCACAGTCGACCACAAACGCAATCGTGTAACAACTTCACTGGAAGGTTTGGCGTTGTTTAATCGCAATATGAAGGAGTTTTTGCGCCGTTTTGTAACCGTGGACGAAACATGGATCCATCACAACACACCAGAGACTAAACAACAGTCAAAACAGTGGGTTTCTAAGGGTGAATCGGCGCCAAAGAAGGCCAAGGTGGGTTTGTCAGCCAATAAAGTTATGGCGACTGTTTTTTGGGATGTACGCGGGATAATCCACATTGACTACCTTCAAAAGGGAAGAACAATCAATGGGGAATATTATGCCAACTTATTGGACCGATTCAATGACGATTTGAAAAAAAAACCGACCTTATTTGGCCAAGAAAAAAGTTCTTTTCCACCAAGACAATGCAAGGGTGCACACATGTGCAGTTGCCATGGCAAAAATCCCTGAATTGGGCTATGAATTGCTCCCTCATCCACCCTATTCTCCAGATTTGGCTCCGAGCGACTACTTCTTGTTCCCAAACCTGAAGAAATGGCTTGGTGGAAAAAGATTTGACTCCAATGATGAAGTCATCTCGCAAACAAAGGCCTATTTTGAGGACCTCGACAAATCATTTTTTTTTTTGGAAGGGATAAAAAAATTGGAGAAGCGTTGGACAAAGTGTATAGAGCTCAAGGAGACTACGTTGAAAAATAAATCTGTTTTATTCCAAAAGTCACGGACTTATTGACCCGCCCTCGTACTTGTGCACTGCAGTGACAAATTGTGGTGCAAAAATATCGTTTTCCGTATTGAAACGAATAAAACCTATTTAAGGTCTCGCATTAGCGAAGAACGCCTTAATAGTTTAGCTTTATTAAGTATACGAGAAGATCGTAGAAGCTGAACTGACAAAAAATTTAGATAACAAATCTATGGTTAATGAATTTTGTAATCAATATACACACAGAAAAAAAATGAAAACATCAAATATTATGTATTTTGTGTTTTTTATTATTATTTTTTATTACTTTATTTTCATTGTTCTAAAGGGCGGCAAAATTTATAAGCCCGGGGCGCCAAATCCTTAAATACGCCTCTGATCTCCTGCGTTTGCATTTTATTGCCAAAAGTAACAGGACAATCGCTAAAAATCGATCGAGATTCATTCGGATGCCTGAAACTACTCGTATGTTGGAAATGACTAAAGCTAGCGAGAAGTTCTAAATACAATTTCCTCCCAAACGCACTGTTTTTCTTTTTTTATTTTCTATTACTTTGGAACGTCGTAAGATGAATTCAAGGAGAATATTTTCTTCCAATTCTGTAAAATTTGAAGTCCTTTCGGGTTTTGTCGACATTTTAATAATACATAATCAATTTAAAATTATTATAAATATTCAAACTGTTGGAGGTTGTCTATTTACAAAAACGTAAAAATCCCTGGGATTTTTTATAACAAACATTTAAATTTAAATGTCTTATTTAAAACAAGTATTTAACTAAAGAGGAGTGAATAAATAGAAAATTTAAATGGAGAATACTTAATTGCGCTAATACCTTAAAGCTTATTTAGCTAACTTGACAAAATACTGTTTTTAATTGAGTGTGAATAAATTAGCCCTAAGACTGTATAACAACCTTTGTTGCTCTGAGGGGTTTAATCTAGTAACTTTGATCTAGTAACTTTCTTGTTTATAGTACCTGTCTTAGAAGTTTTACTATTATTGCCTTTATCAGTTGAGTCCATTCAAATGTTGTATGTTTTAAATATATAGTTTTTGAAAAAGGAAAAATATTTTAGTTTTTTAAGTATATAGAATTACGTTTTCGATGTAAGATTGAAGAAAGAGAAATATACGGCCCTATCCAGGTAACCGTCGGAGCGGAATTCTCTCCGATTTCCTACGAATCGGAGACATTTTGCTTCATGGTATTTCTCCGATCAGCTAATCGGAAATTCTGTCCGACGAAATTCAACGCATGCCATTTGTGTGCGATGAAGCACTTCTAATGGTCTTATTTTTGACACATACCAACAAAATTTTCTCCGAAATCCTCCGACAAGTTCTTGTTGCGGAAAGTGTTTTCTTTTTAAAGAAATAGTTAATTAAAATGTAAGTAATAAAGAATTTAACTTTATTTACGTTAACTTCTGTTACCTATTTATAATAGACTTTTTGTTCTTAGGCAGAACGAAAAAAAAAACTTCGCAACAATATGAGCGGGTTACACCAAAAAGACACCAGAAATTGTAGCTGTGTTTGGGAAGATCTGGCCCAATCAGATAAATTAATTGGAAACAACACAAATGGATGTTTGGATGGAAAAAAAGTATGTTCGTGATCTTTTTTTTGTGCATTGATCCATTTCTATTGTTATTAAAGTACCTATTAGTCAAATAAATATAAAATGTTGTTTCAAAAGTTTTTTTTTTTTAATTTATTCTTTTTTTGACACTTCAAATAGAAATAAAAAACATGTATGGAAATAGGGAGGGGACTTTCTTCGATAGTTTTGATTCAAGAATCGGTGCATCTAATTACATTTCTTAAAAACGCTAGAGCTTTATAATTGATAAAAATACTATTAATAAACAATAAACTACACTCTCTCACCGGTTTTTCATGGTTTAAAACGCTTATGGTGTTTATTTTATAAAAAAATATCGAAAATATATCGCATTTTCGATATATCGGTTAATTAGCACATCTCTGTCTGAAATTTATATCCATCGCAATGCGTTGTTGGATTTCTGTAAAATTTCTTCCGATGAAAGCTACTACGAACCAAAATTGAACCTCCGACGGAGGATGCGTTGCGGAGAAATTTCCGCTCCGACGGTTACCTTGGTAGGGCCGATATATTCAAGTAATATAACCAACTTACTTTTGTTTATAAGAAAAGTTATATGTATTATTAATATACATATTTAATACCAAATTTACCAAAAATATGAAAGAATATGTTTTCATTTTTGTATTAAGTACTCAAAAAAAAAAAAAAAACAGTTTAATTAATATAAAATTTTTGAAAAAAAAAAAAAAAACAGCAAACATTTAAAAATTATGTATAAATCAAGTAACTTTGCTTTAAAGTTTGTATATAAAAAAAAAAACACTTTTTTTTTGTTTTTCCAATAGAAGTAAAGAAAAATTTTGTTCTTGAATAAACTTGACAAGAAAATTTTTCCCAAAAAAAATTAGAAACTGTATTATTTCGTAATATATTTTTCTGGTTTGTACATATATGATGCGGGGATGCTTCGGGCAACATATTTTTGATGAAAGTATTTGTTTGCCGATGAATGAACTGAGCTGAAAAAGGTAGATTTGTGTGTGTTACTATTGGACTGTCGGACGGACTTTTTTTTTTTTTTTTGCAATTGTAGATAAGCCTGAGACTTGAAGACTAGAAGACTTGAAGTTGTCAGATAACCAGAAAATAGAAAAAAGGTAGAAGGTGAAGAAAAGGAATTTATGCAACAGTTGAGAAACTTCGTCACTTTACTGGCCACAAATCCTTTGAAGAAAAACAAGACAAATGATTGGAAAACTAAAAAAAAGAAGGATAGTAAAGTAAAATGTTAACACTTAATGATGGGTTAACACAAACACAAAAGGGATTAATTTTAATTGTCATCATCATCTTGTTATCTCGTCGCAGATGTAAAGGTACGTTTGAAACCTTCCTTGTTCATGACATACGAGTTGCCGATGAGATGACAATTAGAATTGAAAAAAAAGGAAATAAACAAGAACTAAACGTTGGGCGCCATTTGTAGCATTATATTGAGATGTTTGATCTTAAAAAATTGAATTTTCATGATTTTATGGTGAGTGTTCGGACAAGTTCCCATCCATTTTCGGCGAGCTCTAGCCGAGCAACGCAAGCATGCCAAGTCCAACCGCTCACCATAAAATCATGAAAATCCAATTTTTTTAAGATCAAACATCTCAATATAATGCTACAACACATGATTGAAAGTGGACACGCACCAGATTTTGACAACACCATAATATTTGACAAAGAAAAGAGAACAAACGCAAGGTACACACTTGAAAGCTTACGAATACAACAAAACCTTTCAAGAACAATGAAAACAACACAATAGTGAGCTATGCTTTAGCAATAAAACAACCCACCCTCAATTTGTGATAACAATCAGCTGTGATAATACTGTGACGTTTTTTCTGTTTGTTTTTAGATTAAATTTGTTATTTTCTTGTTTTCTCTTCTTTTTTTTAAAAAGTCTTATTTAAAAATTCTTCTCTAGTGTATTAGGGTCAATAACGCAGAACATTTTGTAAGTTGTTTATCATACCATTACGTACTTATACAGGGTGATTTGCATAAGGTGTGACAAAAAGCTAGGGCGTGTAGGTTGGACTTAGACAAGAAAAAAATCGTATGGGAGGGGGGTCTATTTCCCCCTGTTTAGGCGGGAGGGGCAATTTAAGAAAAAAATCACTTAAAATAGAAAAAAATTATTAAAAAATAACGGTGATACCTACAGAGTAATGCTATAGCATTTTAAAAAGACAGAAATACATTCTTTAATTTTGTTTTTAAATAAAGTTGTTCGAGTGAATAGTTTTTGAAAAATTAATTTTCAAAATCAAAATTTTGAAAAAAAAAATGAAAAATTTTTTTTAAACAATTTTTTTTCTCAAAATTTTACGTAATTAAGTATTATTTTTTTATTCAATGCTCTTATTAATTTTTGATCAAACACAAAAAAACGGATGTCAAAATGTTTTGTAGTTTTTGAGAAAATCAAAAATAACAAAAACTACTTTTGTTCTAAGAAAAGCCTTTTATTTTAGTTTTTACGTTTTTGGATTCTTAGGTGAATTTACGATTGAAAGGATTAACTTTCTTTTTACTATTTTTTTAATTATCGTCTTATAAGCATACAATAATGTGACAAAGTTCTGGATTAACCATATTTCACACATTTTTTCATTGAGAACACCTGCGTGAAAGCATTGGTTTAAAATTGACCTGCCACTTTTTTATTATGGTGGGGTCGGTTTTTTTTTTGTTTTTAAATAAAGTTGTTCGAGTGAATAGTTTTTGAAAAATTAATTTTCAAAATCAAAATTTTGAAAAAAAAAATGAAAATTTTTTTTTAAACAATTTTTTTTTCTCAAAATTTTACGTAATTAAGTATAATTTTTTTATTCAATATTCAATGCTCTTATTAATTTTTGATCAAACACAAAAAACCGGATGTCAAAATGTTTTGTAGTTTTTGAGAAAATCAAAAATAACAAAAACTACTTTTGTTCTAAGAAAAGCCTTTTATTTTAGTTTTTACGTTTTTGGATTCTTAGGTGAATTTACGATTGAAAGGATTAACTTTCTTTTTACTATTTTTTTAATTATCGTCTTATAAGCATACAATAATGTGACAAAGTTCTGGATTAACCATATTTCACACATTTTTTCATTGAGAACACCTGCGTGAAAGCATTGGTTTAAAATTGACCTGCCACTTTTTTATTATGGTGGGGTCGGCTTGGCTTAGGTGCATTTACGAAAGAAAGGATTAACTTTTTTTGAAAAATTTTTTTATTATCAGTCTTATAAGCATACAATAAAGTGACAAAGTACTGGATTAACATATTTTTTCATTGAGAACACCTGCGTGAGAGCATTGAATTAATATTGACCTGCGAATGTTTTTTAAATAATGCAACGTTACACGCCCTAACTAGTGACAGTAAAATGCAATTGCGAAGTAAGAACAAAAATGTTCCTGAATCTTGAAATCAATTAAAATAAGAAATACATGCATATTTAGATAAAATACATAATTACTGTTTATTTAAATTTTTAACTATTTTTTAACTAAAGCTTATTACAAAAAATTTTCCATATGATCCCCATTTTGTAGAAGGCAAAGATTATAGCACCTTCTTATTGCTGCACATACATTTATACTTGATAAATTTTCCTGTAATTTGACTCCAGCCACTTCAATCCGTTGTTTCAGTTGTTCCAAAGATTATATTTCCACTTCGTACACATAGTTCATCATGAATCCCGAAGCTTAAAAATCTAACGGAGTTAAATCTGGTGATCTAGGCGGCCATTCTATTGGACCTCCTCTTCCAATCCAACGGTCACTAAAATGTTCATCAAGCCAGTTCCTTACAGTGCGGCTGTAGTGTGCTGGAGCTCCATCTTGCTGGTAGATTAAATTGTCTGCTATGGCCAAGGGAACTTTGTCATTCAAATCGGGCAGAAGGTCTCGTAGTAACTGCAGATAGGATTCTCCATTTATGACTGAATTCAGGAACCGTGGTCCAATAACTGTTCGTCCAACAATACCAAGCCAAACAATATAGCTAAAGCGGTGTTGCTGTTACTCCAGTGATGTAAATTGTGGAAATTTGTTCTTCCATCTCTGGTAAACTGAGCTTCATCCGTCCAGAATATCCTTCCAAAGTAATTATGTTCAGTTTCATCTCTTAGCAATAATGTTAGACAAAATGCAGCTCTCAGTAACTTGTCGTTTGCGGTTAGCTCCTGAACTGGTGTAGTGTGGTACGGGTGTAAATGCTCGGTATGAAGCACTGCCCACACTCTAGTTTGGGGCAACTGAAGCATAGTAGCTATTCTCCTTGTGCTAAGGGAGGGATTACGTCGGACCATATCCAAAATTCTTTTCTCTATGTGTACTGATGCAGAAGATGAACTTTCTCTCCCTCGGTGCTCCAGTACTCCGTGTTCTCGAAGACGTTGATGGATTCTTGAAAATATCGTATGACTGGGACACCTATTGGGATACATTTCAGCGTAGAGTCTTTGACTTCGACCATGAGCCATACCGTAGCAGTAATGCATATCCGTTAATTCGGCACGAGAGTAATTTGACATCGTGATATGTTGACGACTTGACATTCAAATTAGAAATAATTTGTACAACAAAACAGGTCGCGTCGCCAAGCCGCCCCACCGTAATAAAAAAGTGGCAGGTCAATTTTAAACCAATGCTCTCACGCAGGTGTTCTCAATGAAAAAATGTGTGAAATATGATTAATCCAGTACTTTGTCACATTAGTGTATGGTTATAAGACGATAATGAAAAAAATAGTAAAAAGAAAGTTAATCCTTTCAATCGTAAATTCACCTAAGAATCCAAAAACGTAAAAACTAAAATAAAAGACTTTTCTCAGAACAAAAGTAGTTTTTGTTATTTTTGATTTTCTCAAAAACTATAAAACATTTTGACATCCGGTTTTTTGTGTTTGATCAAAAATTAATAAGAGCATTGAATATTGAATACAAAAATAATACTTAATTACGTACAATTTTTAAAAAAAATTGTTTAAAAACAAAATTTTCATTTTTTTTTTTCAAAATTTTGATTTTGAAAATTAATTTTTCAAAAACTATTCACTCGAACAACTTTATTTAAAAACAAAATTAAAGAATGTATTTCTGGCTTTTCAAAATGCTATAGCATTACTCTGTTAGTATCACCGTTATTTTTTAATAATTTTTTTTCTGTTTTAAGTGATTTTTTTTCTTAAATTGCCCCTCCCGCCTAAACGGAGGGAAATGGACCCCCCCTCCCATACGATTTTTTTCTTGTCTAAGTCCAACCTACACGCCCTAGCTTTTTGTCACAACTTATGCAAATCACCCTGTATACAAAAAATAGTAAATTAAATGTAATAGTTTTTATATATAAAAAAATAAATATTTCAATATTAAAGACACTCCCCTGAAGAAGTCGTGAAACACCGACGAAACGTTGGGAGAAGATGAAATAATTTTTGTTTTATTTGCATCGATAAAATTTTGACCACAAAAGCCTGCTTTTAAAAATAAAATCGATATAACAACGAATTGGTCACATACAAAGAAAAATTTTCCTATGATTTTAGTTTCATTATTCTGTTTCCTGTTTTATTTTTGTCACACTTTCTTTGAATCTGTTCTTAATATTAGGTATTTTCTTAGCAATTTGCTGCACGTCTATTCACCCCGATTACCGATGTCGTAAACGACAGCGAAATATACGAACTGACACGATCTGCATTCCATAAGTCGTTTCCAACTGTTGTCACTCGTTTTGTTGCCGTCTGTGAATGTCAAACGTCGTTGAACACTTTCCTTTTGCATTCTGTTAGACGAGAAAATACGACAACTAAGAAAAAAAACGACGATATCTCTCGCTCAAAAATTTACACACGACAGAGATATAGAAGGTCGCAAAACTGCAAGTATTCTTGTTAAATAATTTATTTTATCGAATTTTTTTTTTACGATAAGAAAAACAAATACATATTTGTCTATATTTGTTGTACTATATTAAAATGTTGTAATTAACAAATGAAAACCAATTCCAGACGCTCGTAGATCTGATGAAGAGGACGAGCAGTTAAGGGTTTTTTTTGAAGGGGATACAAAAAACGTCCTCCATTAAGAGATGAAGATGCTTGGCAAAAGTTTTGAATCGCTTATTCCATAATTATAGACAAATTCTTAATGTTTTTGCTCTTATTATATTTGGGGCGAAGAAGAAAATAATCCGCAATTTAAAGGAAATAAAAGCAGCTAGGGAAGTGGATAAACGCAAGTGGAAATTTAATCAGTGTATCCCAGCCCAATTTGCTTGCAAACCTCTTGCCAACTTCATCTGAGCCTGCATTAACCCAAACTCATGCAGTTGCAGGCACTTCACTTAAGTATTTAGAAGCAATCGCTTTAAATATGGAAGATAATTTTGCCGAATTTGCGAGTGAAGTTCCGGAGCAACAAGAACAGCAACATAAAACTGAAGAACCAGCAGGAAAGAAATGATGGCAAGCTTCCGCTATTAAACAAAATAAAATGCACGACTGGGTCGCACGAACTTGCTCCTATGTAATCGACTAGGAATTTTAAAAACGAATGTTATTAGAGAAAACTGTTCATAAGGATAAAATTAATTTTAAAATTCTTTTAGTAATAAGAGAAAAAACAGAATGCTTTCCAACTATGAATTTATGCAAGAACAAAAATTATAAGTCGTTGTAGTGGTTTCCTAAAAAAAAGCTTTTATATACAAACTTTTTAAAAGCTTTTTAAGAAAAAATGTAGGTAGGTACGCTAATTTAAAGTTTTTATTATTGTTCGAATAAAAATTAAATTTACGAACAGAAATATTGAGCCGTTTCGGAGATATCGAATTTTCAAAAAAAGAAAAAAAATAATTTTTTTTTCAAAAATTCAAAAAATATCTATTTTAAAGTTTTGAAATGCAATGTGTTTTAGACTTTTTAGAAGCTTCTCTATAAAAATTTTCATTAAGATCCGTTATGTGGATAATGAGAAATTAAAAATTCGAAGAAATGGTTCTATGATCTTAATTTCAAAATTTTTTTTTATTAAATTAAAGATCGTAAAAATTAATTGAAAGAAAAAAAATGTTATCAAAATTCTAGGCGCCGTTTTCGAGAAAAATACGATTTTTGAAAACCATTTTTTTCAATTTTTTAGCATTTGTATGGTAGGTACCTTTATTTTTAGGTAAAATAAAAAATTTGTTCTCACATTTTGTAGACTATAATGAGAAACTTTTATTTATCAAGTTTAAAAAAAATCTAGCATGGGGTTTTCGAAATATTGTGTTTTGAAAAAAAAAATTGAAGTTTTTTTTAAAAATCCAAATATTTTTTTTTTTGAAAATTTGAGTACACAATTCTATTTTTATTTTTGGGGAGCTTTAGCAAAAAAAAATGATGAAAATCGGTTGAAGCGTATTTGAGAAAATCAAAACCAAAAAAAATGGTTCCATGGGGGTACCTTCAATAACCATTTTTCGGAATTTTTTTTCAACCAATACCTAGCTTTAATTAAATGAAATTTTTCTGTATTTTTATTTTTTAAATTTGTCGAACAGTTTTTGAGAAAAAAGAATGATTATAAAATTTCGAAAAAAAATCGTATGGCAGGTACCGTTATTTTTGGTCTTAAAAAAAAAAGAAAAAAATGTGTGGGGGGGGGAAAATTAAAAATGATATCTACCAAGTTTAAAGAAAATCGGCCCAGCCGTTTAGCCTGTAGTAGAACAGACAGACAGACAGACAGACAGAATTGCGAGACCCACTTATTTAGTCTTTCCTATCATCGTAATGTCAACTTTGATCGAAATCTCGAGTTCGATTTTTTTACGAATGCATAACTTGCCTTATAGTACCTATAAGTCGCAAGTAAAAAGAGCTACGCTTTTGGAGAAGCAGAGTGTACTCCAAGAAATAACCTTAAATGGTATCAACGAAAGTATAAACAAAGGAAGAAGAGAGGAATATAAGTCATACAAATTAAAGGAGCACACTGCTAGAAGAGGCACAACACATCTTAAGATCCAAGAGCAAACACTTATAATTTATAAACATGGGATGGAAAGAAAAGAAACTAATAAATGTAATACATTTCAACACTTATCATTTTAGTTACTTATTTATTTTCTAATAATTAAAAAAACTGCATTTGTTCATTAATTGAACATCGAGCAATAATAATGTATGTAGACTTTCCTTTGAATTTGACAGATGTTTGTTACTTTTTCATCGTTTTTAAATCTGTTACAAAATCATCGCGTCGAAAAAGTTATGGAATGCCATTTCAAAACCGAGACGACAGAGAAAACGAGAGACGTCGAAAAAACGAGACGACATAGGTAATTGGGGTGATTGTGTTTCCAATTCTTTGCGCACTTAGATTTGAAAGCTAATAAAGCATTATTATTCTTTTTTGTTTACTTTCGGAATTTGACTTTTTGTTATGAGCATAATATTTTTCTTTAAAAAGTTCAAAAAAAGCTATTGGTATCCTTAGTTTTTTTTAAGGGGCTATTACCATCACTTTCACTTGATGAAGACATTTTTCAAATGAATGTTTTCTTTTTGAGACTGTGACATAAAATGAGACAAGTCTCTTTCATACTAAATTGAGATTTGTCTCATTGTAAAAGCTCAATCTCACTATCTGGAGCTCATTCTCAGAGCTGAGTCTCATGAGACTGAGCAAATGGCTTCTGCATACCACCCATTGACTTTATTGTCTTCTATTTTGATTCTGGAAAGTGCATCTGCTACTTTCTTTTCCCTGGATATATTCAATTTTAAAATCGTATTCTTCGAGTTTTATTTTCCATCTCTGTAGTTTGCTATTTGGTTCTTTTAAATTTTGTAACCATACAAGAGAGCGATGGTCTGTTTTTATAATACATTGTCTACCTTAGGTAATGTCTAAATTGTTTGCCCAAACTACAGTGAGCGTCAAAAGTGAGTAAACACCAATATGATTTCTGGAGTTACATGGAATTCGAACAAACAAATAAACAATGGATTCTAATAATAAAAATAAATCAAAATACAAATAAAAATTCAAAATATAGATTCTTACAATTTTTCCTAAAAAAAACTAAACATACTCCATATTAACGCGTCAGAAGTAAGAAAACATCATGAACAGAATATAAGGAGCACAGTAAAACATGATCGTGTGGGGATGTATGGCAGCATATTCGATCGGGAATCTTGTTTTCATTGAAAGTACAATGAATAATCAAGACTATCTAAACAACCTAAGCAATAACCTTCAACCGACCTTACGCAAATTAGGGATGCTTAGCAATTGGATCTCTTAGCAAGACAATGATCCTAAGCATACCTCGCAGTTCCTTAAAGAATGAATACTTTATAGGACTTCAAAGTACCTCCATCACCCTCCCCAATCGCTGCACCTAAGCCCCATACAACATTTATGGAATCATTTGGACCGGAAAATTTCACAAACGGGCCATCAAGAACAAAGATGACCTTAAAAGACTTTAATTGAAGAACTTTCCCAAATATCCTCCGATGTTAGAAATAACATTGTTGTTTCCATGTCACGCTGACTAAGAGATTTTATGAAGTCTAAAGGTAATGAAATACCCAGTTTTTTACTTGAGGTACTATATTTATAAATAATTTTAAGATATAACAGATGTTTACTTATTTTTGACGCGTAAAACACGATGTTTAATTGCTTTTTATTGGTTAAAAATGCATTAGTTCGTTTTTTGAATTTTTATTTTGGTTTTGATTTATTGCTATTAAATACAAATTTTATTTTGTACTATTTCAATTCAATTTTTGTTTATTTTTTGGTTTCAATTCCATGTAACTCAAGAAATCATTTAGGTGTTTACTCACTTCTGACGCTCAGTGTATTTCTAATAATTCTTTTCCTATTGTGCTGTAATTCCACTTATGTTTGTTTAGGGTTCTAGAGGCCAATGAAAGGGGACCATGTGTCTGGCTTAAAACTGCGCCAATGGCAAAATTTGTTGCATCTGTTGTTAGTGTAAATTCTTTTGAAAAATCGGAATGTCTATTTATTAGATTGTCATTAAAGTTTTTAATGTAGGAAAGGATTCCTTGTAATCTTGATCATTTATATTTATTTTATTGTCTTTCTTTAGGCATAAAGATAAAGGTTTAATTATTTTTGCATAATTGCAGATAAATTTGCGGTAGTAACCAGTTAATCCGAAGCCTTTGATGCACGAGTGCATCACATTTCCCTAGTATGCGGTCAGGTGTCTCTTCGTAAGTGTTGCAGAATCTGCAAGTCGCGTTGTTCACCAGGCCAAGGATGTTGAGGTGTCTTCTCAACTTGCAGTGGCCTGTGAGAAGCCCCGTGATTTTCCTGAGGTTGTTCCTACTTAAGCTAATGCAGGTTAGAAAACGCTCTCCGTTGTAGTCCCCGAGTAGGAGTTTTGCCTGTCTCAGCTTAGGGAGTTCTTTACAGATTTTTGATCTTTTTGCCTCCTCTTCTGTTTTGATTTTATTTTTGATCACATTTTCTCCTATTCCGCAGTAGGGCTCTGGCCCTTTAAGGGGTGTCGATGCACCTATTTTTGCTAAGGAGTCTGCCTCTTCGTTGCCCTGAACACCAACCAACGTGGCCTGGTACCCAATGAAGTGTGACAGTGTTATTCTTGACCAGTTCATTACGCTTTGTCACGCATTCCCAAACAAGTTTGGAACTAATGGCGTAGGAGCTTAGTGCTTTTAGTCCAGCCTGACTGTTTCACATGATGGCAATGTTTTGGTTTTTATATTTCCTATCAAGGTTTCTTTCAGCACATATGCCTATGGCATTTACTTCTGCCTGGAATATGCTAGTGGACTGTCCCATCGGTAAGAAGAGTTTAGTTCTAGGCCTAAAAACTCCAGCACCCTTCCCTTTATCTGTTCTCGAACGTTCGATGTGAGATTTTTTCATTAGCGAACTACACATTCGACATACTACGGTTGGCGAACTTTACAATTCGAGTTCGAAATTTGATTGTTTATTAAAAATATCAAATATATGACATTTAAGTCGAATCAAAGATTCTCGATTCGCCAACCGTAATACTAATTTCTCACACACATGTTTATTTGTTCGAATCGCCAGCCGTAATAAGGGGGTAAGACTGTAGTTTACTGTTTCGCCTAGCCAGTCTTTTTTGCAACTTAACTCCGTTTTGAAATGTTTTTCGAAGTACTCGTAATATCTTTTGATCGTACCATCTCTTGGGATGTCAAGAAGATTTGTTACTGCGGACCGGAGTATCGAGTCTTTTTCCCTATTTCCAATAATTTTACCCGTCCCAGTACCCTCCTTGGCAAACCTCATTATGGCTCCCCTAGCAGCATTTCCAATGACCATGTGTAGTGGCGTTAAATGAAGGATGGTCTCCATCGCTGCTGTAAGGCAAGTTCTCATTGCTCCTGTTATGCATATACAATACATGCAAGCCTTTGCAATTTGTCTAGTGATTTCCTAGTTGTGTTTAGTTCGGTTCTTTTATGCAATGCAATCGCCCCGTAGGTAATGATGGGTCTTACCATCATGGTGTACCTACATCCGTCTTATGATGTTTGGTTTGCAGCCCCATAATTTGCCTGCAAGTCTCTTGCACATCATAAGGGCCTTTGTGGCTTTAACAACAGTTATTTCGACATGCTTGTTCCACAGGAGTTTGCTATCTAGTGTAACTCCTAAATATTTTACCTCCCTCTGGGTGTCGATTACTTCTCCCGCCAACTGAACGCGTTTCATGCGAGGTACGCGTAGAAGTCTTTTACTTGTGAATGGTACTATCGTTGTTTTGGTAGGGTTGATGTTAAGTCCTACAGATATACACGATTATAGACAACCCTCTCTGGACTATATCATAAAGAGTTTCTTCGTACTTCCCCAGTGCCGTTATGACAATGTCATCAGCAAAGCCAATACATCGAATCCCTTGGGTAGTTAGACTTTCTAATAATTCATCCACTACAAGGCTCCACAGCAAGTGTGATAATACCCCTCCCTGTGGACAGCCTCTTGTTGTAATGACTTTCTGGACGTTAAGTCCTGCGTATGCTTCCGCCGTTCTTGTAGTTAGCATTTTACTTATCAATCTGACTATAGTGATGGGAACGCTCTTCCTTTCTAGAGCCGAATGAACTGCTTCGTGAGAGGTGTTGTCGAAGGCCCCCTCGATATCAAGGAAGGCGCATAATGCCGTTTATTTAGTATCCAGAGCTCTTTGTACTGTATTAGTTAGTTCGTACAGAGCGGTTTCTGTGGATCTACCCGCTCTGTAAGCATGCTGATGGTTATTAAGGGGCATGTTTACTAGTACTTCCGATCTAATGAAGTTATCAATTACCTTTTCCAAAGTTTTCAGTAAGAAGGATGTTAAGCTTATTGGCCTGAATGACTTAGGATGTGTGGTATCTTTTTTCCCCAATTTGGGGATAAAAATTACCTTTGCTCTTCTCCATAGACTTGGTATGTACCCAAGTGCAATACTACTTCGAAGTAATCTAATAAGATAGGGCATTAGTTCCTCTTTACATTTCTGCAAAAGTTCAGGAAAGATGCCATCTACGCCCGGTGATTTGAAAGGTTGAAAGGTACGAGTACTTAATGCCTATTCAATCCTGTTACCTGAACAGATAGTCGAAGCTATCTTCCAGTCTTCCCGGTTAGGCCTTAGAAGCATTCTCTCTTTCATATTTTCTACCATTGGTTAGCTGCCTGGAAAATGAGTATTTAGCAATAGGGTTGACTTTTGCTCCTCGTTTTCAGTGAAGCTACCATCGGCGTAACGAAGTGCCAAAGAGGTTAATGTGTTATCTCTGGCTAAAGCCTTGTGAAATGCCCTCACAGAAATTCGCAAAACTATTCCTCTTAGCTGTCCGTATTTCCCCGTTATATTTGGTCAACTCTGCAGAGTAGTTATGCCACTCTCCAGTACTCTTTGCTTTATTGAAGAGCTTTCTTACCTTGGATCTTAGTTTTGACAGATTACACTAGTTTACAAATTTTCGGTTTGTAGCGAGTACCTCCAAAAAAAAGTATTTCCTAGACTAATTTTGACTCTCTGAACAAGAAACCTGTTTTTTGCTCCTTTTCCATGTATAAGCCTAATTCTCAATAACAGTCGAATTAATTAACGTATACTTTATGTTTTTGAACAGATATTTTGTTTGTATTCGAAAAGTGTACGACTTATGTAAATCGGCCAAACAATCATCAAGAAAAAGCCGTTCAAAGTTTCAAAAAACACAATTTTTCGTAGTTTTTAGAAAATCGCTTGTTTTAAGTAATTCCGTAAGTATAGACAAAAAAATATTTAAAATACTTTAAAGATCTCAGGTGTCACTAAACAATTTTTTTATGTGTGGACCAACGAATATACCCGCCTTAATTTTTTCGGTTGACAGCTTGGGAAACTTTGTTTTCATATGTATATACCAGGCACGAGGCGTGATTTTTTCGATAGCGGAAGCACTGAACATAAAACCAAAAATGAAATTCCACTTTATGGTAATACACATAAAATAATATACATAAATAATATATTACAGTAAAGTCTTATTAAAAAAAAAGCTTGATGCCTTGCGCAAAGATTTATTCTTTTTCTTTTAAGGCAAAATTATCTAAGTACGATTTGATAAGAACTAAGCTACGAGTAGATAACCTTTCTTGTCCACATTTATTTCTAAAAAAATATTTAATTCTCTTAAAACATGAATATGATCTCTCTACAGATGCCATTATTAAGGGATATTAAAAATCTTAAGATTCCTTGAAGTTTTTTTTGATTTAAAATTCTCATAATTGAAAATAACCTTTAGTTATATTTCTGCTGGAATGTCAAGAAACCTCATATATATGAATATAAGAAATACTATTTTTGACCACTTTTTTTATAATATCTAACAAAAAATAAACAGAAAACAGGTGGTTTGTATTTATCGCCACGAAAATAATTAAAAAACTACCACCTTTTAAATTCATATTTGTTTGTTTTCTGATAGTTATGAATGAATTGCACCTAAATTTGCACACACATTATGTTAAAATAAAACTCTTCTACCCCTTTTGACCACGAAATTAAACTCATTATCAGTTTGAGACAATAAGCAACTCAATAGATACATTTTTGTTTTTCTATCTCTCTTGTAGGAAATTCTCGTAATGCATTCACTCAACTCATTCTTCACACATTGTGCAAAAGGCAAGAAACGAGACAAAATTATTTTAACTTTGGGTTGAGATCTAAGTTATGTATGCAAAATAATGGAATGCCCAGCTGTTGTGCATTCTATATTGTTTGAGAATCATTTTTGTTTGAGCATTTTATGAATATTGGTGAGTGATGTTGTAGGTATATTTTCAGTTGACTTGGAGTGGAAGGGTATTTTGAAATTGAGTTATGGAGGCGATAATAATAACATAAGGAATGCATACCTAGCTGTTAAGCATTTTAGCAAGAACTTTCATGAGATTGAGCATTATAAATAATGGAGTGATGTTGAGCATGCTCAGTTGGTTTGCAGTGTGGCATTTTAAGTTGTAATAACCAGAGAGATCTTGATTTCCTTTAGTAATTTTAGTAAAAGATGATAATGTTGTCATAATGATGTTGGAATGTAATTTACAGAGTAAATGAAGATTCATTAATAGATACAAATAAAATAATAAAAATATTAATACAATTTGGAATTTTGAATTTAATTCCTTGCTAGATACGATTTTTTCAAATGGTTTAACGGAAGCACTCATTCCACTCAATATATGGACGCTTCGTCCCTGGTATATACATATGTCAATCCTTTGTTTTCGGGATCTTTTGCAAACCCTCAGTTTCACAGTGAGAGTTTAAACTTAAGTTCTGCTGAACCTGAACTGGAATTTAAATGTGAAGTTCAACTCGTACGGTTTCACAGTCTTATCTGAACTTCAGTTCATTGAACGTGGTTTAAGTAAATTGTTTTCTCTGAATCAAAGACAAAACAATCAACGAAAGTTTGCTTTGTTTCAGTTGTGACCTGTGACAGGAAAACAAATTTCAAAATGAAAAGAAATTCTATTTTCAAATGTTTGTTGTCAACCTGTGGTTTAAAAAGCATAATAGCACAGATAATTATATACAGATGTCTCACCTCCATACTAAATTCTGCCATCGAAAATTTTTTCCAGCAGACAAAAGGTTTCTTAAGAAGGTTTCATAAGAAGAAGAGAATTTTATAATCGCCGTAACAAAGCTTTTCTGAATTAAAAAGAGAACAATATAATATTTTCTCTTCTGCTTAGGGACTTTTCTTATTATGCGCGAGAAAGATAATACTGGCAGACAATGCGGCTACCTTTATTCATGTGGAATATATGTATACCAAAAAAAGCAATTTCCTATTGGGGTATCCTATTTTTGTTGAGAAAAAAAGCAAAAGGGTAAATAGATCATATTCTATTATTTTTTCTCCATCATTTGTATTATATTAATTTATAATCTTTATTTTTTTTTTAAATACTTTACACCTGTTAGTCATGTTGATATTGTTTGTTTGTGCGTGTACATCCATGGAGTAGGCGCATCCGCATGTAGGTCGGTATTCTATGAAGAATGTGCATGTGTTTTTCTATAAGTTTGACAATACAGAGGCCACACCGCGCACGGATGAATGAATTTCAGTTTTTGTACAGAACATTTTTATGAAATTTCCTAAAGTGTAATTCCACAGTCAAAAGTGGAGGCTGTTCAATTTTTTTTTATAAAATCTACATGGACTTCCTTAGAACTAATAATATTATTATCTACTAATTCATTTTTGCTGAAAAGGAAAAAAACACCACCTTTATGTATTTTGAAAATAGTCAGGGTTTTTTTTTCTGTTACGGGTGAGACAAACAAAAGACAGGCGCAAAATTTTAAACATTTAAAACCTGCTCTAAATCAATTTTAGGCCCTAGTTATAGCTATCATTAAAAACCATCATTGAAAATTTTGTTTTCACTCGTTGGGGTAGTTAAACTATGAATATTGAGAATGTTTGGTATACAAATGAAGCTAATCACTTATATACATATTTTACTTTTGCAAATAAAAATAAACAAATATGTTAAATATTTCTCATAAAACTAATTTTGATTTTTCAATGATGAAAAAGAGTTTTCAATGAACAGCTGATTTTCGTTCCAACAAAGAGGAACACAATCGTTTCAACGATTTGTGTTCGATTCTCTTTCTATTCTCATGTGTCATTAATTTTTTCAATGATCAACTCCAACCTCAAATGCATAGAATTGATCGTTGTCAGTCACTGACAGGATCTTTTACTGAAACCGATTTTTCAATGATTGCTATAACCGACTTGTCTAAAAATATTCCACCGTTCCACAGATTTGTGTTTCAATGATGGTTTTCAATGATAGCTGTAACTAGGGCCTTAGAATGGGATTCGACTCTAAATATTGTAAATAAAACGAGAACTGACCTTTTGTCAATTTTAAAGGACATAAACTATACTTTAACGTTAAAGAGCTCGTCTAACTTTAACAGCAGCTAATACGTAAAGCTAGTTTATATTTTAATAGTGTACTTTATACATATTGACAATGGTCATACCAAAGCAAATCGAAGTAAAAATATTTACTGATGTTTTATTCGATTTTTTAAAAGATGTGCTTTGTAAATAGACTCAATCACTGAATATATTAGAAATTCGAAACAATCGTACGAAAGTGCTCTACGATTAAAAAATCTGTACATACAAATGTACATATCTTACGTATGCACGCCGCCGGCCGAGACGAGTATAGCTAAATGAATCTCTACCTTGCAACAACAAATTGAGTTTTTATGAGGTGATTTTGCGATTTATACTTTATTTCCATCTAAAATAATGTAAATAACTTATAAACAATCAAAGTCTGTACCGAAGTAGTAGATATATGAAGTGCACTTTTTTCGGCGAAAAATTATTTGGTTTAAAGTTCGTTTTTTTTTTTCTTAATTTGTGTTGTGTTTGAGTTATGTATCTGTCAAATTAAGGTTCGTTCAATGTAAATTAGCTTAGGTTCTGTTGTAAAACCCACATTAGTAAGAAGAGTTGTCTAACGTGCTTAAAATTATGAATAAGTTAGACAAAGTCTCCAAGCTAAACGACTGCGTTAAGTAGAGCCGGTTTTAGTGCTTAAACGAGAACTGTTTAAAATTTTGCGCCATAATTTCTAAAGAGGGTTTATTCTTACTGCGAATTAATTTCACAAAACGTTCATAGCTTCTATTAGAATAACGAATAAAAAATGAATAAAAATAACTATTGTCTTCATACAAATTTCTAAGTAAGGAAAGAGTTTTCTAAAGTTAAAATAAAATAACACAGAAAGGTTCTAATATTATTATAAAGTATTTATTGTACCTACACTTTTATTTAAAGATATCAAAATCTAATGTATTGTATTTAAACAGCAAAATAGCGGCATTTATCTAACACAACACCATTCTTACCAATTATGTTTATTCGGTGTTTTGACTTTTAATTGGTCTAAAAGTTATTGAAATATTTTTATTTTCAAAATTAGCTATCATGTTAATTTTGTCCTGGAATACACCTAAAGAAAAATAACGATTCCTTTGAACTTTGTCTACCTTAGTTATAATGTGCTTGTGTCTTATAAAATACATAGACAATTGAACGGTATTTTTAACTCTTGTTATTAAAAGAATATATAATTTGACTATAGACTATTAGACTATACATATGTATATGTGCATACATACATACAAATGAATCTAAGTAGGTTGTCATTAAACCTCATTATTAAAAATTGAAACTTATATTTTTGTATTCACTTTTTAAACACCATCATCAATTATTATGTGTCAAAATTAAAATTAATCTTTTTTTATGAAATATTTTAAAGTGAAATAAGAACTTTTAAATTTTTGGATTAGCCGCGTTATATAACGGGACCAGGCTCAGTGAAATTTGTAGAGAAACGTTCGGGGTGGTTACAGTATTGCATATTGCACTCGCTAAATATCTTTTATACACGCGGCTAATCCGAAAATTTAAAATAAGTATTACATACCAATAACTATTGAAATATAATAATTGATTTTATGTGGAAGGTTGGTTAAAATAATTTTTTTCTGGGCCAGAAGAAATGATTGTACAAATAAAATTAAAAAAATGAATGATAGCACCAAAATTATGATTTAATTGTGCTCTTCAGAAATTACAATTTTCAAAGACGAGTTTTATAGATATCTTTAACTAAACCCTAGACAAAATACGAGTATATTTTTTTTTATTTTTTTCATTCGGTTGAATTTCACATATTAGTCGAATACGACTAGTAATTAAAAGTATTTTTTTCTTAATTAAGTAGGTGGTATACGATATTGGAATAAAAACACTCCTGATTCTATGAAAATATTCTATGCCTATTAAACAAACATTTAGTATAGACAGGTTTTTCAAAAATATATTTATTTTTCAATTTTTCTTATTTCCTATACCTTCGTCGATATTCTTTTCATTTTAAAAACCACCTGATGGAATTTTTAGATGAAAGGTAATCGAATTTATCTTCAACAATGAAAAAATAAAAAAAATATGCCCAAAGCTTACAAACTGGCACATATATACGGATTTTTCAAAAAAATTTATGTCGGAATGGCGGTAAAGACAATAAATGGGTCGGTTGCTATTAGAAGAGAATTGTTTCAGCTTTTACACAAATTTTCACAACATTTAGTTGAATACCTATGCAAGCCCAACAGAAAATTGTATTAGATTAATAAATAGATTATATGATTTATTAATAGGAAATAAGCGTTCACACGTGATGATAGAAACAAGGAAGCAACATTTTAAACAACATATTATTAAGGGCTTAGCATTTTATTAGTTACCAATTTGTTAAACTTTTAGTATCTAATTTACTAGCTCTTCGAAATTTTTAAACCTTTTTTTTTCTTTTTACTAACTTGTAATAGACTTGAGGTAATTGACAAATTTCATATTAATTTAGTAAATTACTAAAAGTTAAAGTAACCAGTTTGTTATTTTCACTCAAGTAAAATGTTTAGAGATAGTAAGATGATAAAATCGTTTAAAACTAGCGAAATCCTCTTTTTAACTTAGTAACTTACTAAAATGTCTAAAATGCTTAAGATTTTGCATTAATATATTCAAACAAAAAATAATATTTTTCAAATTGGTTTGACTATAAGAATGAGCCGTACGCACAGACTTGATACAGTCAACTTCTTGATAATTATTTTTCTCTCAAAATATAAAAATAAGAAGCTACAGAACTTAGTGAATGCTTGAAAAAATTAAGAATTAAACAGTATGAAAAACTAAAAATGGATTGTAAAAATAATAAATGTCAAATGGGATGAAGGGTGGGTGAACTAAGCAAATCCGCAAATAACAGTTTAAATGCTTTAGACATTTTATATGGAATACGTTAAGAGCAGAAAATATCTATTCAAAAGCTAAAAAATGCTCCTTTTTTCTTTATTAAAACTATCATTATTTTTTAACTTACAAAAAAAAATAGAAAACAGAAAAACCGTTCTTATGTACTTTCGTAGGTATGTACATACTACTTTTTCTTATTTATGCTGAAATGAAATGATTTTGAAAATTGTAGTAGGTACCTAGGTATAAATTGTTTCATTTGACAATTCGTAACATTTATAAATATAAAATGTGCTACAATAATGGTATGTTTGTATCTAATTGATAACTGGAAAATTGTCACCTTTTAATAAATTTTCACAAACGCAATGAATTCCTGGGCCTACGTTTTGTATTGAACCTACCATACATATGTACAATGTATATTCTCGTACCTATAGTTATTCTTCTGGTTGCATTTTTTCATGAAAACATACAACCTATCATATAAACTCTTCGAAAATGACGGAAAATGATAATTTTATTTGTATAAAATAAAAAACTAACCCGTAAAAAATCTGTATCCACAATTTCTTAGGATTTTATTTTCTTGTTCTATGTCGCCCTATTTCAAATTGAAGTTTTAGTTTAATTATTTTTTTCAGATTGTTTTTATTTTTATCAAACCCAAAAAAGTCAACCACGCTATTCTCGCCATCATCAAAAGATCGCACCAAATCAAATAAAACCAACCTTCCTGTCTGCAGGTGTCATCATAACCTCATGAACCTGAATGCTAAATACGTTAATACATTTATCTATGTATGTAGCAACTAGGACTGGGAGTAACAAACAATACTGTTTTTTTTTTTTTGCTCTGATAGACAAAATTGAGCAACGAAATTAAAATAATTTGTATAGCAATTCCAAAGAACAAATATGCCTACCTAAAAAGATAGAGAATAATTTTCACAAATCCATCCAAAGGCTTTGACATACCTATATCGTCGCTGTAGATCGAATACCTCGTAATCCAGAAAAAACCGATTCTTAGGTAATGATGCAATTATATTGTGAAAAAAATTCCGGATCTAATGAAAAATATCCTGTGAACCTAAAAACTATAATTGCAGAGCCACGCGCATAATTAACAACACGTCTCTCATTGCCTCTCATTGATTTAATAATAAGATTTTTGTCTCTCCTGAAAAATCGACTTTTCTGGGTTACGAGGTATTCGATCTACAGCGACGATATACTCGTAAGTTCCTAATTTGCTTCTAAATGCAACAAAATATCTAATTAAGTGTCCTTTGTATGAACAAAATTGCATTAGATTCCCAGATAAACACACAAAATACAATTTTTTCTTACCAAGATTCCTCTATGAAAAATGAAGGTATATTGTGTTCTTGTGTTCATAACAAATCTATTTAAAAAAAATGGTCTGGCGGTATTGAAAAAAAAAAAAACGAAGAATACAGATACAGAGTTGAATACGCAAGAGCAACAGACGAAATAGATTTTATTCGCGAATTCAGAGAGCACACATTTTAAAGAGAAAAAGCACTTCTCACATATCTTAAAATAATAAATTGAAAACAGCTTTCTTAAAAGCTCTTTCAAATGAAGATTTTCATTTTCATATGTCAGTTCTTTCTATGGGCATGCGACATCTGTATATAATTATCTGTGATAATAGTGTTGTTTAGCTCAAACTACAGAATGAACTGTTCAAGGACTATGAAACCAAATTTATTGTTGAACTAAAGTTAAAACCAAAAGTGGGGTTTAAACATCTACTGTGAAACTGGGGGTAAGGCTTTTACAAAATTTTTCATAATGCCGATTTTTATGTGCAATGGTGGAAGTATTACATTTTGTTTTTCAACGAGTGCTTTTTCAGCAATGTTGCTCTTTCCTACTACATGATGTTCACGAAGTGGCCAATTTCGTTGGATGAAATGTTTTTCATCTGCACTGCTATCCCAAAAATACAGAAAACAGGGGCCAAATCACCGCTTCCGTGATCGAGTGAGTGAGTCTCATCAGTTATCGAATGAACTAGTGAGCACTTTGGCATGATGGCATTCGTAGACTAACGTATCGTGTAACTATTTTAAATTGTAGTAATTCTATTCTACTACATCGAGTCTCTATTGATTTTTATCGAGTCTTTCTTGTTTGACAGATGAAATTTGTATTCATTTAATTTATTTTTGGACAAACAAATTTCATTTTTTTGTAAAAACAACAAATTTTTCGCGAGTTTCCAGTTTTTATTACAAGGATTTGAGGATATTTCTAAATATCCACTAAAAATGGATTATTTCTTTTTATGAAGCGATTCAGATGGTAAGGATTTAAAAAATATTTTTATACGTACATACATATGTATGTACATAATAACTAACATTTAATTCACATCAACCAGAAGATGAAGAAGCTATGTTTTTTGCCAAATCATTATGTTTTGACATAAATTCTGCCATTATAATTTTTCGTTGTTGATTTATTTTGTTTAAATTAGACCTAAATAAGATAAATTTCGTGAAAATAAAATGAAAAACAATAAATACAATAATTCTTACATTTTAATCCGGAATTCAAATAAAATATGAACGTTCTATCAGTCGGCTTCTCATCTGACGAATAAAATTCAGTTCGATAACTGATGAGAGAATGTCAAATTATTGTACTAGACTGCTCGATAACGTGAGCGGTAATGCCAAATTTACATAATTCAGTCACGTATGACTCGATAACTGATGCGGTAATTCGGCCCCAGCAGTATTTTGTGTAGCCACCCTGCAGGCCAGTACGAGACTACTGCTGGAAGATTCAACGCCACATAAAAGAAAAAGTTTAAGCAATACGTCATATTTTCAATAAAAAATATGAAAAAAAGAAAAAAACTGAAATGGTCTGCCTTTAAGTACAGTTTCATAACTTCCACATTTATTATTCGATTTCATTGATTTTGTGCGTTTTAGCTTTGTAAAAACAATATCTTCCACCTGAGATCTTAAAAGTATTTTAAATATTTTTTGTCTTTCCTTATGGAATGACTTAAAATAAGCGATTTTCTAAAAACGACGAAAAATTGTGCTTTTTGAAACTTTGAACGGCTCTTTCTTGATGATTGTTGGGCCGATTTGCACAAGTCGTATACTTTTGGAAAGACAAACAAAATATGTGTTCAAAAACATAAAGTATACGTTAATTAATTCGACAGTTATTGAGAATTAGGCTTATACATGGAAAAGGAGCAAAAAACAGGGATTTTGCTCGTATCTCGAAAACGCTTCTTTGGAAAAATTAATGAGTGCCATTTACTTGTTCAGAGAGTCAAAATTAGTCTAGGAAATACTTTTTTATGGAGGTACTTTTTTTTTTATATAAACTAGTGTTATTGTTCCACCATGGAACATCCTTCTGCTTTTTAATGGGTTTAAGGGGACAACTGAGTTCATAAGCCTCATTAATAGCCCCCGCTAAATTTATTAACTAAGTGTTCTAATTCAAGGTTACTGTTTGTTGTTTCTTGTGGATCTATTCGTTCAAGACTGGTCTTCAGGACGCTTTTTGTACAGGCTCCAGTTTGTTTTCTTAGGATTCCTGCCAGAGGTGTTCTCCAAAGTAAACACTATAATTAGCCGTGTTTTTTTGGAAAAGTTATCCGTAGTACAGTAGGATCTTATATGAATAACAAATACAACATCCGCAGTAGGATCACTGCCTATTCTATGATCAGATATAGAAGGTTCGTTAGAGACCTTCCAATCTCTAACTAATCGACTTAGGTTCGGGGTTCCAAACGTTAAGTCCAGAACTTCCTTTCTTACCCTAGTTACAAATGTAGATGTGTTCCCTACGTTAAATATAAAGGGTGGTTAAATTTTAAGGGCCGATGTTGATTTTGAATAAAACACAAATTATTTAGAAAATTACTGTAATTTCTTTTTATTATGATAAAATTGGTATGGTTCAATTATGTATGGAACAAAATATCGACTGCGACCTCGGCGGCACACCTCCATCCAATGGTCCAAATTTTCGATGACGCTGAGGCATAATTGAGGTTCTATGCCGTTAATGTGCCGAATTATCTCATCCTTTAGCTCTTGAATTGTTGCTGGCTTATAGATACCTTTTCTTTCAAATAACCCCAAAGAAAGAAGTCCAACGGTGTCAAATCACATGATCTTGGCGGCCAATTGATATCGCCACCAGGTAAGATAATACGGCCATTGAATTTATCGCGCAAAAGAGCCATTGTTTCGTTAGCTGTGTGGCAAGTGGCACCGTCCTGTTGAAACCACATATCATCCACATGCATATCTTCCAATTCGGGCCATAAAAAGTTCGTTATCCTCTCACGATAGCGAACACCATTCACAGTAACTTCCTGACCGCCCTCATTTTGGAAAAAATACGGCCCGATGATGCCGCCAGCCCATAAACCTCACCAAGCAGTCACTCTTTGTGGGTGCATTTGTTTTTCGACAATCACTCTTGGATTATCATTCGCCCAAATGCGGCAATTCTGCTTATTGACGAATCCACTGAGGTGAAAATGTGCCTCATCACTGAAAATGATTTTCTTCGAAAATTGATCATCCACTGTTGCCATTTCTTGTCACCATTCTGAACATTGACGACGCTTTAAATGGTCAAGAGGCTTTAGTTCTTGAGTCAATTTCACCTTGTAAGCGTGTAAATGCAAGTCTTTATGCATAATGTTCATCAACGACGAGCGTCAGCGGTGCAATTGTTGGGCACGACGACGAGTTGAGGTGGACGGCTCTTCAGCCACACTATCGCGAACAGCAGCAATATTTTCTGCAGTACGATCATGCACTGGTGTTTTCACATCTCCTACAGACCCGGATTGCTCAAATTTTTGCACGATTTTTCCAATTGTACGCACATTTGGACGATTAAATTGACCGAAAAAATCACGAAGTGCACGATATGCGTTTTGATTTGAACGCCTATTTTCATAATAAGCCTGAATAACTCTAACGCGTTGCTCGATTGTGTATCTTTCCAAGGTTCAAATTGAATTAGTCTGAAATTGAGAAAAGTCAAATGAAATGCAGAAAAAAACTTGACGTTTAGGTGTGGTTCACATTCAACATCGGCCCTTAAAATTTAACCACCCTTTATATCTAGATTTTTCTCGATAATAAAGTCTAAAAGGTACTCACCCCTTTGATTAATATCGGTACTACCCCTCGTTGTATGGTGGGCGTTTGCATCACATCCAACCATCAGTGGTAGTCCTTTACTGTTGCAGTAGTCCACTAGCTTCTTGACTTCGATTGGTGGTATGTTGGCGTCGTCACCGGCGAAGTAGGCTAATGCTACAACCATCGTGCGGAGGTTGCATAGCAATAAATAGAAGAAGATACCATAGGTGAACATTCAAATGTGAGATAAATTAAATCATGATTAAGAAAGCAATTTGCAGAGAGTTGGTCGTAAAGAAGTACCTTTTGTGACTTACAAAAAACATATCAAGTAAAATTCTACCATGTTTTGTAAAATGGGTGGGAGTAAATAAATTAAGGGACCCCATTCTATCTGCAAGTTCTGAACTTCTTAGCACATCATGATTGAACTCCCCTGCAACAATTATAAAAGGTGACACAAAGGTTAGCTCGTCTAGTATTGAGAATAATGTTGTTAATTCAATATTCCGATTTGGGCTATATACTTATCCTAGTAGTACTTAATTATTGTTACACTTTATTTCAATGAATAAATATTCGACTTCACTACCTGGTGAGGACTTCTGAATTATTTTGCAGTTTAAGTCTCTTCGAGTAAAGATTGCAACACCTCCACATTAAAACCATACATGTTACAAAACCTTTCATGAGAGTACCATGTTTCACAAACGCATACAATATCAATATTTGAGTGTTCAAATAAAAAAGAAATTCATCTATCTTAGGAGTTAAACTTTGGGCATTTATATGACAGACCTTAAAACCAGCATACTGCTCACTTAAAACTCGTATGATAGAGGTTGTAGTGCCATGTTCATCCCCAAAATAAGGACTCCCAATTACGATCATCAGAATTAGAATTAGCCATTATTATAAACATAAAAACGGTCAGACCAAAAAATAGATATACAAAATAGCATGACCAACTTAGAAAGATTTTTATAGAATAGAGAGTCCGATCCTCTTAAAAAAAAAAAAAAAAACAAGACGGCCACTCGACCACGTTTGTTTAGATTTTGAGGCACATTTATACGAAAAGAGAATGGGAGTGTTAAGCCAAATTCTATTGTTATTTAAAACTCTTGCCTCCACTCGGGTAGCTTTTTGCCAACTCATTTTAATTTTTATTAAAATCGGTAATTTTTGTATTTATGTCATTTTAAAAGGTATTGCGGTATTGAGTTCGCATTACAATTTATTCCTTTAAAAACTCTATCTGGCTTTTAAATCCTTGGCAACTTGACTTCTTCGTTATATTAAAAAGATCTTGCCTTGTTATTGATAATATTTTGGATTCTGTTCGGCCAAAGAAGTGTCAAAAATACAATAATATTGATCAAAAATGTCTGTTTTTAGAAAGTGACGTCACCAACAAAAATGTACAGAACACACATGGGAGAAAATTGTAGCAAGAAAACTTTACATATTCTGAAAGTAGACAAAATGACGTATAAAACTTATTGGCGTTTCGCGGCTAACACAACTAAACGCTTAAGGATTTCAGAAAGATGCAAAAAAATAAGCAATTTTTTTTACTTTTTTTTATATTCAACTACTAATTAAAATAACAAGAATGTATTTTTTGTAAAAAAAAGAAACATCCAAAAAGGCACCTGAGCTTACTGATTCTATTGCAATTTAATTTTAATTTTTGTCACACGCAATAAGTAATAAACTGTACACAATTTACTTAACCAACTCGAAATGGTAAAAAAAGGTCTGCACTCGACACAAAACGTGAACTTACTCTTCATTTGAGACGACATGCAGAAGAACACGTGATTAAAATAAACTTTTTCTCTCTCAACTTCATAATTTGATTAAATGCCAGCTTTTTTTACGTTTTGCCCCATTGTGCGTCGGTTGGAGTTCGCAAGATTGCATCTGAAAAAACCGCTCTCATTTTGGAAAAAAGGTGCTCTGGAGCGACGAATCCAAGTTTAACATCTTCGGATCGGATGGCAAACGTTGCGTGCGACGGCCAATTAATAAAGAACTTGATCCGAAATACACAATCAAGACCATCAGGCACGGTGGCGGTAATGTCATTGTTTAGGGGGCGTTTTCCTGGCGTGGTGTGGTGTTGGCCCTATCGTGCGAATTGAAGGACAAATGGATCAGTTTCATTTCAAGAGCATACTGGAAAACGTAATGAAGCATTTCATGCATTTCAGCATTTGTCAGTTTCTTACATTTTTCAGCAAGACAATGGTCCTAAGCAACCCTCACGTCTCGTGAAGCGTTGGTTTGAGGATTAAAATATTCAAGTTATGAACTGGCCTGCGCAAAGTTCCGATCTCAATCCAATTGAGAATTTGTGGGCAGAGCTTTGGAGAAGAAAAAGGCTTAAGAATATCGAGGAGGCATGGAAGCACATTCAATTGAAAAGATGCCAGGACTTGGTAGACAGCTTACCGAGACGCTGTGAAGCAGTACTCAAAAACAAAGGTTATCCAAACAAATATTAAGATTTGGTAACAAGCAAAAGTCCAAACAGTTTAATTTAATGTTAAAATTTGTTTTTTTATTCGTTGGTCGTTGGTCGCTCTCATGTGAATAGTCCTTAACTGTCTACCTATAAACTTTAAATACTAAAAATATCTAATCCGGTTAAAAACACTTGTCAATTAAACTACCTGAACATAATCATACCCGAAAACAAAAACATACTTACTTAAAAGTTTTATTAGGGGTTCCAAAAAATGGGCTATAAAACCGTTTCAAAAAACGTAGGCAATATACATACATAAAAAATGTTTTTCCGTTTGAATTACAGTTATTTAATTTAAACCCAACACTCATACTTGCCAAACATAGCTCGTTTTTCATGTACACCTTTTCCTTCAATACACCCATAAGAAGAAATTAAAAGGCGTCAAAACAGGGAATCGTGAGGGCCACTCGATATCATCATTTTTTGACATTATTCGACCGGAAAAAAAATTCAAATCGTAGAACGATCTGTGTGTGTGTCTAATAATCCATTTATTGGGGCACAAAAAAGTTTTCTAACATGTCTTATTGCTCACACTGTGTCTCTGGCATATTAAGGGTATACAAAAAACCCCTTGAGTGTGCGCCGATTATAAAAAAAAAATGTCTCATTAGCAGTCACCAGAAATCTTACAGCATTGTTTATTAACAAAGCCAGCCAAGTCAAAATGTGTTTCGTGGGTCATTATTACAACGAGTCTACAACGAGCTGTTTTAATATTTTGAATACGTTCTTGCTGCGTGAGATGCCTACTGACAATTTTCATTCATTAATTAAACAATTTAAAGAAAATATTATTTTTTTTTTAATAATTAACATGTAGATTAACACAAAAACAAATTTATTTAAAGCTCGCTCTTTTCCTAGTTTTTACAACTAAACAAAAAAAAAATACTTTGTTACTCACCATACAAATTTATCAACTTTGACAAATTTATCAACTCTACAAGCCAAACCAATGATCCAAATGAAATAATTCGATTTCTATAGTTCCAAACATTTTTTAATTAAGGGAATTTAAAAGTTTTGCGTTAAAGACTGTAATGAAGCATTGCAACTCTGCGCCCCCCCTAGCTATGGAGCTGTCCAATCGCTTATTTCCAGTACCACGCCACCGTTAAACCTATTTCCAACCCCGAAACCCTCATCCAACAAGATCCCATATAAACCTAACCAAAACATCCCCCTTGCTACGGCACTGTTAAAATAAGATAAACTAAATACTTACCGAACCGACAACATGCTCCCATAGCATGTGTCTACTGCAAGCCATGGCCAGCAACTGATTAGAAAGAAGCTTATTAGTGGAAATAGATCAGTAGCACAATTACACCACACTAACTACGCAATACCAACAACAACTACTAGGAGTGGTTAATTGATAGCAGGAGGTTATCTACGAAGAAGGAAGAACTCCACTGAAAGCAGCAACTGGGCAACGATCAAGAACATCGATGGTGGGTTTTCGAACAATAAAAGGAGAGATCGTTCGTCCTCTTTTCGGTCGCCCGCTTGTATTATCAATCATAGCCTAGAAGCAAGATGGTGAGTTAAGATTCATACAAGAACCGACGAACCTCCTACCGTTCGCCCGCAAGCATAAGCACAGTAGGAGATAACATGTAAATATTATGCCACTCGTCCCCCGCACCATTCAATGTATGTGGAGGAAAACAATGTTTATTAATGGAAAATAGCGTTGACGTAGCGAAAAAGGTCCGTGATTTGCCAGGTTCGTCTGTGATTGACGGATACATCTGAAGACTGCCAGCATCAAGAGTGAAGTACCATCTGTACCTATTCATCCATACTCCACCTGCTTACAGTAACAAGACGAATACATAAAGGATATCTACAGAGGACGAATACATATAGAAGAACAAACCGAGGATACCAACAAAGAAGACATTTAATTATTGAAACATATTGATAAGAAATGAAACAATTAAAAATTTAAATTCTAGAACTAAACTTGTGCTTTATTCAGGAGGCTACAAAAGAGAAATAAAATAAAGATGTACATTGTTTTCTTGCTGATGATCTTGAGTTAATGAGGGAATGGTTTTCTTGTTGATTAGCTTAAGTGAATAATAAACAAAACTTAAGGGTATGGTATTGTAAACCTTTTTAATATTAATACTTAGAATATTTAATTTAATATTAATACTTAACATACTCCCCCCCTTTGAGCGTATTAGCTCAAAATGTGTTTTCTTCAATAGGTAAAAGTGCTAATTGAGTAATTCCACGCTTGAATTCGCCGTTCTTAGTTTTGATTACAACAACTCTTACTACACCTTCCGAATCTGGTGAAATCTGTATAATTTTTCCAAGTGGCCATTTCAATGTATCAGTGTTATCAACTTTCATTAATACCATGTCACCTACCTTGACATTATTTTGTTTAAAACGCCATTTAGATCTAGGTTGAAGGATTTGCAAATATTCTTCGTAAAAACGATTCCATAGCTGCTGTGAAGTATACTTCATCCTTTGAGCCAACTGCACACTATTTGGATTTTTGACTATTGTAGGAGCTTCTGGAACTGCTATTTGAGGACCGCCAAACAAAAAATGAGCGGGAGTTAATGGTTCCAAATCATTGGGATCCGACGACATTGGGGCGATGGGCCTTGAGTTCATTATAGCGCCAGCTTGTTTTGCGACTGTCCGAAGTTCGTCCTCAGTGAGCTCAATTTTTCCGACAATGTTACGAATCAAACGTTTTAACATTTTTATAGATGATTCCCACAAACCCCCTTGGTGAGGTGTTCGAGGAGGTATGAACGACCACTCAATGAACTCGCTGTCACATGCTTCTTTTATCTGAGTGTTATCCTTTTGCATGCTCTCTTTCAGCTCCCTAAAATAGTTTGAAGCTCCCACAAAATATGTAGCGTTGTCTGAATACAATTTAGAAACAGAGCCACGATCTGCAATAAATCTTTTTAATGCTCGTATAAAAGCTTCTGTAGTTCGATCAGGAACCAACTCCACATGAACAGCCTTCGTAACAAAACAAACAAAAAGTGCCAGGTGAACTTCTTTATTTTGTCGGCAACGAATGTGATGTCGTACAGTGATAGGTCCTGCATAATCAATACCCGTAACTGCAAACGCTTTGAATTGCTTTGGAACTATGCGATCTTCTGGCAAATCGCCCATCAACTGAGACATAAGCCTTGGATGTAATCTGAAGCACCAAATACATTTTCGTGTAACACTTCTTGTTAGCTGAAGACCTCCAATTGGCCAATAACGATTACGTACTGCTGATAAAACCATCTGAGGTCCTGCATGACAGAATTTAAAATGGTGATAGTAATTTATTACGAGGGCAGTGAAAGGATGTTTTTTTTGGCAAAAGTATCTGATGTTTGGCGTCATAACTAATATGAGCATTTTTAATTCGACCACCCACTCTGATTAAACCTTTTTCATCAATAAACGGGGCTAAAACGCTCAACGAACTATCTTTTGTTACGCATAATTTTTTGTCGAGTAGATCGTATTCTTTCGAGAAATGAGTACGCTGAATTAATTTTATAAATACTTCCTCAGCAGAAATTTCCTCCTCTAAAGTAGGTAATTTGACGTCAGAATATTTTTTAATTACTTTGACCCTTTTTTCATCGGGATGAATCTTATGAACTTCTGCTAAGGTGCGGCACTGATGAACAAATCTCAATACATATGCGAAGGCACGACGAATACCCCTAAAACTGCATGAGTATCGCATCGAGTCAGTGATATCTGATTTTTTCAATGTAACCAATACGCATTTATTTGGACGATACTCATCAATTTCAGAGGCCTTTGCGAACAGGCTGTATTCTTTTGGCCAATCTGATTTATTTTTCTTTAGAAATGTGGGCCCGTTCCACCATATCAACGAATTGGAAATTTCGGATGGTAACATTCCACGAGTTATACAATCTGCAGGATTCAACTCCCCAGGAATGTGGTTCCATTGACTACTATCAGTAAAGTTTTGGATGTGTGAAACTCGATGTGCAACGAATGTATTCCATCTACAAGGATCATTATGTAGCCAATTAAGAACTATTGTGGAATCAGTCCAATAAGTAGTTCTTTCAATTGTACTTTCATTCAACACCGCGCGTTGCAAACGATCAACCATATCGACAAGAAGCTTTGCTGCGCATAATTCAAGGCGGGCAATCGTAATAGTTTTCTTGGGTGCAACTCTTGACTTGGCCTCAACAAATGTGACTGTTATTTCGTTATTAGATTGAAGGCACCACATATAAATACAAGCTCCATACGCCTTTTCACTGGCATCACAGAAGCCATGTAATTGAGTTAATTTGATATTGCTGCCTCCAAAAACATGTCGAGGAACATTGATGTCTTTCAGCGCTGTTAGACCTTTTCGAAACTTAATCCATTTATCAGCAAGATCCTCAGACAATTGGCTATCCCAATTTAATTCTTGTGTCCACAAACTTTGGAAGAATATTTTAGCTAACGTAACTACAGGGCAGATAAAACCAACAGGGTCAAATAACTTCGCAACTTCTGATAAAACTGCCCGCTTTGTTATGCTGGATGCTCCCTCCTCATCTTGAAAAGAAAAACGGAATATGTCTAACTCTGGCTGCCATAACAAACCCAATGCTTTAATTGTATTATGCTCATCAATCTGTACGAATTTTTCTCTTGCCTCGGGAAGAACGTCCTTAATTACATCCGGCGAATTGGAGCAAAACTTGCATAGTTTAAAACCACCCTTATCAAGAATGTCAACTAACTCCTGCCGATGCATTTTCAGCTCCTCGATACAATTCGCCCCAAACATCGCATCATCAACGTAAAAATTTTGCCTCAGCAATCTAGAACCATTGGGAAAATTCAGAGATTCATCATCAGCTAATTGGCTTAAAGTCTTTATGGCCAAATATGAGCCCGGAGCAGTTCCATAGGTAACTGTAAGGAGCCTCAAAACTTTAAGTGAAGACATCTTATCGCTTCGCCATAAAATCAATTGGAAATTAGCGTCATTGGAATCAATGCGTACTTGCCGATACATTTGTTGTATGTCTGCGGTGATAACGTATTTGAATAAACGAAATCTCTGAAGTATGATGATTAAATCGTCTTGCAACTTCGGCCCTGAATAAAGGATATCATTCAAAGATAATCCGCTCGAGGTCTTACTCGATCCATCGAACACTACTCTAAGTTTTGTACTCGAACTAGACATTTTCAAAACGCAGTGATGTGGCAAAAAAAAATGGGGAACAGATCCTTTGAAATCATGAACGACCTCCAAATGACCATAGTATTCGTACTCTTCGATAAATTCCTTGTACATCCGTTTTAACTCGGGTTGTTTATCAAGCCTTCGCTCTAAATTGAGAAAACGACGTGTTGCAATGCCTAAGGAATCACCTAATTTTGATGGATCATCACAAAATGGTAAACGCACTGTATATCTTCCACAGTTGTCACGTTTTGTATTAGAAGAATAATGCTCCTCTATGAACTTATCTTTTGGATTAGAATTGGATAAACAATTTCCAGCCTTAACTGAGTCTAACTCCCAGAATCGTTGTACAAGTTCATTCAGTGATTTTAAATCTGTCGATGTAAGTTGGTTAGCGTGAAGCGTTCTTTGAAAAGAAGTTTCAGATGATTGACAGGGTCCAACTACAATATGACCTATCTTGGTGTTACACAAATAAGGGAGGTCAGGGCCCAGTGAATATCGCTCGCATAACAAAAGTTGCCAAAACAATCCTCCACCAATTAAAAGATCAACACGTTTTGGTTAGTTGAATTCGGGGTCTGCGAGTTGAATATGAGAAGGAATTTTCCAATTCTCCACATCGAATGGTACGGGAGGATATGAATCAGTAATTTTTTGAAGAATTGAAGCATGCATTTCAAAATGTATGGAGTTGTCGAAAGTAGAGCCAAATGTTATTTTGCGGATGCCTTTTGTTTTAACACCGATATTTCCTATACCTCCTACTAAAGATTCATTCTTCATTCTAGTTGCATTAATAATTTTTGCAAATCTTTCCGAAATATAATTGTCTGTCGACCCGCAATCTAAAATCGCATGGCATGGAATGGCTATACCGTCCTGATCCTTTACTTGTACAATGACCGATGCTAATAACACTTGCTCTTGATCAAAGTTTTGAGACGCTAGAAGAGTCTGATGTTGAATGCTACTTGCTGGTGGGTAATTTACTTGAAAATCTTCAAAATGAAGCAAGGTGTGATGCTTCCTTGAGCACTTTTCACAACGAGGCTTGCAAAATCTGTATGAATGTGACGACTTCAAACACCCAATGCATAATCTAAGTCTTTTAGCTTCATCACCTCGTACCTTAGGGCTTAGGGCCAAAAATAATGGACAATCGGTCATTGAATGCGCAGACTGACATTTGGGACACTTAGCATCATTTGAAGTTGTTATAAGAGAAGTTTGAGGCTTCTTACCTGGTTGAATCCATCGATTTGTTGTGGTATTCTTCTTCGATTCTTGTCTAGTTTGATCCACACGTTCGAGAGTCGATGTATACTTTTCAAAAAACTTCGTAAATTTATCCCATGTTGCGATTTCGTCGTCCGTATACTCTTCCCATTTAGTCTGTGCGTTGACATCCAGTTTCCTCAATATCAAGCAAATCAATAAATTTTCAGCGACCTTCTCCACAGACCCCAACGATAAAAGCGAGCGATAATGTGACTGCGTCTTATCAAATAAATCCCTATATGCTTGTGGATTGGACCCCGCACTCCTTGTAAAGAAAGTATTTCATTGATGTGTGATCTAAAAATCAAGGCATCGTGATCATATCGCTCCATGAGAGCCTCCCACGCCTTTGGGAAATTTTTAGAGGTTACTTCCATGTTCGAGATTACGCGCTTAGGTCCATCAGCCAATGCAGATCTAAGAAATCTAAACCGATCCACATCATTTAAGTTTGAATCCTTTATGATCATGGAATCGAACTCGTTTTTAAAATCAAGCCAATCATAATATTTGCCTGAAAAACGAGGAAGTTCTAATTTAGGTAGGCGGACAGATCGTACTGGTGCAGGTGACGGACTGATGATTGAGTGCATTGTGGAATTATTTGGATCAAATTTCCTTTCATCCATAAGCTCCAACACGTCAGTTTTTAAATCCGTATACGTGTTGGTGAATGTGGACTCCTTATCGGAGGCATCCTCATCTTCAGATGGTTCAGTGCTGAGTTCCAAAATAAGTTGGGTTATGGTGTTATGCCGCTGGTGATAGTCATCGATAAGTTGCAGCATAACACTTAATGCAGAATATGTCATTTTAGATTTTTTTTCAATAAAGATCTTCCGTTGCTTAGTTAGTAAACCTAATATAGAAGCTCTAACCTTCTTTGCCTTTTTTAATTCTTCCATATTTCCGTCCTAAAATAGTGTAGTGGAAATGCCAAAAATTACACAGCCAATAAATGTGCGCCAAGTGCAATATCCGTAAATCGATGTTATTTCCAAGCGACACGAACAAGGGAACATGAAAAGAATAAATTTGGCGGCAGTGTTTATTCGAATATTGGTTTTATTTTCCCTTACCTCTTCAAAAGAAAAGGAGATTCCTAAGAAAAAACCAGATTACCGACTGGACACAGGATAACCTCAAACAGGTTATGAATCACCAAAGTCCAATTTCAGCAAAAACCTTCGCACAAAAAATTCCGAAATACTGATATCGATTGAGCAAAGAGAAATACTCGTATCTTATATGATTTTCAAAAAATTTTAATAAATTTAATTGTTATAATCGAGCAATTGAAACCATGTTCTGCTACCAATTATGATAAGAAATGAAACAATTAAAAATTTAAATTCTAGAACTAAACTTGTGCTTTATTCAGGAGGCTACAAAAGAGAAATAAAATAAAGATGTACATTGTTTTCTTGCTGATGATCTTGAGTTAATGAGGGAATGGTTTTCTTGTTGATTAGCTTAAGTGAATAATAAACAAAACTTAAGGGTATGGTATTGTAAACCTTTTTAATATTAATACTTAGAATATTTAATTTAATATTAATACTTAACACATATTTAAAATAATAAATGTAAATTAAGCTAAGATTTGTTTTCGACATTTTATAAATAAAGGAATATTGACCATAAAATCTGAAGTTAGTACTACTTTAGATAGAACCCCGGTAAACCGGCGAGCAAAACCTCAGCCTTTGCCAAAAGTACATCACAAATTGGCGCCTGAGCAGGGACGTTATCATTAACGTCCATGCAACATAGAAAAGAAGAAAATCCTAAACGGAAACCAAAGGGTCAAACCTTTAGTCTAAAAACCGAAACCAGACCAGAAGATCAAGCAAAAACCTTACTCAAAACAGGAGGATCAAAGTGTTGATCCTAATTTTAACCAGACGATGACAAAAAAAAAAAAGAAATTAAAATGTCACACTGAAGAAAGCTACGATATTTTTGCAAGCATTGGTGCGATTTACCTATTCAAGAAAACGGAGCTGGTAGAACGCATGACGCGCTTAGGACTAAACACGGAAGGAACGATGGATGTACTCCGTGCTCGTTTCAGTACACACATAAAAGAAGCGCGGGCTCGAAAATCTACCCAGAATCTATGTGAGGAAGTAGAAAAGCTCGTAACAGAACAAGAATATTCAGAAGAGCCCAGTAAATCGAAGTCTGCGCTGCCTACTAACCATTCAGAGGATATAGCTATTACGGAACACCTTGAATACACTAATTATTTTTATTCAGTCCCTGGTGTTCAGGCCCATGCGACTACCTCTACTCCTGGTTCAATTGCAGCCAAAAAGCCCACAGCATCTTACCCAGCGGTAGCAGAGTAAGATCGATTAACCAGGCTACCGGAATACAGAGATTGGTATTATCTCCACTGTACTCGCAAAAACCAAGTACCATGTGAAGCCGCTACGCCATCTTCATACCAATTAACAGGCCAAAACAGCACCCCGCATGTCCCAGAACCTATGCTTATGCCTGCTAATAATTTCTCGCTTAGTCGCGAAGCGGAGGTAATGAACATAGTAAGGAAATGGGGTCTCAAATTTGATGCAACTGGTAATGTCCTCGAATTCATCAGGCACATGGAAGAGCTTGCTGATTGCTACAAGATTAATCTGAACGACCTGATCCGTACCTTTCCAGAGATATTTAGGGGAAACGCTCTGCAATCCGAAAAAAATATTTCAGAAGCACTTTTGCATAAACGGGCAACTGTCCGACGCGACGGTATATTTTGTATATTTTAACTTAACATGAATGTTTTCGTGACCTATTTTTAATTAATTATAGTTGTGTTCAACCAGGAAAAGGCCAGTGTAGAGTAGTGTAGTGCAGTGCATGTTCATGAAAACTGTCAGAGCAAACTCAAGCAGAAACGTCATACGTCAGATGTTAAAAAAAAGAAAACAAATTAAATTCGGCGCAAGTAAAATTCCTTATGCCTGCGCTGAAGTCGATGGCAAAGGGAAGAAATTCATTCCCACTGCCTGCGACTTTGGCTTTTTAGGCACAAAATCTCTTCCTCCTCTTCACCTTTTTTCATCGAACTTTCAAACACTTGCGTTCGGAATCCTTCGTGCAAATATACATATGTACATAGATTTAATTAAGATATTATTGGATTAATTGGAGAACACTGAATCACCAGAGATTGCCCTTCACTCGAAGTTAGCTCTAATCCATGCATTATTTAAAAACTTTATTCAAAAATACAAAGCGCGGAACCTCATGATGACAGGTTCGATCCCTGCCGTCGTCTATGTCGCTTTAATTCCATTAAAAACCTTCTAAAAATTGTCATCATTGGGTTGCTGGTTTACTCATTACATGTTGTTCAGGCATAACACTAACAACATGTAATTGAGTTGAACTAGTATGCCCAACAAGGATGAACACGAATAAAATAATGTGAATTATAAGCGACATAGAAATAAGACACGGCATTTCTCCGCTTTAGCTCAGCCGCCATCCCTGGAGATAAAAATATCTGAGACAACCACCAACAGTCTCAGAACATCGTGCCACACATCTTTCCTATCCTTCTTTCTCTTCATTAACTTCACGCCCGCGCTGTGTTGAAACATTTAAAGGGTAATCATAATCCCTTGAGCGCGGGTAGATTATAAAAAAAAAAACTGATTTTCACAGTTTTCACCAACCTGCACTAGCTCAAAAGGTAGTGCAAAATATTCTGAACTAGTGAACACTAGTTCAGCTCAATGAACGCTAATCAGTGTAAGTCAGTGCAGAAATTTTCTCAATGAAAACAAAAAAGCTACACTTTTCTGCCCAGAGTAGTCCAGTGCAGCTGGTTGAACAGAACTTATATGTCCTTACTGGGCTTTAGGTCTTCTAATTAAATAACTATGTTTCAATTAACTGAACTTGTTGATACATGAAAGGCATTTTTTCTTATGCTTTTCTTAAAACGATGGCTCAAAATTTTAAACATCCTATGTTAAGATATAAGTATGATACTACTTAAGAATTGGATACCTTTAATGTAGTCTACTAACTCATTCCTAACTTTAAACATATTCTAACTATTATATTACTAAACCAATTTTCTTAATGAATTGCTTTTGAACACATCTAAAACTATGACAGTTCGCGAAAAAAGCTAAGTAAACATGTGAAGTTAGCACGATACTAAAAAATAAAACAGTTATTTGATAATTTTAAATTTAATAAAATGCTAGAGAAAGTATGATGTTAAACTCAATGAAAATTTGCAAAATTGTCGTTTTAACCAAGCACATACTCGTATCATAATATAACATTTTTAACATCGTACTAATTCGCCTTTTTTTGGCGCCCATTATGTGCTTGTGTCATTTTGGAGTTTTTTAAAGTTATTTTTTGTTCGTATAGTCGTATAGTACAATCGATTTTGCTACATACATAAAAGAAAATTATTAATTAGTTTATCAGGGTTTTAAAAGTTGGTATAAAATATTTTTGGTTTAGATCTTTATTTTTTTTCTATACATTTTTACTTCCGACATTTAAGTATTATACGACAAATTATACATTTGTAAAAAAAAATCGATATTTTGATCAGACTTGACTAACGACATATACGAAAAAAGTGGGTCTCTCAATTCTGTCTGTCTGTCGGTCTGTCTGCTGTCTGTTTGATTACAGCCCAAGCGACTCGGTCGATTTTCTTTAAACTTGGTAAATAGCATTTTTAATTTTTCTTATTTTTTTTTTTAAACCAAAAATAAAGGTGCGTTCCATACATTTTTTTTCGAAATATTATAAGTATTTTTTTTCTCAAAAACTGCTCGTAAGATTTTTTAAAACAAAATTTAATTTATTTATTATTTTTATTTATAATGGTAACCCCCTTTGAAACATGTTTTTTTTGTTTTTGATTTGCTCAAAAACGGTACAACCGATTTTGATAATAAAATCAATTTTTTCTTTTGAAAATTTTATATCTCGAAAACGGGTTTTTGCCTGAATTGTTATTTTCTTAAGAAGTATAATACTTAAGTAGTATAATACTAATACCTTAACACCAGGCTATTTAAAATAATGATAATGATGCTGCTGATGATATGAAGAATAATAATAATAGAATTGTACATTCAAAAATAACTGTTTGTTTTTATCTATTTTAGAATTTGGAAAAAAGGAGATTGGCGTAAAGGAGGAGACCGAAGTCGATGGCTTAATTCGCCAAATGTGTATCAAAAGGTTGAAGTTTTGGAAACTGGAACACCTGACCCGAAGAAGATCACAAAGGTAGAAATTATAGCCTTCGAGGATAATATTTAAATATTTTACAAATTAGTTAAAAGACAATGAAGAAAAGAAGATAATTTTGCAACCTAAATTAAGCAAAACAATTAAAAATCATGTCAAAATTTAATCATTCCAATTTCTAGTTTTTATTTTCTTAAGTAACATCACTATCCCTTGTGATATTGAAGAGCAGCACAATTAAAAATTAGTTTGTCCTTGAAATTAATATTTTCTGTCAAATACATAAATAACAACCCGATTTTATAAACTCACTGTTTTCTTTCAATTTAAAAACATTACTTGTCAACTGTCAAAAAACTTTCATCACTATTTTAAAGGTACATAACGTCTGAATAATACCGTCTTATGACTGCACTAAAATAACTATGACTTATCGACCCGGACCAGCTTATTTCCTGGTGCGCGCCCTATCTTAACAACTAATTTGCATGCGCGTTTTAGTTTTTAAATATTTCTTTATTGTGTAAATGGGGATTTTCGTTATACAAATGTGAAGAGATCGTCGAGTAGTTCTATATTTTTTTCTAATTAAATTCATTTACCGTCAGCACCAGAATTAGAAGTACTAGACTCATTCGCCATATTGATTTGTTTGATATTTTTATTTGTTACTCCGTACTCTACCATTTTATTCTGAGCTCATCGAACGCGTTCTGAACATAATCAGACCGAAAAAAGAAACATATTCGACGATCTGAATTTAAAAAGAAAAATGCCTGAAGTAATACATTTTATTTTAATTATAAAAAAAAAAATGAAATGTTTCCGAGGTCATTAACGCTTGCCATTACAGCCATAGTTTTCCTATGCTCGTCTGCGGGTTCATGAAGGGTCTTTTGACAAGTAATCCGATGAAAGTATGAATGTATACATATGTACAATTACAGTTCAAGATAAAAAGGTTCCTTTTCTTAACCAAGTCAGTGATAGTGTAATAAAATATAAGTTCATTTAATTATTCTTCAAATAAGAACACAACTTAGCAACAGTTAAAAGATGACTATGATTTGTTTTCATATAATAAATGTTAAATATATGGAATGTATTACTTATTAAAAATATTATGAACAAAAATCTTTTGAATAAAATCATCAATAAATTTTAATAATACAACATAAAAGTTGATATATTATAAAAATAAAATAAAATTAATGGCAAGCTTTTGCGATAAAAAAGAAAAAACAATTATACAACATAATGCTTACGCTATACATTCATTACATTGATAAAAATAAATATACATACATTGCTTAATCATTTCCAATATATTTTAATGAGGTAATAAAAAAAATATTAATTTATATATATAAAATAATAAATAAGTATATGTATATGCGTATATGAAATGAAATGAAATGAAATAAAATAAAATATATATGTTTACAATGAATTGATTTTAAAATTTTCGTTTTTGTTTTAATTGTGTTAATGAGAAAAAATAATTTTGTGCCACAACGGAGAACTGATTGATGCATTGCAGGTGTGAAAAATGTCTTAGTTTAATTATTTAAAGTGAAAGAAAAAGGGAAAATATTTTTTGAATAACATCTGTTCATTCAAAATCGTATACAAAAACTTAAAAAGTATAGCGACAATGATTTATATCTGTTTTATTACATTTCTAGTATGATTTTGCTTCATAATTTTTCAGTTTTTTTTTTTTCTTTTTTTGTACAATTCCTTCTTAAAAGCATGTAAACAAATTATTAGCAATTCATCAGTACGTTCATAGGCACAAACTTATTTTTGTTTTTGTATATTTTTGATTTTATTAACTTATTTTTCTTACATATTACCTAACCAAACTTTTCTTGTAATCATAACCGTCTAAATTATCAAATTAATACAATGTATATGTTGTTTAAAATTGTCGCTTATTACTTTTGTATTTGCTATAAATTTTATAAATTGACTTAATTTATATTACAATCGTGAATTTACCTAAAGACAAAAAATATTTTCTTTTTTCTTTCATATTAAATCGTTTCTCTTCTGTCGCTTCTTTGAAAAAACATGGTTGTTTCATATTATTTGTGATGTAATATCTGAAAAAAAAGTGGGTAGCGGAAGGCTCGCCAACGCATTCTACTCCAGTGCGGATTGAAGGTGCTCTACAATTTGTACCAACTGGGACCAATTCAAAAGAGTTCAAAAAAGTACAACAGCAGGTAATTTTAGCTAAAACGTAATATGTCTATGAAATTCTGTTATTTTGTATCATTATTCTGAACGTTATGATTTCCTAAATATTTTGTAATACTGAATAATATAAAGCATATGAATTTAGTTCAGAAACTTTGAATAATTGAAAAACCCAACACAATTTAAAATTAAAAATAAATAAATGAAAATTTCCTATTACAATATCTCTTATATACATATTTAAAAAACTGAGAATATTCTATATACATATATATACGAGTATATATGTATAAATATACGCTGTCCAGTAAATAATAGATAACCTTCGATCGGTTATAGCGTTCCCTAAAACCCTTGAATTTTCGTTTTTAAACAAGACATTCCTCAAATACGAGGGCGGGTCAATAAGTCCGTGACTTTTGGAATAAAACACAGATTTTTTGATAAAAAAATAATTTTATTTTTCAACGTAGTCTCCCTTGAGCTCTATACACTTTGTCCAACGCTTCTCCAATTTTTGTATCCCTTCCAAAAAAAATGATTTGTCGAGGTCCTCAAAATAGGCCTTTGTTTGCGAGATGACTTCATCATTGGAGTCAAATCTTTTTCCACCAAGCCATTTCTTCAGGTTTGGGAACAAGAAGTAGTCGCTCGGAGCCAAATCTGGAGAATAGGGTGGATGAGGGAGCAATTCATAGCCCAATTCATGGATATTTGCCATGGCCACTGCACATGCGTGCACCCTTGCATTGTCTTGGTGGAAAAGAACTTTTTTCTTGGTCAAATGAGGTCGGTTTTTTTTTTCAAATCGTCATTGAATCGGTCCAATAAGTTGGCATAATATTCCCCATTGATTGTTCTTCCCTTTTGAAGGTAGTCAATGTGGATTATCCCGCGTACATCCCAAAAAACAGTCGCCATAACTTTATTGGCTGACAAACCCACCTTGGCCTTCTTTGGCGCCGATTCACCCTTAGAAACCCACTGTTTTGACTGTTGTTTGGTCTCTGGTGTGTTGTGATGGATCCATGTTTCGTCCACGGTTACAAAACGGCGCAAAAACTCCTCCATATTGCGATTAAACAACGCCAAACCTTCCAGTGAAGTTTGTTACACGATTGCGTTTGTGGTCGACTGTGAGCAAACGCGGCACCCATCTTGCGGAAAGCTTTCTCATGCCCAAGTGATCATTCAAAATTGAAACCACTGAGCCATGCGAGATCCCTACGGCTTCCACAATCTCTCGCACTTTCAATCTTCGGTCGGCCAACACCATATCGTGAATTTTTTCGATTGTTTCGGGTGTAGAGACCTCAACTGGGCGTCCAGGACGTCCCATCTTCAGTACTTGTACGGCCACAACGAAATTCAGTAAACCACTTTTTTACCATTGAAATCGATGGTGCAGAGTCCCCATAGTATTTATCAAGCTTTGCCTTGGTCTCGGTAATGGTTTTTTTTCGCAAGAAATAATGCTTAATAAGCACACGAAATTCACTTTTTTCCATTTTCTCCTCAAATTAGTGAGTAGTCTGATAAAAATAGCTGTCAAACACAAACTAACTGCGCAGCAAGTTTAAATTTTGACAAGAGTCAACTGACAGATGCCTGTTGACAGGAGCAGTGTTGCTGTTTCAGTAAAGAGGTCAGAAATTCAAAAAGTCACGGGCTTATTGAAACGCCCTCGTACCCAGACCACGATTGGATACTTGTTATTGTTTTTTAATTTGTATTATATTCTAGAATAACTGTGTTAGGGGTAGGTGTCCCATGAAAAAATAGGTTCGAATTTTGCTCAAAACTGTGTAGATTTTACAATTTTCCAAATAAAAATCTGTTACCAATTATAAATATGTTGCTTGTAATATTTGTGTAGGTTTAAAAAAAATGTTTGTGCTTCGAAACCGCCATGCGGATGCAAAAATCATTAAATTTAGTACAATGTTTACGCCAACCAATGGGAAATTCATTAAATACAACTTTTTAGTTTTTTATATTTTCTTTCTATAGACAATGGCCCTTAGTAATAGACATTCATAGAATCGGTTTTAGAGTCACTTTTTGTTAGATGTAGAAAAGTTGCTTTTAAAATTTCGTAGTAACAGATCAAATTTAACAACAGTCTTATTTATACCAATAATTGTGACTCATTTTCATAATTTCGTTATTGTGAACTGATACACAAACAGATTTCTATTAACCAGATTCGTAAAGTTCTATTGTGATTCTATCATTTTAAATTTAACTTAGTTACAGGAAAGCCGCTTTTAAGTATTTATACTTGAAATTTGTTTTATTTCTACGAATGTTTAGTTAAAATCGAACTTAGGCTAGATTCGGATCTATTACTCAGGGCCAATATGTTTCAAGGCGTCACCGCGGTTTTTATTTTTTTATTCGGTCCTAGCAAAAAAGTAACCGTGCGTCGGAGCGGAAGATCAATGCACAAAACAAAAGATCACGAACATACTTTTTTTTCCATCCAAACATCAATTTGTCTTGGTCCCAATTAATTTAACTGATTGGGCCAGATCTTTCCAAACACAGCTACAATTTCTGGTGTCTTTTTGGTGTAATCCTCTCATATTGTTGCGAAGTTGTTTTTTCGTTCTACCTAAGAAAAAAAGTCTATTATAAATAGGTAGCCTAAATATGTAAAGTCTATTTACACAAGTTAACGCAAATAAAGTTAATTTCTTTATTACTTACATTTTAAGTAACTATTTCTTTAAAAAGAAAACACTTTCCGCAACAAGAACTTGTCGGAGGATTTCGAAGAAAATTTTGTTTGTGTGTGCCAAAACGCAAATAAAGTTAATTTCTTTATTACTTACATTTTAAGTAACTATTTCTTTAAAAAGAAAACACTTTCCGCAACAAGAACTTGTCGGAGGATTTCGAAGAAAATTTTGTTTGTGTGTGCCAAAAATAAGACCATTAGAAGTGCTTCATCGCACACAAATGGCATGCGTTGAATTTCGTCGGACAGAATTTCCGATCAGCTGATCGGAGAAATACCTTGCAGCAAAATGTCTCCGATTCGTAGGAAATCGGAGAGAATTCTGCTCGGACGGTTACCTAGATAGGGCCGATTAAGTTATGTATTTATTTCCAAATCAAAATTACAAAACTATGAAAAATAAATAAAGAAAATTTACAAAGTGGAGTGAATGTCTAACATTATATAACTTGTGGAGGCAGGGGGTTAGATGGAAATTTCCCTGTAGCAGAAGTGGCACGCTTGTGATCGCACGGCTTTAACTCGACGGATTGGGGGGGATCTTACTGCTACTAACCTACCAACAAAAATTATTTTCGTGCCATATAAATGCGAAAAAATATATGTACACCTTTCTCTAATTATCAACCGAACACGGTCCTGCTTGTCTGGATCTCTGATGTCTGATGTTATGGACATCCTTAGGCTTCTCCACCCTATGATACCTCGATCATGTACCCTTGGTTAACTTGTGCTTGTGTTCTTAGTAAGATAACCCCTGAATGTTTTCTTCTCACTTCACTGGATCAACCTAGACTCTCTTCCAACATAATACCACCCGCTTCTCACCAAAATAAAATAAATTTACCAAGCCATTCTAGTTTTCATTTAAATTTTAGATTTAATTCTCAGGCAACAAAAAAATATATAGTTAATTATTTCAGTAAAAAAAATTATTAGATTTGCGAATTGAACTTGCGCACCATCTAAGATGTGAACATAAGCATGAATGATCCATGTGGTAAATTTAAAAAAAAAAATACAATTATATAACAATGAATGTTAATTCAATTCGATCGAATTAAAATTTAAAGGGTTAAATTCTCACAGATATAAAAAAATAAATAAGTATGAAAAATCTATATGGATTTAATATAATGTGTAAGAGTGGCCAAAAATTAAAGACTTACATGTACCGATGTTTTTATTCTTCTTTTTGTTTTCGTTTTTAGAATAATTTTGTTATTTTTGTATAGATGTTATACTCGTATATATTTCTTATATTCGATGAATTGTATACCATCTGTAGACTGAATGAATATTAGAATTTTAAATACAGGGGCTCTATTTTGTAAAACGATTATCGTTGAAATTACTTCGTTATCGTTGAAATGCGATTATGTTTAACGAGAATCGTTTAATTTTAACGATACTCGTTAGTTCTAACGACTGCCATATACCTATCGTTTAACTTTCGTTTTATCGTTTCTTGATTTATAATTTTTTTTTTATTTATTTATGTAAATTTTTGACATTCCTAATAGTCGAGAAGTTGGTTGCACTTCAAAAAAAATGTGTTTTTTTCGGTTAAGCTTAGCAACATCTTTTGTACGCCTTTTTCGTTTTACTTAATCGCTCTTTGTCGTGATTATCGTATTCCTCAATATCGTTGACTTGCCGTTCGTTTCGTAATACAAAATAGGCCCCCAGGTATGTTTAGGTATATGAAGATCAAATTTATGTTTTTAGGTTTTTTTTCTTGTTCATAAGTATTTTTCTTTGGCAATCCTTACCTCGTGTGTCTTTTTAATATTAAATTTTTTTTTTCCTTTTTAATCAAGCAAAATTTATATATATCTGTGCTAATTGGATTATCCACACTAATGCAACCTAATTTTTAAGTTATAAATTATTCAAGTTAAAATCGTCAAAAAAAAAATCCTCGTGGTGAATACAGGTAGCTTCTGTACGGTGTGTCTTCTTGAACTGCTTTTTGTTCAAGTCCGGGTGCTAGTCGAAATATTTTTTTTGATCAACAGGATTTGAGCTCGAGTAATTGTTAACTGCTGCAAGACCTCTATCTGGCTAATTTTTCATTTGGTCAAAAAAAAAAAATTAGTACCTGAACCTTGAACCGAGACAACCTTTGTTACCGGTCTAAGTATTTACTTAATTTTGGAAAAACCGAGTGCTTAGCTTTTTGATTAGTTGTTTTCTTATTTTTTTTTTCTTTTTTTTTTTTTCTTTTTTTTTTTTTCTTTTTTTTTTTTTTTATTGGTAATTCAAGGTGGGGATAAATAATTTTGGTGTATTTTTTTCCACTACACCAAGTTTCTCTTTAGTTGAATGTATTTTCTTGTTTTACACATTAATTCTAAAATAAAATTTCGTTTTTCTTTAAATTATCTAGATACTCAAATAACATTAATAATAAATTTTCTTACTTTGCTCTTATTTGTCTCTTTCCAAATTTTCTTTACTTTTTTCGTACTTTTCGCCAGCTTAGAACGACTTAACCCCACACTTGTTCGAATCGGAAAGACCGTGTGCTTGACTTTCAAAGTAATCTTAAGCCTATTTCAGTTTTATTTTCTTTAGGTTACACATATACATAATATGTATGTGAAGTTACTTTAACTTTTTTTTAACTTTCACAGTATAATTTTAATGATAAAAAAATATTCCTTTTTTTGTTTTCCAAATATTTTGCAAATTGGCCGGGAAATGGAAAGATATATTTTTTAATTTTTCGAAGTATTTTATATCCAAAGGATAATATATCTTCTAACATATGTGTTTAAAAATGCAATCAATTAGACATTATTTGTCATGTAGTTGTGAGTGCAGGCCAACCAATATAATTGCACCATATTTTTTTTTATTTTTGTTAGGTACATATGTTTCCTCTCTTCGTGACCTTTTCTTATTTATAAAAATGATGTTTGTGCTAAGCCCGATTCATTGAGCAAACATCATTTTTATACAGTGTATGTGTACCTACCTATACGCGCCAAACTCTTTAGCGGGTGTATTTATGTTTTCTATTTTTATATTGTAAGTTACTTTTACTCTTACAGTGTACTTGTTGAGATACGTACAGATGGTGTCGAAAGTTACCAAAAGAATCTTAAATCAGTATTCAAATTCTTGAAACTTTTTATACCCACTTAATTTTCTTATCAGTAGACTTTTAAATTTCGTAGAAAAGAATAAGGAATGTTATTTGTGAATAAGATTATATTTCAATCACAACCTTGCGCCATTACTTATCAGAAAAAAAAAAACAAATACTGCATAACATACATAATGTAAATGCCATTTCGCAAAAGAAGAAGTATACTTCCAACAATGAGCCAAAAAACATATACATACGAGTACATATCTACGAGTACGTTTAAGCTACACAAAATTCAGCCAAATCCTGCAACAGTCCCACCAAGTCTACTAGTTGATAAAAAAAACAAGGGCAAATCTATTTTTTTATGACTTTTGTCGTTTATATTTATAAAAGGAAAGATTGCTATCCATCACGTCTCACACAAACTGTGTATCCTATGGCTTTCCATAGAAAAAAAAAACAGGATTCAGGGGTCAATACGAAATCAATTATAATACTACGTTTTCACCAAGAGTAAATCCGCTAGAGATTTAAAATAAATCTTGAAGTGTTTTCACCAAAGAAACTGAGATTTATTTGACGTTTTCACTCTGTCTTGTCATTCAATTGTCAATTTGGACAAGAGAAAAAAAAATTGCAATTGGATAGTAAACAGGAAAAAAACAGATATTTCTATTTTGTGTTGATTCTCAATGAAGAAAGGTGCGTTCATAGGTGCGTTCTACAAAATAAGGTTTGTTTGTTTTGCAAATCTTCTGATTGTGAGAAGATTTCAAGGAGATTTATTTTAAATCTTCATTTGAGGTGATTTACATTTATTTATTTTTTATTTATTTATTTAACATCAATCAGAGATACAATAAACTCTTATAGACTACCAAAAATAAAAATAAATTTAAACATACATTAATCTACATATATACAGAAAGAACAAACAAAGATATGAAACAAATCATTTAATTTATATTTATGAAGTACAATAATAAGTTATTTCTTAAAGTTAATCTGATCATATTAAAATTAATATCGATATAGTTATTCAGAAAATTTGTCTCCCTGACATAGCGAGTGATAGGTTCATTTAGGGCATAATTGACTCTATGTTCTTGCTCGTGAAGAAAAGACCGGCCTCTTAACAGGCGAGATGGAGCATATAGATCGATTAAAGATAAAAGATGAGGACATTTTATATGATGCGTTAAAATATCACTAACAAACATAACAGAAAAAACTTTTCGTCTTGTTTCAAGCGAATTAATTCCAATAAGTTGACATCTAGTTAGGTAGGGAGGAGTTTCGATGTCCCAACCAAGCTTCAACCAAACAAATCTTGTAAAATTTCTTTGGATGCTTTCAATTCTTTTCGAATGAGTATTGTAATAAGGATTCCATATGACAGAACAAAACTCTAAAATGGACCTCACGTAAGCAGTATAAAGGGATTTGAGGGTATATGGATTTTTAAAATCTTTAGAATTACGTTTTATAAATCCTAACATAGAATTTGGGTGTATTCATAAACGCAGAAAATCTGCGCTAGTACAATCGCAGTTCTTTTCTTATGCATTTGTGAACGCACTCGCAATGCAGAATTTTTGCAGTGAACAAAAAGGCCTGACTAAGTCCATTTTGTATGCAGACGAGTTCATAAACGTCAGAAAAATGGCGACCAAACAAATTTTGTTGCAATTAATTTTTGATTTGCTAAGCGAAAAGGAAAAAAAAATTATAATCGGAACAAATATCATGCAAAGAAAAAATAAAAATAAAATTATAAAAAGACAATTCTTAAGCTTAAAAAAATATCGCGTATTGCCCAAAAATGAATATTTTATGAAGGTGATTTCCGAGTATCCGGGTGATGTATTCCAAAGTCATTTTAGGATGTCGAGGTCCACATTCAATGTAAGCTTCTTTCTAATTATTATAAAATATACAAAATTAAAAAGTTAATTCCATAGTTTGTTGAAGATGAGTTGAAAATGTTGTGGAAAAGAAAACAAATTGGTCGACCGAAAGTAGAGTTAAAGTTGGCGTTGTCTCTAACTTTGTGGAAACTAGCTAATGGTTCCTGTTTCAGAGAATTATCAAATCTCTTTAATGTTGGAAAGGGAACAGCATTTAACCATTTTTTGCAAGTAATCAAGCTTTTGTTTGAATTGAGAAACAAGTTTATAAAATGGCCTTCAAATACACTAGCACGCAAGAAAACCATGGAAGGTTTTCAGAGCTTGCGAAGGAATCCAATTCCTTATGTCGTCGGTTGTGTGGACGGGAGCCACATACCCATTCTCTCTCCTTCATACGACAAAGTGAGCTACTTTAATAGAAAAGGAGTTTGTTCGAGCAATCTCCAGGTAAAAGTTTTTGTTTATGCATTTAAAATTACTTATATCTAATCTTAAAATACCTAATTATTCAAAGGCAATTTGTGATAGTAACCAAAAATTCATCGATGTTTTTTTCGGTTTTCCTGGAAGCTGTCACGATGCTAATGTTTGGGAAAGCAGTCCAATCGGAAAAAAATTAAGAGCTAATTCGAAGGATGTTGTAGACGATGGATACATTTTAGGCGATTCAGCGTACCCATTAACAACATACCTTCTTGTGCCTTACCGTGACAACGGACATCTTTCTTCTGTAGAAAGAAAATTTAACTTCATTCATAGTTCCACCAGGGTCTGTATTGAACAGGCATTTGGCAGATTAAAACAAAAATTTAGAATCCTTAAATACGTCGACGTTAAAAAATTGCAATATTTAAAATATATTGTTCTGGCTTGCGTCGTTTTACACAATATTATTATAGACAAGGACGGACTAGAAGAAGAAGTTTTTGAAACATTGAACTCAGAAACTGATGAGCGCGAGCAACATCACGACATTAATCAAAACAATCCAACCACAAACGAAGAAGCAAAACAAAAGAGAAATCAAATTGCTATGTTATTTTCTTCATAAATCTTTGGTTTAATAAAACAAATAAATTTTAACTTAAAAGTGTACTTCTTTAATTTTAAAAACTTCAACAATAAAGAACAAGCAAAAACAAAACGAAACTAAAAATAGTTTAACAAAATACAAGAAAAAGTAGGTAATATTAAGGTACTTAGATAATAGGTTTTTTTTTTTTCAATTAGGAAGATTCATTAAAGATTCCTGAAGGCTTTTTATAAGCTCCAAGCGGCGTTTGTCAATTTCAATTTTTTCTCTTTCGATGGTAACGAGCTCCTGGTGCTTCAAATCATCTTTGTCCGATTCTTTCTTCAAAAACGCAAGAAGTTCATCTTCATTTTTGCGTTTACGCTTCGTTGGGGTTTCAGAAATGTTTTCAACCTCTAATTCTGTTTCTTCCACAACAGATGAAAATGAATTCCATTCAGTTGGAAATGATGATGTAGAGCACAGTAGGTGTTGTGGCGGAGATACGCTGTGTCTTCCTCCGTATGTTTGATCAAATATTTCAAAATATTCCCACGTTGTTGCTTCACGCCCTGACTCTTTATTTCTCTTCTTGATACGTTTGTATGTAGTCATCATGTTCTCAAATTTTTTTTTGGCATCATCAACTCCAATGTCGAAAAATGGATCGATTTCTTTGATGCCAGATAAAAGCGTCCTCCACAGTGTAATTTTTTTCTTTTTACCTTCATTAAATTCCTTTTCCATGCTGATTCTTTTGCTTAGTAGTAGCTTAATGTGGTTAGTTGTCCATAGTACTGCAGTACTTTTATCATCCCTTTAAAAACAATAATTTAAATTATTTTCTATCAACAAATTTATAAAATATTTGCAATAACTTACATTCTTCAAGTCCTTCTTCAGATCCAACTTTTCTGTAAAATGAATTTTAAAGATTCCCGCTCTTCTGCAGCCAAAAAAAAACAGCTGCACAATCTGCCCGACGCTGACGACAGTTTGACGTTTATGAACGGTATGTACTGCAGTCGGGCTAGGTTAGTTCGATTGACAATCTGACTTTATGAACGCAGATAATGCAGTTCTTAGTTAGGCCGACGATTATGAACTCACCCTTTGCTTTTGCTACAATAAAGTCTATATGTTTTACAAAGCTGAGTTTTGAGTCAAAAATTACACCAAGGTCTTTTTTCTTAGAGACTCTTTCAAGAATATTGTTGTTAATACTGTAATCGAAGAAAACAGTCGAGAAGTTTCTGCAAAAAGAAAAACATTGACATTTAGAGACATTTAAAAAGAGTTCATTACTGGTACACCATTCATTTAGTTTTTGAAGGTCATTTTGCAAAAGGAGACTATCTGCTGAAGATTTAATACATCGAAAAACCTTTAAATCGTCTGCAAATAAAAGAGGAACAGAGTTCAAAAAAATGTAAGTCGTTAATAAAAACAAGAAACAGAAGTGGGCCCAGGTGACTCCCTTGTGGAACTCCTGAGGGAACAAAAATAGGACATGAGACTATATCATCAATGGAAACATATTGAATGCGATCTCGAAGATATGATGAAATCCATTTCAGCATACTTGAATGGATACCTAGATTTTCCAATTTACTTATTAATATGCGATGACTAACTCTGTCGAAAACTTTTGCAAAATCAGTATATATAACATCAATTTGATATCCTTCCTCAAGTTTATTAAGAATAAAGTTTGAAAAAATCGACAGATTGGTTGATGTCGATCTTCCAGCGAAAAATCCATGTTGGTACGGAGAAGTGATTTCCTTAAATATGAAAAACAATTTCTCGTATACAATTTTTTCAAATAGCTTTGGTATTACCGAAAGTTTACAGATTGGTCGATAGTTCGAAATTTCTTGTTTAGGACCCGATTTGTGAATAAGAGTAACAAATGATTTTTTCCACTCGGCCAGGAATTCACCATTTTCAAGAGATTTGTTAAAAATATAGGCAAGAGGTGTGGAAAGCGCAGCTGCGCATTTTTTAAGAATTATTGGAGGAATCCCATCTGGTCCTGAATGGCTACATGTCTCCAAGTTCGTGAGACCAATTTCTACTTCAGAAATAGAAATTCTTAATTGACCAACATCAACTATATTTGAAAAATTATAATTAATATCGCTTGGAGTAGAATAATTCGATTTAAAATACTCAGCAAATAAGTTACAAACAGTCTGTAGATCGGTATAGGTTGACCCTTGATACTGCATACTTTTAGGAATTCCGTTTGAATTTTTTTTGTTTTTAATAAATGACCAAAAAGATCTACTATTTTTTCTTAAAATTGACTACTGAGAAAATATAATTTTTGTGTAGGAACCTGTTTAAAACATCGAACTCCCTCTCTAGTCGCAAATACATTTCTTTAAGCGCCAAATCGTTTGGATGTTTTGATAATAATTTATAGGCTTTGTTTTTCCTATTACTTAAATTTCAAAGCCTTTTATTGAACCAAGAAGGCTTGGAATTTTTTTTTAGTGTAACCTTAGGAACGTGCATATTTAATGCCTCCTGAAGGGTGTTTTCGAAAATCTTATAAAAATTTAACAAATCATTTGAATAAGAAATAGAATGCCACGAAATATGCAACATAATACTCGCTATGCCATTTGTTAAATTGAAATCCCCAATTATAATTATATGTTCATTTTCTTTTAGTTGCGATAAATAATGTTTACAATTATTAACATGAATTTTGTAGAGCTCAAGGGAGCTTCTAGGTGGAATGTAACTTACAACAACAAATACAACAGAATGTGGATTTATAAGTATTTTCACAATAATTTGATCGACGTCATACGAATTAAAAGAAGCAGAAGAAAGTAAACGCATTTCCACACAAGAAAAAGAGCTGCGGACTGCAAGCATCACACCTCCTCCTCTTACTAATCCTGGGCCCGTATTACGAATTACGATTATCGTTTAAAATCCCTCGTTATCGTTAAGTTGCGATTACGTTTTACGATACTCGTTTTTTTAAAACGATAATCGTTTTCTCTTACGACTGCTTTTGGCACTCGTATTTCATTGTTTTGACACATGTACTATTTTTGACAGAAATATTGAAAGAATGAAGTTGGATGCGCTTAAAAAATAGATTTTTTTTATTTTATCAGGCAATATTTTGATGCATCCATTATCGAAAACCATAATCGGTCCATGTGTTGACTATGGTTTTCTAGGGTATCGTTTTTTTGCCTTTCATTTCGTAATTTGTAATACGGGCCCTGTTGTTTGTGTACAACGATCTTTACGAAAAACAGAGTAATGACGATTGCTGAACATTTCTGCATTGTGATGATTACTTGACAGCCAAGTTTCAGTCAGTGCAATAAAATCATATGGACTGGATGATGAAATTAAGTATATTTGTTGCATTTTTGTGCGTAAGCCCCCTATGTTTTGGTAATAACCGAAAATTCTATTATGAGGCTTAATAAGTGAGGGAGAAGAAGAATGAGTTGATGGCATAGCTGATTGTCAATTAGGTGTAATTTTTTCTGATGAATGCGATGGTTGATGGTCGGTAGGTAGGGAAGATGATGATGGTGGCGGTGGTGGTGTTGGTGACGGCGGAGGCGGTGCTAGTGAAGCACCTGTTTGGTTATGTTTTGTTATTGTTGGTGTGGATGGTGAATTTGATTTGGTTTGGAGTGTGATGAATTTTTTGACCTGGACAAAGCATGGCCATACTGATGGGTCCATTACAATAGACAACTTGGAGGATGGAACACTTAACTTAAATGTTATAAATTTACGAGTGGCCAAATCAGTATCTTTTTTAATTAGCATGTAACATTTAAATTGATTAGATGGAGTATTAGTTTTCATTGAGACATGATTTATGATGTCTTCTGATCTAGTGTCTGTTTTGAATTTTGATAAATGAACCCATTTAACATCTGGTAAAACACCCAAAGAAGATGTGTTGTCAGTGCCGAATATTGTTTTTGTGTTCGAAGATTTTTTTTTATTCTGAGCTGATCTCCATTCAGTATTTGTATTTACGATGGGATTTAAAGCATTTGGATTATTATAGATTATAGGTTGAGTTATTTGGATAGACGAAGATGTTGGCTTATTTATTTCATCGGGAATTACATCAGAGTTGAGGCATACATTAGACGAAGTTTGGGCAGTATTTTGTGAGCAATCAACTGATTTCTCTACACTTGGGGGAAAAGAGATAGTATCACTTACAAAGCTCTTAGAATTTTTTTAGCCGTTTTACGCGGAGGCGAGTTTTGGCATAATAGAGATTTGAGAGCGAAAATATCATTTTTCATTTCGTTTACACTACTTGAGAGATCATGAAAAGAGTTAAGAAAGGTCATTATATTTAGATTAGCACAAGAGTTGCACTTCCATGGCAAGTTGCGATTTGAAGATAATGATTTATAGTCATCGTCTGATAATTCGATACAATTTTTATGAAAATGACGACCACATAAATACTCGCACTCGACAAATTCAATAGTTTTAGACCGTTTAATGACTTGGTTACATTTCGCACAAATCTTAGACATTTTGAGAACTTAGTGAAAAAAGACAACTCTTTACAAGAGAGATTAGCTGACTGTATGGTAAATCTACGTGATTTAAAGGAGATTTACGGTAAATTCACTTAAATCCCGTATTTACCTTTGGTGAAAACGTAGTATAAGAGTGCATGTGTTTGATATCTTTCGGATATCAATGCATGAATATGTCAAAAAATTTGTGTACTCGTAGTACACAGAGAAGTACTTCCTTCCGTCTGAACAAATATTTGCGCAAATACATGAGAGCACACATTTTTATTGAGCTGGACGCGGCTTAAGATACAAATTTCAATTAAATTAATGTTTGGAAATTAATAATTACATTTTGATTAGATCCACACAATCCACACGATATCCGCCACCTATTCACCTTTCGCATTCCATAACAAAGAAAAATTACATTTCGTTTTCAAAAACAAAAACGAAAAAAGGGGGTCCGGCAATTCCGTCTGTCTGTCTGTATGTCTGTACCTCGATTCTCAGCTTAAACTGCTGGAAGTATTGGCGAAAAATTTTAAACAGCCTATTATAGTATTAGTATGATACTACTTAACAATTTGCTAACTTCAAAGTAGTTTACTAACTCATTCTTAATTTTAAACATTTTAGTATCGTACTAAAGCAGTTTTCTTATAAATTGCTTCTAAACACACCTTAAACAATGACAGTTCGAGCAATAAACTAAGTAAACAGACCTTTTGTGGCGTTTGTAAATAACACGTTACTAAAAAATTAAAATAAATATTCAATGATTTTAATTTTAATAAAAGGGTGATGCTATATTCGATAAATATTTGCAAAATCATTGTTTTAACCTAGTTTCATACTAAAACAGCTTTAACATCGTACTAATTCAACTAAAATTTTGCGCCATTTTCTTTAAAGTCGGTACTTAAGGGTCTTTGGTGATTCCCTAGAGGGGGAATTGAAATGCAAAATCTTATTTATCTCGAAAACGGCTCTAACGTTTTTGATAAAAAAAATTAGATGTACTATTATGGGCATGGTTTAGTCCATGCCCATTTTTTGGTCAAACAAAATTTTAGGTAAAAATGTTATTAACGGTACCTGTCATAGACCCTGTTTTTTTTTTCCTTCGACTTTCTCATTAACGTCTATAAAGATTTTAACCAAAGTTTTTTTTTTAACACGAGCCCCTTTAAATTTTAAATAATATTGTACATATATAAAAATATTCGAAAAAATATTTTTTGGGATTTTGGAAAAAAAATCTCATTTTTTTTTCAAAAATCAATATCTTCAAAACGTGTGAACGATTATTTTTTGAAATTATTTCCTAAAGTCTATATTACGAAATACTTGGCATCCCAAATTAGTTTTTTGAAACATTTCAAAGACATTTTTTATATAAAAAATTAATTTAATAATAAAATTTTTAAACTCTGTTTGCATAAATTCATACTTTTCTATCTCATTAAATCCATGTAATATATTTATTTACACATTTTTTTTAAATTCCAAAGTACTTTTACATGCGATCCAGTCGTGCATTTTATTTCCATAGTCATGGAAAAGCTGATAAATTATCAGCTCAAGAAATATCTTAATGAACGGAAGTTTTTAATGTGTAGAATTTAATGGTTCAAAAACTCAATGCTGTTTCCTGTCGTTATAGCGAAACCTACTTCCATGCCGCTATCATTTAGCTGCACTTGTATAGAGGAAACTGAAAAGCTTTTAGTTTGTTTGTATGTGCATCTCAATCCCCTTTATATTGAATGATTACATATTCGACTTCGCCAAATACGCTGCTAAATGCTTAGATTCCTTCCCCCTTTGATTTTACATAGCTTGAGTATTATTCCCATATACGGAATGCCCATCAGTTTGCCCTTGAGTCTAACTTCAGACCTACTGTCAGAGATTCATTCCTTGTCTTACTACGCAAATGTGGAATGCCGTGACGGACTCTGTTTTTCACTCCACTTTTAATATTCTGAATCGCTACCTGCTATTAACCCCTATCACAGAGTCCCTCGTAACAAATCCCCGAAAATTTTGTTACACTACGAATACGAATAAATTTACATCATAGGCCCAAAAAAAACGGAATCAAGAAAGCATTTTCCTAATTTCGGAGTTTCAAAATCAGTTGATTTGCGTCAAAATGTGAAAAAATAAATAAATTTTCGTTGTTCATCTTTTGATTTGATTTTAATTTTGTTGGTCGTAAAAATGGATACCATTGCCGTTGCAATCTTTGTAATTTAGAAAAAAGGCGAAGAAGACAAACACTAAAAATGAGATTCATTACGGAAGGATACCAATATTTATGTATTTGTATTTACTTTATTTGCCCTTAAAAAAATAAAAAATATAAACAAATTCACATGAAAACAATAATAAAAATTGTTTTTATATATTTTATTTGCATGTCCTTTATCTTCGTTCGCTTAATTTTATTTGTGTTTCGTTTTAAGTTGAGCTCCGATCAAAATATCTGTTCGTAGAAAAAACTGTCCAACTTCCTATTCATTCGGGGCTAGTGATACCATTATTCACGAACTCCGAATTTTGTAGCAAGTTTTTTTTAGTACGACGGGAACGATGATACCTTTTTTCGGGGTTCGTACTACGAATCTATTACGACGGGGCCTGTGATAAGGCTGATTAAATCCTTCACTATTTCCCTTAAGCTCACACTTCATATTAATCATATTAAGGGTACACCCCTTTAGTCCATCACAATTTGTATTTAAATTTAATCACGTCAAGATCGATGGCGATTGGTCTTTTAGATCCAGATAACTGCATTTTTCTATGTTGTAGGTTGTGACCCAATTATAAACTAATAAATCTTATTTTCTCATACATAGCAAATGGATGATGATTATTGACCACACGATTCGCTTTATTAAATATCTACTCTTTATTTCCAAGTTTTTGTATACCTAACACTCTTGTTTTACTAAATCCTTTTCACAATCTTATTTGTGTTTCAATTTCTATCTACGTTCGTCCTATTAATGGTTTAATATTATAAGGGCTTTGGAAAATTATCGGCTGGAAATTATATATGTGTCCTTGAAACTCCACGTGAACATTGTATTACCTTAAACATCAAGTTTTTGACCCGTAATCATTTTAAGAGTTGTACGAAAGTACAAGAAGCTAAAGTTTAAATTATATATAATACAAACTTACCATTAACAAAATTTACGATCCACAACTGAGCTACGAGTATTATCAGAAGACGTCAAATTTAATGTCAAATAATTGATGAGCCGAATGTACTTTGGAATATACAAGTCATATGACAAGGCAATAAATCATATTCGATTTTCTTTTAAACAAAAGTGGTTGTGTTTCATTTACATATACATATATTTAATCATTTCTTTTTTTTCTAAATATTTTGAACAAAAAATCTTAGACAATAACAAGAGTATTAATATCTAGTTGCAAGACTAATTAGACTATGACAAGCTCCAGTATCTAGCTCTATTGACAATGAATCACAAGCTGACTAGACTTTGGCAATTGACGATTTTGAAAGCACATTTTTGACCTTTCGCCATTAAGCCTGTTCTCGTCCCCAAGCAACACAATTGCCTCTTACAGATATCTTGAAAAGCTATTTTCCAAGTGTTTTCAACTCTTTGAACAATCTTAAAGATGTCTGTAATACCCAAAAAGGCCTAAAGGGGAGGAGTCTATTGTATTGAACAAAGAGTTCTAAGTAAAGTATTTGTAAGACTTCATAAAGATCATTTTTTGATTAATCTATAAAGACACTTTCAAGTGGTTTTCAAGATGTTTATATTTTTGAGTAGAAAGATTGAACTGCGAAGAAGAAAAATGTCTTTCTCTTTCACGCAAATACAAATTTAATGCAATTCAAATAAAATGGATTGACTAATATAAATACACAAACATGGCGAATTCTTTCCTTCAATAATTTATGACTGGATTTACGATATTCATTATTGTATACCATTTTTATGATTGTGTGTTTTGATTTGCGAGAGAAGATTTAATTTGAAACGGCATACTCTACCCTACTTGAAATTAACGCGCCTTCAAATAGAATAGTATTTACAAAGAAATATTCAGAAAAATAATGTTATAATAATAAAATACCCTCAGAATAAAAAAGAAATGACGTTTAAGTATGCAATAGATATGGCCGATTCATGTATGTGTATGTATCGAAGGTATTCCTACCTACAGGGTGCTTTATTTTATAAAAGGTCTTTTTTTGTTCGATCTGAATAATTTTAAAATGTAAAATAATTTCAGCAAATAAATACAACTCAAAAGGTTTACAAACTGAGCGACATATTAGCACTTACGTCTTTAGAATTTTGTATGAAATAAAATTAAATCAAGTTTTTTATTGTATATGGTGATGATAAGATCTCCTTTATACTACAAAACACGAAGAAACATAATAATTGTTTGAAGAATGATTCCGGATTTTTATTGCATTTTTTTTGAAAATTTAAATGTAAGTTGACAGGTTTTATACATCTTACAGAGAAAAGATACAAAAAGACATACTATATGAAAATAAGTGAAAATATGTGTCATTCCTTAATTTTTATTTCACAAAGTGTTAAAATCCCTGGATTAAAAATCTGTTAGAAAGATATGCTTACTTGACATTTTATTGTTGCGTCAACATTCTATCAAGATACAAAATATTGAGTTCAACTGTCAACCGACTAAAGAATCACTGAAAATTTGATATTATATAGTCAAAATAATACCCATTATCAATTTTATTTGAATTTGTTTTGACACAAACTAAACGATTGCCTAAAATGAGTTCGCTATTTTGTGTAACATACAATTATACGCACCTTCGCGAACATTCAACCAAATAGTTCATCTGTTTTCTACAAGCAACCAAACAGTTGTGCAGTTTTGCTTATTTTTTGTTAAACATAATCATATGCAATGGCGCGCACATTCAACTAAATAGTTGAGTTGTTTTCTTTAAACAGAAGAAAGAAAAAAAGATTTTCGCTTGGTTTCAGAATTCACAATTGTTAGGCGAAACAAAACATTTTTTTCAACCAAAGAGGAAAGTAGTAATTCTTGATGTTAAGCTTTCATAAATACGTTTTAGTGAAAACTTCCACAGAATATCTTCAAGATGTATTCGAAAGATTAAAATGAAAACTTCTTTCAGCATTTTAAAACTACTCCTTTTAAAGAGATTTTATAGAGGGTACATAGAGAGTCAATATGGTGACATTTGTCATGATTATCTCTAAGATGTTTTAAAGAGCATTTAATTATACTATAACAAAAAGAACATTTTAAAGAGCAAATTAGGAGGTCATAAAGTGAAATGGTATTAAGAAGATTGAACTAACAGCTTGTAAAGAGCTGATACATTTATTGAAGTACTCTCCAAGAGTTTATGTGTTGCTTGGGTCACTATACTCTGTCCAATAAAAATATGCAGTACACGTCTTATGGGAGAGCTTTTTCAAAATTAGTAGCGTTCTATATTTTTGCACCATACTAAATTGAAAGAACTCCTCCATAAAAAAGTGTTTGTGCGCCCATAAATTTTCGATTGCATCTGACGCAGGCCCGACGTCCTATTGACTGCACATCTGAGTGTGCACAGAGTTATTCTTGTTCATTTCGTAACTTGTTCAGTTTTTTTTCCTTGGGTTTCTGTTGTGGTGCTTTTGATTTTAGAGCTTTAAAAAAAGGGTCCATTTAAAATCAACACTACGATAACCCTGTGAGAGCTTTAATGAAGGACAGATTTATGGAATTCACTGTAGCCAGAATGCGAGGCAAACGTCCTATCTTGCCCACACTGCATATTTTTGTTGGACAGAGTATAGTTTCAGGGCTTTAAATGTTCTTGTAAATGCACTTATTCACGTATAATAATATATTAATAATATAAAAACTCGGATTCTGTAACTACGTAAAAAGTACACTTAAAACTATGTAAGACGGCAAAGATACGCGTCAACTTTTCCTATCATTAACAACCAGCAGAACTGGTTCTCCTGCCTGACCCCGTCCCTCAGGTTCGATCGGACACAGTCCTACTGAACCGAAGGAGCCGCCTAACCACAATCGTACGGCCGACTTGGTAGATAAGCGGAACCGCCTCTTTATCCTGGATCAGCCCGCGACTGTCTAAATAGAGGAATGCATTTGGTGGAATATAGCCACTTAAACGCACACACTCAAAATATTCATTCTTGGGGTAGTAAGCCCCAAAGATTAAGCTATTAGCTGAGGTCATCGCTCTTGCAATGTGACCCTGAATCAGCTTCAGTAAGAAGTTATCTATTCTATTATTTTGGCTCCTTTCTATAGAACCCTGTTGGGATAATGTTTGTACTCCGACACTGGTGTTCAATGTC